>OZ007572.1:19487542-20145042 GCA_963931925.1 Onchidella celtica | reverse complement strand
TCGGATGTGAACCGATTCGGTGACATCGGAAAAACTAGGGGAAGGTTTTAACCTTATAATAAATCATTTTCTAAAAATATATTGTTTAAAAGCTAAACGTCGAATTTTTATATCCATGTTTATAAATACCGCCTAATGGTTTATAAGACGGTATCCTAGCCCGTGCATTAATGAAAGGATGTTTACAACAGAAATTATTTGAAACAAACAAGATAAAGTCAGGTGTTCCCTTCTGTGAATCAGCGAAGGGCTTGTGCTACAAGAACACCACTATAGTCTAGTAACGTTCAGTTCAGTTCAAGTTTGTTAAGCCCTTTAACGGCCTATTCAAATCACACACATTGAAGACAGTTAGGAATTACTCGTCCTCGAGAGGATTTCATGCCGTTGACCTCTTGCACCCAGGTTAACTGCCCTAACGACTGGGCCATTTGCGTCGGAGGTCGCCAAATCCAAGATTCTGACATATAACGGGCAATAAGCCATTCAAAAAACCACTTTATAAATTGACTGTTGCCGTCTGGAATGTTCGAAGAAGAGAATTTCTCAGCTTGGACGTACATTTGAAGAGCCTGAATATTCATGGCTCGCAGGGATCGATATCAAACAAAAGACGGAACAGTGGTTATTAATGGACACCCGTGGTTATCACACTGAGCCAAGCAAGTTTTCAAAGTAATATTTCAGACGCAGTAACCTCTTTGATCAGTGCTGGGACAAAGCTGATGATAGGGCCAGGCCAGACAGGGAATTCAAGCCCCTGTTTCAAAATTGCTCATTAGGTATTTTTACAATCAACACTAAATACTTATCATTTACACATGGGTATGACATACAGTGTATATGTACTGTGTTTATTTACCTATATTTTTTTTGTATGGATCTTTTCCGAGTCTTCTTTAAAACAGTAATATTTTTTGCTTAACTTCCAAATAAGGGAAATCTGATTTAACCTTCAAGATGTACCATAAACAAATCCAAAAAAAAATGAATAATTATTATACGATAGTTAAGTCTTGATAAATTCGAAGGTATTCTACCAGTGATAGCGCCGGTTGACTGCTTACTGGTTTCCTAGTTAAACTGTAGCGGGAAAAAAAGAGAAAAAAGGATGTAATGTTACAAAGCACTGCCTCATGAATAAACAATATTAAAAGCAAACGTTACATTGAACGATCGAAGAATTAGAAACGAAAAGCAAAAAAAAAACGCGAGTATTCGGTTGTCAAAGACTTTCTTCGGGCAAAAACAATTATACAATTACAACAGAATTTTTTTTTTTTTTTAAATCAGCAAAATTTTAACAAATTCTGAAGAACGGCCACTTTGCTGTTGCGAGTCCTTCTACAGGGAAAAGAACCTGTCGCTCTTGGCGGTGCATTCCTAATTGGGAAATTTTTATTTGTTTTTTGTATCACTGGCACCAGGATTCACTGGTTCGATACAGCGTATTCTTTGCCGACAGTGTTAGGAACTTCATAATAATATTACTTCTCATTCAGCTCTGGCCGTTTGTGTGGCCGTTTTTTACTCGTTTGACTACCTACCTACGAACATGTTTGAAAACAATTATTTATTAAGGCATGTGAAGTTAAGGATCCCTGACTGTATGCACGATGTTACACAAACTGTGAACAGTGCATACGCATTGGCCGAAAGTGTATCAAGGAGGTGTGTAAGAGTCGTAAATGGTAACGAAAGTCGTTTGATACAAAATTTATGGGTTCATAATGCTGTATTAATGGACAGTGCACATTGCCTGTGGTACATCATTAAATTGACACTGCTACTAGGTATCTTTACAGTTTAATGAACAATCTTGCTTTCAGTGCTGTGAGATTATCGGGTGTTAACGGAATATAACCTTACAAAATGAATATTGTGATAAATAAACAAGGCTCCTCGTGAGAACAGTTCATTGTTTTAACTGTAGTGATTATTCTGTTGGTTCTGCTGTAGCTGTTGTTGTCCATGCTGATAAAATATGATAATAATGAACTAGTCAAGCAGCAATCTGATCGTAAAACGAATTTCATAGTTTCATTTTGCGAAAATATTCGAAACTACGGAATAATTTTTGTTACGGTTTCACTAGTGTTGAAAAATGTTTTTTTTTGGTTTCCAGACTGTTCTTTGGACAAGTTCCAATATTTGGCAATGAGATCTTGCATATTTTCCCTTCTGTTTGCAAAGTACAATAATTATATTTATAAGACTGGTGTTATAGGGCACAACGTTTAAAATAAATCATCTCAGGGAGGAAGAAAGAAAGAAACAGTGAAAGTGAAAGTAGGGCAGAGAGAACTAAAGAGTGTGTGGCTAGATAGACAGAGAGAGTATGTGACTTGCAGAGGCATAGAATATGTTGCCAAACAGGCAGAAAGTATGTTACTACACTGACAAGCAGTATGTGGCTAGACAGACAGAGAGCATATGGCTAGACAGACAGAGAGTATGTGGCTAGACAGACAGAGAGCATGTGGCTAGACAGAACGGGAGTGTGTGGCTAGACAGACAGAGAGCATGTTGCTAGACAGACAGAGAATAGAATGTGGCTAGACAGACAGTGAGTATTTGGCTAGCCAGACAAAGAGTATGTGGCTAGACAGAACGGGAGTGTGTGGCTAGACAGACAGAGAATATGTGGCTAGACAGACAGAGAATTGAATGTGGCTAGACAGACAGTGAGTATTTGGCTAGCCAGACAAAGAGTATGTGGCTAGACAGTCAAAGAGTATGTGGCCAAACAGAGAATAATGACACCTAACAGAAATATTCGAGAACATCGAAATGTGCAAAGACGTTGACTCAAAGCATTATGACAAGTGAGAGAAATACAATGCTGACGACTCACACAAAAGAACGAGTAGATAGGGATAACTTACGAGAGGGAAGGGCAACAGAGAGTAAGAACAAACGCTGAAAATGCGGCTTGTAATAAGGTAAACAAACGAGGCAACATGATCATGTGCTACATGTCTCGCACACCGTAAACATTGTGGAATTTCTCAAAAACCTCCCCAGTGTATCAGCAGCACAAAGAAACGTTGTTTCATGTAATTTCTTGTTTAACGTGCACGGTAAGCCATAAATACACGAGGAGGTTGTATTCAAGAGGCCTATCTATCGTGCTTGACGGGGAATAATGCATAAATCCGATATATTCCACAGTCTACACCCTGGAGGGAGGTTCACTGCGTCATTATCTGTGTCTCTGGCTCTTCGATTTCTAGTTATGTTCAGTAACTAGCGATATATCGATAAGATTGGGTTCAGATTCGTCTGAAGATGCCAAACATCGGTGTTAAAAGACTGCAGGTGGCTGGGCGTCCTCTAATTTGTAAACTATACTTCACATTTGAAAAAGAAAAAGGATAGCCTGCTTTGTTGTATAATTAGGAGTACAGTCCGTTACACTGGAACTTTGCTATAGGATCACAATATTTATATTGTCAGTTATCACAAAGCACGGCTAATGATGCCAGTAAAGGGTTAAAATTACACAGTATTTTTGCCAAATCATTAAAATGTCTTCAGCATTATCTTATTCAAAGGGAAAAGGGAAGGGACTTTTGAATTATATTCGAGTTTGACGACAGGAAAAGTGAGAAAATAGACTCAAAACTAAACTGTTTAGGATTGCTTTCTTGGAACTAGACCTTTTTGGTCTCAACGGTTTGAGGATAAGAGTAGATTGAGTTTGTGTTAATGTGTGTGAGTGTGAGTATAATGAATTGGTCTTAAGTTAAACCCGTTCCTAATTTTAGTTCAGCACCGTAGAGCACCTCACTGCCCGTTGTCTCCTGCCCTACCTGTTGCCGGCTATCTCCCGCGGGTGCTCTTCCCTAGGGAACATGGTGGTCTAGAAGCAAGGTGCTCGCCTCTCATGCCAAAGATACCGGGATCAAATCCCGGTCTTTGCATTTATGTTTGAAGTTGGGGATTTTTCTCATATTTTCTTGTCCTGATCATATGATGGGTAGGATCGAGGGCCTAGTCTTCTCGGATAAGGACAAAAAACTCGGGTGGCCCCTGTGCACGTTTCGCGCGTTAAAGATACCTTGGCGTTGGAAATCGAGAAGAGCAGGTCGAACAAGCCGCTGCCCGGGCAAAAATAAACAAAAATGTATCTCCTCCCTCCCCCCCCCCCTTCCAAAAAAACCCGCGGACCGGCGCTGTGCTGTTGCGACGTCGTTTCTGCTTTAGATATCACTGGGCTGCAGTGACACTAAGGCAAATTTTCCAAATGGGATTAAAGAAGTACACAAAAATACAAAATACAAAAAAACAAAATACATTTTTAAGTGGATTTAAGCGCTGTACGAGCAAATTATTACTATTACTATTTACTATGACCATCCTACATAATAGATAGACACGTTCAAGGTAAGGCCGAAATCCGATACCTGTATTAGGACAGGGCAGCCAGATTGACAGAAAGACCAGGCAGACAGGACGATATCATTGGTCGGTAAGAAGGAAAAGACGGGCAATAAAAGTAGATACATCGGGCAAAAGATTAACAGACGGAAGAATTTGAGAAGCGAACTGGCCACCAAACAGACACAAAGACATACAACAAACATCTGGACCTGACCTTAAGGATCTGAATCAGACTGAATGAAAAGACAGATCGAAATGTCATATGTATTTTTTGAGAATACCTTAGATAATTGACAAGAGGGCGAAATATTTTTTTTTTCAAAAAGTAAAAATTTACTTTTTTTCTATTTTGACCCGGAAACATTGGCTGTAATAAAAATGTCATTTTCCCGTCTTCAGAGTGACAAGACACGGTACCCTTCCAGACTAATAAATCTACTTACTCTTCCAAAGTGTTCATTATATTGCTTTTTGTTTTGTTTTTTTCTTAAACGTGTTTTCAAATCTTGTTTTCTTAAATCGCTGGTAATCAATTTCCTGCAGTTAAGAATATTCCGAAAACTGTTTTTACAACTATAAAAGCCTCGAGATTGGCAAATGATCATAATTTGCTAAACGATCGAGTTCAGCGTAACCAAATAAAGCTATTTCATTTTCTAGTTTACTATGTACTAGTCCATCAATCAATAGTGCAATATTATTTGGGTAAAATCTCTCCCCCTGCCAGACAGCTCGCGCTGATAACGCCTTTTGACAGTGCAATGTTCTCCGAAATTTCGTCGGGTATTTTTCCATATTGTTGTATGTGCATTTGTGCCTTTTCGAGAAAATGAGAATTGAAAGTTTGGAGAGTTATGTAAAATCAGGGCCAAAACGCATGCAACATTACATCACAGACACATATCGCGAAAAGTTTTTGGCCGATTGGAATGACACTTATATATAATGAAATTACTAGCGAAAGAATCACTTTCATGACAAAAACCCCAAAATCGGCAAAATGTCGTATACACCAATAATATGGTAAATACCCCTCGATTTCATATAGTAATGCTACGCAAAGCCACATAGCAGACTTTATCTTTAAGACGATTATAATTCTCAAATTTGGTCGGTCCAAAATACAACACGACAGGCAAATTTCGAAGAAAAAATATTTGTAGTATTTTATTAATTTTTTCTGTTTGCAGCCTGTTGAATTAGATAAATTCAGAACAGTTCTACCTTTTTCAGTAACATCAATATAGGGAACTAGTAAATAAAAAAAAATATCTTCCAGATAAACATGAGCTACAACCTTTGACCCGGATCGATTATTGCACAACCAATGCTTATGTATATTATTGGGAAAATTTCCTGTTCTTAAAATTATACTTTGGAGCCTCCAGTTCCTTTCCCACCAATGCCTCAGGTATATGGAGCGATACCGGTGACCAAGAGATCCTCGCACTAGCTATTAGTACTTTACCATCATTACTGTAAGATTAATTTACAATCAGATTCCTACACTTTCCCATATTACTTTGCCATCATTGCCAGTTTAAGTATTATAATAATCTATAGATAATTGAACATAGCAATAGAGTCCTTACAAACTGCAATGCGCCTTAGTTTTAGTAACTCATTCACTTTCAGCAAGTTTCTCTCAGAGAACAGAAGTTCTGATGCTGCCCTTGACGGTGACCAGCAATCTGGCTGTACGGAGCTTTAAAAACATGATAAAATACCAAATTATTGATAATTTAACCAAGAACATTTCTCAGTGTAATTTTCGTGTACTATTTGAAATGGATACTTTTCATATGAATCGCTCGGAGCGGCTTATAGTAATGAGTCAGTAGATATTATTTTGTCCCATAGCTACGACTGCTGTGAAAAAAAAAAAAACGCCTAAAGCGAATAATTCTATATTGTTAAACTATGTTTCCTTTTGTTTATGCTAACACTGCAAATGTAATGATGCTTAATTTGAGATAAACCGAGAACTAGAATTGTTATTGTTGCTTTTTCTACTGTAGAACAGAGGAAACGATTTACTTTTCAGCCATAGCTTATTATGTAAAATGTAATAAATATGTAATGAAATATGTACAACAGTGTGTAAAACTATGGTCCCCTAACGTCAGTCTAAGTTACGAGCCATTTAAATTATCCTCTTAAAATGAGCGCACCTGTAATAGATAATACGAGCTGGAACAGTCACACACAAAAAAAAAATAATAATGAAAACTTCAAAAGTTATAAATCAAAGGTACAAAAAAAAAATGTCATAAAGAAAGATAACTGAAGATGGAAACATAAACCACATGCGTACAAGAATGTTTCACATACCGAAGCGGATTAATTTAATCCAAGCTCTGATGAGAAAGTTAACACAGAAGTTACGTCCGTTATGTGAAAGAATCGCGTAAAAAGCGGTGTTTGTTATGATTATTGGATCCGTGGGTATATGATTTTCAAGCACGCCTCACGCTGTCGCGGGATAACAGCGCGGACATCGCGCTCACTGGAGGGCGAAAGTGGCTGAGCAAAGTAGAAAAATGCATTGAATTTGGCATTAGCCGGTTTGTCGCTGCGACGGTACTGGACCTGGGGTTGTCACACAGCGGGGTGGAGACACCGCAACGTGTGTGATCGAGATAGAAACTCATTCATACTCGGACTTGACATTTTCATAAAGGTTATTATAATAATAGTATTTGTTACCCGATGGGCGATGATAAATGATAGGGAGGGGGAGGGAACGGCGTGGGAAGTGAGAGGGGGGAGAGGACTGGATGAGGGAGAATACGAGAGAGAGGGAAATACTTTCAAACTATGTACTGTAGAGAGGAGGAGAGAGATGAGAAGCAGATAGGAACAGAGTCCCGAGCGGTGATGATCGCGCGCGTGCATCCATCGTATGACGGAGGGGGGAGCTCTCGCGAAACTCGTATCTCTAGTGCCGACAATATGATCCGGCTTGCTATAGTGGGGAAATGTGCGTGAGCGCTATTCTAAATGGCATGCGCCTGAGTCTGGGCATGTGACTGTCCCATAGGCTTAATCAAGATATAGACTACGATGCTTGGCCAGTGTTCGGCTGGCTGGACCGAGGTCAATCCAAATGGCCAGGGGATTTAAGTCAAGCTGAATAATGATTATGGTGACAAGTGTGGCATTTTCTCAGCTGCGGGGATTGGAAACCCTGACATAAAATGGACATGTTGTACGCACATGGAAAATGTTACACATAAATTATTACGTAATGCAGAATAATTATTAAGGTTGTTAAACGCATTAAGCTGAATTTTCATGTGTACGGAAACGGAAATGGCAAAAAAAAACACCTTTCAAGTAGTGAAATACATGTAGATAGAATGTTTTCATATGTAGGGAAACAGCCTTTCCGTACACATGGAAACACTCTTTCTTGTTACCACGTAACCCTCTACGCACCATAACGTATCGCCAGTGATAACAAACATTTATCACCTGGTTGCAGTTCCCACAAGAAGTCAGCGCAGCGCGAGAGAAGTAAGTTATGTTGAGTGTTTTGTACAATACACACAATAAATCAACTAAATGATCATGAAAAACTCTTAATTATGCCAATAAAAACAAATCCTTACAAAATCAGAATTCGCCCACACGCAGAAATGGGGGGTGGAGCCTAGAGGATTAATTGACTTTTGACGTTTCCGTTGCCTTTTCTGTTTCCCTGCACATGAAAATACGACTTTAGTATGGAATTATTACAAGTTTATTGACAGATGCGGGTGGTTGGTGGGCAATACTGGAAGGGTCTCCTTCTGCCCCATCGTTCAGTTATTTTCTGTCTATTGTCTTGCTTTTCGCCAACACATCGTGACTGTCATCGAGTCGAAGTGTGTTTTTCCTAACTCAAAATCAAATTTTTGGCAGATATTTATTTTGCACATGTCATTTCTTGAAAAGCTGCAGGAGAACTTGCGCAAAAAGGACAAGAGCAAAAATATTTGTCAATTAATTACAATAATCTTTAATTCTACCCCCCCCCCCCCCCCAGTTTGATCATAAACATTTTTCTTTGAATTAAAAACAAATAAATTATTAATTCTTTCTAAAAAATAAGTTGACACAACTTAGGTTAGATTTTAAAAACTTTAACAAAAAGCCTTGCAAAAACGCTGGTGGATGAGGCGTCATCTTACGTAATGACTTGGTACTTAGTATGCAACAAATGAGAGTGTAAATCTGGGCTTTCATGTGTACAGAAACGGAAACTGCAACAGAAACGTCAAAAACCGTTGCCGTACACATGGAAACACTCTTTCTTTTTACTAATTGATGGATTTTTGGCCTTTTCCGTTTCCGGACACATGAAAACCCAGCTTAAGAAATGTTACAAACATCTTAGAGATGGAATAGTTTATTAGAATATCGCGGATCAGAAATGTTACTCACACTGTACTTTTAACACTGGAGATGTTAAACTTACTAGAGATGTTGTACACATTAATGATGGGCTTCTTATCTTCCTCCATGTTTCTGTCTTTCTCTCCTGTTCCTATCCATCCTTTCAATGCTATTCTCCAGCAATATTTTATCGTGCTTTTACAATGCGATAACCTTTTCTCGCCTCCAAGAACAAATTATTCCTTGTCCAGCGTTTGGCATGTTAGATAGCCCACAATAAATTGTTTTAAAAAAGTTTGCTAAGTTCATTACCTCTCCGTGCCTGCGCCTCCCCTAGACTTCTTTCTCTCTTTCTCTCTCTCTCTCTCTCTCTCTCTCTCTCTTTCTTTCTCTCTCTCCTTTCTTTCTCTTTCTCTCTCCTTTCTCTCTCTCTCTCTACCGTCTCTCTTTTTTTCTCTCTCTCTTCTCACTCTCTCTCCTTCTCTCTCTTTCTCTCTCTCACTCTCTTTCTCTTCTCTCTCTCTCACTCTCTCTCTCCTTCTCTCTCTCTCGAGTATTATTCATACACCGTTTTTTTTCTGCTTTTTTTAACCGCCTGTTGTCGCTGTTTCCTCTTTCTTCCATCAACTTAAAATAATGTTAAAATTCTAGTCTCAACTGTAAGTGATTTGAACCTTATCTTACTGCTTTAGTAGGTAGTATGTTTCTTTAGCATCACAGAAAAGTAGCTTTCATAATAGCTTGTTCATCCAAATTAATATTAATCTTTACCGAATAGTGAGGTAACAGTAAACGCTTCACGGAAGATGGCTGGTGTTTATGACATGTCCAGTAAGCCATTAGTGCCTGTCTAATTGAAGAGATTCGTTCAAGAGCGAGGTTAAGTAACATTTTACTAAAAGTAGAACAGCGCATATCAGTGGAAACGAGATAAAAAGGGCTATCTATTCATAGTAACGTCATTCTTCTACCCTTAACCAGCGCTGAGAAAGTTTGATTTGTAAGTCGGCCACATTATATCAATGCGAAAACAAAGTTAAGTTCACAAAAAAAAATTTATTTATTTTTTGCTTTGTCTCGAAGTGACTCAAATGTGGCTTACCCTGATCTTGAACTAACCTCTTCAGTTTCATCAGCCGTTTGCTGATGCCTTTTGACCTATATCTCAAAAAGTGCGTCGATAGAGACGACCCAAGTGTTCTCATTGTATTCGCAAGAGCCAGCCACTGATACGACCTCCTGGTAACCAAGAGGCTTATGTCCAGAACAAATGAGGCTTACAGTTCACCTGACACTGGGGGTTTTTTTTGCCCCTGGTGAAATCAGTGCAACGTAAACAGACTTGTGTAACGAGCCATCGATTTTCACTAAATTTTAAGATAACGTGGGTGCCTGACATATTCTCCTTGCCCGAGATATCCTTCCATTTCCGTGTATTATGTTGATAAATTCCCAGATCTAGAAGCTTAAACAAGAGATAACAAGAGAACGTGAATGCCGAGCAGGTCACAGATACGAAAACTCTAGATTCTAGAACAGTAATGCTTGTGGAAACGTGTTGTCTTATGTATACAAAGCATCTCAAAAGAAATGTATTCACAAATCAACTGCTCAATGTTTTCCGCAACTCTGTTGAACTGCGTTGTCCATCACTGTCTGGCCCAGAAATGGAACAAATTTGAAAATATGCCAAAACTCCTATAATTCCACATCTGTCCCAATTATTTTGAAATACAAATCTGTGTTGTATCTTACTTGACATTGTATTGATAAATATTCAAAGTGTATATACATTTTTGAGATACCATGAACATAAGTGTATACCCGCCATTTAACCTGCTAATTATTGTAAATGTCAATAGATCATGTTTCCATGTTTCAACATTTCAAACTGAATTAAAACGAACATGGTATCAGAAGTTGGATCATTAAGGATATTTATCGCTGGTCCTACCATGAAACCACATAAGTGTGAAAGACTTTGTTTATAGAATTGTGGAAAACTGTTTTATTTGAAAGTATTCGTTATTTTGAATACATGTTTAGCTATAAACATTTGAAATACATGTATTGTGCTGCGTTGCCCTTTAATCTGTAGGAAAATAGTAAAATTCCTCCAAGTGTCACGAAATACTTCGGGGAAAAATTGTCATCTGCAGTTGTCCAAATACATCTGTGGGGGTGCATGATATAGACAGCAATATATTATGGTCTTTCCGGAATTTGGCACAGCCTGGGGTGAACCTTTCGTAAGGCACACTCTAGGGCTGAATGTGCACTGTAAAATGATATTCCTGACCTCAATTTTTCCTGGCCTGCCGGATCGTCCCAGCACTATCCACCGAGGACTCTCACAGTCATTGGTTCGGTGAGTTTCACTTAAAAGTGAGCTCTGAAAGAGATATGGCTTGACAGGAATATTACCATGATATCGTGTAATGGACTGACCGAAATAGTAAAATTATATTGGCAGTGGAAGTCAGTACGGCAGTAACCCATCATCTCGAGCACGGAAAGTAATTGTCGCTAGGTTAGTGGAAGGATAAGACCTATGTTTGTCACTGCATAGTGCGTCATGACTGAGAGAGATGCGAAATTGGCATGCCAGCTGTGAGCCTATAAAAGTTGAAATAATATAGACATTTTTATTTTCATTTTTTTTTCTCCCATTGCAGTACCTTCCGATGTGTATCATTGTATTTTACCAGTTTAAGGATCGAAAGTGACACTATGCCTGCACTCTGAGGCGTTTTCTGTGATGCAGAAATAACATCGTCATAGATTACAGGAGAAAAACGATATGCTTGTTGTCGTTGCTGTTGTTGTCGTTGCTGTTCTTGTTGTTATTGTTGTTGTTGTTGGTGGTGGTGGTGGTGGTGGTGGTGGTGATGGTGGTGATGGTGGTGATGGTGATGGTGGTGGTGGTGGTGGTGATGGTGGTGGTGGTGGTGATGGTGGTGATGGTGGTGATGGTGGTGATGGTGGTGATGGTGGTGATGGTGGTGATGGTGGTGATGGTGGTGATGGTGGTGATGGTGGTGATACGGGCATCTGTTTGAACAAAAAAACAAAGACAGGAGGAGAAAAAGTAGTGATGGTGGTGATGGCGAAAGTTGTGGTGTTGTTTGCTGCTGTTGTTGTTGTTGTTCCTGATATAAGGATGATGAGGATGATAGTCTGGTGGTACATTGCGGCCTTATCGGTGGTGGAAGTTGTGGCGTTGGTGTTGTTGTTGCCGTTTGTGATGCTGACAGTGGTCGTCGTCGTGGTGATGGTGAAAGATGTGGTGTTGCCACTGCTGCAATTGTTACTGTTGATGAGGATGCTAGTGTTGTTGTCGTGATGGTGGTGGTGGTGGTGGTGGTGGTGGTGGTGGTGGTGGTGATGCTGATGGCGGTGGTGGTGGTGATAATGGCGGTGATGGTGATGGTGGTAGCGATGAAGCTACTGTCCCTTCTAATTGCCACCGTCTGTTCCCTCTTACTTTTCACATCGCGGTTTATATATAATCATAACTCCTGAAAGCAGATCACGTAATAAGCCATCGATCTGGACGCCGACCTTTTTAACGTAGCAAACAGCGAGTGTCTGATGAACAGGCCAGGTTTGTGGTGTTTCTCAATTTCCGTGTAATACAGTGTCCTGGACTCCCCCTGGCGGCGGAAGATGCATAGAGGCCTGAACACCAAGACGGCAGATAACACCACACGTGAGTGTCGCGCCATTCAATCACTTGTCAACGATTAGAAGAGCAACATCGCTCAAGCCCTTCAGTCCTAGAATAGGACTCGCTGGCTGGCTGGGCCCAGACGTCGTCGCTTGGGCAAAGTGCTGCAGATTGATTGCTCAGGTTCCTTGTAAATCATCAATCTTTGCCAGATGACCAACTTTTGAGCCAAAAAAATGTAGTTTTAGTTCGTTTGTTTTTAAAGTAAATTGGTTTTATGCTCAAATATCGTTACTGTATGTTTTTAATCCACCCTAACTAACGTGTTGAATTATTTTTTAACAAGACGCATAAAAAAGTAATTAAAGGTTTCTTGCAAATGTATTAATTTCAGAAAATGGAATAAATGATTGAAAATGCAGCACTTCAGTAATGTCTACAACTGTTTAAAATGTAGCATGGCTATGGTGATAATATACCTAATTTTATTGAATTATCTATTTATAGGCTAAACTGTGATTCTCCAAAACCCGAGTCTGTCAGTAACGATGTACGTTTTATTGTCGTTGTTGTTGCTGTATTTATTTTGTTGTTGTTATTGTCGTCGTCGTTGTTTGTTGTTCTTGTTGTTATTTTTCAAACGTGTCAGACACAATATTCAGTTCTTTGTAATTGTCAGTCCGTTTTTGTTTGTTTGTTTTTTAATCATTCTGTTAGTTAAATTGATTTGCATATAGGGTGCAATATAGAACGACTGTTTTTTTCTTTAATGTCTTAAAATGGGTGTTCAGTTCACTATTGCCATCAGTTTTGTCGGGTATCCAATTTTTTTTTTTTTAATGTAATTCGTCTTACAGAGTTACTTTATTTTTTTAGTAACGTTTTTGACATATTATTCTGTATGTTGTAACTCTCAGCCGTTGCCATGTGTTTGAACTGAAAACATGAATTACAGATCTACAGTTTATTTTTTTTTTTTCAGTGAACTCTTTTAATCTTGAAATATTATGAGTTTTTTTTTTCACATCGTGCTGACAAGAAGGCCATCAATAGAAACACGTTTGTTAGTGTTCATGCTTTGACGTTTCCTATCCGGTACCGCCTAGAATATCACGACATGACAGCCATCACCTAATGGGACCTCAGTATTACAACAGAATGCCTGCAGAATAATTATTTATTAAATTGTCATTAACGAAGTTGCCATCATTCTTAATCGGGTATCAAAACAATATCGATTTCTGCACTCGTAAATCAAGGCAGCTGACAGTCGTCCAGCGCTCTGGCACTGAAGATCGAAACTGGACGGCTCAGACAACGGAACCAACCGGTAGAACACAGAAAATACAACAACAATACAATGAAAGAGGTGACGCTGGGTCGCATGCACTAACCGGTTTTGATCTGCAGGTGATGACGGAACGACATTGAACTGATTGGCTCGTGGGCGAATTCTCATTTAGTTTTTGTAGTTTTTGTTAGTATTTTGTATACTTCTTTAATCCCATTTGGAAAATTTGCCGTACTGTCACTGCAGCCGAGGTACAACTGGAGCAGACACGATGTATGCCACAGTGCAGCGCCGGTAGACTTTTTTGCTATATTATTATTTAATTTTGCCGGGACAGCGGTCCGTTCGGCCGGTTCTCTCGATTTCCAACTGCCAAGATATCTTTAACGTGCGCAACCTGCACACGGCCCTCCGAGTTTTTCGTCCTTATCCGAGAAGACTACGTGCTCGATCCTACCTACCTTAGGATCAGGGACTGGAATGAGAAAAGTCACAAAATTCCAACATGCCTGCGCAGACCGGGATTCGAACCCGGTACCTTCGGCATGAGAGGCGAGCACCTTGCCTCTAGACCACCTGGTCTCGTGTCGTGATGTCACCATTCAACTAATCCACCGATTAAAGTCGGCTGCTGCGCGTCCAGGCTAACTTCAATAATTATAGTATCCGGCACACGATTCAATCGACGCCCCAGCTGGCTCTTTCCTATGGGAGGCCGGTTTATGTGGGTGTATTCAGTTAGACACCACAATCTTTTAATATTATCTATCCACGATTTCGTCCAATCCAACTTTTTTAATGTATTTAGCAAAACGAGAAAGTGGAGGAGTGAGAGATGAGATTGTGCAGACAGGAGGACGGGCAGGCACGGGACGGATGAAAAACATAGAAGAATGGGGATCATGGGCGGAGGGCTACATCCTACAGTGGACGGACGAGGCCTGACAAGAACCAGAACAAGTATTTTTTATTCTTGATAAGTTTGTTCCGATAAATAGGGAACTTACACCTTATTTGCAGCCTATGTGTGAATCCAAAATGGCTTGGCTAAAATGTGGAAAGGCACTTGCTTATACTGAGTTGAAGTTTTAAGCTTTGAACCTTCGAAATTTCCGATTCAGACGGCAAGAACAAGGTTAATTAGGCTGGTGTGAAAGGTGACAAGTTCAAATTTGCCTGGGTACGGTGTTCTATAATCTAACTAATTTGTCGCAGCTTTTTTAAGGCACTGATGTGTTCGCGACCTAACAGAGGCTCCAACATTGTCTCTGACACGGATTTAAGCTGGTGACACAATGAGTCAGTCTGGTCTACGTCTGTTTCGACTGCGTGCGCGGGCTTCTCTTTCCACCAACTGACCTACAACAGTTTATTTAATTTTCTCCAGAATTACTGAGACAGGCTTGTTTTAGTCTCGCCAGTGCGTGATGTCCCGTTGGACTCGATAGGTCACATATCACACTAAATCAGAGCTAAAAGAGAGTGTTCCCACCAGCTTAACTGTGCTGAAAGCGGTCGCAAAACCCAAATATAAGGATCTAATAAATAAAAGTTCAAATTGCCTTTTATTTCTTTCGAAGTCCTGGCTCCAGAACAAGAATTGAACGCTCTTATATTCAAATGTTTTTTGTCCTTTTCAGTAATGGTACTGCCGTTTCTGAATCACTGTTGTCATTCCTTGGGGATTTTGTTATTATTTTTGCTGTTTTCTGTTTCACACTGCAGGGATTAAGATTCTCCGGGTGTGAGGTGTTGTTGTTATTGTTGCTATAGTTGTTGTTGTTGTTGTGGCTGTTGCGTTGTTTGTGCTGCTGTTGTAGAGTTTGTCTTCACTGAAATTGGTAATTTAGATTTCCCAGTGATTCAATGTCCAGTTTTGTATTTACAGACGGACAGACAGACATCTTACGCATTCAGCAACAACTTGTATGAATCACAGACAACCTTCATGGGTGGTATTCAAACCCACACACACAGAACTCAAGGACACATCATTACACTGAACAGACAGATCGGTCAGGGTGAGATGCAACCAAGTGCGTAATGCGCACTACTTTTACGGTATTTGGCGAACAGTTGGTGTTCAAAAGGAATTCTTAAACTGTGCTACTTTTTTTTTTTTACATTTCTTGTCCAGAACAAGCAACTGCTGTCTATTAGAAGTTGGGGTTGACATTGAATGGAGAAAGCGTGAAAGGAGTTTTTCACTCTACAGGGGAGACTAGGTTGCAGTTAGACCAAAGATACTAGAAACGATAAGATGGGACACTGTCCTCTTCACACCACTAAAAAAAAACGTGCACACAGTTTGCGCGTCGATCGGGGGCGGGACCCATGGCGCATAGTATGAAAAGAATGCGTGATGTAATGATAAATATTATTTATGATGCAAAATTGTGACAGTGCTACTACGATTTTAAAAGATGAAAAAAATAGCTAGAGTTTTCCCACGGCGATTAAGGTTATAATTCCACAATAAGTGACGTCAATCAAGGCAAAAAGCGATAGCTGAACAGTGAACAAAATTCAATATTTTCCCTGTTTGGCTTTGTAAAATACAGCACTTTTTATGTCTTCCGCGCGTTTGCCTCTAAGTGGCGGTGCAAAATCTGTGCATGCTAAAAGCACTAGCTCAGCTGTCTTATCTTGTCAATCCTAGAAACTTTGGTGTGTTTCAGCCTGGGTGCACACCAGATTTTGATCGGCCGACCAGTTGGAAAGTTGCGTCATGACACTGAGTTTCAATGAGACCTCACGCGCCAGCTAATCAGTTGGATAATATGCCGTATCACAAGAGCGTTTTAATATTTGAGATGAGAGTATCTGGCCTTCTGCATCCTCACATATTTTTTCAGGTATGGCCGTTACTAAATGAGTTTGACTCTGAGTTTGGGTTTAACAGCGCGTCGACACGATAACAGCCACTTGGCACCTCTCACGGTTTGTTCGCTATCTCCTTTTGGGCTAGCTTCCAGTCCTCGTGCCTGTAGGTACGATTAGATAAAAGTGAAGTTAAAGATCTAACGGGAAAAGGCCCGCATTAAAAATCTAACCGGAAAAGGCAAGTGCTGTAAAGTGTGTCTATGATTTTTTTTTTAATATGATAAACTTCCGTTACTACATGAAGGGCTGCCCATGCGTCATTTGAAGCATCGGAACTAACTCTTTGTAAAACTTCCTTTGTACCGAGAAGTTGATACGGCGACTCATTACTTGTTACAGACATTAAAACACACATACACACACACACACACACACACAGGTTGATGCACGGCTAGCGGCGTATTTCCAAAATTGTTTTCCGGACAAATTTACTCCTGGCCACCTGCTGTCACCCAATTTGTTAAAAGCCAATACTTTTGAAAGTGCCGTCCACTGTTCGGCATTGGTGTGTTGCAAATTTATAAGTTGTTTCGGTCAATAACTGGAGCTGGAACCACCCAGAGTCCAATCAAAAACGATACCGCCCACTTCTTTATTAATTTTTCATTTCATTTCCTTTCACTTTATTTGGCTTTCTCTTTTTTCATTTCATTTCCTTTCACTTTATTTGGCTTTCTCTTTTTTCATTTCATTTCCTTTCACTTTATTTGGCTTTCTTCAAGTTTTAAAAAAAAACGCGCCCCATAGCTATCGGAAAACGTTAGTGCATAGCATGTACAAAAGGCTTTTAAAAATGGAAGTGGCTATTTTCACGACACGTCGTGCATATCGCCTCCGTTGAAGTTTTCCACGACATGTCGTGGAAATGGCCTGGTGAAGTTTTTCACGACGTTCCACGACTTATTACAGCTACCCCAGCCCCCTTTCGCTTGATTAGACAATCTGACTACACCCATTGATACAAACTGACTAGAACCACGCTCTGCCCCCCCCCCCCCCCCCCCAGGTTCCGACCTCCCGCTCAGTGGGGGCCGCAATTTTGAGTCAGAAAACGGTCAACTCTGATTGGATGAAAAACCTGCCGTGAAAAAATCTCCCTATGCTTTTTCCACGATATGTCGTGTGCCTAGACACTTCGTTTAAAAATATTTATATAGGTTGCTGGGTTGCGCATAACCATAAAAGCCGTGCATCTGTTAAACTTGAAGGAAATCACCAACATGACATAAACAAACAACAGTTTATCTATACAGTTAAGTTAAAATACACGATGAAATTAAGATTTCTATGAAAAATCCCTACGCTCCATTCTGAAGTCACACGTCCCAACAACATATTGCCGCGCCCCACGGGTAGGGCGTTGCTCCCCACCTTGCCTCCCACCTTGAGAAACACTGCTGTAGAGAACGGAGGAAACGCATTTATGTCTTGCGTTTATTTCGAAGTAAAATGAAGAGCAAGGACTGATAATTAAATTTTTAGGGCTTGTTCTCCCTAGTGCAACATTGTAGCCTGCGAGATATAGCTTGTTTATTGATTTCACTTTGTTTTTGTCCTGTCTGAAGACAGCTTACACCAGCGTTCCTCAAGGTAGGGAGAATGCTCACCTGTAGGGCGTGGCAATCGCTTGGGACTTCAAATTGGGGCGTATCTGTTTTCCATTTGAATTCTTAATTTCATAGTGCATTTTAACATAATTGTTTTAGATAAACTATTGTTTATTTATGTGGTGTTGGCGGTTTTCTTGTTTAGCTCGGATTAAAACATCGAACTAAACAAATGCGCGACTTTAATGGTTATGTGTAACCTAGCCTTCTTTTATGCTTTCTTGGTCCGATCATGTTGAGGCGCACAGTTTTTTGTTGGGTTTTTTTTTTTTTAATTGAAATGGGTCGTGGGACAAAAAAGGTTAACAAACACTGGCTTACACAAACATGTTTACCAAACCTGTCACAAAGAACTGATTGTTGCAATAATATCCGACGGCCGACATGTATCAAACAGATTAAATTTTAAAAGTTTATATCTGTATATTCTGCGTTTTGTTGCTGGGATATTCTACTCTAACTGACGGGACATGTAGGCACGATAACCGCCACTTTGCGCCTTTCAGTCTATCTTGGATACCCTAGTATTTATGTTTGGCATTCAGAACTTCATCAGTTTTAGGTTTCACAAGCAGAAGTAAACAGTTCCGTTATAACATTATAATGTTGGTAAAATTCTCAAAAAATTGTTGCCGATGATTATGTAGCCTGACTGGGTTATGTCAACATTTTTGTTGTTGTTGTTGTTGTTTTTATTTAAAGTTTTAGATTTGGGGCTAAAGTTGGGATTAGGAACGGGTTTAGCTGATTGGCCACAACGTCTTCATACGCGATCTAGCCACAATAACCTTTCTGGGAAATTAGCAAAAAAAAATATTAAAAAACTATGTTGACGATCTTGGCTAGGTGGCCCAAGCAGCCTCTCTCCTCCTCCCCCCCCCCCCTTTCCAAAGAGAGGTAGCGGTAACCATTGCGAAGTTAATGGATTACGACCATTCCAAATGCACAGGCGAGAAATTGGAAAACATGGCCCGCAGAGCAGAACGAAGCTGCTTCTGACATTCAATCTCTCTTCCCGACGGGATGTTACCCAAAAGAACAGTGTTGATATTTTAAATATCCTAAAAGAATTGCTTAAAATTTCCTCAGAATAAAAAAAAAAATAGCATCCACGTCCTGGAACTGTTCAGTGTAATAGACCACACAGAGAATTATAACATGAGGCGTGGAACCAGTCCCAGCAGTTCTTTCTTTTTCTAATCTGTTATGATTATTATTATCAGAGAGTATAGATGTATAGAGAGATCTCACTTCCGCCAAATCGCGAAACTAGGTTGCTGCGGTAAACAAGAATTTGAAGAATTGAAAGAGACCTTCTTCGCCAAAGATAGTGTGCATATCTGTGTAGTGTGGTTTGTTCATATTTTTGGGCTGACTGAAACAATTTAGATCCGTTTGTAAGTTCTTACACCCGATGGAAATGCACAAACCGGTTTTGTTTACCGCAGCGACCTACTTTCCACTCCATGCTAACAATGGTTTCGAGGAGTCTCCCGTGTCTCGCAGTGCAAATCGACCAATAATGAACCCTCTCTATACATCTATACTCTCTGTTATTATTTCTTATCGTGTAGGAGGACATAGGCGGTGGATACAGATCGATGTCATTGTAAGAATATCTCACATTCCACAGTGATCTATGTTGTTGTATTACATCAGGGTTGCCCTGCAACTCTTAATTATAGTATTTTATGTAGTACTTATTCTGGGAAATGGGTAATAATCACTCGCTGAGATTTTTTCACGCACATTGTGCTTGATTCAGAACAATACGGATGTAAGTAGTCTTATTATTATAAAGGTGAACTTTGGAGGCTATGTTAGCCAACTCCTCCGTTAATACTTAGCCCACACGCTTCAAATTTTTCTGACGACGACAGTATCTACATACCCAGGTTTTCGTCACATAAAACATACGAAAACTGTTGTCCCCGAATTTATCAAAATAGATTTTTTCGGTCATTCTATTTTAATTCACCATTTTGAGTCAACCGGAAGAATGATACCATTTTGACGTGCCGACTGAACGCGGAAGTTTGGTTCCGCACCAAGAAACGAAACCGTTCTTAGAACGGGTAATTAAATAAAATAATTCCATGTGAAATTGTGGTGTAATAGTAAGTTCTATCAGTCATAGCATGGAATCTAAATTCCGTTTTAATGTAATCTAGATCTAGATATACGGTTGCGCTTAGTACATGGAAAATTTGCAAGATATATCTTGCGCGGGTCGGCTAGTTCTCAATAAACATAAATGCACAGGTGTTTTTATGTTCCAAGTATTGATATTGGGTGCAGAAAATAATTATTATTGTCTATCTGGTGCGCAGTGGCTAATATTAATAGCACGGTAGACAGACTTAATATTGTTCATTACAGACATGAGTGTTCCACTATCTTTCAATTATCGCTAAGACGTACTCATCCATCTTTGAAATCTCTTTTCCAGTGATCGCCCGGTTGCTTGCGCGGTAAAACGGGCCAAAAAAATGGCTATTCAATCAATCAGTCTTCTTCGGACACTGAGCAAATAATGAAGCACTTTGAATCATCCTCGCCAGCGTTGTTTTTAAAATGGAACTGGGAGAGAGGTGAGGCAAAGGAATACCTTTCATCACTGGGAACCTCCTTGTGGCAGAAGACAGCTTTCTTTCTAGGTCCTGTGACTCAGTATTACTTGGAACGAAACAAGTAGACTGAAGCTTGCAATGTGCATTTATTTAAAACTAAGGGTAGAGTTAACTGTAAATTCTTCCTAATTTGTTAGTGAATCTATTCCTCTTTGTAACATCCTTCCTCATTTGTTAGCGAATCTGTTCCTCTTGGTAAGATCTTCAAATCTATCAGATAATAGAGAAAAAAAAGGCAATTTTATGTAATCATTAGATATCTTATTTCATCAACCTGAAAATCTGCTTAATTTGACACCAAATGACGATTCCGAACGGGTTATTGCGGTACGCGCTGCTTTCTTAATGGCGCACTGCATCAAAATGAACTCATGTCAAACGCGGTCTTGTTGTAGATCCCACATAATGTTCGTACACCGGACTGACAATAATTTATGTCTTGTATAACCCAACCCTGTCGAGGAATTCTCTGGTCCGTCTGTGTCTTATCATTCGCTGTCCTTGTTTTCGTAGGACAGGTCCCTTACAGTCATTCGTGTTTACACTTCAGCCTGGTCATCGCTAAAGTTCGAAATGAAGCGGCCGGAAAATGGGAGTACGAAAACAATGCTTGGGGCACCAAAAAGTAGATTATGCAGAGGCGTCTCAAAGCAAATTCAGAAAATGCCTCCGCTCCAACTGACGCCACAAAATCTACAACTAGAATCTTGTATAGACCAAATTGAAGGTCTCTGGAAAATGTCAAACAGATCTGAGCAATAGTTGGTGTTTTTTTTGGGGGGGGGGGGGGGGGGGCTGGGAATATCTGATTTGGGACTTATTATTTTATTGTTCAGACATTATTCAAATAGCTGATGTGCGGCCACATACAACATAAGTCGGGACTGGAAGGTGGGCAGTCCGGACGCCATGACCGCATGACAAGCTCTTTGGATTCTCGCGGACCTCATCCGAAGGCTGTTGGCCCCGTGCGAGTCACCTTGACCGTTTGGGACTGTCCATTAAGTACCCACGCTCTATTCTGGCGGTGTTTTACACTACCTTCTTGTACACTTATCATGCGCTTGGTTTCAAGCCCCCCCCCCCCCCTCCTCCCATTCCCCCTTGTATAAGCGTAAGGCTATTAAAATGTTGAATGTACTGAAATAGGGCCTGATATTCTGAAAATTTAAAAGGCATTTGGCACAGTCTGGGTAACTGTTTCATCAGATACATAGCTTTTATCCGATTTTTTATCCGATTTTTATCCGTGGGAACGGATACTTCGTCAAAGTTGTGTGAGTTCGAGTAAAGTCATCTGGTCGAATGAAATGTTATTTTATGGATAATAAACTCCTCAGTTCAAAGATATATCAAGTCGTTTACTTTACACCATGTCTGTGCTTGTAAGTAGGAGAGATAAGATAAGATGAGAACCACTCTATTATCCCATAAAGGAAATGTATTACTTATAGAGCGTTTAAGAGCACATACCAGCTGTAACACGCATCTTGTGTATTATTACATAAACATGCCATAACTCAATATTAGATATATCACATGAAGTAACATAGCATGGAATCTGAATAAAATATGGAACGGATAAAGGCAGGATACTTTGTCGACGCACATTGCAGGTGGCAGGAACGATCTTCTATATTTTTCTCTGTTTGTTTTGATACGTATTATTCTATTACAGATCAGACTGATGCGTAGCCTGGTGACATCAATACTCTCGTATGCATGTGAATCGTGGACTTTAACAGCTGAGATAGAAAAGAGAATACAATCCACTGAGAAGAGATGCTTTCAAAGACTCCTGTGCATCTCCTACAAAGATCATTGATTATCACTAACGAAGAAGTTCGGAATAGAATCAGGCAAGTCGTTCGGCCCTACGAAGGCCTGTTGACCTTGGTCAAGAGACGCCAGTCAAATGGTAGGAACATGTCATGAGATCATCAGGGCTTGCCCAGACCTTCCTGCAAGGCACAGTGCAAGGAGGGAGAAGGAGAGGCAGACAGAGGAAGAGATGGGAGGACAATATCAAAGAATGGACGAGCTTGAGGTTGAGCGATACAATCAGGAGGTCAGAAAACCGAGAGGATTGGAGGATGCTGGTTGCCAGATCACCTGTGGCGTCCCAAACGGTCCACAAGGCTACGGGATAGAGAGAGATTCTATTTGCTCCCGGAAGATCTAGACATTTAATGGAGTGGTAACAGTCATTTACGATAGACATAAATTTCTCCACACAAGCCTTTGAGTACGTATGTGTGCGTATTTGTGCGTGCATGTGAAGAGATAACACACTCGTAGAACTGTCTCGGCACTTAGAGACCTCCGCTCTTGTCACACTCTCCATGTAGAGCGCCCGAGCTGCACTACAAGATTTAATACCCCCACATCATTAAATGGAAGCCTGTCGAGCCTTTTTCTCTGTGTCTTGGCGCGGTTAAACTTCTAGAATTTAAAAAAAAAAAAAGCAGATCACATCATCAACTACAACGGAAAGGATGATCGAACAAAGGAGCTATCCACAAAGTACGTACATTCGATTTTACCGATTTTTGACGCACACCTCCCCCAATGCACGCTTTTCAGATGCTCGACCGCAAACCGTTTCAGCCCACGTACGAGCGTACGACCATTAGAATGGTGAAAATCCATGACCAGTCCTTGCTTTTTAAAAAAAAACTTTAAATGATATTTTTGCATGGACTATTTGACAGTTCCATTAGAAACATGATTTCTTTAAATTTGGTGAGAAAAGACGATATAAGTAAAACAAAGTCTATAATTTACTACCACAGTTGAAAATCACACTTACGCTCTCCAGACCCCCCCCCCCGCCCCACCCGGCAAAGTTTGCTTTTCATGCATTGCCCCCCTCCCCTCCACTTTCCCCTTAACCCCCCTCCCTTTCTCCCATGTGAACGTCCGAAATTTCTCGGTGTCCTCAAACAAGATCCCTGATACAATCTCAGCAAAATCAAGAACAATTTTTTTTTTCAACTTACAGGCAAGTCTCGCTTCTTGTGTTTAATTTTACAGCATGCTCTCAATACAAATTATTTTGCCTTTCCCCCAGACAATATGAAAACAAGGTTCTATATTATTTACTGACACTCCCGTGAAAAGGGTAATGTTTATTGGGTTAGTTATGAGATAATGTTAGGATGAAATGTCCGAATAATTACACTACAGAGCAAGTTTTGTTGTTGTTGTTGTTGTTTTCGCCATCTGTTTCTCCCTAATCTTCCCTGACGCTTTTATCGCATAATTATTTCAAATTAAGTTATGTACTCTTAAGGTCAATTACATTTATTGATAAAGTGGTACTCTACATGGGTGGTATCGCTCGCTTGCAACGGGGGCGATGTCGAGCTCCACGGGGAGGGGAAAAACGAAGAAAAGGGCGATAAGGGACGGTTAGAGGAGTGGAAAGGTAAATAGAGACGATTTATGGGGCAAATATTTTATACATTTGATGACTTTCTGGTTTTCTCCATAATAAACAATCAACATGTCTACTGTCATTAATAAAGCTTTACAAAGAAAAAAAAACACCTAACATCATATTATTGCGTAATCTGTTGGAGGCGGAGAGGGGGGGGGGGCGAGGAGATAGTAAAGTTTTGGGGGGGGGGGGGGGGGGGATAGACGATGAAAGAAAATTTGGGACCCACGTGGACGATTGCCTGAAAAAGTTTGAGAACCACTCTGTTAATTACACCGAGGCGTATCGCACTAACATTGTTATATTTTTTCGTCATATTAAATGATGCACTTTTATTCAGCCTGTGATATTTTTTTTAATCTTCTGTTTACAGCAAAATAAGTTTAAAATGGTACACAGAACTTTGAGTAGAGAGGGTCATCCTTAACCTACTACTGTCATAAGACAATTAAATTGCCACTTCTGTTCACCCCTTGACTGCCAGGGCCATTTAAATCAGCTTTACGTAATACTTTATTGGAGTTGTTTAATGCAAATATAAACTCAAATACTAAATGAGTACGATGACGTCTTCTACTTCGAACACCCCTGGTAGTAATATACTCTCATCCTGTGGGTAATAGGGTTAAAGTACTCACCCTCGATGGGTAATAATTACGACTCTGAATGACTAAATCCTACTCAATTATTGTCGGGTTGACCAGATCGGTGACATAATGCTATGTACTTTTAACCAGGGGGCACATATCTGGATGGTCATTAGAAAATGTGGAAAGTACTGACTTAAGGCAGAATCAGTGTGCATTAATCAGAATAGATCTAGCTAAGACGGGGCATTTTCTTAAGTAAGTAGCTTCCAAAGTTCTTACGCGTTTTAATTATATCTATTATTTTTTTTATTAAGAAAGTTGATGGATGGATGAATGGACAGATGGGTGGATGAGTGGGTGGATGGATGGATGGATGGATGGATGGATGGATGGATGGATGGATGGATGGATGGATGGATGGATGGATGGATGGATGGATAGAGGGACAGATGGATGGCTGGGTGTGTTGTTCTTCATGTATTTGTTCTGTTTTGTTTTGTGATGTTTTATCACGTGACAGTATTTTGTAACATTACCATAAAAGGCAGGCTTCTCCCAAACTGCAGTATTTGACAGAATTTCACCTCTACGAGTACTCTGTGAACTATCGACTTCCCGTTTCATTAATATCGGCAAAATTGCGTTGCCGGATCTATAAATCTCCAAGAAACAAGTCCCTTCTTCGATACTGAAGCAATTTTGTAAGATTTACCACATCGTCAGTGTTAGAAAATACGAGAGCGGAACTCCCCCCAACTCTTTTACGATGTTTCAATCTCAGACAACCGTGATAGAACAAAAACACAAATTGTGGAAGCCTGGCTTATTCAGCCAATTTCATCATCTGTTTTAAACTGTTGCTTCACGGGTGTGGAGATCGTTTTAAAACGCACGGTTTCTGGTGAATTGGAGGGCTGTACAGACAGATTACAGAATGTCTCGTTAATATGTTGTAAACTCTCGAGGCAACTCGTGAAAGAATTAGATAGATTTTATATTTATTCTAACACATGATGGAGCACCAAATGGCTTTCTCAGTTCATGACCTTAGTTCTTGTTTGTTCGAACTCCACTTTTTTGCACAACTGAGAAATTCGACGTTAAGTGTGTGCGGCTTCAGTATCATGAAAAGAATTTAGAATAAATCGGAATTGTGAAATAGCTTGATAAACGCCACAACGTATTTTAAACAAGTGCCAAAGTATGAATTTGTTATACATCTTCTACACCCTAAAAGATGTCCAAGTTTTTTGTTGTTGTTGTTGTTGTTGTTTCAGAAAATGGAGATAGAACGAACAAGAATTTAGGTCGCGAGATAACTGAAGTTCATTATCGTAGGCGTGATATTGCGGAATGAAAAGAATGGATTCATGGTCGTCTAACGACAAACATTACAATACCTTATTAAGCTGTGTCTTCATGTGTACGGAAACGGAAACGAAAATGACATGCGAAAACGACGTGCAGGAATAGAATTTTGTGTTTCCATGTGTACAGAAACGAGAACGGCCAAGATAAAAGAAAATATCACTTTTGTTTCTGGAGTCATGAGATTTGTTCTTTGCAGTCTGCTATTTCTCTCTCTACCACCATGGCACCTGTTTCGTCCAGAGCCGAATGCACTTTCTTGCTTTGGGAGGAGAAGCTGGTTTTAATATCACTCCAGGCAATGGAACAGATTCTGATTGGCGTTTAGAATAAGTGTCTTTACCATTCTTAAGCTGTGTTTTCATGTGTACGGAAACGGGGACGGCAACGGAAACTGAAAAAAATCCAGTAAGTAGTAAAAAGAAACAGTGTTTCCATGTACACGGAAATGACATTTCCATATATATGGAAATATTCTTTCTATTTCACTACTTCAAGTTTTTTGCCGTTTCCGTTTCTGTTTACGTACAAATGAAAACACAGGAAACTTCAAAAACCCTTTAAAGCTGGGTTCTCATGTATAATGAAACGTCAAAATCCCTTCAAGTAGTGAAATAGAAAGAATGTTTCCGCACGCCGTTTCCGTACACATGGAAACACTCTTTCTTTCTGCTATATGATGGATTTTTTGCCGTTTCCGTTCCCGTGCACATTAGAACCCAGCTTAAGTCGTGAAACAGAAATAATATTTCCATATATACTTCATTTCCGTATACATGGAAACACTCTTTCTTTTTACCACTTCACGGATTTTTTACCCTTCCGTCGCCGTTTCGGTTTCCGTGCATAATTATGAAAACCCAATTTCACTCAGAGTCAGACTCATTCCTCTGCCTCGTTCTTCTCCTTCCTCCGCCATCATCATCTGTAACGTGAATCAACCGAACTAACGCTCATGCGCCCGCCATATACACACACATGCCCGCGCGCACGCACGCACGCACACACACACGCACGCACACACAGAAGGCAATACTAGATGATTAAATGAATGACCAGGTATCCAAGCCCCCTTGTAATCAATACGGATTCATCTGTCCCGACTCGCCGAGTGGCCAATACTTCTATCTCTCTATCATTATTCGATTACCATACACTGAGAAAGAAAAGTCACTCACCTCCCAGACCAAGGCCATGGGGAGGCCATGCAAGGTTTGCATTATTTGTGTTTCCGATCATCCCTGATCAGGGAAACGGACAACTCACCTGACAATTGTTTCATGTTGCCCTCTCAGCGTGATATCGTACCGGTTAAGTACGTTTTCTTAACCTGTTCTCCGGAGGAAATAAAAGATGACGGTTTTGTAATAGTTTTTTCCCTCTCTCTCTCTCTCTCTCTCTCTCTCTCTCTCTCTCTCTCTCTCTCTCTCTCTCTCTCCGTCTATTTTTCTTTCTCTGTCTCTGTCTCCGCTCTCTCTCTCTCTTTCTTCATCTCTCTCTCTCTCTCTCTCATTCACTCTCTCATTCTCTCTCTCGCTCTATCTATTTTGCTTTCTGTCTCTGTCTCTCTTTCTCCCTCTTTCTCTCTCATTCTCTCTTGCTCTCTCTATCGCTCTGTCTAATTTTCTGTCTCTGTCTCTGCCCACCCTCTCTCTTTCTCCCTCTCTCTCTCTTGCTCTCTTTTTCTCTTAATATCTCTCACTTTCTCTCTTACTCCCTCTGTCTCTCCCTGTCTCTTTTTGTCTCTCTCTCTCTCTCTCTCTCTCTGTCTCACTTTCGCCCTTCTCTCTATATATATCTGTTATCTCTTTCTCTCCCACTTTGCTCCTATCTCTCTGTATATCTGTTCTCTCTCTCTCTCTCTCTCCCCCTCTCTCTCTCTCTCTCTCTCTCTCTCTCTCTCCCTTTCTTTATTGTCACTCTTACTCTCTCCCTCACTCTCTCCCTCTTTCTGTCCCTCTTTTTCTCTATCTCTATTCTCTCTCTTTCACTCTCTCTCTATCTTTATTATCTCTTCCTTACTTTCTCTTTTATTCTCTCTCTATCTCTATTGTCGGTTTTTCTCTCACTCTTGTTCTCTCTCTCTCTCTATTTCTATTATCCTTTTGTCTGTCTGTCTGTCTGTCTGTCTCTCTCTCTCTCTCTCTCTCTCTCTTTTTCTCTCTCTCATAGATTTCAGAACAAGGCAAAGGTAGCAGGACTGTGCAAGAACGCGGCAAGAAGTCTCAGCGAATACATTGATTTGTAAAGGGGGAAATGACGCAATCTGTAATATTATGAAGGACAGGCAGCGGAAAGGGACACAACCGGCGAGATAATCCCAATTCGAACAGATACCTCCACCTCAGTTCTAGTTTGTTCTATCTCCATTTTCTGAGAAACTGGAGATCTTTTTTTAGTACCTACAAGAGATGTAACAAATGCACACTCTGACACTTGCTTAAAATGCGTCGTGGCACTTATCAGGCCGTTTCATAGTTCCCATCTTTTTCAACTCTATTTCATATTACTAAAGCCGTAAACGCTTAACGTCGAATTTCTCTGATGTGCAAAAAAAAAGCGGAGCTGGAACAATCACGAACTAAGGGCGCATTGTGCTAACTTCAGTCAAAGCTACAAAGCTAACAAAGCAGATTTAGATTCAAAAGAAAATAAACAACCGCAAAGTATGTACACACAGAGTATGAAAAGCGTGTGGGGGGGGGGGGGCAGATGGGGTTCCTGGGAGCTTATGTACGTTTTTCAAATCACGATAATGAATGGAAAATCTTGGTTTTATTTATATATTTTTCTCAAAGTTAAGCTGCTGAATTATATAAAAATCGTATGAGGAGTCTAGATCTTATATTTTAGGAGGTTTTGCTGTCATTGGCATTTACACCTCACATTTACACCTCACATTTACACCTCACATTTACACCTCACATTTACACCTCACATTTACACCTCACATTTACCCCTCACATTTACACCTCACATTTACACCTCACATTTACACCTCACATTTACACCTCACATTTACCCCTCACATTTACACCTCACATTTACACCTCACATTTACACCTCACATTCACACCTCACATTTACACCTCACATTTACACCTCACATTTACCCCTCACATTTACACCTCACATTTACACCTCACATTTACCCCTCACATTTACCCCTCACATTTACCCCTCACATTTACACCTCACATTTACACCTCACATTTACACCTCACATTTACACCTCACATTTACACCTCACATTTACACCTCACATTTACACCTCACATTTACACCTCACATTTACACCTCACATTTACACCTCACATTTACACCTCACATTTACACCTCACATTTACACCTCACATTTACACCTCACATTTACACCTCACATTTACACCTCACATTTACACCTCACATTTACACCTCACATTTACACCTCACATTTACACCTCACATTTACACCTCACATTTACACCTCACATTTTTTTTCCTTCTTGTTCTTGTTTCTGTGTGAGGTTTTTTTGTTGTTGTTTTTTTTGCGGCAGGGATTAGTTTCTTCGAATTTTGCCCAGGCAGCGGTCTTATTCGGCCTGCTCTTCTCGACTTTTAAATGCCAAGGTATCTTTAACGTGCGCAACGCGCACACGGGACCTCCCAGTTTTTCGTCCTTATCCGAGAAGACTAGGTGCTCGATCCTACCTACCACAGGATCAGGGACAGGAATTTTTTCTCCCCAAAAAAACTAAAATCCAACAGGCCTGCACTGTCCGGGGAGATCGAACCCGGTACCTTCGGCATGAGAGGCCTTGCCTCTAGACCACCGTGTCCGGTTTGTCGGAGGGATGGTTGGTCAGGTGTCTGGCAAAATCGAGCGGACGTCCGAATGGATGTCCCCCTAAGTCCCAGGACTTTTGTTATAAATATATTGGCACAAAGAAGTTCTTCAACCGAAAGACGTGTCTCAGGGAGAGACAACATTATACAGCAGTCCAAAATGCGTCTGAGAACATTAATGAATTAAAGCCAGACTGAGGGAAGACATGAAAGTTCTAAACGCAAATTGCTTCAGGTGACAACTTTAAAATTTAATCTGTTTTTTTACTCTTTTCTTTCCCTCCGTTATTACTTTCTCTGTTCCTCCGCTTCATTCTTTCTTGATTTTTTGCTAAAGATCAAAAGAGAGTTATCAGAGATCCCCAACATGGTGTAAATTTATCCACTGGGCATAACTTTCACCTACCCAGGGAGCAAATTGTTATTGTTGTTTTTTAATTATCATTCAACAAACAAACAAACAAACAAACAAACAAACAAACAAACAAACAAACAAACAAACAAACAAAAGAAGAAAAAAAAAATGAAAATACCTGAGGTTCAGAGGAAAATGTCGATCAGTGCAAGAAGTGATTATCTCCGTTTTCAAAAAAAAAAAAAAAAAGAAGATAATGGTTTCTTGCACTGAGCCGATGATTTGAATTAGGCTTATTTTGTGTAATGAAAATATTTTGAATAAATAAAAATCATGATTAGAATTACATCTATCTCTCATAATATTACTTAACTGATTAATGTCGCGATCTCAGCTCTGATTTGTTCCAACTCCACTTTTTTTCATAACTGAGAAATTCGGTGTTAAATATTTGAGGCTTTTTGTATTACGATAAGGAGTTAGAATAAATCGGAACTGTGAAACAGCTTGATAAGTACCACAGTGCATTTCAAGTGTCAGAGTGTGCATTGGTTATACCTGTTCTGCATGCTAAAAGATCTTCGGTTTTTTCAGAATATGGAGACAGAACAAACAAGAACTAAGTGTGCTTTTATTATTGTTATTGTCATTTAAACTTAAAGTACTAATGTTTCCTACAGTATTCTTGGTCGCTTACTTTGTTATGGTAGATTTCTAAACTCAAGTTACTGAAGAAAAACACGAACAACGGAACATTGCCAGGAGAGCACGGAGCGAAACGGATTGGAAACCTCTGGCTTAGATAGAGAAGGAATAAAATTAGAACAGGAAAGAATTACAATCTTACAGATAAGTCAAGAGTTGCTGGGATGAAAAGAGAGGAAGAGACTAAAACAGGAAAGAGGAAGCACTGTGACATAGAACAGGAGTTCTGAGCCGGTTTCCTTCCCTTTATCTCTGGCAAACTTTTCGAAAGTAAATTTACGTCCTTCCTATTTTGTTCAGTAATTTTAGTTCACGCAATTCGAGGGCCGCGTGGTGACTCGGTTTTTACAGATTGTTCAGGAGAAGAAAAAAAAAACTGAATTACTTTCTTTTTCAGACTCAATGGTTACGATATTTTTAAAAAATCGTATTTAATCCTTAGGTTTTTGGAATTTAACCCCCAACTCATAACAAAACCTGAGTAGTTGTCGAGGTCTAACAGTATGCCGAATATCTCAATTTTGTAACGTAGAGTTACAATAGTTTAGTATTAAAGCAACTAACAAAACGGCAGTTTGACAAGTACTGTTATTAACATTATCTTAATACCAACTATAACAACAACAACAGCACATACCAATATAATTTGAAAATAATACAAAAAGTGTGTCAAATCCGAAATCAGCAAATGTACTCCCTGGGTAGGCGAAATATACAAGCCGCGGGGGGTGGGGGTGGGGGGGGGGAGTATGAGCGGTTGAGAACCCTTGCCATAGAGAGTCAGGCCACAAAAGGAATTTTAAAAAAAAAAAAAACATGTAGCTTGAAATACAGCTTTTGTTCCACTTACCCTGAAGCACATAAGCATTGATTTTTTCCCTTCATACTGAATGCGAACCTCTCACTACTTAGATATGAGTAATACCAGCAATGATGCATTACATCTGAAGATGCTCTTGGAGTTACAAAATGCAAAACCTTTTATTTGTTTCGTTGGTTTTTATTCAGCAATGTTTCCGTTGACAAGAGATAAGAACGGAAATCATATGTATGTTATATATAATGAATAACTTCTTTTCAGGCCTACTGATCACAGTAATTTCCTACAGCTAGGAATCACAATAGCTGTACACTTGTATGGATTGAATAATCTATGACATGAAAAGGTTGGGCCGGTTGCTGTAGCCCCTGATGAGAATGCTTACGTGATTTCGATTCACATTAATAATAATTACGTTTTAAGTTCTACTGTACAAGGGAATTTTGGGGCCCTTCTGAGGGCTAAGGCCTAGCGCGCATTAGCCGATTTTAATTGGTTGACTAAATGGATAGTGACCTAACGACCTATACTGCCGCCTAAAAGAAAAACGACTTGCATGCGAGTTATGCATTGTTGTATTTTATTTGTACTAAATCATTGGATCTATTTTGTTTTCTTTCAAATACTACATTTTTGCAATTGAACTCTCTCTCTCTCTCTCTCTCTCTCTCTCTCTCTCTCTCTCTCTCTCTCTCTCTCTCTCTCTCTCTCTCTCTCTCTCTCTCTCTCTCTCTCTCTCTCTCTCTTCTCCTTCCATCTCTCTCTCCCTGTAAATCTATTGTTTGAAAAATAACCCAGCCTGATATGTGTTCTTCAACAGTTTGCCTATAGTTGTGAGATAACGTTAAAAAAAAAAAAAAGGCAAATATTTTTATTTTTCCCAATCTTGGTCTGCCTACCCGTTTCACATGCCTGCCTTAACTAACAAAGCGTAGGATCCCCCACACACACACATACGCTCTTATCTTCTATCATTTGGCGCAAATTGTGTTAGCGTTTTCCTCTTGTTTTAGACTTTCCTGACAGATCTCGAATGTGTCAGTTCACAGGACTTTTATTTGTTTAAACTTTGGTCCCCAACACAGTTTACAGCTTGCTGAAGATGGTAGAAGCGCAGGCGTGGCTCTGGCCCCTCGTACTAATAACGATAGAAAGTTTACTATGGTATTACCAGAGACCTCGTACAGTAGGCTTACCGTGGAGGGTCTTTGGTATTACGATCCACACAAGTACTAAAGGGAAGATTCTATTAAATCTCTATGATTATAGTGACTTCAGAAAGTGTACCATATGAGATACACAACTTCAGCTAGTCTTATATTATAAAAAAAAGATAGTGGCGGGAGTAATTCATTGTGGTGCAATTCTGACCCTTTTTTTGCTCGGCACTACAGCGTAAATGACAGTTTCCAAAATTATAAAGTTAATTTTCCTAAGTGTCAACTAATCCAGTCCAATCGCTTTTGTATCGGCCGATTGTGTTAATTCAAGTTTCAGGTATTTTTAAATAAAGTTGTAAAAATGTAAAATACAACGATCTTTGTTTTGGCTCCCTGTAGTAGGCCCATCGCACCAGAAACGATGTATCAATACGCGCTCAATTCGGTGCGCGCAGTTTCCCTACCAGAAATGAGTAGTGCTCTGGTGCGCATGAAATCTGTGGTAAAGCTGTAGAATATGGGAAGCTTTCTAGACCAAAAAGAATGAGAGATGGAACAGTGGGTTCATAGGTTTATCAAGGATAATGCCGGGAACTTCATCTAGTAGCAAAAAAAAAAAAAAAAATAGTGGCGGGAGTAATTCATTGTTGTGCAATTATGCCCCTTTTTTTTTTCTGCTCGACATTACAGTCTAAATGACAGTTTCAAAAACTATAAACTTAATTTTCTTAAGTGTCAACTAATCCAGTCCAACCGCTTTTGTATCGGCCGATTGTGTTGATTCAAGTTTCAGGTATTTTTAAATAAAAAGTTGCATAAATGTAAAATACTGTGATCTTTGTTTTGGCTCCCTGTAGTAAGCCCATCGCATCGGAAACGATATTAATACGAGTTCACTTCCGTGCGCACACTTTCCCTATCAGAAATGAGTGCGTAGTGGTCAGGAGCGCATGGAATCTGTAGTAAGACTATATTATGGGAAGCTTTGCAGACCAAGAGAGAGAGAGAGAGAACGGTGGGTTCGCAGGTCTTTCCCGGACAATGCCGGGAACTTCATCTAGTTTACTATATAAACATCCACTTGGAAGACTAGCTCGCCAGGGGGCGCTGCCCTGCTGTGACCCCTCCACTCACGGACTCTCCTCAAGTCGCGTCCATGAACTTGTCTCACACAATAAGGTGTGACTCAAATGTAACTCCTCCCGTAACCTCAATTATAGTCACATCTATCCGCAAAACACTTGCTACTAATACCCAACTTTTTTAAAAGAAGCGCCATAAGAGATAATCATACAGGTTTAGTCAAGCATCTATTTCATGTTTTGAATGTTAATCGCCAAGCCGCGCATAAGTATATTATATAAACCCATCGGGAGGACTAACTCGCGAAATATCCATTGTTGGTTGCCTCAAATGAAACTCCCTTTGTGATATTGTATAATAAAATTATGATCTACAGTTGAATACAAGCTTTTCTGTTCTTTTACACGCATTCAATATTTCAGTCATTAAATTAGTGTAGTCTGTGGTGGATGGCAGTCTAGAGCTCAAAATGAGCGGACACTCTTGAGGTCGAGTTCATGAAATGTCCATTGCCGTGTCCCTCAAATGGAACTGTCCTTTGTGGCTGTTATAATCTACAGTTACATTCCACAATCATTATATTTGTATAACCTGGAGGTGGCAGTCAAGACTCAAAAGTATGATGGTGACAACAACAAAAAAAGTTATCAGTTCCTCACGTACAAAGATAACCCTTACCTTCCGGTTGTGTCTGATCCAGGTGCTTCTGTGCTATATTATCCTCCAGCATGAAAAACACCATAAAAGAATGTTCCACAGAATAGAACACTGCACTGTTGAGATTTCCTCTGTCACATCACAGATTACACTGTAGCAAATGTCTCAAAGCTTCACACAGAATATAGCGTAGACTATCTAAGTTCAAATTACTCTTTGACCCAATAATGGTATTTGCCATACTGTTGTATGAGGCATTTTGTCGATTTTGAGTTTTTGTCATATGACTGCTTCTCTCATTCCTAATTTGATTATGTATAAGTGTCAATCCCAGACAGTTAAAAACTTTTCGAGGTGTGTGTTTGTGACGTAAAGTTTTGAGCATTTTAACCCTCTTGTCGACCAAACTTCAATCCTCACGGTTTCACCGAAAAGGCAAGAAATATACATACAAAATATGGCAAATACCCGATTGTGGACAACAATTCATCAGAAATGCCGAAAGATTACTAAACGAAATCTTAGCCGTAAATCTCTTTAAAGATTTGGTGATTTGCATTTCTTTACCTCGTGGTCTGTCTGACTCTGTGGCCTAATACCGTAGCCAAGGTAACCGTTGGTTAATTGTGTAATTTGTATACCCTTTGTGCCAAGACCTTGTCTCATCTTTGGTATAATTGTGAGAACTGTGCACTTTTTGAACCATAATTCTCGAACATTTAGTATTCACCCTAGACAATTGTGTAAACTATGTACGCCTTGAACCAAAAAGTGCGTCGTGATTATGAATTTTCCTGTGGGGTTATACGGGAAAAATTCAGCGACAAACGGGCCGAAACCCATAACGTACGTATAATGTGACTTTATCATACGAATTAATACACATGAAACACTGTACAAATTCCGAATCCAGTAATCATCTGCATAATTTTGACAACGGTGTGAGTGGAACTGTGACTGTTTTGGCTATTTTAGCTGTCAGTACCACATATTTTTTCTTTCACAAGAGGCAACGCTGGACGGGAAATGCTAATAGTGATACAGTCACAGCCTGATAATCATATACTTCTGAGGTCACTGCGTTGTCTGGATACGGGAGTCAATAACTGATGGTTTCTTTCCAACACCGGCATGCAAAATGGCACTGACTTACACAATAGCGCTAGTCGTTATTTCGTCGGCGGTGTATTATGGCATAGCTTACAGTGTACGTCCAAAATTGGACAGCACAGGTCGCAGTAGAGATCTACTTAGTACGATAGAGTTTTTCCGGATTTAGCGAGAAGCGTCGGGTTTTTCCATCTTGTTGTATGTGCATTTTTGGCTTGTCGAGAAAATGAGGATTGAAAGTTTGGAAGAGTTGTGTAAAATCAGGGCCAAAACGCAAACAACATTACATCATAAACACATATCTCGAAACGGTTGGTTTTTTTTGACCGACTGAGATGACATTTATACATAATAAAATTAGAAGTTAGAGAACCACTTTCATGACAAAATCTCAAAAGGCCGCATTCAACAACATGGCATATCCCCCCGAAAATAAAGGAAATTATGGTGGACAGTCCTTGTTTGCCATCAGCTAACTGTGCCGTTCCCAGCTTAGCATGATAACCCCCTTAGAGACTACAGAATCTTCGAAGATTCCTTAAACTAGTTGAACTTTCTGTGTTTTTTTAATGCGTTTGCCATTTTTAAAGGAAATACAGGACAAAATTTCGCCCAGAAGTCCTTGTGATTACTGCATTAAATCTACTTTTTAACGCACATTTTTTTTAATTACTGTTGTTAAGAAAATTAATAAAAAACATTCATAGGTTATTCATTCGAATTTGAAAAGCGTGTTCGCAAAAATCAAAATGGTATTGTACTCTTCATTATCGGTTTTGCACATCACATTCAATTAAAAGATAGTTTGCGTCCTCGTGCAACACTGAGGATAAGAACCATAAATCAGCAATAAAATAATAATAAAATATCACATTATTGTACCTATCCCTAAAGTCAGGCCGAGTCGCAGTCTTTCTGAGTTGTTCACTTGACATTCCACAGAGTCTAACGCTAACAGGAGTGTCTTTCAGTACACTTGAACATACCTGGAGTGATACTCTCTGCACGAGCAAAAACCCATTACAGATATGATAATGTACACTTATACAGCACACACATCCCATTTACATTAGTTCTGGGCGCTTTACAATTCAAAACTAAATACTCGTGGCAAAAACAAAGGAAACTCGCGAAAAAATACAGTTACATAAAAACAGATTATAAAGATATCTTCCAGAACTCCGTACTTAGGGGTGTTAGCTCTATAGCGTTATAATCTCAAACCTAACAATAGGACATTTTCTGTATCTCATCCACTGTTATACTTTAGAAACGATAGATATTTTTTAAAGAATTACTTTATCAGTGTTATCACTGTATCCGGGAAGACATTGTAAATCTCAAGACTCTATAGATCGGGGGAGGCCACATGCTGCAATGGAAATCCCTGATAACAATAAAGTGAATACCGAGGTATCCGTGTTTCAGTATCTGGACCGGATTTAGGTCCAGATTAGCTAAATAAGGTACAACTTAGCTCCACCAGATCGGCATCGGCACTGGCCTCACAAAATTTCAGATAGGGCGGGGCGAGATGAAGCATTTTAAAATTTCATCTCACTTTTTCATTTGTAATTAGGTTAGGTAAAATTTCAAGCCTTAAGCATTGTTTTCCAGGGCATATTACAATCCATGAGCTAATCAAATGATAAATTTGTAATCAGCAAAATACTGTAAAGCAGTCATTATGAAAATAATTTGGCATTTTTCACTTTAAATACACTGGCGCTAAAGAACTGAAAGGCATTTACATCTCGATCTTAGTTCTTGTTTCTTCCAGCTCGACTTTTTGCACAATTAATGAGAAATTCGACGCTAAGCCTTTCCTTGTGGCTTTAGTATTATGATAAGGAGTTAGAATAAATCGGAACAGTGAAAGAGCTTGATACATGCCATAACACATTTTAAACAAGTGTCGAAGTGTGCATTTTATAAATCTACTACATGCTAAAAGAGCTCCAGTTTTTCAGATAATGGAGATTGAACAAAATAATAAGAACTGAGGTCGCGATATGTTTTGGGTTTTTTTTTGGGGTGACGACCCTAGGTTCTGTTTGGTTGGCACCATTGTGCACAGACTAATAAATTAACCAGACTGGAAACACGAGCTTCGGGCTATGTCGTTTTTTACGGAATTTCCCGAGCGACGACTGTATAACCAACATGGCCGCCGCTCGGGAAATTCCGATTCTGGTTCTATCTGCAGTAGAATTTCTTTTCATTTGTCAAGATTGGTTGTACATATATTAATTTCTTACCTTAAACCTAATATGGCGGATGGTTCATGACCTTTCGCTGTTTTGTGACGTCACACAATGGGATCATCCAGTCTGGTTAATTTATTAGTCTGTGCCTTTGTGGGTCATTCTAGAGTGATGTTTTACCGAGGGTCCTCCATGATTTATACACCTCAACAAGTCTAGCTCCGACACCGGTCAGTCCTGCCTTATGCATGTTGTAAGGAGTCAGTCACTGAAGGAACGATATTTTATCAAATGAGCAAATAGAATTATCTGGAAATGGCGGGGGTGCTGTAGATAATTGGCGTATAATCTCTTCAGGATAATGAGATGTCAATCTCAGTGGGAACTGGAAGTCGGCCATTCTGATGTCTTGAAACACCATATTATGTTTACCAAACTGATGATATCAAAATGTCGCATCTTTCTCGACATGATTTGATACGATAAGTCTTTTAACTAAACTCTTCCCTGGCGTGAAATTTTGAATGGTTTTAATGATGATTTTTTTTTTTTTTTTTGAGGATATGAAAAAAAAAACTCTCTGGTCTAAAAAAAACTGTTGAGTTTGTTGTTGTTGTTGTTGTTGTTGTTGTTTTAGGCAGAATCTGAACTTTGGTAAGAGTGGCGAACCCGTTGGTTACGTCAGAATAGTTTTTGGCACGGGCGGGCAGAGGACATGTACGTCCATGTGAAAAACGAGATAAATCAACGAAGTGTCCGAAACAACAAAGTTTAGCAGTTCAAGAGTAAAATTAATGCCTAGGTGAACTGGTCTAGTGAGAGTTTTTGCCAGTCCGCGATCTTGACACTTGTTTGTTCTATCTCCATTTTCTGGGGGAAAAACTGAAGATCTTTCAGTATGTAGAAGAGATATAACAAATGGACACTTTAACACTTGTTTAAAATGCGGTGTGGCACTTGTCAAGCTGTTTCACAGTTCCGATATATTCTAACTCCTCATGACAATACAAGAGCCGCAAACGCTTGACTTCGAATTTCTCAGTTGTTCAAAAAAGTAGAGTTGGAGCAAACAAGATCTAAGGTCGCGAGTTTCTAAGTTCCGTTGCCAAAAGTCTGCGTTCACCAGTGAAAAGAATGGTAGATTATGATGTTATTATAAATAAACCACAAAAACGCGAACCAATGACTTTAAGCCCCTTCCTCAATATCGTGGAATATTTAAAACACATTTTTACTATGAGTCGAGGAACGAAAGCCCTTTTACGATATAAAACATACTGTCGTACAGATTTATACGCAGCCTGCAGCAATCCTTGTTTTATACTAACTGAACAATACCAATATTGACTGACTTTGGGAGAACTAGTGAAAAATGTTGATAGTGTATTTATAACATTACCCAGTTTCACCTCTTTTCATTAAAAAAATTCACCGTCCTACTTTCCGATTCTACTCGACGAAAAGGCCTTGCTTTTCGAGCTCAAAACAATCGTAAATAAATAAAAGACTGAATTTGGTCTAAAATGGATGTGCCCACGTTGTTTATCGATAAAAATTTAAGTGATGTACAAGATTTCATAATTTTTTGTAACGTGATCATGAAACTTTAGGTGTTTACATTTTCACCCTTTAGCTCCATCATAGTAAGACACATAAAATGTGGTGCAATTGTTAATAATACGAGTCGGGAGCATGGGTTATACTATTGCCACCAGCCAAGTTCGTGCGTACCAAACCAAGGGAAGCAATGTCATCGGCCCGGCCAGGTCAAATTCAAGGGTATTGATGTTTAACCTACTAAATAATTAATAGAAATTATCTCACAGTGCAATCTGTTGGGGAAATGGAATACATTTTAGAAACCTCTCACAGTTATCAACAATGTCGTGGAAACGGGACGCACTGGACGATTTACAGGGCACAGAGGGTCTAGGATGGCGAGGGCCAGGGGGTGTACAAAGATTTACTGCACTGAGAGATCATCAGCTGTTTGTAGGGAGGTAAAAATAAGGGGAAAAAAAGTCTTTTCATTTCCAGTGTACAAAACAAAACAAAATAAACAAAAAAATATCTCAGCAGTCTATCTTGGCCAGTGGTTCTCAAAGTGGGCGATATCGCGGGGGGGGGGGCGAAAACGATGAAAAGGGGACGTAGGGGTTAAAAACATCCAATGGAAGACGATTTGGCGGCAAATACATTGACTTGTTCAAGAACACGCATAGATTGGTTTTATGAACAGATCAAGTGCTTTTGATAAAGAATGCTTTCTGTTTTATATGAATAGTCATTGTCATTACAGAGTCTTTGAGAACTTTAAGATTATCATTTGTGTGTAGCCTTCTTGTGAAATGTATCTGCGGGTTTTTGGTAAGAAAAAAAGAGGGGGGGTGGGGGGACGATGACAGAATAATTGGAGTCTAAGGGGGCGATTACCTGAAAAAAAAAGTTGAGAATCGCTGCTCTTAGCGATGACAATCTGCCCAGCAGCGTCCGTCTACTGTTTTAAAAATTAACAATTTAAATTTTAATGTAATTTCAGTGCACTGAAAACCAAAGTTTCCTGTCAAAATTTCTCGCTGTTTCTATTCCTTATTTTTTTCCCCTTCAGTTATTACATTACAAAGAAAATAGACAGGGCTGTTCGTTGGCAATCATCACTTTAAGTCAGCAGGAAATTCAATTTCCGTTTTACAGATGGAAATATTTTTTTCTTTTGATAAGAGTGTCTGATTTCTGAAACTGCCATCAAAATAATTAAAAAACAAAAAGTGCTAATGAAACCAGATTCTCTTAAATCATAGTCTGTAAAAATGAAAATGAAATGAGTTTGGTTTTGTTTTGTTTTTTTTTCAGTTATTTATGCAGAGTGCACGTTTCTAAGTTATGGTCCCTCGATACTCTCTGAGGAAATATACGGCAAATCATTGAAGTTCGCCACCTTAGTCATTCTTTGTTGTATCTCCATTTTCTGAAAAACTGGAGATTTTTTAACATGTTCAAGATGGATAACAACAGCACACTTTGACACTTGTTTAAAATGCCCTCTGGCACTTATCAAGCTGTTGTGTTTCACAGTTCCGATTTATTCCAACTCCTTATCATAATACTAAAGCTGAAAACGTTTATCGTCGAATTTCTCAGTTGTGCCAAAAGTGGAGCTGAAACAAATAAGAACTAATGTAATGAGTTGTTTTCCGTCAATGTTTGAAAATATAATTTTTTAAAAATTTTTAAAATACCTATAGTCTGGAATAGACTCATTGCTATTTTCACCATTATTGGAATACTTCGACAATTAATAAATACCCATATGTAAGAGCTTTCTATGTGTATATCATATGTGCATTTGTGTCAGAGAGAGAAAAAAGAGAAAGAGGGGAGAGAGAGGGAGGGAGAGAGAGAGAGAGAGAGAGAGAGAGAGAGAGAGAGAGAGAGAGAGAGAGAAGAGAGAGAGAGAGAGAGAGAAAGAAAGAGACTGAATTTAGTTCTGACACATATTAATTATTAAATTTCTGAACAGCTCCTATTAACAATAGCATATCCTGGCAATGCGTAACTGGCATTCTGTTCTGTCAGTTTAAAACTCGAGCTTAGAATAGAAAGGAATTTATGTTTTGTGCTGACAGCTGATGCTTGTTACTATGATATTGGCACGATATAATAACTAGTAGTAGTAGTAGTAGTAGTAGTAGTAGTAGCAGCAGTAATAGTAGTGGTAGTAGTAATAGTAGTAGTAGTAGTAGTGGTAGTAGTAATAGTAGTAGTAGCAGTAGTAGTAGTAGTAGTGGTAGTAGTAATAGTAGTAGTAGTAGCAGTAGTATTAGTGGTAGTAGTAATAGTAGTAGTAGTAGCAGTAGTAGTAGTAGTAGTGGTAGTAGTAATAGTAGTGGTAGTAGTAATAGTAGTAGTAGTAGTAGTGGTAGTAGTAATAGTAGTAGTAGCAGTAGTAGTAGTAGTAGTGGTAGTAGTAATAGTAGTAGTAGTAGCAGTAGTATTAGTGGTAGTAGTAATAGTAGTAGTAGTAGCAGTAGTAGTAGTAGTAGTGGTAGTAGTAATAGTAGTAGTAGTAGCAGTAGTAGTAGTAGTAGTAGTAGTAGTAGCCGTAGTGGTAGCAGCAGTAGTAGTAGCAGCAGTAGTAGTGGTAGGAGTAGTAGTAAGAGAGTAGTAGTAGTGACCTGTCAGTAATCTGATTACTAGTACATTTTTACTTACTGAAGAAAACGGAAGTATCTTATATTGATTACAAACGGTGAATGTTTGACTTTGTCGTGTTCTGGCTGCCTTTTCTTAAGCGACAAAAGTAACTTCGAACATATTATTTCTAATTGTTCGGCTGTCATAAAGAGACACCGTAATTGCATGGCGTTGTCGTTTACATGAGTTTTCTTTGAAACTGTTGCCTTTAAAAATCCCAGTTTCAATGTTAACACTTATCTATCTTGGCATTAAGATTTGTTTTTTTATCAGACCATCTCCAGGTCATTTTGTGTGAGAGAGTCTTGAGACGGGCGGGTCTAAAATTATTCCGGGTACATTTCCAGTTTCATCTTGGCTTAAAATTTTCTGGAATGTCGCAAAACGCCAATTTTCTCACCAGACGCTGTGAAGTGAGATGTATAAATGTTCGTAAGATCAGAGGTTTTATTGGCCTCTGTCGAGGCTGTTGTTTTTTTTTTTTTCGTTTGCTTAACGATGTAAATTTACATGTCTTGTTTGGTTCCGCCTTCATTTTTATTTTTTCTTTTTTTGTTTCTCCTCATGTACATGCGATCGTGCTGCAAACCGGATCTGTGGACACGAGGCGTGAACTGTTATATGGCGAAATGGATGCCATCCCCAGGACAGATTGGGGTGGATGGAGCCGGGGGAGATTGGCCAATTGGCATAGGCCCATGATTTTGAGGGGGTAGCCCCCCCCCCCTCCCTTGGTAGAGGGAACGCAAGAGCGGGGGGTGAAACGATCATTTAATTTCTCGTACTTGTAAATATTGTAAATACATCATGTACACTACATGTATCACCGACGCATAAATCCTATGTACTTAAGCACCGGTAAAAACAATTATTTAACGAGCAATTTGAAATGAGGCCTACATTTCCCATCTGGCCTGGGCGTATTACCATCAGCTATGCACTGGCCTTCTCGTGCCAAAGCGTCTCTGGCAACCGGTTAAAGATAAACTCAACGAAACAATCTATTTCTAAGCATGACCCGAGGCATTTCATTAAAATAATTGAGTGGTTTAAGCGATAAGAGAATAATCTTGAGTCACATTTACAGAGTACAAACCTGGAAAATTTCATTAATCCAATTTCTTGAAACTTCCTTTTGAAATAACGTTGTCCAGAGTTAGAAATGCTCTGCCAACTACATATCCAAAGGAAAGACACGCGGTAAGATTCAACTGCCTTGTTCCTTGGGAAAATTCAGACGTCGCTGTTTTTTTTTTCTTTGCACCACCTACAGCAGATATCAAGCAGCCTTATCAAGATTGTTATCACAATCCACCGTTGCCAATAACTGTTTTGAAGTGCCATGTTGTGGCTAGGAGATATTTCTGGAACAACTGGAGCCACCGAAGACAGTTGAGTTTCCAGATTTTTTTTTTCTTTGGATAAGTGATTTTGACATTTCCTTCAATCGTGGCCCCATTACTGCGTTATTCTATCTACACGTTTTATAAAAATAGAGATAAGACCATGGCAAGTGCATTCTGTCAGTCCTGTAAAGGTCGTGGAGGTATCTCACCTCTAAGAGTAGACTTTAAAGTGTTAAACGGCTGTACTAACACCTTTGAAAAGGTTTACCAATAGTACTTTATTAGCAATTTTGTTAAACCCGCGATTTTGAGGAGAAAGACTAAAGCTGGGATTTCCTGTGTACAGAAACGGAAAAGGCAACGGAAACGTCAAAGACCCTTGAAGTAATGAAATAGAAAGAATGTTTCCATGTGTACGAACCCCATTTCGCGCACATGAAACACTCTTTCTTTCACTACTGGGTGGATTTTTGACATTTCTGTTGCAGTTTCCATTTCGGTTCACATGAAAACCCAGCTTAAACCAGTGCAAGGGCAACGCAGAGTACGTTATACTAATCCTAAATGATATTAAATTTCGAAGTAAATAAAACTAAGCGAGTAAAGTTTATTTTTTGGTCTGCCGTGTGCAATGACTTGTTTTTACCTTTGTACAGTTAGTGAATCGATCATGCAGTGGTCGTCAGAGGACATGAAGCACCTAATGCTATTGGCAGTCTGGACATGATTCAAGTGACGTCTTGCCATTTTTCTATAAGTTGAAGCAGCTATTTAAGAGAAATGTATACTACGACAAAAATGGAAGTAAACTGGCCATATCTGAAGACTCAAATGGACAGAATGCTGCACAGCATGGAGGCCTAGAAAAGAGAAGTGAACAAGAGGACTCCATGAGAGACGATGGAGAGATGATATTATTGCGCAGACAGGTGGACAGGCATGGACAAGACGGACAGAAACCAGAGAAGAATGGAGATCATTGGTGGAGGGCTACATCCTGCAGTGGACGGCCAGGGCCCAATAAGACAAGACAAGTGACTTAAGAGGTTTTTAATTCGTTCGTTTAGTGATTTGTCTTTCGGCTGCTCACAGAGAAATTAACTGTCAAACTACATTGAAGGACAAAAATTCACCAGGCAATAGAAGACGATATAATTTCTTTTATAGAAATAACAGTTGGAAACCGATGCTAAAGTTCTGCCATTTCTGAATATAACACTCCTCCCTTGACACGCTTCAACATTCAAGACGTTTAATCCTTTTTTTTTTTCTTCTTTTTGACTTTTTTAATTGAAGGATAAAAATTCTTTTTCATCACCACCAGAAAACAGGTTTAGGCTCTTCGAATTAAAGATTGCACTGCGGTCCTTTTATTTGCTCGTAAATAAATAGACAGGAAGATATTTCTTTTGTTCTTTGGCCATGGCCTCGTGCATCGCAGCAAGCGTTCTTTTAAATGATAACTCAAGTGGATCATAATATCAAGTTAAGAGCAATCCTTGAGGATGGCTAAAGTGGTGTTCACAATCCATTTCAACATAAAAGATAATGCTTTCAACCTGCAGTTTTTGCTGATTATAAGGCGAAGACAATATAATATATGAATGGATTTATTCGTGTGTTGTTGTTTTTTCTATTGTTGTTGTTGTTGTTGTTTTTTTAATTTATGAGGTGTTTAAAAAGAGCGATTATCCCAAAGTATATCGTATATTTCTTGGTGATAATGATGTTTTTACCTTTAACACTTACAATACTGGGCTCACGCAGACAGGGAAGACCTTAACTGAGGTGCAAGGACACCACAAAGAGCAACCTCAGATGGAGCGGCATCCAGCCACACGAGCTCGAAAAAACTGCTGTAAGCAGACAGGCATAGGGGTCGCTCATCCACAGAGCGACAGCCGGTTACGGACAGGACCGGAGACAGCCTCTTGGGGCGGAAAAGGACAGACGCCATAGAACAGCGTGACGCCTGCGGGCGCCTGTTCCTTCAACTTTTGGTCTGCGGAGCCACATGCTCTCTCATCGATGAGTTCCCAGACTACGTCTTCATCGGACAAGGATGGAGTCCCAACAGCGGATTATAGTAAATAGGTGTTGTCTTAGTACGCTACGAATGCTCAACAATGGTGACAGTGGGGAAAATGGAAAAAGAAATATTTAAGCTTCTTATTTCTGTAGTTTTCTACACCATCCAATTGAAAACAGGTTAGGGCCTAAGGCCAGAACGTGATTTCCACATCTACTCATAATTCTATTTTAGGTATGACTTGCATGTTTTCCATATTGCAAAGTTAATGTTCTATATAATTACGCTCTACCAATTATGTCTTTCATTGTATATTGTATATGAAGCGAAGTTTGCTAAACCTCTGGCGCGTATTTTTTCAGATGCACCTAACAATACAATATTTAAAAATTGTTGATTTTTTTTATTCCAAATTTTTATCTCTCCAGTTCCTTTCATTTTAACTCCATCACACCAGATGTCCACTGTAATATATTATCTGCCTTCAGATTTGCTAAAAATGCCTAAAACCCGAGACACAAAATACCGAGACGGCTCAATTCGTCATTTTCCTTCCGTCGACTTGCACGCGTATCATCCATGTCAACAATGCAACAATTCGCACCACGCCCCTTCATAATTGAACGGACTATAAATGTAGAGCTCTGTGAGTAGTTTTCACAGTGTTTTTTATACGCGCGCAATGGACATATAATAGTGAAAGAAGGAATGATTCGTTTCGGTATTCTGTGTCTCGGATTAAACCAGAGAGTATGTATTTATAGAGAGATCTCACTTCCGCCAAATCGCGAAATTAGGTCGCTGCGGTAAACAAGACATTGAAGAATTGAAAGAGACCGTCTGCATCAAAGATAATGTGCATGTCTGTTTACTGTGGTTTGTTCATATTTTTGGGTTGATTGAAACTATTTAGAACCGTTTGTAAGCTCTTACGCCCCGTGGAAATGCGCAAACAGATATTGTTTACCGCAGCGATCTACTTTCCGCTCCATGCTAACAGTGGTTTCGCAGAGCCTCCCGTGTCTCGCAGTGCAAATCGACCCGTAGTGAAACCTCTCTATAAATGCATACTCTCTGATTAAACTGCGATTTGTGCATGATTATAAAGGCAGTCCACTGTACGGCAGGATTCATATCCAGCAACCGACTTTTCCAGCTCATGGAAACACGTTCTGCGGTATCAAGGCAACTGAAAATTTTCTCCTTGAAGTCACTCCCAATACTGTCATTTTATCACGATTAAAATCCAATACGTGACAAATTATCCACATATTTGACTGCTAAAACTTTAACCTCATTTTCCCCTTCCTTATTACTGGAAACGAAATTATTGCAGTTGTCTTCCAGTACCCGGTGGAAGTTTTATTCTTCCTACATTTCTTTTCCACAAAAAAAAATAAATTAAATGTTGCCCAGCTGATGGTTTCTCCGACAGCTGTTGTAAGAAAATTACAAAAACAGTGGATTTAAAACCTCTTGAAGTCATGTTTTTTGAGAGAATTGAAAACTCGCAAAACATATATTATTTTTCTGGAAGTGCATTCTTCGTAATGTCCTTCCTTCAGGAAAGCAGAGCTATTTTCTTAAGCAGCTGGACAATTATAACACTGGAACGGTCTGTGATTCACACAGCATTTTCAAGATGAGAACTGAGAGCACTTTTAAGTTTGTATGTTTGTCATTTGTGGACATTTTTTAATATCCTTAAGAGATGAACACACGATACGATTTGTTCAGAAGATGTTTGTACTGTATATTATGTTGGTAAACAGCAGTTGTTTATGCCTCGTTAACTCACTTCAATAGCAAGAAATAAATTACACTCCAGTTTTGTCTTGGCAAGTTTTGAGTCTTTTGGCGTTTTCATTTGGCGTTCCTATAAAGACTGGTTGTCGTGGAGTCGACATTTTTGACAACTCAGGACATAACGTTAATGCAGTGCACTATTTGTGAACAAGTACGAGACATGAAAGTGTTTTATACGGTGGCCTGCCGTGGGTAGTTGCTTGAATTCCAGCAGGCAAATCTCAACATCTTACACCGAAGATGAGCCATGTTGTAGTAACCTGTCGTATTAATCGCAGACAGTGATATAAGGGTCTATCTTTGATCTTTATCGCAGTATCTACAGCTGAGGTATATATCACATCATAATTACTATTATGTGAAAGACAATACTGACATGTGGACATGAGCTATGTTTTCGGTATAATCCAGGTGGTGGCTGATGGAGGCAATATTTCAACACCACAGCATTGAGCTGATCTATGTAGTGTGGCTTATACCCTTGTTAGATGAGTGTGGAACAGTGTTGCTCAAGATGGGGTATAGCAATATTTAGGTGGGGTGTGGGACTCCAGAATGGGGAGTAGGGATTTTGCATAGAAATATTAATTTCATAGAGTATATTAATTTAACTGTGTAGATAAACTGTTGCTTTGTTTACGACATGTTGGTGGTTTCCTTGTCTAGCTCGAATGAAAGCATCGAATAAATGCAGGATTTTAATGGTACTGTTTGCTAGCTTTGTTGGGTCATGGTGGACGGGCGTTTTTTTTTTTTTTTTTACAAAGTTGAATTGTTTGGGGCATGGGACAAAAAGGTTGAGGAACACTGATGTCTGAGGAGTTTGATTGAGGGACGGATTTCCCATTGGTTAAATTTGCCATTGTGTCATTGCAGCCCAGTTACAACTGGAGCAGGCACGTCGTCGCCACAGTGCAGCGTCGGTCGGCGGGTGTTCTTTGGGGGGGGGGGCGAAGAAGATGAGGGAGGAGGGAGAGGGAGTGGTAGGGATGAATTTTATTTATTTATGCCCCGGCAGCGGCTTGTTCGCCTTGCTCTTTTCGATTTCCAACAACTGCCAAGGTATCTTTGACTTGCTCAAAAATGAGAAAATTCCCAAAATTCCAACATGCCTGCACTGGCCGGGATTTGAACACGGTACCATCGGCATGAGAGGCGAGCACCTTGCCTCTAGACCACGGTGTCCCCATTTTTTTTATTTTTTGGTTGTTGTTCTCCAGGGTTCAGTGAATAAAGACAGAGCGGTTGGGTTTATAAATCAGTGATGTTCTGGGCAGAGTAAAGTAACCTGCTTAAATCACTAACGTGGTAATAAAATCTTTGCTAACAGCAGCTTAAAAGCCAAGCGCCTTTGATCTCCAGATGTCGCTGTATTAATAGGTTTTGTCACCGTGTACGTCACAATGTGTCTTTAATCTGCTTGGATCTGAAAAGTCTATGTTAGCACGTGGAACTGTGTGCCCAGGCGCTCAGGTGGGATCAGACATTGCCAGGTTCAAAAGCAGCAAATGGTTTTTCTAAATTAGAAAGTTTTAAAAAATAAGGTGAAAAGAAAAGACCTGGACTATCTCCATCTTTTGAAATAGTTCTCTTTTGTCTGTGCCGCTGCAATTCAGTTGCAACAGAAATTTTCAATGCATTAAGTTTTGTCAATGATGGTTTTTAAATCAACTTAAAAGTTTCAGCATCAATTTTGCTGGGATTTGATTAAATAGGACTAATGAGGTGTCAAGACAATTTGGCTCTAACAAAGTGTTGATTACGATTGCTGTTATGTGAAAGAAGAATTAAAACAAAAATATTTTGCAGTGTCTCGTAAAAAGCACGATTTTTGGTAGTTGTCGTCTCTGGTTATTTTTATTTTTTAGAGTCGTTTGATAATCGCGATCTTAACCCTAGTCCTGCGGGAGGCCACTATATTGGCCTCCCCGCGCAACACGCGAGACACGGGAGGCCGTTATTTTGTCCGACACGCTTAACCGCGGGTCCTGCGGGAGGCCACATTTTTGTATAGCAACGGTGCGCCTCGCGCTTTGGTTATTCGGTTGCCAAGGCTGTCGTTGTTGTTGTTTTTTCACGTTTTTTTTTTCACACTATTTTCGCGTGTTTGTCTATCCTGTCACCCCTACTATATCTAACAAAATGGTATCGTCCGATTACGTTTATTACGATGCAACTATTCGCAACTATGCGTCATACTCGTGTAATAGTACTGACGGTCTGAAGTTCCAACTGGGGAAATTCTTGGGGAAACTTTTACTTTGATGCTGGTTGTCGTCTACATGTGAAATGAGAAGAAAGGGGCCATGTGCGTATTTGAGACGCCGTTCTACGTCTGTAATTATGAATTCCGATGTAATGTTAGGACATGCTGCATAAAGGCGTCTGTCAGTAGGTTTTTCATCAGGGAAAACTGGGAGAAAATGACCGACTTTGTTGTTGGTCGTTGTCTTTATTTGATGTGGTAATTAGAGAGATACTGTGTTCCTTTGATTAAACCGCTTTTCAGTACATGTATGTGCTCTACGACCTGGAACTGGAAATCAAATCTCTAGCTAAAACTAACATTATAGTAAGTGAACGCTTTACATAGTAGAGGAGGGAGAAGGCAATGTCACGATACATGTAGTTAGTAAATTAAGCGAATGGCTTAAAAAATAATTTGTTCACCTGAATGGCCTGACATAGGGACAGAAAAAGCGCAGAGGTCTTGGGAACATGATAAAACATGTGCTAAACGGCATGTAAATGCCGAAAATTCTTGATTTGGGGCCTTCCATTTCACAATAAAACCTACTGCATATCATCACAAGTACTTTATCCAAATATCATAAGGATCCCTTACGATTTATCCACCACTATAATTGTTGTTGTTGCGTCCTGGAGTATACGCGATACAGGTGTTCACACGGACCCGATTGACCCGACCGCCGAGGTTATCGGCAACACGCGAACGATCGGCTGACTGGCCGTTGGCTATCCCCGCACGGGGCGTTACGTGGACGAGTTCACTCAACGCAGGACGAAGGTTAATTACATGGGAAAGAGAAGGAGCGGCCACGGAAAAGCCAACAAATGCTGCTGTGAATGCGCACTCAATAAATTTTTGTCTCATTCCATTTCCGAAAGGGTGGAAAAGTGTAACTGATTTATGAACAGGCATGATCGTTTGCTTTAGGCCCACCGTGTCAGTAATAATATATGGCCGCTCCTTTTATTATTAAAAACTTGGCCCTTTTCTTCACAAACTATCCCGGGTTATTTATCTTTGTCAGGCAATTCATTTGGAAGTGTAGTTTCTTGGGGTGGTTGTTGTTTTATCCTTCGAAGTGCATATCCGTACAACATGTTGTGCACACAATGTTGATGACGTGGTCTGGGGTAGCTCTACCTGATTGGTCTAAAATGTAAGCGCTCTTCTATGAATGAAGAAGATTCATTCACACTGTGTGTTCTACGCCATCGAATTGTGTGCACAACATGTTGTACGGATATGCGTTTCCTTTATCTTTACCTGGAATTTAAAGGAGCTTTTACCATTGTTTCTGAAATCCGAAGATACACGCAGGTCACCTGGTTAAGGTTGTTATGAAGCGGGACTGTCTGTGTGGTATTTCTTGTTTTCGCACCTCTAATTTTTCGCTATGTGAAAGAACTCCCCGTCTGTATAAATCCAGACTAAACACGGAAAGGATTAGGTAAATTGAATTTACCAAGATACCACTGCGTCACATCAGGGGCCAGGCCAGGCCAAGCACCAGGCACGCCCTGCGTGTACCCCAACAAAAAAAAAAAAGCAAAAAACCAAGCGGGGTGATAATGATCGGCTTTTTTGCTTGTCTTTTTTGCTCTTTTCTGCCAAAGGTTTTAAGCTGTGTGAAATTAGGTTTGAAAATGGCTTGGACAACCCGGAGCTCTGTAAATTAAAGACGGGCTGGGGAATTTCAGCTTCCTGGTTGTTGCAGTAAAGCACAAGTGTTGATTTTTGGGGGTCGGGGTGGAGGGGCATGGGGGCTGGTAGAAGGAAATGCTGGAAGGCTGGCAGAAACGCGTTGTAAGGAGTGTTCAGAATTTTGATAGTGAGCTTTTGTACTTGATACGAACTGCATAGATTTTTTTGCCTACTGAAAGTGATTGGCTCAGTATCACAGGGTTTTTGAATAAGTGTGTATGAGTCCAGGTTATTTAAATTCACAGATTACTCTAACGATATAAATTCTTTGAAGATAGACAGCCGTCCTTTCGTATTAGTGAAATTTCACCTACGACAGAATTCTGACCATAGCTTGAATTTTCAAAGTCTTCTTTCACAACCAATCTGATTGTGAAGCTGTTTCCAAATAATCAAACTTGCTAGAGGATTCTCCAGCTAATATCTGCCATTTATTTTGATACCGGTCAATTTTTAATGGTCCAAATCATTGCTGCAATTCTAAAATAGAACAGAAAGTAGCCCTCGCATTGTAAAACCCAGCTAGTTCGATCGACGAGGTGAAAAAAAATCAGATTTTCTTTTTGGAAATTTTGACTTATCTCAAGCCATATGCACTATTTTTATTTGTGCAGTGCAGTTTAAATATTAATGTTGTTCTAAAACACATTTCCTGCTTCCATCGGATATAAAAATTTCTAGACGGGGGAAAACGACATAAATTTTGTCTGGTTTTAAACTCCTCATATATTATTCAAGCACAATGTCCAAGTCTGTGCTCACGATTACAGAACATTAATTCTCTTTTCGGCCTTTAATTTCCATTATTTTATTGACTGGGAAATGCCGTCAGACTAGGGAGAGATGACGCCGGAAGAAGAATGGACTAGATGAGGTACCCGGCATTATGCGGGATAAGGGACCGTTCACAAATGATGTCACCTAAAATGTGGCCAAAAATGACCCCCCCCCCCCTCCCCTCTTGTCATCTTCTGTCATCTTTCTCATGCCCCCCCCCCCCCACCAAGTTGACGTCAACCAAAATGTACATGTACATCTAGATAGAACCCGTACAGGATGCATTTAATATATATATATTCAACTTTGATCTTTATTTTAAATCAAAATAAAAACTATTGTTTATAAAAAAATACCTCAAAGAAATACCTGAACTGTCAAATCCAAATTTAACCAAGCAAAATAATTAAAACAAATAGATTCGATAGCAAGCATGGATTGGATATCAAGCATAAACAAAGCAAAAAGATTGGAGTATCAGTATCATCTCAGCTTGGAAAAAATAAATATCAAATAAATCACAGAAGAAAAAAAGAATTTAATTATGCATGGCACATGAAAATATCCTGGAACTGTAAACAAGTGGGGAGGACTTCCATACATGTATATATACTGACTGGTGTACGATTATGGGGAGATAACTGTTAATACTGTTCATTTTAGGCCAAGAAAATGTGGTCTATATTTTTCTTCTTGATTTGAAGATTTGACTTTTCTTTTTACCAACCTTTTGGAGCATCATGGTTGATGTCAACTTTGTAAGGACCCCCCCCCCCTCCCCCCATGTCAACTTTTGTCAACTTTTCACTGACCCCTCCTCCCCCCTCCGAGCTGACGTCATTTGTGAACGGTCCCTAAACCTATGAACCCAATGTTCTCTCTACTCTCTCTCTTTCTCTCTCTCTCTCTCTCTCTCTCTCCCTCCCTCTCTCTCTCTCTCTCTCTCTCTCTCTCTCTCTCTCTCTCTCTCTCTCTCTCTCTCTCTCTCTCTCTCTCTCTCTCTCTTTTGGTCCAGAAAGCTTCCCATTTGATACAGTCATACCAGAGAGTATAGATCTATACTCTCTGGTCATGCCACAGATTTCATGCGCACCACAGCACTACGCACTCAATTCTGGTAGGGAAATTGCGCACACTTAATTGGGCGCATATTAATATCGTTTCCGGTGCGGTGGGCTTGCTACAGGGTGCCAAAACAAAGATAATTGTATGTTACATTTTTACAACTTTTTATTCAAAAATACATGAAACTTGAATCGATACAAAAGCCATTGGGCTGGACTAGTTGACACTTAAGAAAAGTAACTTTATAATTTTTTATACTGTCCTTTAGGCTATAGCATCGAGCAAAATGAAAGGGCCAAAATTGCAGCACAATAAATTAGTCCCGTGACTATTTTTTTTTTTAATAAGTTTTATTTGAAAATCCCAGGTTTTGTGTTGTCTCGAAGTTATCAGCGTAACCTTTGTATCTCGATCTTATTCAAAGTTGTTTAGATTTATTATTTATTCTAAATCTAATCTTCTCCCACAAAGACATGTCTACTGTTCTGTATCGATAATAAAGAAAACTATTTGATTTATGGCAGTAAAGGGCAAGCCCCTAGCTCCTTGTGGGATATGCAAGCTGTCAACTGATAAGGATCTATAATTGCTAAGTTATCAGATCTATGGTGAACCCAGATGATCCAAACAATAAATAGCGAGATAAATTACCATTGATTTATGTTCGTGATTGTAGCATTTAGAATTTATTATAGCCCTGCTTTGGGTGGGGATTTGTTTCCTTTTTCATTAATCTCAAACTGATGGGAACAGAGTGACATAGTGGTCATACAAACATGATAGTTCATGACGCGCGAATAAAAGCAACCAGTGAAACCAAGTGCAACTCCGTGCGAGCAAGTGTGACAAGCTCTGTTGGGTTCAGCGGTCGAGTTCATTTGCGCGTCATCAATCAGCGAGTTACATACGACCAGTATGCTATTTGCTTAGGGAGTGCCAACAGGCTGTGTAGCTTCGAGTTGAACACCATTAAATTAACGTCCAGTGACATAAAAGTAATGTCAGAAACGGGAAAAAGAGAAATGAAAAAACAAGAGCTGAATGATTAACATGGAACAGTTTATTAAGGAAGTGCCCCATTGAGCCCCCAACTCTGTGAGATGTGCCCCATTGATCTCTCCAACACTGTGAGAAATACCCTATACATCTCTCCAACACTGTGAGAAATACCCCATAGATCTCCCCAACACTGTGAGAGATACCTCGTTAAGCTCTCTAGCACTGTGAGAAATAATTCATAGGGCTCCCCAACACAATATATGCCATGGAGATCTCCAACCCTGTGAGAAATACTTCATAGAGCTCTCCAACCCTGTGAGAAATACCTCATAAAGCCATCCAACACTGTGAGAAATACGCCGTGGAACTCTCCAACACTGTAAAAAAAAAATACCCGATAGAGCTCTCCAAAACTGTGAGAAATACCCCATAGAGCTCGCCAACCCTATGAGAATGGCCCCAAGGGGCCCACAAAATGAATAAGAAGGGACCTCCTCACATTACCAAGGGTGTTACTAAACCAACAAAGAACATGTTATTCCATTGGGTCGTTACTTTTAGACTGGGCATGACCAAGAAAAATTCTGAACCGTGAACGATTATATTCGTTGACGAGCTTTTTCAAACAGAAATTGTTTGCAGTGTTTCTCGCGAAAGCAGCTTTCAGTTAAGATTCCAGACAGGAGAAGGCGCTAGATATTACATTGTTTGATATGTATTTTTCGCCTCTGCGACAGGCGAACTTTCTTGGTGTGCCAAAGATAAGACCCCTGAGAGGAGTATCATTAGTGCACAAGATAGCATTAATGGTCGTGGCAATGAAAAATAGGCTACTGTCAGAGAAAGCAAACACTGTGATAACATTGTTTGGAATTGTTTTCATTTTTCTTTTAATTATTTTGCTTTGGGTTTTCTTTTTTCTCATTGTTGGATTACAGCTCCTTAGATAAATGACAAGTGCTTTTTAAAAAATGATTGTTCACACAAAAAAAGTGTAAATTATATGACTGTACGACAGCAACTTGCCATTTTGCGACTCGGTATCTTGGAATTTAGATTTCATTTTGCTTAACCAAATTTAAGTACTCATTGCTATGCATCTTTGTCAACAGTGTGTAGACAAACTTTACAGTACGGTACTGGCTTTTTATCGTTAGAATTTTTAACTTCCCTCATATTTGAGCTTTATAGGAATCTGTAGGCTGAAAGCTAGCCCAGAGTAAGATAACGAAACAAAAATCGTGAAAGGTACAGAGCGGCCGTTGTCGTGCCGAGGCGCCGTTAAACCCAAACTCAAAATTCAAACGGGTTCACAGTGTAAGGTTAGGATGACATTCAGGGCCGGATCAAGACCTCCAGAGACCCTGGGCACTCAAAACAATTTTGGTGCCCCCACATACTGTAGATGTAATTCAAAATATAAACAAAAATAAACCATACAATAATCTCTTTTTTAATGAAATACATGTAAAACTTACAGTAGGGTGGAAAATCATGTTTATTTTTGTATACTTCCTGGTTCAGCTGCACCATTTGTACTTTCCAACATATTATGGCCCATGGTAAATCTGGCAATGAAAAATGTCTGTAGTGCCCCTCCCCTCCCCCCCCCCCCGCCCTCCCCGCTTTCCCTTGGTGCCCTAAGCACGTGCTTGTTTTGCTTCATGGTTAATCCAACACTGATGAAGTTAGACGGACAATATGGGTGGGAGTGGGTCATTTTTAATGTCCTCAGTTCCTATGTGGTCTTTGACTTCAAGTTTTCAGAAAATTACTCGAAGACTTGAATTGTCTCAATGAAACGACATAGTTCTTGTTTGTTTCACCTCTACTTTTTGCGCAGCTGTGAAATTCCACGTAAAAACATTTGCGGCTTTAGTATTATGATAAGGAGTCGGAATAAATCGAAAATGTGAAACAGCTTGATAAGTGCCACAAAGCATTTCAAACAAACTGTCAAAGTGTGGATTTGTTATACATGTATTAAAAGATCAGTTTTTCAGAAAACCGAGATAAAACAAACAAGAACTAAGGTTGGTCGTGAAGAGGCATTTTCTAAAAGCTAGAAGATTCCTGCCGTATATACTGTTGAAACATATGTTTGATAATATGTCTGACGTGTCGAGTATGATTTTGTTCTGATGTTCGGTTAGTGGCGGGGCAAGACTCCTGTTAGTGTGTTTGTCATTTAAGTTGGTTTGTTAGGTTGTTTTTAATGTTGCTGCTGTTTTTATACACTTAGTTTTAATCCACAACAGGCCAAATATCTTTGACCTATAACCAGTCTAGTTCGATTATTCGTACCCCAGGGTGCTCTAAGCATGCGAATGTCAAAGTAAAGTCTCCCATAGTCTTTGTCCTAATCTCCACCCAATTCTCTTTTTACCCCAACCCCCCCCCCTCCTCCCTTTTTTTTTCTTTCAGGAGGTCACCGTGTCTCTTCTTGTGTATTGTATGTAGATAGATAGATAGATAGATAGATAGATAGATAGATAGATAGATAGATAGATAGATAGATAGATAGATAGATAGATAGATAGATAGATAGATAGATAGATAGATAGATAGATAGATAGATAGATAGATAGATAGATAGATAGATAGATAGATAGATAGATAGATAGATAGATAGATAGATAGATAGATAGATAGATAGATAGACAGACAAGATGAGATTTGATGCTATTACGTCTGCCACTAAAGACTAGTACTGAACTGACTCAGTTCTGATTTGCATCGGTTTTGTCTTAGACTTAAATTCCTTTAAATTGAATTCAATAACGAGACAGACGTGTTTCCGTCTCACTAGTGTGTGAGGTCCCATTTAACTCTATAATCCACAAAACTGAGACTAAACAGACATAACTCAGTACGCCATGGGCCTGAAGCTATTTCGTGCAATATCATTTTATTTTGTCCTCCGTGTGTTTCTAACTTTTATGTAGATTTTTATTGCACCAAATCTTAGTTGATTTCGAATTAGGAGAAGAAAAAAAAAACGTATTTAATTCCCAGCACACTGTCTTATACTTTCATTTCGTATTTTGTATGTTTCTTTAATCCCATTTGGGAAATTTGCCTTTGTGTCATTACAGTTCAGTTACAACTGGGGCAGACACGTCGTCGCCATAGTGCAGTGCCGGTTGGCGCGTTTCCTTTTATTCCGGGGGGGGGGGGGGGGGGGAAAGGAGGATGATAGGGATTGATAGTTTTTTTGTGTGTATTTTACTTTTGCCTGGGCAGCGGCCTGTTCTACCTGCTGTTCTCGACTTCCAAATGCTTAGGTATCTTTAACGTGCTTAACGTGCACACGGGCCTTCCTAGTTTTTCGTCTTTATCCCAGAAGACTAGGTGCTTGATCATACCTACCATAGGATCAGGGACAGGAAAGTATTAGAGAAATCCCAAAAATTCCAACATGCCTACACCCACCGGGGTTTTGTGTTCTACTCCTCAATGTGATAAAATTTAACGGAACTGTGTAAATTGAGAAATTTAAATGGATGGAACTGTGAGTATCAAACATAAATCAAATACCCAGAAAGACCCTGAAAGGCTCAACGTGGCCTCTATCGCGCCGACACACCTTAAGGGGATTTACGATGGGGAAAAATTGCTTCTTTGTTATCTGTATTCTTTCAGAGTTAATATCTCCCTTATTCCTTGATCAATCTTTATGAAATTTTGAATGAATATTCCTTTTGTGTGTTGTAACAAAACTACAGCGGCTATTTCTGATATTTTAACTGAATTTTTTTTATCTCCATTTTTCTTCTTTTTTTTTTTTGTAGCTCAGAGTCTACTTTTTGGTGATCCGATTTGCGTGTCCAATAAAAAAATTAATAAAAAATAAATATTAACCCTAGCTTGAAAAGCAGTTGTAAATATTTAAAAATGATCTCAAGGTACCTGTATGCAAAGTTTTAAAAAATATACTCAAGTAGAATTTGAGGTGTCCGTTGTTGAAAATTCCAAAATGGCCGATAAACATTGTTACGTAATCACAGCAATAATGAACAAACATTTGTTGGTAACACGTAATATTCAATTCCTACCACGTAAGAAGTAAGTTGATCTAGATAATCATTATCTTTAACAGCCAAAATAACAAAAAAAATGAAGTTACTGCCAGATCAAGCTAAAACTTTCATCAGAGACTATTTCTTTTCCCTTTTTGCAATGTATGCACCCCGGAAGTTTGCGCAGTGCTCATTACATCACAAACCGCCCCACATAGATTCACTCAGGCTGTTGGGATTCAAGGGTAATCGCTCTCTTATAAGTTGTATGGCATCGCTTGAGTCTGTTCCTGATATTGAGAGGGCATAGAGTTTCCTGTGTTAAAAATCACCCGTTCAATTGAACTGATGTCACTCACCTTCTCTGTAGTTTAGAAATCATCTTTAAAGAAGGCGAAGGAAAGAAAGAGGAAGAGAATTTGATACGATCTCTTCTTTTGTATTTCTTCGGAAGGGACTTTTTCTTTAGTTACACTTGATTTATTCAGCTTCGTAAGAAATCGTAAGAAAATGGGAATACCCAGCCTGTCAGGGTGCATTTAGTTTCCCAACTCTTGTAGAAATCGTAAATCACCAGATCTTCGATAATTTATGTTAATGGAGCGTCATGGTTGATTTTGTCACTAAGAATGTGGTGTCTCTTGAGTTTTTTCTTTTTTTTTGTTTGTTTGTTTGTTTGTTTGTTTGATGCGAGTATCATTCATCCAATAAATCATTCATTCATTCATTCATTCATTCATCCATTTTTTCATTCACTCATTAGTTTGTTCATTCACCCATTCGTTCGTTCGTTTGTTCATTCATTCATTCATTCATTTATTCATCATTCATTTACTCATTCATTTATTCATTCATTCATTCACGTATTCATTCATTCATTAATCCACCGTCTATTCAACGATTCATCCATCTGTTCATTCATTCAATCATTCATCCAATCATTCATTCAATCATTCATGCATTCATTCACCCATTCAATTGTTCATCCATCTGTTCCTTCATTCCGTTATCCATTCAATCATCCATCTGTTCTTTCATTCATTCATTCATTCATCCACGTATTCATTCATTCATTAATCTATCCTATTTAAGGATTCATCCATCTGTTCATTCATTCAATCATTCATTCAATCATTTATGCATTTATAGGGACAAGGTGGTCTAGAGGCAAGGTTCTCGCCTCTCATGTCAAGGGTCCCGGGTTCAAAACCCGGGCTGTGCAGGCATGTTGGAAATTGGGATTTTTCTCATATTTTCGTGTCCCTGATCCTATTGAGGGGTAGGATCGAGTACCTAGTCTTCTCGGATAAGGACGAAAAAATTCGGAGGGCCCGTGTGCATGTTGCGCACGTTAAAGATACCTTGGCAGTTAGAAACCGTGAAGAGCAAGACGAACGGGCCGTTGTCCGGGGAAAAATTGAAAATTGAAATTAAAATTAATAGATTAAAATCTATCCCTTGAGCAAACTCGTTTGGATTAGGCGCTATATAAATGATCTTCATTATTCATTCACCCATTCAATTGTTCACCCATCTGTTCTTTCATTCCGTTATTCATTCAATCATCCATCTGTTCTTTCATTCATTCATTCATCCATTCAATCATTCATCCATCTGTTCTTTCGTTCATTTATTCATTCATTTATTCATTCATTTAGGGACTGGGATGTATTTCTCTTTTCCACCATATCATTTCCACATAATGTTATTCGTCTTGGGATCCTCCTCTCAACAAGCTGCTCACCATTAACTGCTGTAGCCAAAACAGGTGCCTCGTCAATGCCAACAGGAAATGCTGGTCTTGCGACTCCTATCAATGAAGATTACACCAGATAGAAGCCATAAATTTTTCTTCAGTCCTGTATTATTTCCACAAGTACTGAGGGCAGGGCATAATGACTTTTCTGGCTGAATGCTGATAATGATTGGGAATGGGAGAGTGGAGACTTTTTGTTTTTTTGCTCCACAGGCCAGACACACGGCAGTTGGATAAAATTAATGATATTTCTGGAAATAGCCCTGGCAAGCAAGTTTATTGACACTAATAACTGGGCTGTAACTTTGGCTATTGACAAAATATTCGCGACCTTTGTTCCTGTTTGTTCCGACTCCACTTTTTGCACAACTGAGAAATTCGACGGTAAACGTTTGTCGCGTTAGCATTATGATAAGGAGTTTAAAAATAAATCGGAACTGTGATATACAGCTTGATAAGTGCCACCACGGCATTTTTAACAAGTGTTAAAAGTATGCATTTGTTATACCTTTTCTACAGTCTAAAGGTCTCCAGCTGCTCAGAAAATGGAGCTAGAACAAACAAGAACTAAGTTGGTGATATTATGGGGAAAAAAAGAAATAACAAACACAGGAAATCTGTTGTTAGGTCGAAGCAAAGTCAATATATGGCAGAGAGAAAAAGTTGTAGGTAGTTGGATGTAACAATGCCAGATCTGGGAATTGACATAGTAGTGAGGTAATTATGTTTTCACTGTGAAGGTAACTATAGCAACGACAGTAATAAAGCATTGAGGATGCAGTTCTTGTTATAAAAACTACAACTATTAAAAAAGAAGTGTACAGGCCAAGTAGCTATATCCTTGACAAGAAAAAATGAAAATAGAAAACAACGACAGTACTTTAGCATTGGAGATACGGGATTGTAATAAAGACAACAACTAACAGTATGAGTTTGAGTTTGGAGAAAGTACCTGGACACGACAGTATCCATACTGCGGGTGGGTGGGGGGTGGGGGGGGGAGCAAGACGACAGACAGAATACAACAGAATAGTAGGACAGAAGGAGATCCTACCAGAAGCGTCCACCAATCACCGCGCGGCCCCACGCAAGGGTAATCTAGTCTTGTCAAGTATACACAACACATTACATACAACATACGCCTAACACCATATTGCAGGTTTTACAGAGAACAGCAACGATCATAGTTATTGGATCCCTTATCTCTTAAGATCGGCCCTATAGCGAGAGGGGTCATTGTCCTAGTGACCCAACAAACCTGAATCATTTCGCACTGGGTCACAGTTTTATTGCATTTTTTTTTCTGTTTTGTTTTGGTTTTTTTCTTCACAGCCCAACATGTTCCGGGGCCCCCCAAGACTGGTCTCACATCCCGGCAATTGACAGATTCAGGTAAAAAACTGAACCAGCGAATAAACAACAGTGCAGATATCAGCAGTCAAGGCCCCGTCTCGGCTCTCTAAGATCTCCTGGCAAAACCCAGCGGGTGGCGCCCTTCACACGAGGTACCTGGGGAGGGGTTTTCTGCACTTTCTTCTTCAACGCCACTGGGGTGGGGTGGGGTTTTTGGGAGGTTGGGGGGGGGGTGTTTGAGAGGAAAAATACCTGGTGATCCTAAAGATCGATGTCAGACGAGCAGTTGGAAAGTTAAAAGCGCATTGGCCAGGACACGTCGATTCATGATTTATCATAATTATTAATTATTGATCTAGTTGTCCAAACAAATGCGTTTCTTGTGTGGACAGGACAGTAACCTTCCTGTAAATGTAAAAAAAAAAAAAAACAACTCAAGAACTGCCCAACGGAAATGGTGTCGAAGGGCGGAGGGGGGAGGGATGATATTTGTTATTCTTATAATATTGCTATATAATTATAACTGCCATCTAAGCTTGAAAAAGATGAAAATTGTTTTCCGCGCCAGCGTCCGAACCAAAACTGTAATTACTGTCAAAATTTAGCGTTGTTGTTTTTTTTTACGGAAATACGATAACTTAAGTTCAAAACGTTTGATAAAGAAGACTGGCAGTAAATAGCAGAAATGGCTACTTCTGATATAAAGGTGTCTGTTTCATAGAACCAGGTCAAAGATGTTTTAACACGTGGCGACTTTATTATTTTTGGTTTGTTCCGATTCCACTTTTTGCAAAACTAAGAAATTCGACGTTAAGCGCTCACGGTTGTAGTTATTATGATAAAAATTAAGAATAAATCGGAACTGTGAAACAGCTTAATAAGTGCCACTACACATTTTAAACAAGTGTCAAAGTGTGCATTTGATAATTATGCCTCTTCTACAGACTAAAACATCTCCAGTTTGTCAGAACATGGAGATAGAACAAACAAAAACTAAGGTTGCGAATTATTCTTTACACGAGTCAGAGACCATAATTTTACTGGGGCGTTTTTTTAACTCTTTTTTTATGGACTGAATATTGTTGTTGAAAATGTTATTTCTACTGGCTTAAACTAGATCTACATGTTTTTGTTTGTTTGTTTAAATGTTATTACAGAAAGCAAACAAACAAAATCAGACATTCAACTTTCAAGTCTTGACCCTCCTTCAAAAAAAGAAGCCTTGAAAAGGGCCATACTAGAAAGACTTGTGAGTTAGACTAGTAAAACTGGTAGAAATCTAGATTATCATAATTACAGTAGACCAATAGTTCTCGGGATACCAGGAAATATTTCTCCCTTTGCAATCCCAGATTTCCTCCGTTCTTCCCCCATTTTGTATTGTCATCTAATGATCTAAAAATTTTTTTACGACTAGATGAGGTATCCTGCATTACCCGGCATAAATCTGTGTTCCCATCCTTCTCTCTCCCTCTCTCTGATCTAGACAATTCCCCACAATAATGTACAGTCTCTCTTTAGGACCTCATGCGCGGCAGGGCAGTGCGCACCAGATGAACGCATATCAAGTACAGTCTCCCCGTGCGGGAGGCTTATCGCAGGAAGCACAAAAAGAAATCATTGTATGTTACATTTTTACAACTTTTTTTATAAAAAACCGCGCGAAACCTGGATAAACACAATAGGTCGATATAAAAGCGATTAGTTTAGATTAATTGCCACTTGAGAAAATTAATTTCATAATTTTTGAGACCATTATTTTGGCGGCAGCTTTGAGCAAAAATAGGGTCAAAATTGCACAACAACGGATCAACCCCCCCCCCCCCACTATTTTTGTTTTTATAACTAGATGAAGTACCCGGCATTGTCGGGGGTAAACCTGTGACCCTACCGTTCTATCTCTGTCACGAACCGCATGAGCTCTTTTTTTCTGTTAGTCATGGGTTGGTTTATTTTGGGAGAATATGAAACGCGTTTAGCTATTAATCGAGCCACGGATTTTCGTGATGAGGGATGTGTGAGTGAAGTTTGTAAACATTAAGTTAACCTTTTGATTTTGGTATGCGTGTGAGATTTTCTTGTTTACATAGTAGGATTGTAGAAGTTCGAGCGTAGGTTTTTGAGTTGTGTACATATCCTTTTAAGAAAGCAGTTAGGGTTAACACAGACTAATAAATAACCAGACTGGAAACACAAGCTTCGGGCTGTGTCGTTTTTTACGGAAGTTAATGAGATGCGGCCGCATAACCAACTTGGCCGCCGCTCGGGAAATTCCGATTTTAGTTCTATCTGCATTAGAAATTTCTTTTTATTTGTCAAGATTGGTTGTACATGTATTGATAATGCATTGTCTTGCCTATCCTTTCATTTTATTGTCTACAGCTGCCTTTTTTTTATTGTTATGAATTATGACCGTCTGGACTTTTAACGACCGCTGCATTGTAACTGTGCTGAAGCGTCGGTCGCAACCGTAAATCTAATGTGGCGAATGGTTCATGACCTTTCGCTGTTTTGTGACGTCACACAATGGGATCATCCAGTCTGTTTAATTTATTAGTCTGTGGGGTTAACTGAAAGACAAACTTGTGTTTGTCGTGGCTAGGTCCTTGATCGTCCAATCGGGAGGGAGACCCTTAGTAACCATCGGGGGGTGTAAAAGCTAACACACGTACTAAGATCAGTGGATTCATATTTCGAGCATTTGGCGAAAGGACGAGTCACGGGGGCCTCCTACCTGAGTGGAGATAACAGACAGAAAGTTTCGCACTGTGAGAGACCTGGACAGTGACGAAGCCTCTGTGCACCAGGCTTAAGTGTGCACACCGCTAGCATTGGACTCTCTCGCTCGCAAAACCATAGCGAGCGAGGAAATGGTGAGATCCCTCGTATGTGTTCGTGCCAGGAACTGCGACAGTTCCTCCGTCACACCATTGTGACGAAGAGAAGGACATTGACTATACTTTTACTAGATGTGTAATGAGCTGTTAGATTGTGTTTGAGATTCAACTATGTTCATTTCCCAGCGGTATACTTCTTAGCGTGGAGCAGCATAGATATTTTGTAAAGTGTATTACTGTGAAAATTATTAGTCAGTGCTGCTACGCTTATGAGTCAGTCAATTATCTGATTAGGTACTATTACTGATTGTATGAAAGCGAGACCGACCAAATTGAATTTGTTTACACCGGTGTCCTTTAGGAACCGTAGTCTTGGATAGGCGCACTTAAAGAGTGCATAGTACAATACTTTCTTCCCATACCCTATTTTAGATAGACTTGCTGGACTTTCTGTAGTCGATGACATTTATGTAATATCTATGATTGTGATTACCGTAAATTATGCAGTCGAATGTTGTATTATGATTATATGGCCCGTCAGGCCTGAACTTCAGTAATCCTGTGTTGCTTAGTTATTGAGGTATGAATGTTTCGGGTGTGAGTCAACGAGCTGTGTTCACATCTACTATATCCACTATATCCCACTTCTGACAATCTCTCTCTCTCTCTCTCTTTTGGTCTGGAAAGCTTCTCATTATTCTACAGTCTTGCTACAGACTTCGTGCGCACCACAGCACTACGCACTCATTTCTGGTAGGGACATAGTGTGCACGGAATTGAACCCGTATTAATGTCGTTTTCTGATGCGAGCCAAAACAAAGATCCTTGTGGTTTACATTTTTACAACTTTTTATATAAAAATACCTGAAACTTGAATCAACACAATTGGTCGATACAAAAGCGACCGGGCTGGATTAGTTGACACTTCAGAAAATTGATTTTAGAATTTTATAAACTATGATTTAGGCTGTTGTGTCGCAAAAAAAACGGGGGTTGGGGGGTGGGCAAAATTGCACCACAATGAATTACTCTCGACACAATTATTTTTTATTATATTTTATAATAACATTGTCCTTTCACTGTGGTAATTACCGAAACTTTGTGTAATTTATTCGTCACCTTGAATTTGAAATTCCTCCCCTGGAAGCCAAGAGCCTTCCTTTTGAGAATCACTACAAAAGACTGTTAAATTGACATTATGGTGGTACTGTAAAGGTGGACACGGCTCATTGTATAAATAGCCGTAGATGTAGATACTTTATTTAAGGGGGGGGGGGGGGGTCGCTGCAGGCTCTTGGCATTAAAATTTATATCTCACTCTTCTTGTTTGTTTTTTTACTTGTTTCGTTATTATTGATGTTTTTCTCTTTGTCCTTGCTTTTTTAGCCCTCAAAAGAGCTCCCGAGTGGGCTGCCTTCATCCTGGCCTTGGTCAGGTTCTTCCTTTTTTTTTTCTTTCTTTTGACCCTTTTCTGTTGTTTTGTTCCCTGTTATGTCTCCATTGAGAACTCTTTACGTCATCTCTGGTATTTCACAACTACTCGTGAGATTTTGTCTTTATGAATGAATTGCGTCCACCAGCACTTCAGTATTGATCCAAGGATTTAAGAAAAGTATTGTTTCTACATCGAATAGATTGTTGGAGTAATGATTGAAAGAGTACTTTAGAGTAGAGACCTTAAATTTACCTTGGCAGTTGGAAGTCGAGAAGAACAGGCCTAACAAGGCCCTGTCAAACTTTTTTTTTTAATTAATCCCAACCCCCATCCCCATCACCTCAAAATGGGATCAGACAAATACAAGAACAAGCAAAAGAGGGGTGCAAATGCCCAGGGCAGAGATCTCCGTAAACAAAGACCTCAACACTGATGAATACTTTAGAAATTATAGACTACGCCGAGACCTATGGTAGTTGTAGTAGAAAGTTATTGCGATTTTAGTGGACAAGCATAAGGACATAATGTGGTAAAACCAGATTGATATTCGTACTTTTATTATTATCAGCCTGTGGCGTTGGTTATATTAATATTTCTACGATTAATTTCATCAACCCGTACGTTACTCCACAAATCTGTGATAAAAATGATAACACCTTTACAATAATTCCCACCCATACGTTTACCAGGAGTATTGGCAAATACCTTGCACATACAGTCATAATAAATTATTCATACATATAATAATTCTAATGACAAATCCCGTATTATCGGGGGGATTTATCATTACTTTTATCTTCATAGTTATCATCTCAAGCCTTTCGTGATGTCGATAATAACTTTTCCTCAGAACTCAGATAATCGTTTCTATTAACTGGTCGATTTTATAGCCGTCGCTCTGTATTCAACATCTCACTCAATTTTGGACACGTTAATGTGAGATGAATGTCGCGATGTGGGTTAGATGGGGATAATTCGACTGACACTCTTTCGAGGTCCGCTCCCACAATCGATGAACACACAAAAAAAAATACTTGCACTCTAAAAACTAAATAAATATATTGCTTTGATTTTTAGCAGAACTGTAGGGCAGTTTAATTACAGGTAATTAATGTAACAAATATAATTATAAATATAAATATCAATTCAAAGGCAACTGAATCTAACTAATGAAACTACAGCTTTCTATAAAGACTAACTCATTCACTCTAACTACTTGCAGGTCATATGAGTTAGATGCCAAATAGAATCCGCGCACGTGGCGACGGATATAACAGTTTAAATTCTATTAATTCAATGAGACATGTTATGATATGGACATTTCCTCTAGACACGCCATGGAGAATGCTTGTACAACCATGCGTTGTCTGGCGGTAGCTCTGAAACTGTCTTCAAAAGTAAGTAGAACGGTTCACTTTCATCATTACAAATTAGTATGAACTCTCACCATTAGGCCCTCACTGGGAGTGAGAGCGCTGGATGTAAACGCTGTGGGTTCATATCAAACCAAGTAGCTTAGGCTCTGGAGCTTTAAAACATCACGCTCCTCACAAAATGGACTGCTCAACTGCGTCTCTATATCTCTCATCTGGCTGAGGACTATCGCCGTCCACTTCGTAAATGGATTGTCTACATGTGGCCACTATCTAAGCTCTGCACGGGTTTAAATACTAAAGCTATGTCTCGACCTTCCGTCCAGATTCATACATTTGATTGGTGCAGTCGCTGGAGCTCAGCCTGCAATATTAATTTATGCTTGTCACGGCCTTGCGCCAAATCAAGGTCAATTTTACCTAGACAAAATTTAAAATGCGAAACATTAACTACTAAAATCTTCAAACCCCGTGCTTTCTACTCTTATGCACGAATTTCCGAACGCCAACTAAGCGTCTAAATAAACTAACTACCTTTACTCGCCCCTTATCTATGTTAATCAAAATCACGGGGTCGAGAACTGCTCTGTCATTCCTAGCTATACATTTATTCTGTCTCGCCCCTCCTTCTCTCCATCTATCAGAAAAAAGGTGTTTCAAAACAAACTGTTCACGAGAACAGCTCAAGGACAAATTACGCTGGTTATAATCAACAAGATCGTAAAAATTAACTTACTGACGTCGTGACCTAGCACGGCATTTATGATCCTAATGTGATCATGACAATGAACACACCTGTAAACGACATCAGAGAACTAGCTAAACACTTCCTTCCTCCCCTTCCCCGCAAAAAAAAAAAAAAAAAGAAAATGTTATGATTGGAAAGGGAAAAAAAATGGAATGAGGAGGAATTCAGCTTAACACCACCAGTTGTGTTGATGATTTCCTGTACGTCACTTAAAAAAGAAATCTTTTTGTGGAAAGCAGCAGAATTCTGGTTCAGTGTTGACAATAATCTGTTCACTCCGGTTTATTTGTTGTTGTTTTATAAAGTGCCAAATATTGTCCCTGTAAAACAACCCCGCCCACACGGAAGTGATTGTGCTGTAAATCATCCCATCCATCAAACAATTTATTATCATTTAACTATATTGGCACAAGAGTCGTTAAAGTGAATTTTACTGGGTCTACGTTAGAGCAATGGCCATGCTACATTAGAGCAATGTTCTTCTCAAGCGGAAATGATGGTGACACAAAAGAGGGGGAAGCAAGGCACATAAATGACCAAAACAAAAAAATGTTGTTACCTAATTATTGAAACCTTAATCATTATAAAGTGCTCAGAATTAAGGTGTTGTGTAAATCAAACTTTGAAACAGATAAAAACCTGAAATGCTTCCATTCAGTTAAATCATTACCTTATTACCTCAAGTGATAAATTTGTCTCCACTCAGAACACTTTATGTCATCTTTGTTATTTCACAACCTCTCTGAGATTTGTCTTTATGAATGGATTGCGTCCATTAGCATTTCAGTATTGATCCAAGGATTTAAGAAAAATGTTTCTACTCTCGACGAGTGCATTTGCGTGTGATTGTTTCTGTCTCTTACCATTCGGGTGGATTTTTATTTTTTTTTGGTGTCATTTTTTACTTTACAGAAAATCTGCCAGTCATAGAAAATGGACATGAATTCTACAGTCTACTTCCTATCCTTCCTATATGTTTTCCTCCAGTACCTTGTATGGCCTTGTGTGTGTGTATGATCCACCCTGCATTTTGAACTGTTTACACAGAACTAGTTGAGCTACAAGCTTTACAATTGACGAAATACTCGTATCATAAAAACCACAGAAAATCTGTTGGGGTCGTGGCAAAGGCTTGAGGCAGAGTCAAAATAATATTATAAAAACAACAGTTGTTCAATTCATTGTTTCATTGGTTCAGTTTTCTATCTGGTTACACTTTTTCCTGATGAAGATCAATTGATCAAAAGCTGGATTTGTCTACCCATTTCCTATACGTTTTATTGTATCATTTTTGTTTGTTGTTTTTTTTTTTCTTGCGCCAGGATTTGCCACACACAACTTTTTCTTTTTGCCATATTTTGTCTTTACAAGAATAACACTATTTTTGCCAGCTCCAACTTTTTCTTTTTGCCATATTTTGTCTTTACAAGAATAACACTATTTTTGCCAGCTCCAACTTTTTCTTTTTGCCATATTTTGTCTTTACAAGAATAACACTATTTTTGCCAGCTCCAACTTTTTCTTTTTGCCATATTTTGTCTTTACAAGAATAACACTATTTTTGCCAGCTCCAACTGTGCTTCCGTCTAATCTGCCCTCCTCCTTTACATATTTAATGTAATGAAGTAATTTTTGTAAAATTATTTACAGTTTATTTTTTTTAATGTTTGATTGTCAGCGTTGATGTCATGTGACCGCAGCGTCTACGTTGTTTCCGAATTAAGTTGTCCTTACTAAAATTAATCAGTTCTGTATCTATTCCACATTTGACTTCGAGCCATTAAAATCATCGTTTGTAAATTGAGGGATGTTTGCCACATTGTTGTATGCGCCTTTTTTTCAGATTTTGAGGTTTGATCACGAAAGTGGTTCTCTCACTCGTAATTTTATCATGTATAAGTACCATTCCAGTCGGTCAAAAACGTTTCGAGATATGTGTTTGTGATGTAATGTTGTAATCGTTTTGGCCTTGATTTTTTCCACTACTCTTCAAACTTTCAATCCTCATTTTCTCGAAAAGGCAAAAATGCATTTACAATAATATAGAAAATACCTGACGAAATTCTTACAAATCGCAAAATCACAGTCCGTGACAGTTTATAGTACGTGGTATTTTTTTTTTTTTTAATCACTGTCTGAAAGATGCGAATTCAGAATATTTTATACACAAACAGTCTGAATTTTACACACATAATAGAACGGCTCCTGAGAGATCTTAGCCCACTCTGATAATTCGTGAGTGGTCCGACAATATACAAAATTATTTGCCGTCATATCAGCGTAAAGTGCCCAAAAAGTTAAAAAGATATTTCTTGACGCTGATGAATTCTGTGAACAGCTCTTCGTCTCACTCAGTGTTTGTCTTACTTCGCCATACTCACGTTGAAAGGAAGACCGGAGACGCCAAGCGCTTCTCGGCATCCCCTCCATGCATAAAGAGCGACAGAATAGCCGCGTCATCAATGGATTTGCTGCGAGAACCGGAGAGAAGACAACAAAATGCCAATAGTTATCTTTTACTGAGAGACAAAAAAATGTCTGTATTTTCTCCGGTAACAGAGACCATTGAGTGCGAATTTTAGAAAGGTCTGCTCTTTTTATGCTTGCGGTGTACCACTAAAGCTGTGTTTTCATGTGTGCGGAAATGGAAACGAGACAGAGGGACGAGTCTGAGTGAGGAATTATAAATAAACAAATTTTAAATACCAGTCAGAGTCTATTCCATTGCCCGACGTTTTAAGTTGTGTTTTCATATGTACGGAAACGGAAACATCAAAAATCCATCAAGTGGTAAAAAGATAGAGTGTTTCCTTAATGTGCGGTAACGGAGCCTCTGTACACATGACAACATTCTTTTCTGTTTCACTACTTGAAGCGGTTTTTTGACGTTCCCGTTCCCGTTTCCGTTTCCGTACTCATGAAAAACTATCTTAAGACAGAGGTTCCCAAAATGTTTAGTCCCTGACAACTTTTCGAAAGTAAATAAATTTACCCTGGGCGCACATATGTGACTTTGTTGTATTGCTGTCGTGTCCCAGCCATTTTTTTTTTAAATCTGGGGCAATGAATGGAAATGCACAGACTGCTCGTTGCAGAGTCAACGGAGACATGAAACCAAGACACGACAGCAAGCTGCATGCGTGCACCTCGCCTTCGCCCCTTCCCACCTGTTATGTTCAGTAGCTTACACTTTTAGTTCAGTGAAGAAACCGTCAAGGAGGAAATTTTAAAAGATTGCCTTTGACATTATTATTTTTAAGTCCAATTAACAATAACAATGATAATAGCACATAACAATATTATTACACATTTTTTTTTTTTAATTGCAATTTTTTTTTCACAAAACAGGTCTACTTCAAATGTTCTTCACAACTTCAGATTTGGTAAAATTGTAATTAAAAAAGAAATGATAATGTACAAATACAGAATCAGCAAAATCACCATTTGGATAGGCGAAATATGCCCCAGGGATAAATTTACCCCAGGCTGGGATTTTTACACTATGGTAATTCAATTGTTGTGACGTTTGTTTGTTGTCCATCAGCGTTGAACAAGCCAGTGATTGCCCCCCCCCCCGTACCTGTCCCCAAACCGCTTTCCACTCATGACTGCCCCCCCCCCATCGCCCCCTTTCATCATTTTCACTCCTTCAGCGCCCCTTTCTTCGTTTTCGCTCCTTCAGCGCCCCTTTCTTCGTTTTCGCTCCTTCAGCGCCCCTTTCTTCGTTTTCGCTCCTTCAGCGCCCCTTTCTTCGTTTTCGCTCCTTCAGCGCCCCTTTCTTCGTTTTCGCTCCTTCAGCGCCCCTTTCTTCGTTTTCGCCCCTCCCCCTTCCTGGGAAAATCAAAATCGCCCCCGGGGACGGGGATCGATGTCGCCCACGTTGAGAACCACTCGTCTGCACTCTTGTATATATGTCCACATTCACACACTCACCAACATGAACCAGGCACAAGACAGGGCCATTAGTAGCTTAAGTGCGACTGGGCACTTTCATTCAATGGTGAGCCACATTATTTGATTCCATAAGCCCTGGTACAATCTTCCCAATCTTCTTTTTTTAACTTCCGGTGGCAAACCAAGATGGCAGCATAAATTTTCTCTGTCTAATTTTGAGGAATACAACTTGAATTATTAATATATTACCCATTATTAATACTACTAACAGTGTTTGGCTGTATTGTCGGTAGGTTAGCTGGTGCTGAGTCGCCCAGGACCCAAAGATGCTTTAACTTTAACCCTCTATCTTCCTGTTTCGTAAGCCGACCTGGCCTGTATGCAGTCCTTAAATCCATAGGCTGTCCACCAACATTGCTAAAACTTATTGCATCCTTCCACACTGACATGAGGGCATGTGTCAACTTTGAAGGCTGCACATCCAATTCATTTGCTGTAAACAGCGGTGTGAAGCAGGGATGTGTTCTTGCTCCTACCTTATTTGGTATATATTTTGCAGCCCTACTCAAGAATGCCTTTGGTCAATGTTCAGGTGGAGTACTTATTAACACCAGAGTGGACGGCTCCATTTTTAATGTTGCCAGACTAAAAGCAAAATCTCGTACAGAGCATATTATGTTACAAGAGCTCCTCTTCGCAGATGATGCTGCAATCGTGGCCCACGATGAAACCACGCTCCAGGCTCTCATCAATAGCCTTGCCAAAGCCTGTGACAAATTCATGCTAAGGATCAGTGTCTCAAAAACTGTAGTTTTGACACAAGGCTTGAGAAACCCCAACCCAATCATGCTGAATGGCTCTCCTCTGGAGCAAGTGGGAAAATTCTGCTACCTAGGCTCAACCATCAGTGGTAGCACAGACATAACAACTGAAATAAATGCCAGAATAGGAAAGGCGGCCACAGCTTTTGGCAAACTCTCAAAAAGGGTGTGGAACAATAGCAAGCTGACCATCAAAACAAAGGTACTCGTGTACCAAACTTGCGTCCTAAGCACCCTGCTGTATGGCTCAGAGACATGGACCACCTACTCCAAACATGAAAGATCCCTCAACTCCTTCCACCTGCGCTGCCTACGCAAAATTCTCAAGATCAAGTGGCAAGACAGGATCTCAAATATCGAAGTTCTGAGCCGAGCCAACCTTCCATCAACTCAGGCTCTCCTAGGCAAAAAAAGACTGCGGTGGCTTGGACATCTCCACCGTATGGAAAATGATCGCATCCCCAGACAAATTCTCTACGGGGAACTTGCTACTGGCAACCGACCCAGAGGTAGGCCACATCTGCGATTCAAAGACACTTGCAAGGTCACGATGAAAGCATTCAACATCGACCCCAATGAATGGTAGAACCTTGCAAATGATCGAAGCAGATGGAGACAAAAATTGCGCAGTGGCACGCTCGCAATAGACTTCAAGGCAAAAGAAACATACCTGACAAAACGACAGAGGCGGAATGAAAACACTCGCCAAAGTGAACCCAAAAGACTGACCTGCAATCACTGCCATCGCACTCTCGGGTCAAACATTGGTAGAATAAGCCACGAGAGAAGCTGTCAGTCAAAGTGAAAGTGAATATTCTAGCTGCTAAGACCGTCTGTAAAGACGCTAAAGGCCATATCTATCTTCCTGTTTAACTATTAGTCTGTTGATCTAGATCTAGATCTAGAAAGTGTGGCGTCCGTATTCGACTTGTAAAAGCCTTAGTCTTAGATTTGTTGCCTAGATCTAGATCTAGTTTGAGTTAGGACTTACCTAGACTAGATTCTTATAATTTTAATAAGGATACATTTTATTTTTTTGCTAGATCTAGAGAATTAAAAAAAAAAAAAAAAATTAAGAATAAAATATCTAGAACCTAGAAAGCAATGGCCACAAGAAGAAATAGTAAAACAACAGGGGCAAACCTAGTAAAAACAAGTGAAGATCTGGGTGGGGATGGATCAAAATGTGGAAATGAAAAATGTGGAAATGAAAAATGTGGAAATGAAAAATGTGGAACGCTGGTAACAGACCAGGACCAGGGCATAATGTGCCACTTCTGCGAAACATGGTTTCACAGAAGGTGCACAGAGGTATCAAACCAGGAATACAGGGCACTAGTGCATAGTAAATGCTACCTTTACTCATGTGAGGTATGTGCAGCAGGGCCAAACGTGAGTAAAGAGGCTCGAAACAAGGGAGACCAATGGACCACTGTTGCGAACAACCTGGCTAAGTTGTCTATTATGATGACACAGGTCTTGGAAAGGATGGACAAAGTGGAGGATGGCAAGAAGAATATGGAAAGTAAGATGGACAAAATGATAGAGGAAAAGGTCGAAAGAGCAATTGAAGAATTTAGGGAGGAAGAAAAAAGAAAGCCGAACTTGGTAATCGCCAATTTGGAGGAGACAAACGCAGCAAACGAGGAGGAGAGGAAAAACAAATCAAATGACATTGAGAAAATTGTAAAACACCTTGAAAAAGATGAAGAAAACAAAATACCAAAGGAAGATATAAAAGAAACATTCAGACTGGGACAGAGGAGGGACCATCTCAACAAACCCACATGACTGGGACAGAGGAGGGACCATCTCAACAAACCCACATGACTGGGACAGAGGAGGGACCATCTCAACAAACCCACATGACTGGGACAGAGGAGGGACCATCTCAACAAACCCACATGACTGGGACAGAGGAGGGACCATCTCAACAAACCCACATGACTGAAAGTTATCTTGAATGATGCAAACAAAAAGAGAGAGATATTTCAGTCGGCCATAAAAATAAATAAAAAGGAGGAAGAAGCATCCAGGAGAGTATATGTAAATAATGACCTGACACTAAAACAAAGAGAAGAAGATAAGATACTGAGGATTGAATTGAAAAGAAGGAAGGATCTCGGGGAAGACGTCATGATTAGAGGAAAGGAAGTGGTCCTGAGGAAGAGTTACAGCCAAGCAGCTGCAGCCTCTTCTAGGGCATGACAATGCCAGTCTGAAAATTCACAGCCTGCAAATAGTTTTAACCTGAATACTAATAGTTTTTTAAATGATATATCTTTAACGGTTGATTTACTACTAAACAAATTGAGTGGAAGTTGTATAACAGACAATAATAATTCTTCTTCAAGTTCAATGGAGAAAACTATGGCAGAAAATAAAAATTCTTTACCTAACAATAATGTAATTTACTCAAATGTGGACAGTCTGTCCAATAAAATGAATGAACTAAATATCATAACTATTAACCTATGTCCGAAGGTCATCTTCTTAACTGAAGTCATATCAAAACGTGAGGTCAATGTAGAAATGGAGGAGAAAATAGTGGAATATAAGATTGACGACTACGAACTGTACATGATTGATAACCCGAAAAGAGGTGTTGTAATTTATACACATAAAAGTCTAGAAACCAATAAAATCAAAGTGGAAAATGCTAACCCAATGATAGAACATATCTTTGTGGAGGTAAATACAAAAAGTAGAAAGCACCTGTTCGGCTGCCTGTATAGGAGCCCGAGTCTAAATAAATTAGAAAGTACAAGGGAAATCATTAAACTATTAAAGTCCTTACATCTCGATAAATATGACAAAGTAATAATCACAGGGGACTTTAATTACCCGGACATAACCTGGTCTGGAAATAACAATAAAAAAAAGTGACTATGAAAAAGAATTTAAAGAATGCCTCGATGATCTGTTTCTCTCACAGCTGTCACGGGCACCCACAAGACATAAAGGAGATCAAAAGTCTAACATACTAGATCTAATCCTTACAAATGATGATAATCTAATAAAGAATATAAATATGGAAAACCCGTTGGGCAAAAGCGATCACTGCGTCATCACATTTGAAATGTATCCAGATCTTGCTAACCACAACGAAAGAATAAGTTACAAAAACAACAAAAAAACCAATATCGAAGAAGTCAAGAAGGAACTAAGAAACAGATTGGAAAATTCTAAATGACTATAGTTGTCAAGATGCATGGAATTTGTTCCACAAATCCTGTATGGATTTGATTGATAAACATACACCAGAAAATAAAGTTACTAACAAGAGAATAAAAGAAAAATCTGAGTGGATGAATGAAGAGGTATTGACAGAAATAAAAAAAAAGAAACAAGCGTTCAAGAAATATAAACAAGAAAAAACAATATTTACACATAGGACATATATATTGAAGCAAGAAATAAAACCAATAGGCTGATCAGAAAAAGTGTAAAGAGCTATGAAAGGAGGATTGCAATGGAAAGCAAGAGTAATTCAAAATCATTCTGGAAGTTTGTAAAGGGGAAGATGAAAACAAAAGAAAAAATCCACGCGTTGGAAAAGATAGATGGATCTCTAACGGAGAATGACGCTGAGAAGGCTGAAGTGCTGAATACTTTTTTCGCTAGTGTATTTACAAAGGAAGATTGTGAGAATATACCTGACCCCAAATATGTAAATAACAATATGTTTATAGACAATATAATAGTAACAGAAACAGCGGTCAAAGATCAACTAGGGGCACTAAATGAAAATAAAGCGCCTGGACCAGATAAGTTCTCGCCTAAATTTCTAAAGCAAATAACAGATGAAATCTCACTACCTTTGACAGTTATATTTAACAAGTCAATAGAAGAAGGGAAAATTCCTACAAGCTGGAAAGATGCAGTTGTTACGGCAATATTCAAAAAAGGACAAACAAAAGACCCAGCAAATTATAGACCGGTCAGTCTTACATCAGTTATCTGTAAAATCATGGAATCCATCATAAAGAATGAAATAATGAAATACTTTGAGGAACATAAAATTATAAATAACAACCAGTATGGGTTTAGACCCAACAGATCTTGCGTATCACAACTGATAACCGTTCTAGATGACATAACAAAGCTCATTGATGGTGGAGACGACGTCGACATAGCGTATTTTGATTTCAGAAAGGCTTTCGACACGGTACCACACAAGAGACTGTTAGAGAAAGTGAAAAGTACTGGTATTTCAGGAAATATATATAACTGGATTGAAGATTTTCTGTCAGATAGAACTCAATCTGTAAAAATAAACAATGAAATGTCTAGTAACTCCCAAGTAACCAGTGGCATACCACAAGGCAGTGTATTAGGTCCCTTGTTATTCATAATATTCATAAATGATCTACCCCTTGAAGTATCCTCATGCTGCAAAATGTTTGCAGATGATACAAAAATATATGGACCTAGTAAAAATTCCCGTGTAATACAAAATGATATTGACAAACTGATAGAATGGTCAAGAAAATGGCAACTGGATTTCAACAGTACTAAATGCAAAGTTTTGCACATTGGTCAAAAAAATCCTAAATTTAATTACAAAATATCAGGACTAGAACTTTCTAAAACTAAACAAGAAAAAGATGTTGGAGTATATTTTGATACCAAACTTAGCTTTGATTACCACATTAACTCATGTACAAAAGCCGCAAACAAAATAGTCGGGCTAATCAAGAAATGCTTTACAGGACTGGACCAATTTTCATTATTACTGCTGTATAAATCACTTGTTAGAAGTAAATTGGAATATGGCAATACAATATGGCATCCTCATTACAAAAGGCAATCAGTGGAAATTGAAAAAGTACAAAAAAGAATGATTAAATTACTTAGATACAAAAATATGTCATATGAGGAGATACTCTCAAAAATAAAACTGCCATCACTAAAATACAAACGATTAAGGAATGACCTTATTCATACATACAAAATCTTAAATAACGAAAACAGGATTGAAAGAGGATACTATAAGTCAAGAGATATAGAGGGGGCAACAAGAGGCTAAAAAGCCTACAGCCCTCGATACCATACCATACCATACCAATATCAACTCAGGGAGAGAAAAACAAACATAGGCTAATACAAAACTATACAAGCTCCAGTCTTGACGTTGATGATTTTTTTTTCATATTACTTTCTTGCAAACATACGATTCTTTTAATCCTTTTCAGCAGCAAGGAAGAGATTATCAATAGCGTATGCACGCTCGGAGGGAGGGGATTGGCGAAATATCATAAAAACCACAGAAAAACTGTGGGGTCGCAGCAGGGCTATAAGCAATGTCAAAATTGGGCAAAAAGAAAAAGTTGTATGTAGCGAAACCCTGCGTGAGAAATAAAACCCAAACGATACAAAGCAAATTAAAAAGAAGACAGAAAATACACAAAATTTTCGGTTTTCGCCTTTTTCAAGTGAAAAAAAAATCGAACAATAAAAGATTTCAACAGGAAATGTATAGAATCGAAGCGAAACAGGATAGCTGCGAGTTCTTGCTTCATTAGCAGCACAAAAGCACGTCACTCTGCCAAATGCATGGGAGGAGAGTTGTTGCCCCAGCTTATTCAAAGAGGGAGGTTGGAAGGGAGAGGGAGGGGGTGTCTGTGAAGCTAACGTAGGCTTTTCAGTTACAAGAATGCATTTGAAAAATTGGTTTCATGTTACTACGTTGTTTTTTGTTTGTTGCTGTTTTTTTGTCAACAAAATAGGTTGTAGGTTAATTTAAAATCAAAATAATACAGTCACATGTCATACTGGTCTCGCCCACAGCATCCGACCCGCTCTGCTATTTTTATGGACAAGGACATAAAACACTCTTTGCTTCTGTATACTTGTCCACAGCATCCGTTCCGCTTCACTCCTCACCGCCATAGAAGCAAGGGGAGTTTTTCATACGCCATTGTCCATAAAAACAGTGGAGCAGATGCTGTGGAGAAGACCGGTAATGACACAGAAAATCGGTGAAAACTTTAGATATCAGGAGCCGTGTCGTGGAGATTCAATATTCTAATGGCTGCACACTCGTGAAAAAAAGGGAGTGGGGGGGGGGGGGTAGGGTCTGTTGAAGCTAAGCGTTTGAAAAGGGGGGGGGGGGTCAAACATCACCTAAATCGAGTGTACGTTCTTCATGGGATGCCCCTAATCGTGGCATTGCAAACCGCCTCGACCATAACAGAGAGTATGTATTTATAGAGAGATCTCAGCTTCCGTCAAACTGCGAAACTAGGTCGCTGCGGTAAACAAGAATTGAAAGAGACCGTTTTCACCAATGATAGTGTGCATATCTGTTTACTGTGGTTTGTTCAAATTTTCAGGCTGATTAAAACTATTTAGGGCCGTTTGTAATTTCGTACGCCACGTGGAAATGCACAAACGGGCATTGTTTACCGCAGCGACCGACTTTCCGCTCCATGCTAACAGTGGTTACGCGGCGCCTCCCGTGTCTCGCAGTGCAAATCGGCCAACAGTGAAACCTTTCTATACATACTGACTCTCTGACATTACTATCATAGTCATCTCACAGAAGTAGTAAGACAGACTCGTTTCAAAGTCTTGCCAATGTGGGACGCCTCCACAGTTCACTTCCCGTCCTGAAACTGAAACAAAACAGACTTGGCTCAGTCCGCTATCAGCCTTAGACTAGATCTAAGCTTAATAAAACTTAAAAGGGCTATCGGGAAAAAAAGGAAACTATTCATTTTTTTTGCAAAGTCGTGTTTGCAACAACAAAAAAAGGTTGATAGCATCTAATATGGAGGCTCCGCTATTCTTTTCATTAAAGGTAGATATTGGATACGGTAGTTTTGTTTCAGTGAGAAACAGAAATGTTACATTCTTTTTAACGTGGCCGTATCAAACGATACTTTCAGCTTTTAACATTTTAACGAGCGACAGGTCCCACTGGGTCCAATAACTGATACTATTGCTTTTTTCTTTTTTCAAAAGGTATTTACAAGTCAATAAAGATCAAATGAAGACCCTTCTGATAAAAAATACTTAAGCCACAAAATGTCCGTTTTGAAAAGATCGAACACTGAAATTTCTCGTGGAATTATGGACCTCTTTATTATGAATATTCTCAGCATTGCTTCGCATTTTGTGACCTTTAATGTAGCAACATGCAATGGCTAGCTTTTACATTCAATCTGATGCCTCGCAAATGCGATTTATTTATTTGACTGAGGCACTTCTTTCACTTATTTAAGTGACTTTGGTACTTGCCTTGTCTCATCTCTATGTCTGAGGTACTTTTATCACAAAAGGATTTGCACATTTTTAGCATTGCCATTATAGACATCAGCACTTTTTATATGCTAACTTTGATCGCAGTGAAACTTCCGCTGCAAGAAAAAGATATTTAGTTACATTATTTCTTTCCAGTGTTCAGACAGTAGACACTTAGGAACCCATAAAACACATTCCCCCCTAAAGAGTATTAAATTTCAGAAAATGTAACTTAAGTACTTGCAGCAGTAGGGTATTCAAATTGTATACAGTACTGTACGCCATTGGACAATGCATCCTATAATGAGAGTACTGTACCTGACGAGAGACCAGGGCATTTACGCCCCAGAATAAAACTTAGAGGTGGCAACAACAAAAAAGTGTCTTAATTGCAGTGCCATAAAAGACCCAGCCTTTAAATTTCCCATGCCAACACGTCTAGGTGGAATTCAAAGTTTCCATGCATTCAGTATCATCAGTGCTCAGTGGCGTGGCACGAGGAGGGGATGGGGGGCACAGAGGCGATTGTCCAAGGCCCAAATATTCTTAGGGGCGCAAAATTTCAAAAGAAAAAGAAATAAACTGGAATTAATAAATAAAACATAGCGCGCCTTCCCCTCACATATTCATCCCTACCGTTCCATCCCCCTCCCTCCCCCATCTCCTCCCCCCCTCCAAAACAAAACCGCCGACCGGCGCTGCACTGTGGCGACGACGTGCCTGCTCCAGTTATAACTGGGCTGAAACGGCACAAAGGCAAATTTCCCAAATGGGATTAAAGAAGTATACAAATACAAATACAAGTACATAATATAAAATTTCCCAATATTCGAACATTCTACACAGTTTTTCAACATGACGGGGCAAATAAACGTTGCTACCTATTAACTGTCCACGGATCAGGGGGCGAAATACTTGCCTGACCGTGGCCGCTGGCCGTCTACGTTACGCCTCTGACAATGCTATAATGGCTTACTCTCATTTTTTTTCCTTCACATTTTGTTCCTCGTTTTTACTTTGTTTTGTTTTTCTCGTCTCAACCAGGACAGCCTTAGAAAATGGGCTTGTGTTGTCTGCACTCAGGTCCGCATAGACTGCGAAGACCTCTTGATCAATAACACGCGAAGGTAATGGAAAGCATTTTTGTGATCGTTATCAACACACTTTAGCTTTTATTCTCGACCAGAGATGATTTGTACCGGAAAGGCAGAATATATACTCATCATGTGCCCTTAAAATGAAGTTGTAACAACTCCCCAAGTAAAGCCAGACGCACACGAATGACTTCTTTGTTTCCCAATCCGAGAAACTATTTAGTTACCGGTAACTAAAAACGTTATTTTTCACACCGCAGATTAAAAAATCATCCGCGTGCTCTTCCAACAGGAGGACAATTTTTCTTTTATTCCTTTAACTAACTAGTTCCTTTGACGGGGCAACTAAAAAAAAAAAAAAACATGTGACCCTGGCCTGGAGCTTTTGACAAGAAGTTTGTATGAAATTAGTTTCTTCAAGGGGCCATATTAACAGTACGATTTCGGCCATTTCTTACTCTCCCCATCCCCCACGCTTGGCGTCAGCCTCCTCGCCTCCCTTGTACAAGAGCACAACCATTACAATAGTGAATTCCCATGATAAAAAATACTGACGTTTTTAAACTTTTGGTGAAATTTTGCCTGGGCCAATTTGACTGTTTCATGACATGTTTAAATTCTATTCCATTTTCACACAGAATCCCACAACTTTTTTGCTCAACAAAAAAAACAAAAAACAAGAAGCAAATAAAACCGAACTGTTTAATTCATTATCAGATTTCAAAAGCTTCTGTACATGTAGATGTAGATGTAGATGTACATGTAGATGTAGATGTAGATGTACATGTAGATGTAGATGTAGATGTACATGTAGATGTAGATGTAGATGTACATGTAGATGTAGATGTAGATGTACATGTAGATGTAGATGTACATGTAGATGTAGATGTAGATGTACATGTAGATGTAGATGTAGATGTACATGTAGATGTAGATGTACATGTAGATGTAGATGTAGATGTACATGTAGATGTAGATGTAGATGTAGATGTACATGTAGACGTAGATGTAGATGTAGATGTACATGTAGATGTAGATGTAGATGTACATGTAGATGTAGATGTAGATGTACATGTAGATGTAGATGTACATGTAGATGTAGATGTACATGTAGATGTAGATGTAGATGTAGATGTACATGTAGATGTAGATGTACATGTAGATGTACATGTAGATGTAGATGTAGATGTACATGTAGATGTACATGTAGATGTAGATGTAGATGTACATGTAGATGTAGATGTAGATGTAGATGTAGATGTACATGTAGATGTAGATGTAGATGTAGATGTAGATGTACATGTAGATGTAGATGTAGATGTAGATGTACATGTAGATGTAGATGTAGATGTAGATGTAGATGTACGCCTAGGCTAAGACGTCCCCATTAGATAGTTTGTTGTTGTTGTTGTTGTTGTTGTTGTTGTTGTTATTGTTGTTGTTGTTTTTGTTGCCCTTTCATTTTGTAATTCTTTCGTGATTTATTGAAAGGTTTCCTTGTTGTTTTTTTCTAACGTGGGGCTTTACAACATAAAATAACCTTTTTTTTTTTTCACATTCACTTTGTTCCTAGCCTTGTGCAACTCTATAGATTTTCTGGGGGTTTTATATAATATATCTATATATATATATATATACAAAAATATTTGGTATTTTTATTTTGTACATATTGATTATTATATACAGCGAAACTGGGTATTACAGACTGGCTTTGCCGGGCCTCATTCATTCTTTGCAAGATATTCTTTCAAATCGCGAACTTAATTCTCGCTTGTTCTATCTCCATTTTCTGAAAAACTGGAGATCTTTTAGTATGGGAGGAAGAGGTATAACAAATGCACACTCTGACACTTGTTTACACTGCGTTGCGGCACTTATCAAGCTGTTTCACAGTTCCGATGTATTCTAACTCCTTATCATAATTCTAAATCCGCAAACGGTTAACGTCGAATTTTTCAGTTGTGCAAAAAGTGGAGTTGGAACATTATGAACTAAATTTGCGAAATGTTAACTGGTTATCAATACTTCATTATTCACTTATCCTGCTTTTCTCATTTTTTGTCATCTTTTGTTTCATTTCTTTCCATCATTGATCTTCTTTCAGTTTTTTGAATATTATGTCATCTTCTAACATGACATGACACTCAGCGCCTGAAACTGGAAGCGATTTGAATCAAACTGGCTGTCTCTGCTCATTCATAGACGTTCTTTTTGTTACTCTTCTGTTACGTCTTTTAATCATTTCGGCGGAGCCTGACAATTATATTGCGAGGTCAGGTCGTGTAATCTCTGCCATGTCAAAATGTTCTGCAGGAAAGCCAGGTATGTCACTTTTTTTTTGTGTGTGTGTCAGACAAGAAAGGTGAGTAATGTGAGAACAGCAGGGTATGTCTTGATAAGAGTATTACAAGAGCACACTGAGGATATCCGAGTTCGTATTAGTGCAGGAGATCTCGTATAGATTGTGCCTGACATTATGAGTAATGTACAACGAGGTCAAGAGATGCATGTCAATTTCAGGTGATACGCTTTGTGACAGACATGCTGAAGTGCCGAGCGTTGCCCCGGGGACAAATCTTTTTGTAGGCATTAGTTTCAGTTGTGGATGATTGTATTCATTTGGATCTACTCGAACTTATGCTTTCCTTCTTGTTTGGTTGGTTGGTTGGTTGGTTGGTTGGTTGGTTGGTTGGTTGGTTGGTTGGTTGGTTGGTTGGTTGGTTGGTTGGTTGGTCGGTTGGTTGGTTGGTTGGGTGGGTGTTTTTTGTTGTTGTTGTTGTTGCTGCTGATTTTAAGCGACTTCGAAGTTTTAAAAGAAAAACTTCCTCTTTCAAATCTTTTCCACGCCATATCAGACTTGAATCTTGAGTCCTTCCAGCGTTGTCAAGCGTCATATAGAACCTCAAGCATTCTTTCTCCGCCAGCTGTCTCTATCCTGTGCTGCCTTATGTATAATTTCCATGGATTCCAGCCCAATAGATCTTGCCTCTCTCAATAATGTTCCTTTCTTTCCGCACCGTATCAGACTGCTTCCTTTTTTTTTGGGGGGGGGGGGGGGGGGAATAACGCCTCGTTCTTTCTAAATTATTTGTAACCTTCAAAGCATTCTGCTCATTGATCTTGAGTGCACTTGTTCCACCCATATATACTAAAATGTGTCATCTCTCTGACTATTCTGTTTAAATGTCGGTCTGACCCAAGGAATTGATCCTACAGAGGAGAGAGTGATAAAACCCAAACCCACCACAGCGACTCAGTGTCTTCATCTTGACGGTGTTCTATAACAAATCCTGTCTGATGTTTGTTTACATCCATAAATTTGGTGCGGTTTACGACTCTCCGTCTTCCGGAGGAGATTCCCGTACCTCCCATCACCAATCCAACTGCATCCACACATCAATTCATCAGTTTTTACATCATTCATCGCGGCGTTTACAACCCCCGAGCATGTCTCAAGCACCGCTGTTTACCACAAGTTTCAGCTGCAGGCCGTAAAATCCAAAGATACCGATTGGTTAGAGCAGAAACGTTATACGTAAACACAGAAACAAAGCCAGCTTCTCCCGTCTAATCATTTGGAAGTTAAACAAACATGGTGAGTGTCCAAAAACCAAGGAGCGGTGGCTGATTGCCTTTGCAGGCAAGAGCTATTGACTGCTTCCTTATCTTCGTCAGAACTTTCATTCACGAGTATTTACATTTCCGACGTTATCGTAATGTCATGGCTAAGCCGTGGCTGCTTAATCGCCGTCTGAAGAAAACAAAAACATTGATTTTATCTTCGATATGAGCCGAGTTATCATTGTTCGTATTGCGTCTAAGGAGATGAAATCTAGCAACAAAACATCGTTACGACCAAGTCGTCTCGCAAGTGTGACAACGGTGGATTACAGCCGGTTCTGTGATGATATGACTCCGTGACATCCGTGGATTACAGCCGTTTTTGTGGTGATAAGTCTCCACGACATAACCTTGGGTGCATCACTCACTGGGTCTAGTCTGTTTTTCCGTCCATACTATGGAATATAACACTAGGCACTATATTATTATGTGGTCTGGCCTACTGGGATATGGCACTATACGTGGTCTGGCATACTGGAATATGGCATTATACGTGGTCTGGCATACTGGAATATGGCATTATACGTGGTCTGGCATACTGGAATATGGCAAGATACGTGGTCTGGCATACTGGAACATGGCATGATACGTGGTTTGGCATACTGGAACATGGCATGATACGTGGTTTGGCATACTGGAATATGGCATTATACGTGGTCTGGCATACTGGAATATGGCATGATACGTGGTCTGGCATACTGGAATATGGCACTATATGTGGTCTGGCATACTGGAATATGGCACTATACATGGTCTGGCAAACTGGAATATGGCATTATACGTGGTCTGGCATACTGGAATATGGCATGATACGTGGTCTGGCATACTGGAATATGGCATGATACGTGGTCTGGCATACTGGAATATGGCATGATAGGTGGTCTGGCATACTGGAATATGGCACTATACGTGGTCTGGCATACTGGAATATGGCACTATACGTGGTCTGGCATACTGGAATATGGCATGGTACGTGGTCTGGCATACTAGTGAGACTGAAATCAAGTCTGTCTCGGCAGTTGATTCAAAGGAAGATCAAGTCTGAGTCAAAACCGACGCAAAACAGCCGTGACGCAGTACTCTACTACTCTACAGTATTTTTTTGTTGTCTTAAAACTGAATAGTAAGCCAAATCTGTCTTGGAGTTGCATATTCGATAGGAGACCCGAGACACAGGATACCGAGCCGAATCAACTCGCCATATTCCGTCCGCCGATTTACTAGCGGCAGGGCTCACCAAACTTATTTCACAGAGGGCCGGATAACTGATAGACTTACAAGCGCGGGCCGCATTATAAGCAATCTGTCCATCCCGTAGCTCTAGATATCCCTGGTTTTATCAAACAAAAAAGTACCATGGAGGGCCGGATGAACTGACAGCGCGTGCCGGATCTGGCCCGCGGGCCGTAGTTTGGTGACCCCTGTGCTAACGTATTGACGATGTTAGCAATGCAACAATGTGCACCACACCCCCTTCATAATTGAACGTAAAAACACTATTACTCCCAATATTTACACGCGCGCAATTTGTGGGTGTGGTATATCTGTGCTTAGCACTTCTCGAAATTGCAGTTTATTTTTAAAATGCCATTGCTATATAATAATAGGAATTACCCGTCGTAAAGCGAGTCTTAAGGTAATTTTTATTGAGTTATTCAACATAATGTGGACAATAAAGAACTTGGTGAGAGACAGTTATTGTGTAGTGATGTTTTTCCATTCCACGATTTATCCCGAAAAAGATTACACCTGTAATTTGTAAAATTGTAACGGACAGATTTAAAACAATTTGTTTCAGATGTGTGCAAAAAAAAAAAAACAGTGAGTTGCAAAAATTACACCGAGAATTCCGAGACAAGCACAATACCTAGAAACATGCAATTTTCATGTGAATTCATTTTAAACATGTAGTTTACTAGTTTGCACTGGGCGAATGAAATTGTGGGTGTATATTTGTATTATGCTCAGCGGTGACAATTTCCGAAGTTTGAGCTGTGCTTTACCCACGTCACATTTTATAGTCTAACATTCCTAGCTTTTCCTGTGCGTGTTTTGTATAAAAATTTCCTTGTTCCGGTGCCATCTTTCGGTTGTTTGGTGGTACTTTCCGGCGCAGCATTAAAATTATCATGGTGTGTAAAACAATGCGAATGGAGATGCCGAGGAAAGCATAATTGAGGAGCGTTTTTCCAAAACTGGGTAAGTCAAATTTGCATCAGTTATGGCTCCATTTAGATAGTCATTTTAAATTAATGTAAGACGCATTACAACTGTTCACTTAACACCTGCTATGTCGCCTCTTCATCTCGGGATAAAGATGGGATATAGCAAGTGGTAACTGAACACTTACACCGCGCCTTGCAATAATTTTGAATGACTATCTGAAAGTGGCCCATAATTCTTGCAAAATTTGACTTACCCAGTATTGCAAAAACCCTCTTCAATTTATGTAAACCAGGGTTAAGGCCGGGCCTTTCTGCTTGTGGAGAATAGATCATTCTAACTTCATGGTGTGTTGATCTCACAAAGAGACACGGTTTATCCCTGATGCATTCCAGTGCTATCGCTGACATGTTGAAAACTGATATAAAATACTGAGTAAATACAGTTATCTATCCTGTGGAAAATTATGAATGGTTTGTTTTCTCAAAGATCTGGAGTGAAAGTGACAGGCTCTATTATTTATTTTTTTTTAATAATGGCGGCATTTTTTTTTTCTTATCTTGTTGATATTCTTATGTGTACGTGTACATATCTGTACTTGTTCCACGTCGTTTTTTTTTTTTTGTTTTTGTTTTTTTTGTTATCCTCAGTCTGCCTGATGGCCTTATACTGTATCGCAGCCCTCATACATCTCTGTTTCGCTTTTATTTGTGTTCCACTCTTTCTCTCCAAATAAGTGTGTGTGTGTGTGTGTTATTGTGTGTGTGTTTCTTGCTTTTGTTTTTAACTGTGTTCACTTCTGCTAACCAGAACCATTTGTTCCTTCTTCTGTGGCAAAGATGTATTAATTACATAGACTAGGATGCGCTGGATTTTTCTTTTTTATTGCGTCGCGATGATGCCTAAGAATCGTTTGGGTCACCTCTATCTTCACATTCCCCATTTCCAAGTGTTTCTCACATGTTGTATCGAACACTAATACAGCTCGCTGTCTATCATCTAGTTCGCTTTCTCTTCTAGTCGTTGGTATAAACATTGATGGCGATTTATTAGATTTCCTTGTAAATCAGATGGGACCAAATGTAGTGCAGTGTGTACTTTTCAGCTTTTTTTTTTTATTACAAGACGGTAAATGCTGTTGATTTGAATCCAGATGGCAAGTGTATTTGATGCGTAAATAATAATAATAATAACAATAGTCATTGCCTTTGCAACCCTGAGAAAACGTATACCGACAGATTTAAATAAAAAATGTATTCGTTTTTGAATAGGAAGCATTCATTTTTATTCAGGTAAATTTGCTTCACCAGTGCGGAATGACTTATGCTATATAGAAGAGTCGCGATCTTAGTTCTTGTTTGTCCGATCTCCATTTTCTGAAAAAACTAGAGGTCTTTTTAGTATATATAGAAGAGGTATCACTAATGAACACTTTGACATTTGTTTCAAGTACTCTTCGGCACTTATCAAGCTGTTTCACGATTCCTATTTATTCCAACTCCTTGCTCTAACACTAAAACCGCAAACGTTTAACGTCGAATTTCTCAGTTGTGCAAAAATTGTATTGTAGTTAGAACAAACAAGAACTAAAGTCACGAAGTGTTACTTGTTGTAGACAGGTGTCAGACAGAATGCATCACGTCTCATGTCATTTACCTCATCACTGACTATCCAGAGTCACTAGTCTTGGACGAACATTTTTGTTGTTGTTTTTTTTACATAGAGGAAGTACTGTATGGCAGATAATGCTACCATCTCTGACAAGTATCCTGACTAACATAGACAGGCAGACTGTACAGTAATACTGATAATGTCGGAGACGGATCAGGAAACAGATGTACCACTGACGACTGTTGGTCACACAAATGTCCGGGCACAGAGATAGACAGATTGACACCATAGCAGACAGTGGAGCAAACACGTGGGAAGACAAGAAAATACTCAGAGACAAGGTGGTCTAGAGGCAAGGTGTTCGCCTCCCATGCCAATGGCCCCGGGTTCAAAACCCCGGCAGTTCAGGGATGTTGGAAATTGGGATTTTTCTCATATTTTCAAGTCCCTGATCCTATTGGGGGGTAGGATCGAGTACCTAGTCTTCTCGGATAATGATGAAAAATTCGGAGGGCCCATGTGCGCGTTGCGCACATTAAAGACACCTTGGCAGTTGGAAATTGTAAAGGACAGGCCGCTGCCTAGGCATTGAAATTAATAGATTAAAATTTATCCATATCATTTCCCCACAAGCAACAAGAAAATTTATCATTCATTATTAAATATATATTACTGATTAATAAATATTCAAATATTATTTGAGTTGTGGGGTGTGAACTGTTGTGAGTTGTGAACTGCGCTTAACAGGCTGCGTTACTATTTGCTCTGAGACAGAGAGAGGTAGAAAGAGAGAGAGCGAGCGAGACCGGGAGAGAGAAAGAAGCAGTGTAGTGTGTTGAGCGCTTCGCCGGCGCTCCATTCTGCTGTGTGGTTGACATGTTGCTTCTGTAAAGCGCATAGAGCATTTTAAATGGATATGCGCTATATAAATGCCATCCATTATTATTATTATTATTTTCAGAGAGTCAGTAGAACGAGAATATTCCATAAAGACCTGAAATTGATCCTTTTTTGGTCTTGGGGGCTATCCAAAAAGTCCGTACCGATCGAAGAGGAGAGTCGGCGGGGGCGGGTACCCCGGAGCATGAAAAGGACACATAAAAAGATAGATAGGAATCACTTTATTATCGCCTGGGGGAAATTCCTTTCCACACAGCGTTTAAGAGCATATACATGGTACATGATGTGTGATTAAACGAATATATTCACAACTCAGTAATAGGCATAGAAGACATTTGGGGGGGGGGGGGAAGAGAGAGAGAGAGAGAGAGTTCATAGGGTGTGTGTGTACGCTTTCCTATTGTGATAATATATTAATATAGGAAGTTGCGTTTTTTATTCGAAAAGGTTGTTTTACTATATTATATACAAATCGAATGTGGGCTATGTATCTAGTGAAACAAAACGAATTGTCCATGTTAAAATGTCACTTGATGGTTTTAAAACACCAAGCCCTTATCATTGACAGTCATCATTCTTAAGGTCGTACTACTCACACACGAGAAAAGGGGATGCGAGTGGGGGAGGCTGAAATCAAGGGTATGAAAAGCATATTTATATCAAAGTTTATCATCCAAAATGCGTTGTGTCCAAGTTTATTCATTGCTCGTAAATGCCTGTAGATATCCGAGACACAAGGCGTGCGGCTTTATTTCATAACCCAAAAAAACTATTCTTGTGGTCGTGTTGAAGTTATTGCAGTTATTTGAATGTTCGTCAAGGACAACATTGATCGTGCGTATTTAGTAGATGGCCCCTGCACGGCAATTCTTTTCTTCAGTACCACTGAGATGTTGCGTGACCAATTACATTCACGTGAAAATACCTGCGTAGGCCCTGTCAGATAAATTCGCCTCACTACCATTTCTATAAATTTACCTAAACTGCGGGTATGTTCAGGGTACACACCTATTACACAGGCTTTGTACACTGGTCAGGGATCCTTGATTTCCTTCCGGTGTCAACAGCAGTGCAAGGTCACTGGCTGTCCATTGTGTGTGTGAGACGAAAGGGCAATACTCCCATAAATGACAGGGTGCAAATTGATATATTATTAAATGTAAAATAATGGAGATCGCTACTGGTGTTTATAACCGCTGGTCAATTTGCTGGTGAGTAATGGGGCAAAAATATTTCGAGTGAAGTGGACCAAAGTTTATTGCCGGAGTAACCTGGGAGACTGGCGAGTAATTGTTCCCATGAGTAAACGAGAGGTTTAACTCCACTTTGATTATTTTTGTGAGAAAATTGAACTGGAAATTTCTTTTCTTTTAGTAAAAATTAATTCAAACAGTAGGCCCAGTAGAAAAACAAACACTGTTATTTTCTCTCGCGGGAGTTAGTTCTTTATTGTATTGAATGTTTGGAAGGTCCTGTTTGAGTACGGAGAAAGCACGACGAGCCGATGTCACATAGTGCTGGGAAAGCGCACGGCGGTAGACAGAATATACACAACTATACGACAGAAGGAGACCCACCAATCACCCGCTAGAAGGTCCTGTACATGCTTATATAGTTATCTGAGTTTCCAACGAAAGTGGAGCTGGGTCATTCTTTTATATATGGATACAATTAATTTCCCCAATCTAGTATTTTTCCAAGTCGGTGAAATGTTTTGCCGTTGACATAATCTTCATAGTTACACTGTCTGCATTGTTCATGTTAAGCAATGTTTTGTTGGTGCGAAGTTCATGTTGGCATGGACTGTGCGTCTTTTGTATTATTGGTTGCTATTGTTTTGTTTTTCTGTTTGTGTGTATGTATGTGTCTATTTTTGTTTGTTTGTTTGTTCATTTGTTTTCTGTTTTGGGGGGAGAGGGGGGGGGAGGGAGTTTTTTTTTTGTGTGTGTGTTTTTTATGTTGTTGTTTTGTTATTATTATTGTTTCGCCATTATAGAGTTGTTACCTATATCGTTATTTTAGCTATCAGTATCCTTATGTTAGTATAATTCCTTTAATGTATTTATATACCACTGATATAGCGGACGATTGTTAAGGTTTTCTAGGAAAGTCTCCATCTCTTCTATCTATCATTGTGTTACATTCCGTCTATACTATCGTTTCAGCTTTTTCCTAGCACAATGTGACAATTATCGTGTCGTCGCGCTTTCTCTAAACTCAAACTCGAACTCTAACCACTGATATTCACAAAATCTCCATAGGAGATGACAATGAAAATGACACTGAAAATGAACTGCAAACGCAAAGGCTCCGTTAAACATAGTCCAAAAACGGCCGCAAGGCCCAACGCTGGAAGAAATATGGGCCACCCAAGTGTATGGAGAAATATCTTCTAGTGCGCTATCAATTTCTTTTTCTTTTTCATCAATGTCCGTCAACACAGAGAAATTACAAATTTGTCATTTTCCTCCAGACAACCTTTAATTTCCCCACGCTGGGAATGACAGAAAATGTCCGTCTGATAATATTTACTGTCGTTGCAGTTTGCCGAATTATGATATTCTCTACTCTCCTCCGTCCATCCTACGTAAATGAATCGGTATCTTTTCTACGCTTTCTTCTCTCTCTCTCTCTCTCTCTCTCTCTCTCTCTCTCTCTCTCTCTCTCTCTATCTTTCTATCTCTCTCACACACACACTTTCTCTTTCTCTTTCCCCTCTCCCCTTTGTCTCTCTCTTTCTCCCTCTCTCTCCTCTGTCTCTCTCTTTCCCCTCCCCCTCTTTCTCTCCTCTATCTCTCTCCTTTATCTCATTCATCTCTCTCTTTCTCCCTCTCTCTCTCCTCCCTCTCTCTCTCTCCCTCACACACACGCAAACAACAGCCAAAGTTACACACATACACATATTTGGATGTGTCTTTTGGCTGTCCTTCACTGTCTTCCCTGATAGATCTCATACACACACACACAAACATTCACACACATACACACAGATACATCATTTCTCACAAGCTTGATTTTTTGGGGAACTTCCATAAACATTGGCCGATAGACAAGACGAATCGCTCACGTCCATAAATCTTCCTCACAGAAATAGATTCGTTTTTGGCACTGCCCGATAAGTTTACCATGGCATTGACCTTGTCACAAAAATGACATCCGTGACCAAATTTGAAATTCGGATATCCCGCCAGTATTTGAATAAATCTGGTCAAGCCAAATACACGGGAACAGAGCCAAACAATGTATTAGGATTTGTGCGACTGACAATCTCCAGCTGCTGTCCTGAACATGATTTCCACCGCGTCCTGGCGAGGATAGACCAAGAGTTTAGTCGAGTGTTTCTCCAGCACCCCACATTGGCAAGAATTAAAATTTGGTGGTGCATGGGACTTCAGAATTGGGCGTAAGGATATTCCATTGAAGTAAGAAACAAGTGAATAAAATTTGAAATAAAGCTTTAATTAAAACGTCTTTCCATATTGAATCTAAAAATATTCTTTAATCTTTTTGTATAATGCTGTATACTAGCTTTCTCCGATCATGGTGAGGATCCCCTTTTTTTTTTTTTTGGAAACTTCAAGCGGGGAGTGGGACAAAACAAAGGGTTGGGAAACACTGCGTAACGCAGAGGTAATGAAAAAGCTTTACATCAAGTTAGTCTATCAGAAATACCATGTTTTTGCAACATGCATCGCCCAAGTAAGAAACGCTATACTTACACTGAGCTTCAATATTGTTTCGTATTCTCTTTATGCACGTAGTGGTATTTTTTGTATCGCTGTTCACTACATTTGAGTCACTGTTACTTACTTAGAGGTGCGGAGAGGCAATGAAGAAATTTCCATTGTGTTCATCAATAAGAAATACGGTGCCATTCCAGCATTGATTATCCAGAATTAATACGAAACGCTATACTTAACACTGACCTTTAATATCATTCCGTATTCTCATTATACATGCAGTGGTACTTTTCCTATTTCTGTTTAGTACACCTGAGTCACTGTTATAAAGAGTTTGGCAGAGGCAATGAAGAAGTTTTTCATTATGTTCGTCAAACAGAAATGTCCTAGTTTTCCAGCATTGATTGTCCAAATATGAAAGGTTATAATATTTGCATTGGGTATTCTAAAGGATATTATTTTACTTATTTTTGTTCAGTGTACCCGAGTCAAGGTTACAATTAACTGTTTCCAACGTAAAGTGTCCATAATTATGTAAAATGCAGGGTCAATATATATTATAGGTAGAATGCACATGACGTCACAGAGTGGTTTCGTTTTGGTTTTCCGCCATGTGGTTTGGCCAGTGGAGTCGAGTCAATTGAGTGCGAGGCGTGACGAATTCCACTTGGATATTAAAACAGTTACAATGATAGCGAAATGCATCGTTGTTGGTTGCAGCAACAAGGGTGGAAAGGGTGGCTGTAAGATGTTCAGATTCCCTATCGTCCGTGTTAAGGAGGGAAAGGAAGTGAAAGAATTGACGGAACGTCGACGTCGTCTGTGGTTGAAGGCAGTGAACAGAAAAGGAATTGACTCCAAAACTCTGAAGCCGCACCTGTCCATTTTGTTTGTGCCGAGCACTTCGTCTCAGGTAATCATCATTTTACATCTTAATTGAATAATAAAACTAAGCCTGTTATTTTCGTCGCAGGAGAGCTAGATCTAGATCTCCATGCATAGGCTACATGTATTGCACGATATTGCAGGCCAGATAGATCTAGCCTAGGGCTCTAGAGCAATATATTATATCCGAGTGAAGGTAGGTGTCTGACAGAATTAACGGTTAGGACCAGGCAGTTCGGTAGTAGGTTTTGGAACTGGGTTAGTTGTGAATTTCTTTCAAGTTGAATCATTAAGAACATCCTACTAGTGTGTTTTCTGGATGTAAGCAGATTCAGTAAATTCCTTCTGAACTGCACTGATCAAGATCCTAGATCTAGTAGGCCTGATTTCATCCATTTTAAACAAGTTCAACATGTTGTCCTTTCAGATTACTGTTGCTTAATGATACAGTGTAATTTGATTTGATAAAATTTTATGTTAAAATGGGAATTCCCCCATTATTGTGGGTGTAAAAACTCGTGGTGCACACTAGATAGGCCACAATGTCTGGAAATGTGACCGCCGGAAAGTCTTTCTGGATCCAGCTGGTGTCAGGGATGCTATAAGGATCGAGTCCTTTTACTTTTGCAATTTTTTCTTCGTACCTGGCCCGACTGACTGGGTCCAAATGGCTTACTTTAGCGTCTTCTACACTGCATTCCTCCATTGTTGTGGACAGGTCTAGCCAAACAACATGGCGGACCCGGAAGTAAAGTGAAATATGCGCATTCTACCTATAGATATGTTCTATTTTCTGTACTCATGCAGTAAATATTTATATAACATACTTTGAAACTGGTTTCTCTTTTGACAATTTAATATTTATCATTGACATTGTGCATTTCTTAAAGTAGTAATTTTCTACTGAAATCTCTGATGATGTTTGAATTCCGTGATAACAATAATATTTTCAGAGCCATTTCGAAGTTAAAACGTCTGTGTTTGTGTGGAGAGAAAAGGGTTGTACGAAGTGGGAGCTGTGAGACTGACAGAAGACTATGATCCTGAATTTGATTTTGGACAAAGCGTTTCCCATTCCAACTTGTAAAATAAAATAGGAAATCCATGGTGCACAGTATGTTTAGAAATTGATGATGGAAAGATCGGAGCAGTGCAAGTTCGGCGAGGTTAAAGCCTCGGATATCGGGGACAGAGTTGGAGGGGAAAAGGTCCGGTGGGTGAGGGGGGGGGGGTAATAAATTGGTTATGGTGTGAAGCCTGCGGACTCCCGCCGAACAGGTGTAGCGCCGGGCCCAAAGGGCCCACCCAAGCGATCTGGTGGTGCCTTACCCTCTTCTTGTGGAACCAGGGGAAGAGGTGTGAGGTTACGGACGACTGGAACCAAATATAAAGTGTTAACGTGGAACGCAGAAGGAGAGGCCAAGAAAAAGCTGCCATTAATTCGAAAGCTGTATCAAGAAAAAGTGGATGCCGCCTGCGTACAGGAAACCCATCTTACGGACAACATACGCTTCTCAATAAGAGGATACCAGTGCTTGAGGCAAGATAGAATAACGGGACACAAGGGTGGCATCATTATACTTGTTAAAAATGACCACACCATAAAAGATTTAGTGATTGACAGACACTGACAACCAATCAGAACTACAGGATATCAAGTTGGGAAACGCAGGAGAAGAAGGAGAAGGTTACAAAGACGATGTACTTAATGTAATATTATTCACTTTGATTACTATAGAAATACCTGGTACCTGGAGAAGAAGGCATCGAGGGGTATTTGCGATATTATTGTATGCCACATTTTGCCGATTTGGAGGTTTTGTCATAAAAGTGGTTCTCTTACTAACTCTTTGTGTACCAATCACCGATATAATATCGGTTCTTCCGCTGGTCACGTTTGTTTCGGAAGAAAGAAAGTCTGATTTTCTACTAATAGATGTTGCTGCAGCTAGTCCCAAGACACAGGGGACTACGCCTTGGGTTAGTCTTCACTCATCTCCGGCACTATTTTGTTCCTGTAGTGGCATACGTGGCAAAATTCATGGCACACAAAGAGCTAATAATTTCATTATGTATACGTGTCATATTGGTGTGTTTTTCGTGGGCATTTTTTTTTTTTGCAAGTGTCGATTTTGAAGTGTATCGAACAAATACTTGTAATCAAAGTAGATCTTTTGAGGGTTAAATAAAGGAGGTGCGCAGCTTGTAAAGAAAGGCATATTGCACCAAAGAGCACAACATCATTCTGCAACAAGACTACATCTAAAAAGCATTCTTGTTGGTGCAGTTCCAGAATTTCAGGTGTTTGTCCCCTCAAATCTATCCAGTCACCACCTGCCACAACATGCGAAATCCCATCATATTTCTTCATTACATTGAACAGTTACAGGAAATGCGTGATAGCTGTTACAGGAAATTAATATGGGGTGGATTTTTCTTAGCCTTGGCTAATTTAGAGAATTTCATAATTCACGCAGCAACATGAGAAGCAAGGGACAGATCTTCATCTATCTATCTATTTGCCTGAATGTCTGGCTATCTGTCCGTCCATTACGTCAGCACAATTAAATTATAACACAGTAGCAGACTAATTCAAACTAACACAGACCGAGTTTTTTTTCTGTAATAAATTCTATCAATTAGTCTGGGACGAACTGGTCTTTTTCAACCAGCTGCACATGTGTCTATTTGTGTTGTTTTGCATGTGTGGTATGTGTATGTATGTGAAGAGTCCTCTGGAAAAACTAGGTAAGTCACAGATTTCAGGGAAAACTGCGTTTTAACTGTGACTGAGCTCTTTCTGTCATAGACCATGTTATAATTAGACGACAAGTTTAACGGACTAAGCCCATTTCTGACAAAGGTACTGAAGTAGATTGTACAATGGAATATTGGCTTCGGCCTGGGGCCAACAGCCCAGATTTTCTATATTGTGACTTAGCCCATTTTTCCAGTAGACTCTTTATCTGTGTTTGTATGTCTGTGTGTGTGTATGTGTGTCAAAGTGAATTAATTACCTACGGCAATGTCACATCATTAACCGCTATTCGCTTTGCTCCAAACCTAAACGTCCTACATCTCCCACGCTAGTGTCTGATACTGTCTAACAATGCCAATCTGGTATACAAATTCAGAGACCTTTTCTGACTTACCCTTCTCTCGCAGTCTGGGGACAACAACAACACGCAACAGGTTCATGAATGATGTTACGATTTGGAAGAGGGGTGTGCCCTGCAGTGTTACGAGCTGGGTCCTCGAGTGTTACGAGTTCAAAGAAGGGTGTTACAGATGGGGATTACTGTGCTCGTGTTTTACGGGGATGGTTAATTATCAATTTACGTGTTCGACTGCATTTTTAATAAATATCGAGAGGTTTTAGAAATTACTCTGCCATACCATGCCACATACACTAATAACAATTTCGAGTAGGTTATATCAAGGACCTTGTAGGGCCACAAATTTATTACTTAAAATTCCTAACAATTTCGTCTATCGTTTACATATTAAAAGACAACATTGCAGCATCAAATGAAAATACTAAAATACATAACTATAAATCTCCTCTAGATCCTTAAGAGATTTGAAACTCTATATCATTCTGATTCATACACAGTTTACTTAGTAATTATTCATCTTCAGAAATATAGACTGCCTACTACTTCACAAATAATATCCTTATGTCTCAGACGACAATATTAACTCATTTAACTGCTTATAAAGGATCAAACCGTCAAGACACACTGACGTAGTTAAGATAGATCTAATCTAGATCTGTTCTAGGATGGGCTGGCAATCCCCAGCCTCATCCAGACACATCAATTACAATTTACAAATGTGTATATCAGTCACTCGTTCTAGATCTTAATTGCAAGTAAAACTTTATGGTCTTGCATTCCTTTGGTAGCACTTCTACTGGAAAATTAGGGTCAGATTCACATCATCTCGAATCATGGTGACGACACTTACGATTGGTTCCCTGAAACGATTTCAGGGAACTGGAGAAAATAGCTGTGGATTATTTCATTGTCTATCCAGGACATAGACATGACGTTAACAGTCTGTTGGTTCTCTCTGGCTGAACCTTTAGCCGACCACCCTCGTAGCTGGAAAGATCTACATGGAAGTGAGGTAGCATAAACATGTCTCCGCTTATCTTCTGCAAAACCACGTGACTGCTCAAATTTGATTGGTGCATCCACTTCGAGCTCCGCTCGCAGCGCCAATAGATTCTATTAATAGTAACAGACAAAGTAACTCAACTATGTCAAAACCGTTCGCAAAGTCTCTACACCCTAAACGTTTTATGTACGAATTTATTCACTCCTTATTCGCCCCGTCTTTCCCTGTTAAAGTACACCCAAACCACGGGGTCGAAACTGCATCGTCACTGTTAATTTATCCATTCGTTCTATCTTGCCCCACCTTCTTTCCATCTCTAAGAAAAGCGTTACAAAAACAAACTGTCCACGGGACTAGTTCAAGGACGTTTGGACTGGCCAAAATCAATGATGCCATGAAATAAACAAAACGTGACCCAGCACGGTAATTCAAGTTCTAACCCTGACATATCCCCCACCCCAGTGAAAATTTTAAATAAAATTTACACGATAGGATCCAAGAAATCCCAAAGTTATTGTGGTAGGGGCTTAAGTAGTACTGTAGAAAAATGAGTCTTAAGGTTGAGAAGAAAAATCTAACTAAGAACGTGCATATTGGATGGACAAAAAGCATACAATTATTAATGCCACGTTCTATAGAATTTATTCTATTTAAACATTCTTACTGCACACAATCAAAATTCTCAGAAACATCTATAATAATAATGAGTATATCACTGTATACTGCTGGATTAAAGTATAACTATTATCAAATAATGAAGCCTTACTGAAGGAATAGGCTCATAATTATCCAGTCAACACACACAATTGCTGCTTATATACACATTCACACACAATATATTGTTAATTAAAATACTGTGGTATCCAATGGCAGCAGTAGCTCTGGTAGCTTGGTTTGCCATGTCTTCATCTCATTGACCCGCTGACAAGGGCGTCAGGTTTGCCAGAAGTTCAGGTCACAGTCAGGAATGACGCTGGTGGAAAAAGGATATTCACAAAAAAAAAGGATTGTAAAACTGGTTCATAAAGTAATGAACAAGATAAATGTGAATCCATCCACCGTCTAGAATTGAGGGGGACAAGCACCATCCAACCCCAATACAAGACAGACTCTGTAACAGAGTAATGAAAATTTTGGTCTGTCTTACTTTTTACAACGAATTTCCGTATAATGAAGCCGAAACAACCAAAACGACGAAAAGTTAATTAGCTTAACGTTTCCATTCCAAATTCGCGTGGTGCTGCCTCAAATGCAACAATAGTATAGAACTTTCTCAATTCAATAACATTATACTTTAATTTTTTCCAAATATCCAATCCGGTATAGATGAGATGCCACGAAACGAGTGGATGTGTAATTGGATGCGCCCTCACTATGCAGGACACGCACATATGAAGTACCATAGTCATCTCGGTATATATAGTCACAATCTGTTCAATTCATTACTCATATTTGGTGTTGCGGTAGGTAACTCGTCCACCCCGCAAAAGTGGAGAGCTCCAATCATAATCGGTTTAATTTTTACTCGTCACATCAGGTATTATATTAGCTAATCCACCGCAGGTGGAGAGCCATAGTCTAAATCGGTTATACGATACTCTTCACTCTCAATAATTCTCATTACGCGACATAGCAGTGACATAAATCTGTTACCCCCACTGCAATAAATCTCTCTCTCTCAACGCGAAATAGCAGTGTCATCAATCTGTTACACCCACTGCAATAAATCTCTCTCTCTCAACGCGAAATAGCAGTGTCATCAATCTGTTACACCCACTGCAATAAATCTCTCTCTCTCAATACGCGACGAAGCAGTGACATCAATCTGTTAAACCCACTGCAAAAATATATCTCTCTCAACGCGACGAATCAGCAATATCTCTCTCTTCTCAATATACTACGTGTCTATTATAATGACATTACCTCAATACTGATACGAACAAGTCCCATGAGACAATAAACTCTGCTCCTCGGGCGGCCGCACAGCCGAAAATAACACCAATATTCACCCACGCATCGCTACTCAAAAGTCACCTCCCTAAGCAGCCTAGTACTGCCCTCTCGGGGGCTCGTCAATGTTAAAACGAGATCGGGTATATGACACTAATCCAGAACTGGCAGTATTAACTGCACGGGTTCTAATAATTCACTTAATGTCAATAATCCAGATTACAATTCAACGTGGTTTTAGCACGTGAAACACCTCAGGCATATATTGTAAACATATCAATGTTATTATAGTAGTTTAAAGTTTATAAGGAAGCAAAACATAAATACAAAAAACAGGACGCTATACTGACAAGTAAAACGAACGATAACAGACCCTACAAGTCCTAACTTATATTACAGAAAGTTTGAGAAGAAAACAGGAGAGACATCTTCCTAAAGAAAAGTGAGGAAGGAAAAGAACGCCACAATCTATACGAATAATGGATCCCTAATAGAACTATTCACAGAGAAGCAAATCCCCCCGAGTTATTTTACATAGCCACCAAGGCCTCCAATATCCTTCGTAATGGCAAAGAAGATATGCTAACCTATGATCCCAACCAACCTCCCGCACTTAAACTAAACATATAGTAAATAGTAAAATGGCCTGGAACAATACACACAGAGCGGAAAGTACGTCGCCCTCCCCAAGACTGTTAGATAGATGGTTCACTTAACTTCGTTTTTGAGGAATTCAGATGTTAATATCCTCAATCCATAGCTCCAAGCCCAAACTTGTATTTCTGTCTGAAGTAGAACTGGATGATGAAAGGGTTCCCTCGCCGGTGTCCACGGGTCAATGGGATGAGTTCACCATATGAAATTGAAATACAAAATATTCGATTAATACAAATTGTTTAAACTCTATAATAAAAGACCTGAAAAGATAATATTACAAAAGTACAATATTAAATGATGGAATAAAAAATACAATAGGTGTTAAATAATTTATCTAAGTGGCATGGCGTTATCTAAGGTTCTTTAAGGGTCCCTCTCCAGTGTTACGATTTGGAAGAGGGGTGTGCCCTGCAGTGTTACGAGCTGGGTCCTCGAGTGTTACGAGTTCAAAGAAGGGTGTTACAGATGGGGATTACTGTGCTCGTGTTTTACGGGGATGGTTAATTATCAATTTACGTGTTCGACTGCATTTTTAATAAATATCGAGAGGTTTTAGAAATTACTCTGCCATACCATGCCACATACACTAATAACAATTTCGAGTAGGTTATATCAAGGACCTTGTAGGGCCACAAATTTATTACTTAAAATTCCTAACAATTTCGTCTATCGTTTACATATTAAAAGACAACATTGCAGCATCAAATGAAAATACTAAAATACATAACTATAAATCTCCTCTAGATCCTTAAGAGATTTGAAACTCTATATCATTCTGATTCATACACAGTTTACTTAGTAATTATTCATCTTCAGAAATATAGACTGCCTACTACTTCACAAATAATATCCTTATGTCTCAGACGACAATATTAACTCATTTAACTGCTTATAAAGGATCAAACCGTCAAGACACACTGACGTAGTTAAGATAGATCTAATCTAGATCTGTTCTAGGATGGGCTGGCAATCCCCAGCCTCATCCAGACACATCAATTACAATTTACAAATGTGTATATCAGTCACTCGTTCTAGATCTTAATTGCAAGTAAAACTTTATGGTCTTGCATTCCTTTGGTAGCACTTCTACTGGAAAATTAGGGTCAGATTCACATCATCTCGAATCATGGTGACGACACTTACGATTGGTTCCCTGAAACGATTTCAGGGAACTGGAGAAAATAGCTGTGGATTATTTCATTGTCTATCCAGGACATAGACATGACGTTAACAGTCTGTTGGTTCTCTCTGGCTGAACCTTTAGCCGACCACCCTCGTAGCTGGAAAGATCTACATGGAAGTGAGGTAGCATAAACATGTCTCCGCTTATCTTCTGCAAAACCACGTGACTGCTCAAATTTGATTGGTGCATCCACTTCGAGCTCCGCTCGCAGCGCCAATAGATTCTATTAATAGTAACAGACAAAGTAACTCAACTATGTCAAAACCGTTCGCAAAGTCTCTACACCCTAAACGTTTTATGTACGAATTTATTCACTCCTTATTCGCCCCGTCTTTCCCTGTTAAAGTACACCCAAACCACGGGGTCGAAACTGCATCGTCACTGTTAATTTATCCATTCGTTCTATCTTGCCCCACCTTCTTTCCATCTCTAAGAAAAGCGTTACAAAAACAAACTGTCCACGGGACTAGTTCAAGGACGTTTGGACTGGCCAAAATCAATGATGCCATGAAATAAACAAAACGTGACCCAGCACGGTAATTCAAGTTCTAACCCTGACAAATGAAGATCAGCTGCTGTCAGTGAGTGACAACAAGGATGGCTCATTAGTTGCTGGAACTGTCAGAACCCCATCTCCACCCTCCCCTTCATTCCCCCAACCCTACCCACCACCCCTTCACCTCCTTCCCACCCGTGTCCCTTCGCCTTCCTCCCACCCGCCCAAAAATCCGACCAAGGCTTTAGACCAATAGCTCTCAACCTTTCACCAACCAGGTAGTCGCCCTCTTAAGCTCCAATGATTGTTCTGTCATTGCCCCCCCCCCCCTGCACTTTACCCTCCAATCCCTGCTCAAACACAACAGATACATTTCACAAGCAGACAGGCTACACACAAACTATGATGTTAAGTTATTCGAAGCTTCATTAATGACAATGATTAGTCATTATAAAACAGAAAGCATTCTTGATCAAATGCATTTTTTTTAAAAAGGGAGGGGGAGGGGCTTTATCTCTGCGCATATTGTTGAACAAGTCAATGGCTGCCCTGTATTTGTCCTCAAATCGTCCTCCATCCATGTCTTTGCCCTCTTGTCGCTCTTTTTATTGTTTTACCCCCCCCCCCCCCGAAAATCAAAATCGCCCCCTGGAGGGCGATATTGCCTACATTGAGAACCATTGCATTAGGCCCTCTTTTCCTCCACACACGCACAAGTACATAAAACAAAATGCCTACACACATGTGTACTCACTCACTCACTCACACATGCAGACACGCACTCACATCTTGCAGTACCGTCATGGATGACGGTAACTAAAAACCCCTTTGTCTTGCGTAACATCTGATTGGCTTTGTTACAGTCTTAGCGTGTGAAGTGTGATCAGACTGAATCAGAGACAGATTTGGTAACAGATCAGAACGTATCTTACTCAAGGTATCAGTTTGTGACGTTAAATTATGACACATTTAAATATCATAACCCCGCGTTCATCTAGTTATCAATTATCGTTTTTCTTGCCATTATATAGCCAGCAATATGACAGCTAGACATGGCTCCGTCATAAATGACAACACGTACGACACTGTGACAGAGGATAATTTCTGCAACACTTCGTCCAGTATCACATAATCAATTGCTACAATTCAAGTGTGTCATTCAAAATGGAAAAAGTTCCCAGACATTTTATATTAACCTCGCCCAACTTGCACTGCTCCGATCTTTTAAACTACTTTTATTCAAAATGGCTGGGCAGCATTGCGTAATGGTCTACATTTGGTGACGTAAAAGAAAATCCCAATTTTGATATGGGCAGGATCTCTGTATCCTATGATTTTAATTTTGATGCTTTTCGGAGAATTGAAGTTCTTACCATGGGGTGTGGATGTTGTTGTTTTTTTGTTCATTTATTTTCATTCTAAACTAGATGAGGCGCCTGATACTAACCGGGATAGACCCCTGTTTCTACCGGTCTAATCGCCCTCTCTCTCTCTCTCTCTCTCTCTCTCTCTCTCTCTCTCTCTCTCTCTCTCTCTCTCTCTCTCTCTCTCTCTGTCTGTCTGCCTCTCCCTGTCTGTCTGTCTCTGTCTCTCTCTCTCTCTCTCATCTAGACCATTTCCCATAAAAATCTAGTCTTGCTTCAGAACTATGCGCGCCATGGCACTAAGCACCAAACTGAACAAGTGTTAAATATAGTCTGTCGTGTGGTTGGCTCATCAGAGGGAGAACTGAAAGGGATAATTGTATTTTACATTTTTGCAACTATTTAAAATAATTGCCTGAAACTTGGAGGAAGACAACAGATCCATACAAAAGCGATTGGGTTCGATTAGCTGAAAAAATTAATTTTATAATTTTTGAAACGGACATATTAGGCTGTAGGGTTGGAGTCAGAAAAATGGTCACAATTGCACAACAATGAATTACTCCCCCCACCATTTTTGTTTAATAAGATATTTATTCAAATTTATTCTGTATTTCATTATAAAAGTACAATTATTTAACTCTTTAACGACGGAATTATTTTCCATGTTTCGTCGTAATTATTTCACAAGGGTGCAAAATGGATTCACAGTGATGTCACAAAAATGCCCATAGAACAATTAAAAAGCGTCCCAAACACATGAATTATACATCAAATTAAAGGTAATTGAATGTTCTTTCTGACTAATATCATGACAGGGATGTGAAGAAAGCTTGAAAATAGATTTTGAACATAGAGGATAGTAAGAAAAAGACTAACAAGATTTTTTTAGGACATGACACACACTCTAACCTGCATAATGTGTAGCTAAATCCACTTCATAAGGATGTCAAAGTACTTATTTGCAAGGTAATCCACTAGTAATCCAATATGAATAAGAGTTTTGCCACAATTTCATATCATACATACTCCAGATCTTTGAATTTGAGGTTATATGAGATCACGAAATTATACAAGAAAATTCCAAAAAAAGAGTGAAACTTGTCAGTGAAGTTGGAAAACACTTTTTTACACAGATATTATACAGTAATTATGTACAGGTCATACAGGAAGCCTTATGACAGATTTGCTTGAGTGTGCCATATTTTTCTCACCCTTTTGGCCGCACTAGGTCCAGGCTGAGTCTGGGGTAACGCCCCCCCCCCCCCTGAATCAGCTGATGAGTCTGATGAATCTGACTCGCTCACACTACTGGATCTATCATCACTATCACTATCACCACGATGCCTGGATCTCATTCTACATTATTTCTAGCATCACCTGAACAACCAGCCCCTTCCGAGTCACTACAACCAGCATCTGAACTCATATCAATAGTCCGAAACAATTCCATAGCTTGTTGTGCTGTAAGACGTCTTGATCTATTCGCCATTTTGTTGCTGGAGTTGTGAAGCACGCACAGAAATCAGTCTAAAACTTCAAACAATCCGCCCAAACACAAAGAAGAAACCAAAGAAAGCATCAAACGGAAATAGGTTTACCACTTCCGGGTCAAAACTGGCCTAAATATTGTCGTAGCAGAAACATTTCGCATGGTATTTTCATGTATTCGCATCGGACGATCGGAGCGTCCGCTCGACATCACGTAGCAGAGGCACTGGACGGTGGGACCGTCCTCTCGTCGTTAAAGAGTTAAATCGCTGGTTAGCATTCCTAATACCCCAGGGCATATAGATGTCAATGTTCCGAAACGATGTCAGTTTTCTTCGCTTGAAATGCGCTCGCAGACACGTTTCTTGGTATCAGAAGGTCGTAAAAATGCGAGGCAAAAATGGTCCCGAGAGTTTGGAAATCAACACAAATCTTCTTTTGAATCAATCGTATTTACATGTAGTTCAGTTTAAAGAGAATGCTTGCATTGCAAATAAACAATGCTGGAGACAGGTTTCTTACTGCTGTCGTTGAGAGAATTTGTATGTAAACTACATGAGATATCCGGCATTGTTGCCGAGGAAAAATGTGTGGTCCCACCCTTCTCTCGCTCTCTCTGTCTCTTTTTCTCGCTTTCTCTCTCTCTCTCTCTCTCTCTCTCTCTCTCTCTCTCTCTCTCTCTCTCTCTTCTCTCTCTCTCTCTCTCTCTCTCTCTCTCTCTCTCTCTCTCTTTCTCTCTCCCTTTCTCTCTCTGTCTCTTTACCTAGAAAATAAATCTACAGTCTTGCTTCAGACGTCTTGCCCGCCAGGGCACTATGCTCTTATTTCTAGGCGGAGAAATTGCACTAAATTGAGCTCGTGTCAAATAATATTCCTCCATGCAGTGGGCTTATCAAGGGGTGAAAAAAAAAAAAAGATCCATCGTTGTATTTTATCGTCATGACAACATTTTTAAACAATTGCCAGAAACTTAAATTACAAAACAGGCCGATACAAAAGAGACTGGGTTAGATTAATTGCCACTTAAGAAAACGATTTTTTTTTTTTTTTGGAAACTGTCATTCGGGTTGAGCAAAGAAAGACAAAAAGGGTTCAAAGCTGCACCAAAATGAAATACTCTTGCCACTTTTTTTTTTATAATAATATTCATTTTGAGTGTCTGTTTTTTGTTTCCTTGAATGTTTCATTTTATATATATATATAGATCTTTGCCGATTGTTTATGATTTTTGTGTTGGACTGACGGAATGTTTGTCTCATTATTTTTTGCTTTGTTTCTTTTTTTGTTGGTCTTTTGTCTGTTAGTTGGATTCTATAGCTGGCTGATTCTTTTGGTCCATCAGTTGAGTGGTGGCGGGTGCGAGGCGTAAAGTGTCTCTGAGAGTGGCGCGGAGTAGATGAGAAATGACAGGGCACTGGTGCTGAGATGGATGGGAGAGGACACAGTTTGGGACATAGATCTTGTTTGTTCGAGCTTCTTTTTCTGAAACACTTGAGATCTTTCAGTATGTAGAAGAGATATAACGAATGCACACTTTGACACTTGTTTAAAATGCTTTGTGACACTTCTCAAGTTGTTTCAGAGTTCCCATTTAGCCTAACTCCTTAGAACAATACTATATTTAAAAACAAACAGAGAGCGCTATAGACGATCTTTTTTGCCATCCGCAATTCGAAGTAGCAGTGTTTCTTGATGAAGTAGTAGGCTGTTGTTAGTTTCTCCTAATGGATTGTTCTTACAGTGTGTGTGTGTGTGAGAGCAATGTTCTTACTTGTTGGTAATGTTGTGGGAGCAATGTGCGTGTGTGCGGTGTGCTTTAAAGACGTGTAGGTCTTAGATATTGTATTACTACTAGTAATACTAGTACTATTAGTACTATTACTGAATGCTGTGACAATAAATTTCCTGGAAACAGGATAATAAAGTCATATCTTATCTTATCTTATCTTATCTTATCTTATCTTATCTTATCTTATCTTATAGCCGCAAAAGTTTAAACTGGAATTTCTCAGTTGTGTGAAGAGTGGAGTTGGAACAAACAAGAACTAAGATCACAAGTAGTTTATTGACTGTGTCCTGCCTGGGCTTGTAAAATTCTGAAAGAAACAAAAACACAAAAAATGACATTATTTTCAAACGGAAGGTGGGGAAAAAAAAAAAACTTTTTCTGTGTGTTTGAGGTTCCTTATGTAAGAATTCTGTAAACTTGTGGGTTACTATCCAATCAGCATCCTTGTGTCAATCTGACGTAGATTTGTATAAGGTGTCGGTAGAGTTCGTAGAATTTCGGAGGGCTGGGTCCCCCACATCAGACTGACATCAAGGCGATGTTGTAAACAGCTGATCTATGTAGGAACGATGCCATTCCTAGATGTGCAAATTTGAAGTCAGTCCTATTCGTCGGATTCCCGTAGGGTTGCTGGCTGGGTAGTCTAGTTAGGCGAGTAGTGCACCCAGTCAAGGATTGTTTTATCTTCATTAATTATGGAAATAGACCACCTGCCCACACTCAACTATAAAACCGTCAGCTGATAAAAAAAGAATGACCCAAATTAGGGTTCAAGAACGGCCGACAACGAGAATGGAAATGACGACATCACGGGCTCATGAGTTTGTGAAAAGGAGAACCGGAGGCGAGCAGTCAGCGACACAAAGCAAACTAAAAAGAATATTTCTCCACCGTTTGGAGTCTCCAAAATTAATGTTAAAAAGGGAAGCTTCTGCGAGGCGAGACGGGGCATCTCCAAACTTTCATGTAAATCCGAGCTGCATGAGCCGGTAGTTTTGGCGAAGACACAGTCGCTTTTATTTATACAGATGTTTTATATCTTTGCAATTTCAAGGATTCCCAATAGGTGCAGAAGCATATAAGATGACAGATTTCAACCAGCATGAAGCATTCTCTTAGATAGAAAGTAAAAAAAAAGTGACTGGCACAAGACAGCAAAAGCTAACATAACGAAATAATTACCTTCATTGATTTATCTTAATCTCGTCTGTCATTCGAGACTTCCACCCAGAGTCAGAAATATTTGTCATCTTACATACAACACACAAGTTTGTGTCAGTTGCCCGCCCCCGCCCCTCCCCACCCCTTCCCAGACCCATTCCTAGACAAAATACTCTTGTCAAACGAAATTCAAGCTAATCCGCTAATTGTTTATTAACAAGCCAGTCTCATTTTGTCTCCGACGTACTGTACACTCAGACAAAAAAATATGATTTTTTGTTTGCCCTAAAGCTAAAAATCCATACAGCCCACACCTGCAGGAAACCGAAATAGCACCGAGACGAAACAAATCATACCAGTAGGAATCTTTTCTGAATCCATTAACTCGAAACGTCACTGATTCGGGAACTGACACTGACACAATTATTTCAGTCAATATCGTAGCGATGTAGGATAAATGGATCTTCAGCTTTACTTGTACCTATCAAGTTGTAAGCCAATTGTAGGAAGTTGATCAGAACAATCCTTCAGCTGTCGATGTAGTCTACTGAACCAATGGACAAAGAGTTAAGGGTTTCCATTGAATTGAATATCTCTGGTCACTGACCGTTCAGAAATGTCACGGTGGCTGGAAGAAAGCTAGACACTGCGATTACAGTCACGACAAAGAAGAATTGTTTTAAATTTTATGATGTTGCAATTTTTTTTTAAAACAACAACTAAGTAATAGTGCTATTCTCTCCGTTTCTACTATGATGCGGAAACAGAAATCAACATCACTACTTACTTAACTCATTTATATCATTTCTTTCTCTCCCACTCATTATGTCCTCTTTAACTCGGAGTTTGACTTTGGGTTTTACGGCGCGTCGGCATGATGACGGCCACTTGGCTCCTTTCACGGTCTATTTTGGGTACATCAGAGCTTCATCAATTTAAATTTCACCAATATAATAAAATAGTTCCGTTTAAATTTATTATATTGCAAAATTCGCAAAAGTTGTATAGTGCAGATCTGAAAAGCGATGTGCAAATGTGTTTATATAGGCTTTTAAATCAAGTTGTAGATCTTAGCCTCTTTCAGAAAGGACAATACGCGCTGTAGGTCCAGATTTCACGGATGTCCGAAGAAGGCACCATGCCTGCTGATCCTCTGTAACACATCAGACATCCGGTGGGGTGGGTGATGAAGAAAGACTTTTATCAATAGACTTGTTTTTGGTCTATCCCTGACGACCTCCTGTTATGTACAAGATAAAAACCAGATTCGCATAGAGCCCTGTCTTTAATCCGGGGGGGGGGGGGGGGGCCAGTGACAAACCATACGTAGTCTGAGAGAGAAGGTGAAACAACATTCAGTCTGTTGAAAATACAATTATTTTGTGTCACTCTGATTCTTGGGTCAATCCCACACTTGTAATTGTTTTAACTCGATTGGTGAAATGTATCATATGCGGGCCTGTGAGGACAGGGAAGGTAGGTAGATAGATAGATAGATAGATAGATAGATAGATAGATAGATAGATAGATAGATAGATAGATAGATAGATTAGATAGATTAGATAGATTAGATAGATAGATAGATAGATAGATAGATAGATAGATAGATAGATAGATAGATAGATAGATAGATAGATAGATAGATAGATAGATAGATAGATAGATAGATAGATAGATAGATAGATAAAAAGTCTTTATTTCCATGTGAATACAATACAGATTGTACAGATATAATATCGAAACATTACATCTAAGTGGAAATTGTGCCATGGTGGGTGGCTTTACTTTATCTCTTCTATGGAAGGGATGGACAAAACTGGAACATGTTTTTAAATAGAGTTAATAATTCCTATTATACGACCTGCATCTTTTATTCCAGATTTTGAATGATCCAATAACTGAACTGATACTACAGTACTTAGATATGAACTTACTTTCCGAATTGTTAATGTTTAGTTTCTTCAGCCCAGTAATAAATCTTCTGTGAATATTTCCCAAACTTCCAATTATTAAAACTATTATATCACATTGGTATCCCATAGCACTGATTTCAATGGCTAATGGGAAATATTTGTCAAATTTGCCTTGATAACATCTATCAATGTAACAGTCGTATGTGTCACGAGCAGAGTTAGGGTCTTGGGGAGCATTCGACTGCACGAGAGGCAGCTAACTCACACTCGGACACAACCACACAAGAAAAGTATTAAACAACTAGAGGATCTATATATGTCAGGCCGGTCAGGCCATGTTTTACATAAATATTAATAAACAAAACAAAAGACAATAGAGGTATATTCAAAGCAATAAATTCTAATTACTAACTTAATCTATGATATTCATGTAATTATGGTTCCTTATTGGATGTACTGCAATCAATAGCAAATAGGTATATTATACGAAACTAGATATCAATTTAAAGTGACAGTTGAGTCGCCACTGGCCAGTCGCCACTGGCCAGTCGCCACTGGCCAGTCGCCAGGCAAACTCTCCCTAAATCATATGGGCTTGAATGTTAGGAGAGCCCAGTACGTTCCAAGCCTACAGAAGCACACTTCGGCTTGTAGGTAATTACGCAGTTGCAAAAAACTATTTATATATATATGCACAATCATTATTCAATTCATCAACAATGTGCCATATTACTTCAATCATACTATGGAAATAATTCTATAACACAGGCCACTCGTCGTCGAGTGCCAGCTGGGGTTTCCTTAGACTTCCTATGAGGCTGTGGTTCTCTCTCTATCTCTGATCTTCTATTATGCTTGAACAAATAAGATATATTACCATTGGTCACGCCTACTGGTAGGCGCGAACATCAAAATAGCGCAGCGTGGGCTTTCAAAGGTCAGCCCACTCAGAGCTTTCTTTCTAGAGCTCAGTCAGTCCGTTAGCAAGGACTTCTAGTCTTCAAACCACACAGTTCAGGTACTGGCCAACCGGAGATACTTCACGACACGATGCTTCTGCTCGTCTGTATTCAATAAATCTGAACGTTACACGATGTTTTATACTATCTAACTACCCAGCAGTGCTAGTCCGCTGGCCCAATTAGTTCAGCTATCTCATTGGCCGAAACCTCCCACCATTTTAATTGTAGTAATACGTCTGCACTATTCTACCAGCCAGTTAACGTGCAAAAACTTGTCTAGTCATACTTAACAATGTCAACTATCCCCACCTTGTTTCACCCCTACTCCATTACTTATTAATCACGAACATTAAAACCGACAAGCGTGAATCTAACAGTTTAACTTTACATTTATTTACTCACCAACTATAATTCGCGAGGGCCGTTCAAGGCCACCAGCCAATTTCTCATGGCCCTGGTGAAACAACAACAACTCACTCCCTGCGTGAGTTTTAACAACATCCGAATCATGACAGTATGGTACTGCTACTTCAACTATCTGGACTTTCTTATTAGTATTGTCTATAACTGTGATGTCTGGACGTGTTGCTCTGGTGGTAAAGGATGTTGCATCTGATCCAAACATTGATGGGTTGATGAGTGTGTCCTTTAGTACTTCTTTGTTACGATTGTAATAAGTGATCTTCCTTTCAATAATGTCCATTATTCTGTTGTGTCTTGCTTGGTACATGCCGCTGAATTTCGTGCACCCGTTCAATGCATGGCATACTGTTTCCGAGGGGTGGTGGCATAATTTGCATGATTTAGTATAGGCGTTGGGGTAGTACAGGGACAGTAGGGTCTCGACTTCTAGGATCTGCAGTCGCCCACGTGTGACAAATGATCTGATCTTGTCATCCAAACTATGGTTAGACAAATGTTCGTATGACACACTGTGGTTGATACCTTTTGCCTCGCGGACAATGAGGCCTTGAGATGACTTTGACAACAGTTCCTCCTGGCATCTTTTTAAACGATCTCTCTTAAACATAGACAAATAGACAGATAGATAGATGGATAGATAGATAGATAGATAGATAGATAGATAGATAGATAGATAGATAGATAGATGGATAGATGGATAGATGGATAGATAGATAGATAGATAGATAGATAGATAGATAGATAGATAGATAGATAGATAGATAGATAGATAGATAGATAGATAGACAGATAGATAGATAGACAGATAGATAGATAGATAAATAGATAGATAGATAGATAGATAGATAGATAGATAGATAGATAGATAGATAGATAGATAGATAGATAGATAGATAGATAGATAGATAGATAGATAGATAGATAGATAGATAGATAGATAGATAGATAGATAGATAGATAGATAGATAGATAGATAGATAGATAGATAGGTAGATAGATAGATAGATGAAAAAAAAACAACGAGGACCCATATAAAAAACCTATAAGGCAATATAAATTACAGAAACCAAGAACTGCCATTACCACCACCATCACCGTCATCTGCACAACAACATTATTATAAAAGCTTATTTAAAAAATCATTATCATTGAACAAAGTGTACGTGACCTCTCTTGGCCTCTTCACCCAACTGTCCGTTCTCCGAAGTCCAACAGATTTCGCGCGACTGTCCAATGAGTCCACCTTGTCAATACAATATTAAACAGCTTATTGCTGTATACACAACACGTCAATTCTTTCCGGCTACACTGCCACTTGAAATTCCTGATCAATACTATATGGTAACATATGTATCAAAGTCGCCGACTAGAATGATCTACAATGCCATGTAGCCTACTTCACGATAACATTGTTTTGTTCTGTTGAAAAGTCTGTACGTGTCAGCTGTTCTCGAGATCAAAAACTCAATCACGCTGACAACGTTATAAATTTTTCACTTTCTTTAGAAGTGTGGATTGGTTGTCTCCGTTAATTTTATGGCTATTGTGATATAAAAAAAAATCGACCCTGCGCCAGTCTTGAAGTAGTTTTTGTCTTTCGATGTCCTATCATAAGTAGGTTATATTTAATATATGATCATGTTATGATCACAGAGAAAGACACAGAAGATCTTTTTGCCCCCCGCAGTTAGCCTCAACAAGTCACCTTGAGCTAAATATGTGCCGTGTTTCACTAAGGTTTCTTACCATGCTACTTCTTGTATGCCTGTTTTAGGGTTAATCGATTTATGGTATATGTTTATGTAATGATGTGTAAGATGTGTGTACCAAAGACTAATAAATTAACCAGACTGGATGCGCCCATTGTGTGACATCACAAAACAGCGAAAGGTCACGAACCATCCGCCATATTAGGTTTAAGGTAGCGGCCGACGCTTCAGCATAGCTACAATTTTGAATGACACCATTTTGACGCGCCTACTAAACGCTGAAGTTTGGTTCCGCACCAAGAAATTAATACATGTACAACCAATCTTGACAAATGAAAAGAAATTTCTACTGAGATAGAACTAGAATCGAAATTTCCCGAGCGGCGGCCATGTTGGTTATACAGTCGTCGCTCGGGAAATTCCGTAAAAAACGACACAGCCCGAAGCTCGTGTTTCCAGTCTGGTTAATTTATTAGTCTGTGGTGTGTACCATATAATTGTATTCTTAAGCACACTGTGAGAGAGAATTTCTCCCATGGGATGAGAAATTGATTCTTATCTTATCAAATCACATTGTCAACGTTATCAATTTATTCCACTTTCTTTAGAAGTATGGATTCGTTATTCCCGACAATTTTATGACGACTGTGATATAAAAAATCGACCGTAGGCCAATATTGATGTATTGCTTGTCTTTTGATTTTCTGCCATAGATAACTTTTGTTTAATATATGATCACGTTAAGGGGGCTATCATGCTAAGCCCTGAACATCACAGCCAGCTGCTGCCAGCAAAATGTACGAGTACACCGAAGAAAAAGTGGCGGAAGCTATCTCTCAATATCCGTGTCTCTCGGGCTTAGTATAATAGGGTCTTTCCGGATTTACTAAGAAAATACAGGAATTTATGGAGTGCACTTCTTGTATGCCAGCACCTGACTGTGCCATCGGGGACTTAGTACGATAATCCCTTAACTCTCAACACTTCATGCCGTGCCGTTTTGGCAGATGTTAATGTTCATGTAGCTTCGAAGGTCCCTAGGAAAAACGACCACTTTCGTAGATATTTCAATGTTCACACCGCTCTGTGCCATACGGAAATGTGAAGAAAAGTCAGTCATCATTCAACACCCACGTGTTACCCATAAAGTGTTAGTAATTTTTCAAAAGGGACGGTCTGTTTAGAGTCAGGTAACAGGGTAGGCAATATGGTATTTAATACATCTGTGGTTGACTTAAGCTTTGGATAGAACATTAGTACACTGAACTACTGATTTCCCTGAAACTACATACTGGTGAAAACTAGAAATGGAAAAACATTTACGTCTTTCAGTAAAAATCATGTAATTTCCGTATCTTATCAAAGCGTTGAATGAAATTTAAAATATAGGACGATAATTTAACAACTGATGTAATTCTAAGTTTGGAAGCAACAAAAACAAAATTTTAGGCCTAGTGTTGGGGTTAAAGTTAGGATTAGGCTTAGGTTTAGCTATTTGGCCCTAGTTTTAGTTAGGTTTAAAGGTAGGGTTATGCTTAGGTTTAGCTATTTGGCCCTATAACCCTTCGTTGGTGACATGGCCGAACAAAAAACCCTATGAGGCAGCTTGCAGAAATTGGTTGGCAACAAGTCCCGAACAAAAAAAACATATGATGCAGCTTGCGGAAATTGGTTGGCAACAAGTCCCGAACCAAAAAACCCTATGAGGCAGCTTGCAGAAATTGGTTGGCAACAAGTCCCGAACCAAAAAACCCTATGAGGCAGCTTGCGGAAATTGGTTGGCAACAAGTCCCGAACCAAAAAAACCCTATGAGGCAGCTTGCAGAAATTGGCTGGCAACAAATCCCGAACAAAAAAACATATATGATGCAGCTTGTGAAAATTGGTTAGCAACAAGTCCCCTGTGATGCAGCTTGAGGAAATTGGTTGGCAACAAGTCCCGAACAAAAGGCCCTATGATGCAGCTGTTTTCAGGGAACTGCAATCTCACTACAGTGCAAACAGAGAGAAAAAAAAAACTAAGTTGTGTTCACTGCTCAGTTATAGCATACTATGCAATATACCAGTGTCCCCTAACGGCAGCCAAAGTGTATTGTGAGTACTTTGGCTACATGACCCAAATTATCTCTACCTCCATTTTTTGGGGGGCCGTTGTTAAAAACCCATTGTATCATCCCTATCTTTACGCCACATTTCTCGGCAGCTGGCCTACATTAAGGGCATTTTCCGGTTCCCATTTTAATTAAGGGAACTGGGCTGATGGCGATGTTATCGCCTTATGTAATATTTAACCGTGGCATCAGCAGGCCGCCCCTTCTGTATCCTGCCTTGTGCGACTGGCTATAAATTTGCTGTAATTGTCCGCTTGTTCGTGATCAGGAGGTTCCATTGACGCTAACGATGACCCAATTCAGGGGGCGTACATTGCCTTTTCCTGCACTGATTTTCTACCTTACAGAAGTTTGTTCCTTTTGGGGGGGGGGGGGGGGGGCGGGGGTGTTAGGGATCTATTTTATTATTCTAGTTAAATATGATATTCTCTCTATTCCTGGTTTGTCCTCAACAGACCTTTGACAGTCATTCAAGCTTCTTTCTTTATCTATCTATCTATCTATCTATCTATCTATCTATCTATCTATCTATCTATCTATCTATCTATCTATCTATCTATCTATCTATCTATTTACCCATCCATCTATCTATCTATCAATCTATCTATCTATCTATCTATCTATCTATCTATTTATCTATCTATCTATCTATCTATCTTTCTATCTATCTATCTATCTATCTATCTATCTATCTATCTATCTATCTATCTATCTATCTATCTATATATCTATCTATTTATCCATCTATCTATCTGTCTATTTGTCTACCTATCTATCTATCTATCTATCTACCTATCTATCTACCTATCTATCTATCTATCTATCTATCTATCTATCTATCTATCTATCTATCTATCTATCTATCTATCTATCTATCTATCTATCTATCTATCTATCTATCTATCTATCTATCTATCCAGCGAGTTGAAAACTGTTTCATACTTGAACACTGTAGGCAGGGCAGAAACGGACACGATTTTCCATGCTAAGCACTAGATTCTCTGAACGGCATTTCACAGGCAAAAACAAAAATTACTAGTAAAAAGCGAATAAAAATGTGTAAAAAGTATCATTACGTTGAGACGACAAAGCCTAGACCAAATTTCCTAAAGAGATTAACTCCGGCATTAAAAACCAAGCCAAAGGATCAACATTTAGAATTCATTGCGTCAAACAAAGAAAAGAAAGCTTTCCTATTTCTGGGATTGTTGGTTTGGTTTTTTTTAGAGAATTCTTTCACACATTTATTTATTTCAATTTTCCTTTTAACACTACAGAAACTGGCTGGCTGTTGACAAATCTCATCTGTTATTCTTGTCTAGATTTTAAAAATTCTGTATCTTTTGAGTTTATGTAATAAACCTCAAAACATAGAAAAGGAAGAACGAAGGTGAAAACAGATACGGTGACATGAATAAAATTTTACTTGAACTAGCCGATCCCTTTGTATCAAGCCCTACCGTATATCTAGGTCTAAGGTCTAAGTCACGTTGATAACGACACTTGGATTCGATGCAAATACACGTATTAATAGAACTAAGTGTTACACTTTAATTCCTTGCATAATTCACAAAATGAGATAAAATAGATTTTCGACCTGCTGTGTGAAAAAAGAGACGAAGAACAAAATTTCCGATCGTACTTTTAGATTTTACGCCAAGAAAATATATCTCTTTATTGCAATTCAGAAAATCGTAAATAAGTAATAATTATTAAAGACAAATTTTGTCCCCAACGAAAATGTCAAATATTGTCAAATATTGAGGCAGTATGCAAACTTGCTCATACACCCACAAAATTTAAGGTTCTTACATGTTCACCCGCTAGCTCCATTTTAGTATGATAAATGTTGTCACTTGGAGGGCACCAGAGTGAGTTCGCAGGGTTATTGAAAACATCACGACCCATGACATAATTAAGGAACAAAATGCGAAGGTAGAATACCCTATAGCGTAAATTTATAGCACCACAGACTGGGACGCCCCTGATTAGCCTCAGTGGAAGGTACAATGCAATCAGCAATGCATGGGACCACCAACGTCCAACCATCACTATGCACGAATGGGCCTCCGTTGAACTACACAAAATTCAGGCTGATCGCACATTAAATTAATGTCCACGGTTTACAGTATAAACGCAAGCCCCAGCTCGTCGAAAGCTATCTTACCCATATAAACAATTTTTCCTTTAAAACAACAAGATCTCTACAAAGTGTAAAGGATGTAACATGAACAGTTTTTCCTTTATTTCTTTTTTATTTTATTCTTTTGTAAGAATCCAGAGAGTGCAAAGGATGTAGCCGAAACAGTTTTTCCTAATAGTGGAGAGAATGTAACATGAACAGTTATTACTTGCAAAAAAAAAAAAAAATGAACTCTCCAGAAATTGCACTGATAAGATGAATAGTTGTTTTTTTTCTTTTTGATTAAAAAAGGCAAAAAATGTCGTAATTTACTAATAATGATTTTTTGCTGACACAAGAAAACCTCCGAAAAATGCAAAAGATGTAACTAATTCAAAATGCCAGACAACTCACTGAAAATTAGTATTCATACTAGAACATTGAACGGGTAAAAGCATCTTATTAAACCAAATAATCGTTATATAGTCCTTTTTCTCTATTCCATGTCATGAAATAAAGTCCATTTCCTATAATAGTAAAATCGCTAGACACCCATTGTCTATGAGCGGAATAACATGATTGATAACTGCATATCCGAAAAACACATATCTACTGCTGCATTACACCCTCCACTCTGTGTGTGTATGTGTGTGTGTCTCTCCTCTCTGTCTCTCTTTCTTTCTTTCTCTTTCTCTTTCTCTGTCGCTCTCTCTTTCTCTCTCTCTCTCTCTCTCTCTCCTCCCACCGAGTCCATCTCAAATGCCTTTACTTACAGCTTTCAAGGAGGCCGGAATGGTCGCGAGCATTGATTGTCCATCACACTTGGCCTGGCCTGGCTACTAATAGTGTCATCTCAAGTATCCATTCGTCTTGGTGAACGTCGATTGGAATACAAATACGACATTGAGAACGCAGCCCGGTGTCGTGGCAACCCAGAGAAAGTCATATGTTTCCTTTAGCCCGCAGACCGTCATAAGTTTCCCTTTGCTTTCTAACATAGTGTGTGTCGAGTATTTTATTTTGAGGAGATTCTCTGCTCTCGACACTGACACGTCACTTTTCTTGGTTCTATTTTTCTTGTTCTTCTCGGCTCTCAACTGCCGAGGTATCTTTAACGTGCGCAACGTGCACACGGGTCCTCCGAGTTTTTCGCCCTTATCCAAGATGACTAGGTGCTCGATCCCACCTACCATGAGATCAAGGACAGGAATGCCCCCCTCTTCCCCCCCCCCCGCCAAAACAAATTCCAATATGCCTGCACCGACCGGGGATCGAACCCAGTACCTTCGGCATGAGAGGCGAGCATCTTGCCTCTAGACCAGCGTGTCCTTTTCTAGCATAGTAAATATCTATGTCAGCTAGACATTCTTTGTAGGTCTTGGTCCTTTTGCAGTTGTTGTTGATGTTCTTTTGGTGGTGGTGGTGGTGGTGGTGGTGGTGGTGGTGGTGGTGGTGGTGGTGGTGGTGGTGGTGATGGTGGTGGTGGTGGTGAGGATTTTTTGTTTTGTTATGCTTTTTTTTTTGTTCTTGTGTTTTGTTACGCTTGTTCCCGTAATGGTCGTGGCTATGTTGATTTACTTCTCCCTTTTGTCGTCGTCGTCGTCTTTTCAACCTCACACGACGGAGCAAAGAAGAAGAAAACAAACTACGACGTCTTGTTTGTCCCTTCCAACTCCAACCTTTAATACCCAGTCTGGTGTGTCCCACGTCTACCTCCATCCACACGCAATACCCGGACAGTCTCAGATGTCTCGATGGTCGATGTTCTGGGGAACTCAAAGACTCTTCTCTCTGTTGACACAGACGGCAAAAATTATTGGTGAGTGGACCTGATGATTGGTAGATGAGATTTCCTAGTTAGGAAAGAGAAGGACTTACATAAACATCTTAGCGCTATGATTTGTGTCATCCACCCTGGGTACATAGAATCTGTTACCTTGAGAGGCAATTAAGAGAACGATAGGCCGTTTTTTTCTTTCCTTCCACCATGGGTTTAATGTCTGTAATATTTCCCATTTTTCGGTCTTTATAATTTTTTGTTCAGTTTTATCCGATGAACAAATTGAAGATGAAGTAAGGAAGATCCACTTTATGAAAATATTATGTCTTTAATTGCGACTTTGTGAAATACTTGGTCTATAATTAAGACTTCATGAAATATGTTGTCTTTAATTAAGATTTTATGAAATATTTTGTCTTTAATTAAGACTTCATGAAATATTTTGTCTTTAATTAAGACTTTATGAGTAAGACTTCATGAAATATTTTGTCTTTAATTAAGACTTCATGAATAAGACTTCATGAAATAGTATATCTTTCACTACATCAAACTTGAGGCTGAAGGTGAAATGTGTGAACTGTCTGAGAAATTTACCAACCATTCTTTTAACCCGAACTAATTAGCCTGATTTGGCAACTGCTTGATTTTGCAGATTCGGTCAAAACGTTATCATTAAGCACTGTAATTTTGCAAGATCTTCTTGATAAATATACGATTATCCCAATTATCCAGCAATAAAAGACTGGCCAAATGCTGTCGCTGTTAGATCAAGTAGTTCAGGACATTGTGTTGTTTCACTCTTGTGTGGCTGACCTGACAATGCTATAGAGTGTTGTAGTTTTGTCCACAAATAAGTGTCCTTGACGACATTAAGAAAGGTCTAATATACAAGATAACCTTTTTTCTTTCTCATTTTTTATAAAAACCAAACAAGATTCTGTAGATTTTCTTTGTTTCAGAAGAGAAATGCCTCAGTATTGAGGTCAACGAGCCCATGTCTTGGGAGTGATGGTACAAGATTGTCGAGTCCGATCGAAATGGAAACCTTACGAGGGTAGAAAATATTTTCATGAAAATGGATGGAAATATTCTTCTTCGCGTAGAGCATGTCTTCTGCAAACACACACCGCCTACACAAACACCAAAATGTGCGGGAAAAAGGAGAAATATGTTTAACATTTTTACTGGTAAAAAGATGTAAGTCTGATACCTTTAGCTCTTTTTGTTTGAGAAATTCAACGTTAAACGTTTGCGGCTTTAGTATTATGATAAGGAGTTAGAATAAATCGGAACGGTGAAACAGCTTGATAAGTGCCATTGCGCATTTTAAGCTCGTGTCAAAGTGTGCCATGCGTTATACCTCTTCTACAAACAGAAAGATCTCCAGTTTTTTTCAGAAAATGAAGACAGAACAAACAAGAACTAAGATTACGATATTAATGCCAGTGCCAATTCGTGCCATGAATGCATGATACACAACTGTAAGTAACTGTGCAACACATAATACTGAAGAATATTTTTGCCTGCATTGGTTCAGAACTTCCGACGTGCCGATTGTCTTGTTAGAGCAAGCATAACAATTCCGATTGACGTTATATTGAATTGTGTAGGGAATACTCATCCATATATCTTTATAGCCCACGGCGAGACGCTTGCGTGCAATTCCCACGGAATCTCTGGTCCGATGTGCTACTCTTGGCCGTCTCAAGGGTGTGGTGTCATTCTTAGCTGCAGCAGGACTAGACCATTAGCTATAATAGGGCCACGGCAAATGATCAGATTAACATCTCGGGGTAGTCCATCAGTGGTCTCAACTGCCAGCATTCATTGTGTAAAAAGTAAGATTGTCTATCATCAAGGGAGGAAAGAGCGAGGGAAAGATTTTAGCATTTACACCTCGGTTTTTTTATTTTATCTGTTTTTTCTGTTGTTTCGCCTGTGGGGTTTTTTTTTCTTGTTTCTTGCTGTCTTCTGCTAAGTCTTCGCTTTCTCTTCTTTTTTTTTCCGGCATAATTTACCTCCCCTTCTTGAGTTTTCTTCTCCTTTTTTTCCTTCTTCTCAGCTCTCAAAAGGGCTGAATGGTCTGACGCCTAGAGAGTGAGAAGAGGAAAGAGTACTGACTGGGACTGGTTTTTTCATATAGAGTCCATCTTCTTTTTGTATATAGTAATGGGAAATGCTTACAAATCTACGCGATTTTATTAATTAGTGATTACTTCAGATTCTGATTTTTCTTTTTCAAAACATTGTGAAATGAACTACTTTCACAGTAGAAAAATAATGTCCCAATATGAATATCTGCTGAAAGGCAACCAAGATAAAAGTGTTGTGGCTGAACAACAACTGATGTAATAAAATCTTTATGCTCACAAGATAGACAGTAGTTACGCAACGAATAATCAAGTTACTAGAAGAAGGACGCCAGGAGAAAATCAAGTTCATATAGCTAAGTGTATATGCTGTAACACCACCATGCATAATTTATGCAGAACTGTCCGCTTGGATGACAATCTAGAAAACAACATAATGAAAGGATAATTACATTATAATGGTTTGAATAAGAGTCACGGAAATCAAAACATGAATTATTACTAACATCATTATTACTGAAGTAGTCACCTTGAATTTCAAAATACACACAGTACTTGGAACTGCTACATAATTATTCTGTGCCCAATCATGCCACTAAAGGTCAAGAAACATAAAATGTCGCAAAATTAGATTTCTCTCTTTCGGCCGGGAAAAAACATTTCACAGAAATGTTTTGTCGTCGATTGTTTTTCTTTTGTCTGATTCGCCACAGGGCTTTGAAAGTCGACTTTTATGTGTTTGTATGCAAAGCAAATCATTTTTCTTTCATCGCAAGAATTGCACTTTTATTCCCATAGAACAGACTAGGGGAGGTATCTTACTGAGCCCGGTCGGACAGTGAAATGCTGGAAGATAAGAAGTGCACACCATAATTTCCTATATTTTCAAAGTAAATCCGGAAAGACCCTATCATACTAAAGGCCTGATTACACTGGTAGGTTTTAGGAATAGAAAAAAGGAATGGGGGACGGTATGGGAAGAACTCTCCTGGCTTTCCGTCTTTTGTTTTCCGATTTCCCCCTTCGAAACATGACCAAAACAAACGCTGCGCATCGCTTCTCATTCAGAAACGGACCAATGTATACAAACAACGGTTCGAGGGGGGAAATCGGAAAAACAAAAGAAGAAAAGCCAGGAGAGTTCTTCCCACACAGTCCCCCATTCTTTTTTTCTATTCCTAAAAACTACCAGTGTAAACAGGCCTAAGCTCGTTCAGACACAGTCAGATTCTGCCACTATTTCTTTGATGTACATTTTGCTGGCAACATCGGGCTGTGTCTGACCTGGCCTGTATGATATCTCCCTGAGAGTCTGTATAAAGCGCCGTTAAGATGTCCATGCTGTGAAGAAGTGAGAGGAGTGGATGAAGTCAGCTGATGTGGGGACAAATCGCGATCAATGAAGACAATAAAGAAACCCAAAAAGATACTTGTCTTAGGCTTTTGTCGTGTTTACATTTGATCCTTTGGTACGTGCGCGTATTTACACTCTTCCCGTCCAGTCGGTCAATGGGGAGGTGGTCAAGAAGAACAGGAAATTGAGTAGCCACGAGATGTGCTGTGCGGGAGAAGGAGAAGCTACTTCAGTACGCGGATTCTTTGTTTTCTCTCGCTAAAATCTAGCGCCCAAGTGTGTAACTTGGGTTGGTAATGCACTGTTTTGCGTCGGTTTTGACTCAGACTTGAATTCCCCTGAAGCTTCAGCAGGCCGCGCACTCGCCGATTTTGGTCGGCTATTCGAAAGGTGACGTCACGACATTGAGTTGGCAGTGAAATCCAATTAGTCGACGTCTCCTTAAAACCAGAGAGTATGTATTTATAGAGAGATCTCACTTCCGCCGAATCACGAAACTAATTCGCTGCGGTAAACCAGAATTGAAAGAGGCCGTATTCACCAAAGATAGTGTGCATATCTGTTTACTGCAGTTTGTTCATAATTTTTGGCCGATTGAAACTATTTAGAGCTCTTTGTAAGCTTTTACGCCTCGTGGAAATGCACAAACGGGTATTGTTTAGCGCAGCGACCTACTTTTCGCTCCATGCTAACAATGGTTTCGCGGAGCCTCCCGTGTCTGGCAGTGCAAATCGACCAATAGTGAAACCTCTCTGTAAATACATACTCTCTGTTGAAATTCGAAGTCGTGACGTCACCATCCAAGTAGCCGATCGACCAACCAAAATCGGCTGGTGTGCGATTAGGCTTTACCAACATGCGACACAAACTTGTTTCGGTCTCACTAGTCATTAGTGCGAGAGGTCTCGTTTAACTCCACGGGCCACAAAATCGAGGCAAAATAAGCTTGACAGTGCCCTGTGAGCCTGAGATCTAGCATCCAGTGAGCGTTGCCCGCTGGATGACTTGTGGTTCCAGCATTGTTCCAGACAGTTTTATAAATATAATCTTAACAGCTTCATTTCTTGGGAAAAAATGTGTATAAAACCAAAATGTTTAATTTATTACCAAATTGAAACGCCTACGTACACCCCACAAAAATCCCCGTCCCCTCACCTCCCTCCCCCATATTCGCTTTTCGTACGTTGGCAATCTCCGCCTCGCCCCCTACCCCACACTCAACCCGAGAGCGTACGTACATGGCCTCTTCATCTGTTAGTTTCTACGTGCGTTACTTTGTTACTGAATGTGTCATTAACCCGAGTCTTCTTTGTCTCACTTTCTATCGCCCTCTCGTTGTATCCTCCTGCCCTTTACATTCTCCCGTAGTCTTGTTATTCTTTGTCTCATGTATTCCGCCCTCCCTGCCTCTGTACTCTCTGCACGTCCTACTCCAATTCTCACTGTTGTTTTCACCTCTTTCCTCCTTATCTTGTTTCTTCCGCACGTTTACTTCCTTACCAGTTTTCTCGTCATCCTCCTCCGACTTCCGCAGACTATAATATTGTAGTTTTTTAATCTTTTTTTTTTAATTTCTTCTTTTTCATTTTATAATCTCTCTCTCTCTCTCTCTCTCTCTCTCTCTCTCTCTCTCTCTCTCTCTCTCTCTCTCTCTCTCTCTCTTTATCTCTCTTTCGTCTTCTGTTCCTCTTTCCTTCTTTGTCTTTCGTTCTCTCTCTCTCTCCTCCCTCCCTTTCTCTCTTTGTGTCTTCTCCTGAAGCTTTCTCTTTCTCTTTCTGTCCCCCCGCCCTTTCTCATATTACATACTCGCCCGTACGCCTTCTTCCTGGTCTTCCTCTCTCTTTTTACCCTCCCTCTCCGGTCCTCTCTCCATCTCCCTCACCCTCTCCTCCCTCCTCCCGCAAATGTCAATCAGTTCGGTGGCGTGCAGGAAATTACGGCACAAGGACCTGGAACCTGTCAACGTATCCCCGTCTGTGTGCATTGCCAATGTTTTATTCCCATCATTTGTGATACAGCATTGACGTCTTCCCCTCTGTTTGCGTTGGCGAGATCGAAGACGACGTGGTGTAGATGAGCTGGTGTACCGATAATTTATGATTGGTTTTATTTTTCGGCCCTAGGGTTTTTTTTAATCCCCAGCTACTTTTCTTTCTCCGGAGGCACTTTTGGAAATTTACGAGCACTTAAGTTCGTTCCTTTGACCGTCTGTATTTAGCACCGTGACGCTGTAGGATTTGGGGTGTCCTCTGCGCAAATTTTAAAATCAGCTATCTGACATGCCCAGGGCAAGATGTCAATGTTATTTTTTGCAGTGGTATTGTCTAACGTTTGAAACTTTTGTAGATGTCGAGTAATCGACACTGGGCTCTGATGGCGTAGCTTTGAGACCCGAAACATGTTGGTGTGGGAATGCATTTTTTATTGTGATGTTCGTGAGTGTTGATGGGTATCGGCAATTAGGACATGAGTATGGACAAATGAGAGTTTTCCCTCTTTTGAAGAATATAGAAAATACAAGACAATGTAGAAGTTGAGTCGTTCAATGTTCATCTCTATAACGTTTTGTGTGAGGCGGCGCACGCATTTCTCCTATACCTGTATGCCCGTTGACCATTCTTTGGTTTGTGAATTATTCGAGACGAGGAGACAGAACAAAACAAACTGCCAACTTTTCAGACATAAAGTGGCATGAAGATTTTATCCTGGACATAGCCTTTATTGTCGGGCTAGTCAGCAAAAGGATAAACAAAATATAATTATACTAGAAAATTATCTGTGCACTTAATTAGTTCCAGGGAGAGGACCTTGCTGACTGGTTTCATTATAGAGTTGGCTTATTTCTGACAGTAGTTGTCAGTCTTCAAACTCGTCACTCTTCCTTATGCATAGAGAATTTTCTCTCTTGTTTTTGTGATTGCTTCTTGGCGTAAAAGTAGAAAATAAAATTCATGTTCAGAAATAGCTTACAAATTGGATACAAACGATTTACTATGAATGTGGCCTTCCTGGTGGTTGGATGAGCCCAGTGGAAATTGGGGCTGAGATTATGCCTGGCTAATTAATTACTCAGACAGAATAAAGTTTTGTGGGGCCCTCTAACTGTCAGTTCTTGCCTGGGGAAAAACAGAGCCCTGGACATCTATCAGGGGAACGAACATGCCGAAATCTTGTGTTGTATGGTAGATACACGAAAATGTTTAAAGCTGCGTGCTGATACTCAAAGTTATTCTTGATCTGGTAGAAAACCAAGTGGATGTCTCCATACTCGTCCCCTCCACGGGCTAATGAATTAACCAGACTAGAAACACAAGCTTCGGGCTGTGTCGTTTTTTACGGAATTTCCCGAGCGGCGGCCGTATAACCTAATATGGCGGATGGTTCATGACCTTTCGCTGTTTTGTGACGTCACACAATGGAATCATCCAGTCTGGGGATTTTATCAGTCTGTGGTCCCCTCTGTCGAACCCTGCTACAAAGCGCCTTGACAGAGCGAGGTATATGGTTGGGATATTGCAGCACACAAAAATTATAGACATGGTTGCCTTTTTGTTTCCCTTTCTTTTTCAAACAACGAACAGAAATATCTGTTTATCATTATATAAATTCCTGAAACTTAAAAACTCTGCTTTAGGCTTCTCTGGTAATGACTAGAAACGCCATCCATTTAAACATCATTAAATACTTTTAAGTAGAGAAATGGATTTGTCACTGAAAAAGATAGAATGTCAAATATGTATGTAAGTGACGCCATGATAGCCTTTAGTCTTAGACTACCCTGGCTAAGCGTCCTGCAGGTTTGACACTGGCTGGGAGGCTGCTATTGGTTCTTTCCTCTCTCTCTCTCTCTCTCTCTCTCTCTCTCTCTCTCTCTCTCTCTCTCTCTCTCTCTCTCTCTCTCTCTCTCTGTCTCTCTTTCCCATGTCTCTCTAATCACAAGATTATTCTGCCATCTATCTACTTACTCGTTTCCCCCTTACAAGCAACCCTCCCCTATCTTTCATTCCTCCGCACTCTCAGCCCCTCTTTGCAGGACTTCTCACATTCTCTCGTCCTCTCTCAATTATCTTTCCCGTTTGCCTCTTTTCCCTCTTACTCCTTCGACCCCCATCATCCGCAGCCTGGCCTGTAATTAATGAACACGAACGCACAAACCCTTGACGGAATGAACAAACCTCTTGTCATTATTTATAAAATGAAATCTTGCTTTGACATTAATTTTATTCACGAAAAGCCCCCTGACAGTAGACAAATTAATGTAGTCCACTCAAACCCTATCATTATTTGCAATGAAGTAGAAGTGATAATATGCAAGTTATTAGCTAAAGAATAAGACAGCACTGTAATGAACTTCCCCGTCGTAGTGGAAATATAGGACAAGTAGATGTTTTTTGTTTCGTTATGATATTTCCGTTTGTTATTTTTATGAAGTTGGATGATGTTGTAATTATGGTAACTCATTTAACATTCAAATTAAAGCCGCTTCATTTTAACATTTCATGTATTATTCGCCTCCCCAAGTGGCCTAACTCGTTATCTTGAAATTGTTGGTAAAAAAAACAAGTACTTTAGCTGAGGACTGGATTCAGAAATATGGAAAAATGGAAATATGAGAAAGACAAATATATATACATATATATATATAGGGAGAGAGAGAGAGAGGAAGAAGGAGAGAGAGAGAGAGGAAGAAGGAGAGAGAGAGATTTTTGAAGAAGGAAATATTTCAGTTTTAGTAAGATAAAGGCGATAAAATTCAGAAATGTGGAAAGAATGAGGGGGGGGGGGGAATAAGAAGCTTTGTATAAGGAAAAAACGAGAGCCTGTCAGATAAAACAGCGACAGGGCTGCATTTTAAGAATTCTATCCATGTATGTACTTAAAAAATAACGTTATAAATTCCAGGCTTTACTAAAAAAAAAAAATCGGGAAAGCAGAGTTGTACGCACTGCGTAAAAACTCAGATTTAAAGATAGATTTAATAATATCAACAGTTGGTCCTTTCCCATCCCCTATCTCCCACCCCCCTTCCGCTTCTATGTTTCACAGACTGCATCTTCACAGATGTAACCGAATGTTCTTTCGTCAGATTTGACCGCATTGCATAATTCATGTGGACTCTTGGATGTCAGGGCTGAAATATACAATTTTTGATGTTATGACAATCAATTTTATTATTTTTTCCATGAATAAAACTAACTCTACTTTAATTATTTTCAAGAAACTTGAGTTGGAGGGCACCGGAAAACCGAGCCGGATTTTTAATCCTATTGTTCAAAAGTTCAAAGGCAGCTCGTAAAAGCTGTTGGAAGACTGAGCCGGTTTTTGGCATATCGATACTAGCTTTGCACTGCCTGTTAGTGCACCTCCATCTCACCGATTTCTTGTTTCTTTCTGCCAATCTGTAATAAAATCCATTATCAATAAGCCCTTTTCGGCCTCGCTCTGTAGTAAAAAGTCTCCATTCAAACGTCTTTCATCTGGCTCTGAATGTAATGAACAGGTTGTAGTCCAATTAACGTGCGTAGAGTGCTATGTAATGTCTTGTGTGTTGGCTATTATTAGGCATTAGCCTAAAAGCCTATGTCTTGTGCGCTGGGTGATGTTTTGTCCGTCTCTTAAGTTCTGGTGCTGAGATTTGTTTTGGTTTGGGTTGGTACCAAGGCGGCAAAGAGACAGACCTAGCGAAGTGGTTTGTTTTGGTCGTGAGTTCCTAGCCCAATGTTCGAGTGAGGTCACAGCATATCAGACCTGGTTAGGAACTCATGACCAAAACAAACTACTTGACTAGGCCTGTCTCTCTGTCGCCTTGGGCTAGCCTATTGGGTTGTTAGTTAGCAGTCAGTTAGCATACTGAGTCTATCCAAAGATCCATCATGTTTATACAGTCCAGTTACTTTAGGGTTGGTACATCAGGCTAATCGATCTAAAGTTCGAAAACAACGTAGTCGATATCTACAATAAAAAAACCGGCTCAGTTTTCCAACAGGGGTCGGCGGCTTATTGCGCAGTGCGTTGTATAACAGGTGAAAAACCGGCTCAGACTTCCGTACCCCGAGTTGGGATCTTTTTTTTTTTTTTTCAATTTCAATAATGGGCTTAGAGAAAATGATGAAATCACTGGTTTATCTGGTCTCAGGGGAAATAAAACTTTTTATCACTTAAAAACTGGAAAGTTTTATACACGCCGGATGCTTTTTTGTGTTTGTTGTTGTTTTTTTTTGTTGTTGTTGTTCTTTCCAAGACAATTTGGAGTTAGATCACTCGCTAGGTTAGGTAAGATAAGATAGATAAGGAATCATTTTATTATCTCTGGGGGAAATTCTTTATCACAGAGCTATTAATTGCCAGAACATGATAACATGCACATTTTACGCGTCATATATCACAGAAATATCACCTTTTTTTTTTTCACTCAGGAGGGAAGATCCCTTGCCCCACCTATTTATAAGGAAATATTTACTTTTGTTTGTAAAAGTTAAATTGATGGAGCTCCGAATACCAAACATAAATAAAGTACTCAAATAAACCTTGAAAGACCCAACATGGCCGTGATCGTGCTGATGAGCCGTAAACCCCAAAACTCAAACTCAAACATTATAACTCTGTAACAGACATAATACAAGAAGTAACACGGCATGAGACCTTAGTCAAATATGGCACTCATCAAGTTATAATGTCTTGCTGATGCGAATTCTGTCACTGTCAGTGTCATTGATCCCATAACCCGCCGGGGTCGTAGGGGCGCTGCAGTGACGGACGCTGCACCAGCTGGCTCCACTTGTGGCGGTTGTGGGGCGAGTGCCTGGGTTGTGGGAAAGCTCATCTTGGTCCATTCTGCGATGTTGTCTGTCCATTTCTTCCTCGGTCTGCCTCGCCTTCTCTTCCCCTGCACTGTTCCTTGTAGTATGGTCTTAGAGAGCCCATCTGATCTTGTCACATGCCCATACCATCTGAGCTTCCTCTTCTTAACTGTGGTCAGCAGGTCTTCATAGTGCCTTACTTGTTGGGTGATGGCTTGTCGGACTTCTTCGTGATGCGAATTGCGGATGTTAAACAACGATTCTCTATATCGTTCAACTTTCATGACAATGTGTTATTCATGCGTATTTGAAACGCAAATGAACATCATTTATAAATGAATTATGAATTCTAACTTCATCCACGGATAAGCTTCGTGGTTGGGAAAGGAAAAAGAATAAACTGTCAAAAAGATTGATTCTACAGGGGGCTGCATATATCCATCATGATAAACCGCATTTTCGGCGCTTCACCAGCGGAGTGGCAAGAGCCGGGCAATGTAGTTCATTTTCAAAGTAAATGGAAAACCTGTTGAATCAACGATGTATTATCTGGCCAGAAATCTCTAGACGGAATACTGCACAACTGAGGGTTTGAGACAATCATGCTGCAAAAAGGGAAAGTTTTGGTTTTCATCATACTAAATGAGGTACCCGAGAGTAAACCTTAGCTGTTACCGTTTTTTCTCTCTCTCTCTCTCTCTCTCTCTCTCTCTCTCTCTCTCTCTCTCTCTCTCTCTCTCTCTCTCTCTCTCTCTCTCTCTCTCTCTCTCTCTCTCTCTCTCTCTCTCTCTCTCTCTTTTTATTTGCGTGTTGTGCCATTTTATATATATTTCGGAAAGTATTTACTCGTCTGGAGTAAACTAGTTTTGTATTTTTTTTAATCCAGTTTGATGCGTGTTGTTTATAATAATCCATGACATCAAATTGATTGTGATAGTTGTATTTGTAGCTTTTAGCAGTTTAGCCTTTGTTTAACTGATTTTAAGTCGGATTGGTATATGTACATTATATATTTATATTTTCAAATCGATTATTTATCTTTTAAATGAACTTTTAGTGCTTAATACTCATAACAATAAAGATATTGTATAACAAATATTTAAAAAATTGACTCGTTTATGTTTTATGTGAAGTGCAACAATTTTTGAAGCGCCTTGAGACCCCTTGGGTTGTTTCATAACGCGACATAAGTACATTTACTACTATTATTACCAGCTAAAGTGCAGCTGTTCTAAGACTGGTGGTCACGTGGTGAGAGAGAAATGCCCAGTTATACTTGCCCACTCTACTGGACGAAAATGCGCCTTTTTTTTTCTTTTTTTTTTTTTTGTGGTGGCTCAAAAAAATAGTAAGGACACAATATTAAAGACTACAGTTTGTCCAAAATGCATGTGATCATGTAAATTATCGCCAAAAATTGAAAAAGTCCACAAAGTTTCATAATAATTATTGGTCAGTTAGTCAAAGTTCTAGGCGCTTAAATGTTCACCCTTTAGCTCCACTGTGGTATGATTATTATTAGTAGTAGTATTATTCACCCTACTACTGCCATAAGCAAATTAAATTGGCAGTTTTGTTCATCCCTAGGCTGTCAGGACCGTGACGTCCCCAGTCCATTATTCGGACAGTCATAAACGGCTACATAATGTTTAACTTGAGAACACATGACCATTTACGTGTGTCGTTCATTGCATCAACTTCTCAAAGACTTATTGTTTACCTAGCACGTGCATTTGTCCAATATTCGGAAAAACTCTCACATCAAACCCGACCAACTAATCGGGTGGGGGGGGGGGGGATGGGGAGGGGGTAGAGGCTTACTCTGGGGATTAGAAATATTTTCGTCTAATAACCTAGACTAATCATCTCCACCTTTCAAAACATGACATTTCTATCCGACAATTTGCAATATTCAACGCTGACATTATCAGTTTTTTAATATTTAATCTGATGGCACAGTTTGGTAGTGCTTGCCGTCATTATGTAAGGCTTGTTGCAGCCAGTCACAAGTAATTTCAACCATTCTACTAAAAAAGCGGACAACTGAAGTAAGTCAAAACCACTACTTTTCAGGAGAAGAAAAAAACTGATTTATTCCTGTTTTGTGTGTCGTACAGTAGAACTGTTTATTCCAGACTCATTTCCAAACAGACTAGGGCGCAGCTTTGGGCTTGTAACCAAGTTAATTAGATCGGCGAGATTTTAAAAAAGAAACCATCAGATTTTCAATATTTTGGAAATTCTGAAATATGTCAGTGCTCCTGGACGGCGGCGCGTTGATAATATACAAAAATATTTTGTGAACTATCTGGTTTACAAAGAAGGCCAAACTGACCTTTCAGAATTGATGGTTAAGCACACTTTTTTTCATGTGCCAGATTTTAAAACTTTTCATCACAAACAAAGATTAGATTCGAATTATTCTACGTGCGAATGTCAAATCTAGAACATTATTTCTTTCTGTGTAGACAGGAACTCGCCTAACTGGTTACCCTACAATACGTGACCTTATTTCTTATTTGTTCTATCTCCATTTTCTGAAAAATTTGAGATTTTTCAGAGGTATATCTAACGAACACTGACACTTGTTTAAAAGGGAGTGAGACAGAGAGAGAGAAAAGGGGGGGGGGTGTGAAAGAGAGGAAGAGGGGGAATGAAAGAGAAAGGGAAGGGAGAGAACGAGAGAGAGAGAGATAAACGAACTGGTCTTCATGACTCCACACTGACTCCTTTCCTGTAGATTTGAGTGCTTCAGCACCAAACAACGGATACCTCAAGGAATGTCATTTATCAAAATTTATGGCATTTTCAGCTAAAAACATTAATTCTCTTTCATCTGAAATTACCGGGATCGTTGCTCCATGGGTCATAAAATGTTAACTTCTCAGCCAACCCAAAATTACATTTGGAATACCCTGGGTATCCGCCAACCTTTTAGCAAAGTGGTCGACTGCCCTTTTTTTTTTGTAATCCGGTGTTCCTAGGTTGATAGAAACTGTTGTCACGATTAAGGTTGATGACCTTGTACGCCACGAGTATAGAGGGGGTAGACTTAGTAGGGGAGAAGGGGAGTTTTTAAGTTGACTAGCATGAAAGATTACTATCACGAGGAAGGTCGGTGGCCTTGTGCGCCACGAGTCTAGGGGGGGTGAGCTTAGCAGGGGAAAACACGGTTTTTAACATTGTTGTCGAGCGTGGATAGATACACACGACTCGCTTTAAACTAGTCGCGTGTGCAAAAACCTCGGGAGTATAAATAGAGGAGAAGCTCGACACACGTGGTTCCCAAGTTATTCATTCCTAAAGGAAGACGCAGCGAGAAGTGGTCCGGGCGACAGGTGGAAGGTCGTGCCATGGGGACCAGGGGTGTTATGTATGTGAGGAATCTATGAAGGTTCCCAAGTTATTCATTCCTAAAGGAAGACGCAGAATTTATCGGTCCGGGCGACAAGTGGAAGGTCGTGCCAGTGGGGACCAGAAGTGTTAGGTGTGTGAGGGATCCATGATGTTCACATTTATTTCCCAATAAGAAGAATTTATCGGTCCGGGCGACAAGTGGAAGGTCGTGCCATGGGGACCAGAAGTTGAGGAGTTCTGATGATAGGATGGGAACCCATCAGAAGCTCGTGAATCTACGATGGCGGGTGTGAACCGTCGGTGTGCTGTGTGTTTGCAAGTTGAAGAGTCTTGAGGACGGGATGTCGAGAACCCCTCAAGGAACAAGTAATCTACGATGGCGGGTGTGAACTGTGTGTTCTTATTTGTGTGAAGCCAGGGGCGTCTGTTTCCCCTTTTATCGTCGAAATGAAAGATCTAGAAAGGATTGTGTGGACTCTGGAGAAGTGAAACTGCATCAACGAGGAGGGCAGCTGTTGACAGAGACTATTAAGTATACGTAGTTAAGTTTATAGACAGAGGGATTAGATCTAGATGTGAAACGGGGAATAGATAATAGCCATGATCCCCAAGAGTAAATTTGCAATATCTCTGTTTTTGTGATTATGTATGTGATTATCATGAGTTGAATGTTTTGACATAAGTTTTGTCATGCATTTATAATTAAATATCGTTTAATTTAAATCTCACTCCATGTGTCCGTTGATCGCTGGTCTGCTTGCTTGGCTTGTTAGCTGGGTTTGAAAGGTAAATAAGTTAGGTACTCATCACACACGTGGTCGTGACCATCTTCACGCACGTGATCGTGACACTGTATTTTCCTGTTCGTTCTCATCCCTTTCATAGTGGCCGCTTTCATTTCCTCAAAACACAGAGCACATTTTGCAAAACTGCACACTCTTCTCAGCACTACGAGAAACATATTGGCCCAAACCCACCGACCTAAATGTCAAACTCTATAGTGCTCTGCCAGAACTGCAGAAAACCGCAGATTTTATTAAAAGAACAAATCTGCAGATTTAGATTGATGAACGAAAGGAGAAGAAGAAGATTTCTTTCTTGTACCGGTAGTTTGCTTTGGGGAAGAGTCTCTTTCAGTGTTATCAAATACTAGCTGAGGCTCCCGGCATTGCATTGGATAAACCTGCCCCTGCCCTCCACCTCTTTCCGTGCACCCAACCAAACTTTTTGTAAAGATTCCCTTCGGTCTGAAGTTGTGCCTTTTTGGGGACGCGTTGGTCTAGAGACAAGGTGTTTGCCTCACGTGCCAAAAGGTACCGGATTCATTTCCTTGTCGGCGCAGGCATGTTGGAGGTTTGGGGAAATTTCCTGTCCCTGATCCTATGGTAGGTCGGGTCGAGCACCTAGTCTTCTCGGATAAGGACGAAAAACTGCGAGGGCCCGTGCGCACGATGCGCGTGTTAAAGGTACAGAGGCACGTGAAAGTTCAGAAGGGCAGGCCTAACAAGGCCGGTCGCCAGGGCAATCTAAAAAAAAAAAAAGCCTAACTCCTACCAACCCCCCCCCCCCTTTCGCCCATCCCCACCCCATCCCCCAAAAATCAAGTAAAAAAATTAACTTAAACAAATACACAAACTACAAAAACAAGAAAAAGGACAAAGAAAAGAAAAAACAAGAAAGAGAGAATTGCAGATGCCAAGGGCACACACACAGATGCTCCGACACAAACACCTCAACACACCTGATGCCTTTGAACAAATTGGTACAATCACGTCTCCTTTCATTGATGTATGTTTCAACATTTCTGTTCCTTGTCACTACAGCGCGCATAATTGTCTTCTAAGATCATGACGCTGCAGAACATCCGGGCTTTTCAAATAATGTCTCACTATGTAAATTCACGAGTTACGTTCCGCCACAAGTGGCTGTATCCAAGGGGCATTATGTTTGCGTTAAAACGTGTTTCAATTATGCAACAGATTAGGTTCTATAGCTTCGGGAACATAATGACCAAGTCAGTCCCTTAGTGGGTTTGCGCTGAATGTTTTAATATTTTGTTCAGCTGCAGCAAGAAAAGGTCAAAATACCGTACAACTACGATGGATGTCATGTTTTGTCTGTGGGCGCATCCATTGTCACTGCATATCATAACTGCCTGAAATCATTTCACCCTAGAATGATTCCACTTGTCATTGGTTGACGAGTTCCAATGTTGTCAAAGCTACGCTCATATTACTGGGGGTTGGTTATTCTGTGACCATGAAAGAGTTCCATTTCGAAGTCGAAGGCAAAGGTTACTGTTGATATTTCCCCTACTGCAGAAAGTAAAGATATACTTTAGAAGTGTTGTAATTTCCCTTAGGTCAAGAGCACAACAGCCGATTTGGATCGGCCAACCAGTTCGATGGTGACCTTGCAACACTGAGCTTCATTGAGACCTGGCGCACCAGAAACTCAATGTCGGGACGTCGCCATTCAACTAGTTGGACCAGATCAAAATCGGGTGAGGCGCGCCGAGCCTTCGTCTCGTGGTGCCCTGCGTCAGGTTTGTTTTGCGTCTATTTTGACTTGAACTTCCCTTGCATCAGCTAACGAGACAGAACTGTTTCAGTCTCACTAGTAAGATTTTGTGTATTTTCTGTCTTCTCTTTAGTTTGCTTTGCATCGTTTGGGTTTTATTTCTCACGCAAGGTTTCGCTACATACAACTTTTTCTTTTTGCCCAATTTTGACATTTCGTATAGCCCTGCTGCGACCCCGCAGTTTTTCTGTGGTTTTTATGATATTCAGTCTCACTAGTAATATAAGACAGGTCTAGTCTTTAAATCCATAGTCTATAAAAACCGAGGCAAAACACATTTCACTCAGTTGTTGTTGTTGTTTTTGCTTAAAATAGCAGAGAAAAATGAAAGTCCAATGAATTCAACCCAGACGCACGAAGTAATGAAGAAGCAATAACATAACGAAGTGCATATCCGTACAACATGTTGTGCACACAATTCGATGACGTGGGCTGGGGTAGCTCTATTTTTGGTCTAAAATGTAAACGCTCTTCTATGAATGAAGAAGATTCATTCACATTGTGTGTTCTACGTCATCGAATTGTGTGCACAACATGTTGTACGGATATGCGGGGGGGGGGGGGTTTGAATCTGAACTTGTGTTATACGGCGTGTCGGCACCATAACTGCAACTTTCACGGCCTATTTGGGTACTTTATTTATGTTTGGTATTCAGAACTTCACCAATCCAAATTTCACAAATAGAATTCAATAGTACAGTGTAAATTGTATTATATTGAGAACAAACAAAGGCAATGATATGCAGAATATATTTACAACTACTGATGTCAGCAGTTAGTGGAATGTACGCCTAACTAGCGTTAAATGAGCTTTGAGTCAGTTTGAGCGAGATATAATAATATTTTCGATTATCCAATGAGAAGAATACACACCGTGTCAAATGCTCAAAAGCTAACAGTGAAAACAATAGTGTTGCGCTAGCTTGAATTTGATACCTCTTTAATATAAAGGTATAATGTTAAGCCCTGCGAAAAAGGAGATGTTTGTTGTTGGCTCACGTGTGGTACTAGGGTTTCTTGTGATACAGTTCGTGTCGGTTTTGTTCACCTGTTTGTTCAGAATTTACGTGAAAACTCATTCGTTCATTGTGTGTCGTCTATTTCTGTGACAATACCTTTCACTCTTCCACTCAGTTCTTCAACAATCTTTGTCCCCCTATCCGTGTATCTGAAACTGGATTTGTACAAGTAAATCCACCTGTCCAGGGCATAGCTCCTCACCAGCATCCCATCAAATGCATGCGCCACTTTGCAACCCCCCCCCCCCGCCCCACAAGCTCATTATAATCGAGGGATCAGAGCGATCTCATTAGAGGGTCAGCTTTTGTATGAGGCCACAGTCTCATTATATCTGCTTATGAAATGTTGACCTTTGCCAGAAGCGAAGAAGGACAGTATTTCGTTAAGTATGGAAAGGTTCATTTGGTTTTGAAAAATAATAAATCATGTTATAAAACAACCTGTTCTTGTCCAGTGGCGGATCCTCCGAGGAAACTAACGAAACTTAAGCTTCAGACCCCCTAATCCCGGAGGGGCCTTGAAGAATTTTTTTTTAATGAGTGAATTTTGGACGTTGCCCTATTGCAAGTTGCTAGTTTCGAAAAGGCCCCAGGACAGTTCAAGCTACTTGTCTTAAAATTGCGGGGGGGGGGGGGGCGCGCGGAGGGGGTCGGGAAGAGAGATGGTCTCCTACCAATAATGGCATAGCGAACAGACAGCATAAGATAGTGATTATGTTCTCTTCAGCTGGTTTTCAAGAACCTTGGTTTAGAGTAAGATGTTCATAATTAGGCTTAAAGCGTTCTGCGATGGGAAATAACCAATCGTACTCAAACATATCACAAAACCATATAACTTTCATACCGTTTGATTCGGATAGTTTTAAATTATACAGTAGTTTGATTTCACAGTATCTGCTTTTCACTGTTCATGTTCATGTTTCCTTTGCCACAGAGGATGGCTACATTTCGCCCAACAAATTGAGCCCATAAAGGTCATGACACCCCCTTGACAAATATATGAATTTGCTGTAATGCTTTGTAAGAGGCTGGGGTAAAGTGGAAAAGAGCCCAGAAAACAGAACAATAAACACTACTGACTATCGCAGACAAGTAGAGCTAGTTACATTTTGCCAATAGGTCAAGCCAGACTACACAAAGCTCTTGCTGACAAAACTTATTAAGACGATTATTCGGGGTATTCAATATCCAGGCTGATTTCACCAAGTATACAACTGAGATTGCTGATGAAATATAAAAATCGCTGACAACACGACCAGACTGTTATTTTCTTCCTCAAGATCACCCATTCTGCTTGAAAAGAGAAAGGTACCCTCAGATTACCACCAGCAGTGCCCGGCGATGCTCTTGACAAATTCCTCTCTCCTCCCTTTGCAATACAAAATAATTCTGTAAACTGCTGGAACTACCTTTCACATTGAAAAACAATTGAAGTTTGCATGACACAGCAAGGCGCGCTTGGGGATAGATCTATAACACTGAACTATGAATTTGTGATGATTGCGTTATGCCACTACACCACTCTTTCGTGGAGAAAAATAAATATTTCCAATTGAAGCTAAATTGTAGGCCTACCTGGCAAAAATGACTGATCCTAACTGTACTGTGTCAAATGTTACAGTCAATATCGATATATTAAGAATATGATTCCGCAGCGCACGATTCTATAGGCATTATCGACATCGTAAGAATAATAATATGATTCCGCATCGCGCATGCCCTGAGACTCGCCAAAGTCCTTTCCCAACGCGCCCCAAAGACGCGACCTGTTCCTCCAGTAGGCATATTCCGCTGTCGTCTCAACCTGCTCACTGGCCGTAAAATGCACTCACGTACAGAAATCTGTGAGTTTTCATCTCCAACGAGAAGTTTCAACATTTGTCACTTGTGTGTGTCCAAGGGTGTCCCTGGGGGCATTTCCAAATGTCATATATTTCTGTCAAGGATTTTGTGTCAGCTCACCACTCACACCCCTCCACACACACACACACACATACACACATACACACATACACATTCCATCGCACTCATTGTTAATCTTCCTAGTGAATTGTAAAATGTTTGCCCTCTTTTCCTTTCCTCCTCTCGATCTACTCTGGGTCTTGTTTCGTAAGGGGAATATCAATTTATTGTTGTGTCTGCGTCCACGCACTTTTGGATAACGTCATTATTGTATGGATGACGTCATCCAAAACTGCGTGAACGCAGACACAACAATAATATTGATATTTTGTCTGTTTGTGTGTTTGCTTTCTTGAGTGAAAAATGGTTAGCAAACAACGCTTTCGGTTTCCAGTTGCAAGAAACGGCAACTTGGACACTTCTGCCGCAACATCTGCACAGCTAGCCATAGCGAGCACCAGCCGTCTAGTTCGATAGTGACGTCACCACATTGAGTTTCCAGGAGAAAAAGCAGGCTGGCTAGTGGGCAGGGTTTCATTGAATCAATGTCGTGACGTCATTATCTAACTAGTTAGCCGATTTTGCTCGCCTGTGCTCACTGACGATGGCAAACAGCCCCCCCCCCCCAAGGTTGCACTGTAAAAGTGCCTTGAACTCCCTGGCCTCATTCATGGGAAGCAGAAGACCGTGGGTTCGAATCCTGTTAGAGTGCTAAACATTATTTGTAAGTAGATCTGGTGAAACCGGGCTTACGGTAAATTTTTATACCTCCTTAAAGAATCAAAATAAAATATTTCTGAAACGATTTCAAGCAGAAGATTTTAACTGAATGCAGAAAAATGGCTGATCTTTCATTTTATAAGCAAATCTCACAATTTCCATAGGAATTTTTTTCACTCTTTGGAGGGGTTTTCTCAGGAATTTTGCCTTTCATCTTAAGCACGACTTCGCCAGATCCACTCATATTTTGTCTTTCCTTTATCTGCTTTGTAAACTATCTTAACCCCATGACACACAAATTGGGGGGAAATAAGGAAGAAAATCACTTGCTCTAAAATCTTTTGGGTACAAGTCTGTCTTTATTATTTCTTTTTTTTTTGTTTCGAATTCCACCCAGCACCTGTGGGTCCTGTGTAACTGTTATTCGGTGTAAAACCAGCTTCCCCACCATCGATTACGAATTCGTAGGTGTTTAAAACCTAGAATCTCCTTGCAACAAACAGGTTTATCATTATGTGGAGCAGTAAGGTCCTTTCACAGCTGAGACTGTTACCTTCGAACTTTCAAAAGGGCGATCTGAACTTTCAGACATACTATTTTTTTTTTTTTTAGTCAGATGGGACTGAGTTATAGATGTCACAGCTCATTGTAGGAACTTGCAACAAAATGCGGTGAAGCAGCTTTCAGTCTGAGGTCTTGGTGCCTTTTTGGGAGAGATGGATAAGCCACGAAATGAGTTCTCCTTGCAGTCAGGAATGGTTCTCTTAAACTTTTCTTTTTGTTTTTTCCCTTGTCGTACCAACAGTTCATTCCTAATTGCCTCTCCGGCGGCTATAGCGAAAACCGTGCAACTCCGGTCATTACGAAATTTGAGTAAAATTAAGTTTTGTTTCTTTGGAGTGTCGCTTTTAGAGTTAATTGAAAATCTCTGATATTTCGGAGAAAACTATGTGAAAAAGGGTCAAGACCGATAGTTTCATGGCGGACACCAAGACAAATCCTGCTCTAATTTTCTGGAAAAAAAAAAAAAAAAAATTCAGTTGGAGTTACGCCGTTTTTCGCTCCAGACATAAGCTTTCGCTTTTACTTGTATGCGGGAGACAAGGGTATCAACCCCTTGACCATCTTGGGTTAATAGAGTTTGCCCGTGTGCCAGCATAACAGAACCAACTTACAGGTTGGAGAGCGGCGATGTAATCAGACACTGTCAAATAAAGGTGGTTAAGTGTATTACCTGTGTCACTCCCACTCAGGATCGGGAGTGGGGAAGCAGGACCGGCGTCAACACTCCTGCAGTACTTGTTTCTAGCGGCTTTAGCTTCGGGAGGGACTCTTATCTGGGAGGGATGAATCTACTATGAAACGAATGAAGCTTGCGCTCCGGGACCCCTAATCTCGGAAGGGCTGTGAAAAAAAATTTCTTAGTGAGGGAATTTTGGATGCTGCCCTATAATTGCTGGTTGCGAAGGGGTCCTGTAACAGTCCAAGCTTCAGGTTCCCAAAAATGTAGGTCCGCCGCTGCTTGTTTTTCTGGAGAGAGGAAGGGAGACAATGTAGTCCACAGGTCCGAAGCCGGTCAGTACTTTCATAGTTGTGTTTGACAAGATCTTTTTGAGTCAAAAATAGGAGCAGTGTGAGTGGCGTTAGTAGTTGCTACGGTCTGGATGGCGGCAACAAATTGCGGTCCTTGTGGGAAGTATAGAGGCAAAATACACAGTCAAAAACTCTGTTCGAGTGTTTTATACCAAGTGAACAGAGCGCGTGTTATGGATCAGATATTTGACATAAACACATGTTTTTAATTTTGTTGTTTTTCCGTTCTCCCCTTCTCGTGACGCCGTCCTGGCGCCTTGCCCCTTTGCTTTTTGGTCTTCTTTTTCTCTCAATCATTTTCATTCTTTGACCTATTGGCTGTTGTTTGTGGCATCTTGTCTTTTCCTTTCTTTCTTTTCTTTTGTCATTTCTTCTCTCTTTCTCTTCCCGTTCTCTCTCATATTTTCTTTCTTTCCTTCTCTCTTTCTCTCACCTCAACTCTCTCTCTCGCTCTCTCACCCCCCCCCCCTCTCTCTCTCTCTCTCTCTCTCTCTCTCTCTCTCTCTGACATTTCGCTTAAATGGGGGCCCCATTTTAAGATAGCATCAAGATATCTCTGAATTTCGTAACTTGGTCTCACTGGTTGACTTTCGAAGATAAGTTTCGTTTGTACACGTTCGTCCGCCAAGTTTTCTCTCTAATATTCCTTCTTCGTAAAGTTCCGCTGTCTGGTTGAACTCAAATTCTCCGCCTATTCCGTAGTCTTGCCTCAGCGTCAGTAGTGCACTGTCCGCCCCCTTTAATGCCTGTAGTCCATCACATTTTGATAGTCCGCCAGTGTCCTTGGTCCGTATTTTCACGGCCGTAAGCCTGTCCGTTTCAGGCCATCGAAACAAAATTTACTGAGCTCTCCCGTCCTCCAATATTATCGATTTGCCTGCAGGTCTGTGGACGCCTGTTCTCCACTGCTTGAACGCCGGGGCAATATTTTAGGCAGTCATTCGAGTAATTGAAGGAAAAGCACGATCAGGTGGTGAGCAGAAGTTACTTCTTTGGCGATAAATCACCGATCTCGAACTAGTTTGCGACAGTGGAAGGGGGAAAAAGAGAGAGAATTGACATGTGTATTTTAGCATGAGGTTACATTGACTTCGTGACAGATAACGGCAAAGGTTCTACTACAGAAGCCATGGTTTTTCAAGCTGGCATCCGTGCGATAAGGTCTTCGTCCGTGAACATACTGGCATATCAATGATTTTGGTGGTCAGATCTGGCCTAATTCCATCTTATACATCTCCCACTGCAAAACTGAAAGCGCTTGCCAGGTGAAGTTCATTCTAAGTGTTTCAAATTTCATAATGTTGAGGTGCCAGCATACGTATATTTAGCTTATATGAAACAGTGTGTTTCGCGCTCCTGAAATAACTAGGATACGAAAGGTTTAATAACCCAAGTCTCAGATTTTAAAATCAAGAAATTGTCTTATAACTCTTGACTTAAGAGCTCATTCAGGCATGCATCTTTCAAGCTTTTACCTGAAACAGTTTCGTGCTCCTGAAATAGCTAGAACACCGAAGATGTAATTATCGAACCACTCAAATCTTAAAAGTAAGAAACTCTGTCGAGACTCCTGACTAGCAAACCGTACTGTAGCATCTGCAAGCTATCCCTTGCCCTCCCCCGTTTTCTTGTTACACTGGTGAGCATGTGTTCATTTCTTCTTGACTACCGCTAGAGCGTACTGTACTCCGTGACCTGACCTTCTTTCCTAGTGAGTAGTTTTTTCCTCGCCCGCTTGTTGTCAGGGGTTTTGAGTCGTTCAGTAAATATTAGTATGTTCCCGAATATTCGATAACGTTGTGGAAACGAATGTTTACGCCAGATTTGGCCTTGAGTGATGTAACCTGATGACGTATTGATGCGTGATTGGTTAGTTTGTGCGAGGGCAAAGGTAACGTTTATTTCGGGAACTTTCTGTAGGAATGTTTATATATATAGACCTGTGTGAGTGGTTGGGGGGGTGAGTAAGTGAGTTTCCTTTTGTGTGGCGTAGATATTTAGTTTCGCTGGCGTCTTCCTAGTAATTTATTGTTCACTATACAGTGATTAAACTTTAGTATTATTTAATCTATCGTCGGATCTCGTGTTTATTCATTTTACAGCTGTAATAGTTTCGTTTTCTAAAGGGTTGTAGTTAGATCAACTAACTCCCCCCTACTATAACGTGCTAGAACAACCTCAGCTGTTACACGTACAATACACATTCAAGCACGTTACTTCCAAGCCATTACACAGATTACAATACAAATTTTATCAAAGTGTAGACGGCAAAAGCTAGACAACATTTTGGCTAGGACAGACGAATTGTCGCTGAAAGTTAAGATTAATTGTTGATTTCCTGTTTGCCGTGAGAGTGACAAAGGGGAGACTCTTTAACGGGAATATGGATGGAAATTCCCTTAAGAAAAACGGCATCGAGTTCATCACTTTGTAGCTTTGGGGAATTGAAGATTACGTAAGATTCAGTGTGGAACCTGAAGTATAAAATCAGAGAAAACGTGAGAATTTGAAATCGGAAAAAAAAATCAGAAAGTAGAGGACGGGGTTGAAAAAATTGTTAAAGCAAGATGAGAACAAAAGTATCTTCGCAAGGAGGGCCAGCTAACCGGAATGTGTTTTCGAAAGAAAAAGAAGAGAGTAGGCCCTACTACCAATTTCAGGTCAGTTTGGAATATTAATAATTTTTATTTATTTACGATTTGTCCACTCACGAAACGGGAAAATAAAAGAGCTCGAGTGATGTCTTTGTTTTTTGTTGTGACTGCAGCGAATGAAGTCGCTCATAATGAAAATAACAACTCTTTTCGGTGGCCAGCGTGGTAGCGACTCTAGGTCAGAGATTCTCGAGCGGGAGGCACTTGGTATCCAGTGGAGGAATATACCTATCTAAGGGGAGGAATTTTAACCAGGGGAAGAATTGGAGAGGAATGTCAGTCAGAGGAGGAACTCCAAGGTACTCTGTACACAGTGTAATATATCAAATGAAATAATACCTGTATACACAACTGTAAGGACGATTACGAATAAACAGTTCACACAAAAACTGCTGCTTCAGACTGATTAGCGAACAGAGATTTTGTTGTTGTTTTATTTGATTGCATTAAATGAAGAATTTAGTTTCATAAATCGTTTCAATAAATACCACTGTGAAAGTATAACGGTGAAAATAATATTCGATGACAACTCAAAATGTGGAGGGGATTGAGGAAATCTGGATTGCAAGGGGAGGAATGTGGCTTGGAATTCTGAGGATCACTGTTCTAGGTTGTCATGACCAATAACCGAAGCCCGAGAGTTGAGAAATAGCAAACCACGCAATAGGATGTCAGTAGGTCCTTTGGGGATTATACAGTAATGATCTACTATGTACTTCGCCGGGTTACTCATTCCCCACGGCGCCACGCCAAACGACGGGTCATGAATTCTAAACTTCAGAACTAACTGCTTTTTGACCTTTTTGTGGGATTTCGTCTGACGTCCAGATTTAGCAGTCCATGTGAAGCCGCCTATTTTGAGAAGGTTCTGATAATCTCTAACCAAGATTTACCCGACTCGATGCTGTAGTTAACGTTCAGTTTTAACCCAAACCTAATCCAGACCTCAAGCCTAACGTGATACCTAATCACCTTGACCCACATTAAACAGATTCACAAGTGGTTCCTTGCCCGTAAGGTCTCTAGACCTGGACATCTCGTATGATTTTTTTTTCCTCCGACCTGCCCCATATCCCTTCTCCATCGCAATCTGAAGGCCACGCTAACTTAATATTGAGTTCGTTTTCCAGATCACAGCCAACTTGATCTGCAACTGAGGTTTACGATAAATGGGGAAAGTAACAATATGCCTGCATTACGAAGAAATGTGATCAGAACTGTCGACAATAGAAAAACAATTATAATGCCAGTAATTCTGAATAATTATACGATTCTTCCTCTATTGATCTTGACACCGCTGCTGATTATGCTATTACATTTCCGTTCCCCATGGTTATTTTTCACAAACAGAATAGCCTAACCTTCGCCTGGGCTTCAAGTGATATGCATTCCTTGACATCTTGACTCGCATTATTTTATATACCCTAAATAAGAACGAAGACATGGATCACAGACATTTTAAAGTACGTATGTACTCAAGCAGAAATGGACCTGAGTAGGACACCAGACTGGATTTGAAGATAATAGATGGACAAAAAGGTGTACTGATTGGCAACCACCAACTGGGTAGAGATCCAGAGGAAGACCAGCGAGAAGATGGCAGGATGACATCAGAATGCATGAGAGCACAACTTGGTAGAGGACAGAACCAGATGGCAAAAGTCTGCGGAGGGCTACATCCTACAGCAGATGAGCAGCGCCTTGAAGAAAAAGAAGAAAAATTATTTAATGCTCCACAGAAAACTAGGGAAATAATATGTTGGAATAGAAAACTCTGCGTGAAAAAGGTAGAGCTCAAGTTTGAAAATTGTTCTTGCTGAGCATAATGCGAATATATATATTATACCTACAGTATCAATCGCAAACAGTAAATTACGTTATTTTTTAAGGAATTTGGGCGAAAATCATCGCAAACCTTAGTTCTTGTTTGTTCCAACTCCACGTTTTGCACAAATGAACAATTCTACGTTAAATGTTTGCGGCTTTGGTATTATGATAAGGAGTTGGAATACATCTGAACTATGGGCAGCTTGATAAGTGCCACAGCACATTTTAAACGAGCGTCAAAGTATGCATTTGTTATACCTCTTCTACATCCTACAGTAAAAGAACCCCATATTTTTTACTTTTAGAAAAAGGGGCTAGAACAAATAAGAACTAAGGTCGCGATATGTTTCTAGGGTGTGTGGCTGTTCACGACGTAGCATTAGCTTTTATATTTATATATAGATTTCCCAGGTACGACTAACTTCTCATTGTTACTTCAGTTTGAACTAGATACTATTACCGTACTTACATCTTACGTTCACATGGTCACCATCTACTTCCATATTACTACAGCCGTTGCAGCGATCACGTCTCCAGCTTCGAGAGAGATGTGCCGCAAACAATTCCATCAAATAGGAAGTATTGATACCTCCTGGGAATTCTGTACCCTGTAACGCAGGACCCTAATGAGGTCAGAGCCTTGTATTTACTGGAAATTAAGTCACAATAAATTGGCCCATTCCTGGTCACGTGGAGTCTTTGTGTCTGGGGCAAGTAAGAACATGGTCAGAACAGGCTAAAGGTACTGAGAGTGAGAGTCTACATAAAATGTGTGCGGAAGGAAATGCCTTGAGAGTATCCTGTGTCCCTAGAATTGACCTGTTAATTTACTCCATCCTGGGGAAACATCAGTGAGCAGTATTTCATAAGCTGTGGGGTGTTTCTGTTTATCTGTTGTTTTAGCTTCTGAAGATATGGTTTTCTCTCTCTTTCTCTCTCTCTCTCTCTCTCTCTCTCTCTCTCTCTCTCCCTCTCTCTCTCTTTCTCTCTCTCTCTCTCTCTCTCTCTCTTCCCGATCTCTCTCTCCTCTCTTCATCCCTCTTTCTCGCTATTTCTCTCTCTCTCTCTCTCTCTTCCCCATCTCTCTCTCTCGCGCGCTCTCTCTCTCTCTCTTCCCCATCTCTCTCTCCTCTCTTCATCTCTTTTTCTCGCTATTTCTCTCTCTCTCTCTCTCCTCTCCCCATCTCTCTTTCTCGCTATTTCTCTCTCTCTCTCTCTCTCTCTCTCTCTCTCTCTCTCTCTCTCTCTCTCTCTCTCTCTCTCTCTCTCTTCCCCTTCTCTCCCATCTCTCTTTCTCGCTATTTCTCTCTCTCTCTCCTCTCCCCATCTCTCTTTCTCGCTATTTCTCTCTCTCTCTCTCTCTCTCTCTCTCTCTCTCTCTCTCTCTCTCTCTCTCTCTCTCTCTCTCTCTCTCTCTAAATGGGTGGGTGGGTGGGTATGCGTGTTTCACCTTGGTTTTCGGGAGTTGGGTGGGGTGGGGTGGTCGACTCATAAAAAAAATACAGTTAAAAAAATTAACCATATCATTTTTTCTGGAGACGCCACTATCCCAAGTCCTCAGAAGACGAAAACGTTTCCTGAAAATGTTGGGAATCAGGTCTCTTTTTTCTGCTTCCAGGGGCGGATATCTTTATTCCACAAATTCATACAAACACACAAACATAATTTTTACCTATTTGTACCCACTTATTCACATATATATATATAAAGGGTATAAATATGTGCCAGACGCCACTCAAACTCCCATAATCATCTCAGTCAAAGTATCATTTCCATGTATGTCAGAGTTTTTGGCATTCACAGGCGTGTGGTTTCTCTCATAAACCTGGCCAGCCGTCGGACAAATCATATGTCCTAGGATTTTAATCCATTTTCCCCGGGACATAATATGCCAAGGTTTACATCAAAATATCCAGTATTTATCCGAAAGGGGATATTTTACTGTCTAATTATTCCTGTGTACATCTGAAAAAAACATTCTATATATCTTTTTAGACAAACAAGTACCCAACAATTGTATTGGAGAGGGTGGCATCAAAAAATACGTCACAACAGATTTCCCAGAATGCGTTGAAAGAAATTTGGCGACCTTAGTTTTCTTGTTTGCTCCTACTCTACTTTGTGCACAGATGAAAAATTCGACGAAACACGTTTTCAGCTTTCGCATCATGACAAGGAGTCAGAATAAATGGGAAATGTGAAACGCTTGATAAATGCCACGACACACTTTAAACCAGTGTCAAGGTGTGCATTTGAAACACCTCTTCTACATAATAATAAAATATCTCCAGGTTTTTCAGAAAATGTGGATGAACAAATAAAATCTAAGATTGCGATTTCCTGCGCATGAACATTTTGATTTTCATCATACACCCAATTAGCGGTGTGTGCGATTCATGCTCACTATTAAAGTTAGGATATAGGCGTCCTGTAAAGCTCCCTCACCCTGTTGAGTAAAAGTAATTTATGGACAAAGACATGATACTTTAATGCAGTGTCACTGACCCTGACTATTATGATTATTACAGAAATATTGATGGAAATATTTTGTTTTCATTTTGTAGCGTTACCATAGTGGACTTATTAATACTTGCCACAGTCGAGCTTTTGAGGCGTAAAAAAATACATGTATGAGGAACGCGCGCAATTTTTGTAACTTCAGATAATGACAGATACAGATCATTTTTGCCCTCCGCAATTCTGCCCTAAAAGACACCTTAGCTAGATTTGTGACATATTTCGCTGAAGTTCATTACCATGTCGCTTCATGTAAGCCTAGTACTGAATTTATTGGGTTGTGGATATAATTATGTTTATGTAACGTTGGGTAAGATGTGTGTACCAAGTATGTGCTCTTAAACGTTCTGTGAAGATAAGTTCCCCCATGGGATAAAACAATTGAGTATCATTCTTCCTAACTTGTCATATGAATCTATAATTATTAATATGTGTATTGTGACAGGAATAACCATGTTTGAACACGGTGTCCCTTTCAGTATTTTCCACGAGACAAACAAGCGGCCAACAAAAATGTGTCAACCTTTGTTTTTGTTAGTTGCACTTTCTGCCCTTGGCGCACGCTAAATGTTAGTGTGCCCTACTGATGATACGGCACCACAAATCAATCAACATCAGCTTCTAGCGATAAACATTGACGGCACTCAGCATCACATGAAACTTTAATGTTGAAGTCATATTCCCGGAAGGACTATTAGAGAGGATATTGAGACGCAAAAAAAAAAAAGAGCATTTAAGGCTGGGGAGCACTGGGTCAATTCTGTTTGTCTCGGTTAGGGTGTGAGCTGCAGACAATGGAGTTGAACGGGACCTCGCACACTGGCGAGGCCGAAACAAGTCTGCCTCCCCCCCTCCCACCGGACACTCAAAACTGTCTTGAGCCCGCTGGCAAAAACATAGACCTGGTGCTCGGAGTCAAGACAGACAGTGCGCCATAAGCCAAGACGAATCGCAATTTGTGGTCTCGGCCATGGCTGTCAGTTTGAAATTCGTAGTCAGTGATGTCTTCACTGTTGTTGCAGGCTGTTGTGTTCGTGTCTGAGTTCGTCATTTTTTTGTACATTCCTTAATATATATTATTACAGTTAGATCTCTGAGCGATAAGTTTATACGATCATTAATCTGATTTGGAAAAAGTAATTTCCGAGTCCGAGACAAACATTTAGCCAAGTTTTGTCAAGCCATCTCTCGAGATATAACCTTGGAATTAAAAAAATTTTTTAAAAGACTCATATGTGTACGATTCGAAATTTGTTGATATATACGGGATAACCATTGGAGGATTTTTATATATATAAATATATATATTAAAATATATACCATTGGTTCATAATCTTGTCGAGAAAAAAGTTGGGCTTTAGCCAAGTTTTATCAAGTTTATCTCAAATTATGACCTTGCAATGTACGAACCAAACACATTGCACATAAGTACGCCGTACAGAATTTGTTGCTGCGTTGTTTTGGTATAGGAGTAACCAATGAGGCCCGTTTTCGGTTATAAGTTCTTAACCTCGTGAAGGTCTTAGATTTTTTTTGGCTTAAGTCTTCACGTTAGACCACTTGACACTATTTCCCGAACGGGGTATCCTGGCAATGGATATTGGTCTGGTAGCTCAGAAATGTACAGTAAGTATGATCAAGGATCAGAAAGGTAAATGAATAAAAAACAGAAAAACTAGTATTGGCGGTGTCAGGGAAACTAGGAATGCCGTAAAGATTAGCGTGGATCGCTGAACTTCGGTGTGTTAACCGTTCAGCGTACGTGATGTTCTTGTCGCGAGAATGGGTGAAAGCGAAAGAAACGGAAACGGTGGACTGGACGATGAAGATGGAATGGAATACCAGAACCACCAGAAGTAGGATTTGTCTACTGTAAAACAAACTGGTACTCCTATAAAGACATTGTCTTAACAATTGCCAAGGCAAGTGGCTGACTGAAGGAGCAATTTCCTCATAGCAAAAGCTCCCCCCCCCCCCCCCCCCAGTAATTATGAACATAGTTTTGCTCCGGGGAATAACGAGCTTGCCAAATCACTACTGCCCCAGTTCATCAGGCTGGATATGAGGGAAAAACAATTGGCCCTGTTTTCTTATGCATCATACAACATGGCAACTGTTATGTGAATGTCAGACATACTATAAATGTTTCTAGTTCAATGCTGCTCGATGCCGACGCACACAACTTTGTCACTGCTTTAGAGAAATGTACGGTATTATTATGCAACTCCCAACACTGATAGTATGTAACACTTTTAATTTAAAAAACTGTTGAGCCAGAGAGGCTCACAAAAGCTGGGTTTCTATGTGTACGGAAACGGAAACGGCAACAGAAACGTCAAAAACCCCTTCAAGTAGTGAAATAAAAAGAATGCTTTCATGTGTACGGAAATGCCGTTTCTGTACACTTGGAAACACTCTTTCTTTTTATTACTTGATGGATTTTGGCCGTTTCCTTTGACGTTCCATATATACATGAAAACCCAAATTTACTCTGATTGGGTGAGGGCGGGGGTTAATAAATTCATATACTAGCGTGTTTGATGGAAATAAGATGCCACTGATCGGGCAGCACGTAATCATTCATATTATTATACGTAGACTAAACTTTCTATCACAAAGTTGATGCAACTGATTTTAATTAAAACTGTGCTGGTCTTCATCTCCTGAAATGCGATGATACTGGGTTTACAATTCACAATTCCCCGTATTTCCTTCATTTTTTAAGAACAGGCCATCTCCGATAAAAGGCCGTGCCTCGCCTAATAAATTATAAGGTTAAAATTGTTTGTTCTCGCTTTTCCCAACTGGCATATCTCCGAAATTAGCCAGGACAGCGCATAAATCAAGTAAATTCAGACCGACTATAATTTTCTCTTTCTTTTTCTTAATGTTGCTTCTTTGGGGGGAGGGGGGGGGGGAAGAAGTCCAGACACTAGAAATTTTCCAGTCCGTAGAGTCCCTACTCTTATCCGCCAGACTTGTTAAGGGAAAGAAGATATTAGATGGAAGTCTGGGTTGATTTTTTTTTTCCACATACTGAAACACACACACACAAACAAAAAGGCTGGAAATGGAAATGTTATCAGAAGTCAAACGTAATGGTGTCCTGGTGTAGGTAATGAGTCCACAAAAAAGGAACAAAAAATCATGCAGTGCAGAGAACAGTTTTCATTTTTTTTTAAGGAATGCCCTTCCACCCCCCCCCCCCCCCAAACCGCCGAACTATAACAAGGTGTTGTGTTGCAGCAACAAAGCTTGCTCGCGTTCGATTAGGAGAAGTTCGAAATGGGTTATTGGTAGAAAGGGACCCACATCGAGGTTTCTTTCTGTTAGAATTTATTTGTTTGCCCAAAGTTTTTTTTAATATGTTGCCAACTATATTTTAATACTATTTAGCAAAGTAAAAATGTGGCAAAAAGAAACATTTATGTGTTGCACAGCCTCGCTTAAAAATACTATGGAAACTATACGGCAGAACACAAAGGAAGCAAAGTAAAAGAAAAAATCAAACAAGAATTGGGTCAAAAAGCAAAAAGGTCTTATGTAGGCAAGAAATTAAAGCAGTATAATAATAAAGAAAATTAAAAGAAAGTTAAATAGAGAAGATTTTAAGTTCATTGTTAGTCAAAATTTATTCTAATCAAGTTTATACTGAGCTATTTAATTCTATTTGTGAAATTTAAATTGATGAAGCTCCGAATCATCATCATCATCGGTTGCCCTGTCTGGAACAGACATTGGCGATCATGGCTCTCCACTCGGATCTGTTATCAGCCAACCTCAAGAAGGAGTTGTTGTTGTTGTGGCGTTTGCTTCATGTCCATGAATTAAGACCTTCAGTGAAATTTTGTCTGTCTACTCCTGCTTTTCCTGCCTTCGATCTTCCATGTGACTGCTAGATGTCCGAAGTTCTGAATATCAAAAATAAATAATAAAGTGACCAAAAAAAAACCGTGAAAGGCGCGAAGTAGCCGTTGTCGTGACGACGTGCCGTAAAGCCAAGTCTCAAACTCAAATTCGCAACCTGATGTTTCCTGCACATTTTGTCGTAATCCACACAAAACAAGACAAAATTTAAGTTTCTTTACTGGAGGATTAATGGTGGATGGATAGTATTCATCATCGTTATTACTGTATTGTGAAATTAGATGTCATTTGGCCATCACGCAGTTCATTGTAATCTCGGAGAGTTCATTTTTATGCAGCAAGAATAAAAAAAAAAAAGACTCGATGGTTGAAATTTTCTGACAATTTGCACACCTTCAGTTTTTGTTTGTTCTGTCCCAATTATCCGCAAAAATGGAGATCTTTTTGTCTCGTATAGAAGAGGTGTAACAAATGCACACTTTGACACTTGTTTAAAATGCGCCGCGGCACTTATAAAGCTATTTCACAGTTCCGATTTATTCTAACTCTTTATCATAATACAAAAAAAAACCGCCGACCGGCGCTGCACTGTGGCGACGACGTGCCTGCTCCAGTTGTAACTGGGCTGCAATGGCACAAAGGCAAATTTCCCAAATGGGATTAAAGAGTTATACAAAATACAAATACAAAAGCCGCAAGCGTTTTTACGGCGATTTTTTCACCTGTGCAAAAAGCGGAGTTGGAACAGGCAAGAACTAAGGTCGCCAAGTGTTCAAGCTCATGAAAACAAACGCGGATCAATCAATTTCTGCAGGAACATAATTATTTTATTGTATGCTCGTGGATTTCCATGAAAGATGAACAAATTATCGAAGTGATTTACGCTGTGCCAAGGGCTGTTTGCAGCCATCTCCAAATATCACGGCATTTGTTACTGCTAATTACACTGCTGGATTCAGTCAATAAATCATATTAGTTTTTTTAATGGAACAAGTAACAGCCAACTCATTTTTTTTTAATAGATAAGAAACAATAAGTACAAAACAAAGATAAATTATATTTCCCGGGGTACAAAAGTTTTGGATTTCCAGATTTATGACTTTCACAAACGTATCAGTAAACAAAAAGAAAGGTGAAGCCTAGCAGGGACAGATAATCTCCAATATTTTATTTGTAAATAATGTCAACTGGATTAAATCCGTACATGTAGCTGGCATTTACTTGGTTTTTCCATGCATCGAACAATTACATTACGCTCGGTTTTTTTCCTAAAACTTCGACTTCCGAGCTGAGCTGGTGCAGGCTTTGTGCTTTTTGTATTTTGCAAAGCAATACTGGCCTCATAATGTAGTGATTGATCTTCCAGACCAAGAAGAAATGGAGACGTTCTGACAGTCCAAATTGACATTTCGTTACCTTAATTCTTGTTTGTTTTTCTCCAGTATCTTTTTGGCGAGTAGAAGAGGTATATATAGCAAATGCACTCGTTGACACATGATTCAAGTGTGCGTTGTGGCACTTATCAAGTTGTTTCCCAGTTCCAATTTATTCTAACTCTACCTCGTGATAACTAAAGATGCAAACTTTTAACGTCGAATTTCTATGTTGTGCAAAAAGTGGAGCTGGAACAAATATAAGAACTAAAGTCGCGATTTCACTGTCTGCTTTTTATTCCCCTTGATATTTAGAGGGAGCACAAATTTAAAACTGTTCCTGCTTCATTCTTCAGTTTATACATATATATATACATTTTTTTTAAATTTAATTCCATGGACTGCAACACATTACAAATGGCTGCCACGTCGGTTTTGCACCACGTCTGCAAAATGTCTCTCAAACTGCCAGTCGAATGGTGTTCGTTGAAAACAGAGGTCAAAACGTCAACCCTTTTTCAGTAAGGCCCGTGGCGCACTGATGCAAGCCTGTTTTGCCTCGGATCGTGCATTGTGCAGTAACACCAAAGATACTAGAATTGATAAGATGAGACAACTTGTGCTTTTAGCGTGCACAGATTTCGCACCGTCACCTAGCGGCAAACCCTCGGAAGTCAAGAAAAGTGCCGTATTTTACAAAGCCAAATAGGGAAAATATTGAATTTTGTTCACGGTTCAGCTATCGCTATAGGCCTGGATGACGTCATTATTGCGGAATTATAACCTCAATCGCCGTGGGAAAGCTCTGGCTATTTTTCTTTTTTATTAGTCGCAGTAGCACTGACGCAGTTTTACACCATAAGTTTACCATTATATCAAGCATTCTTTTAATACTATGCGCCATGGGCCCCACCCCCGATCAGCGCGCAAATTGTGTGCACGGTTTTTTTTAGTGGTGCGAAGAAGACAGTGTTTCATCTTATCGTTTCTAGTATTTTTAGTCAAGATGAGTTCAATTCAGAGTAAAAAAAAAGTGATGCAAAGCAGACTTGACTCACAGCGTTACAGCCTGATTGTGTAAGAATCAGGTGGTGCTCCCATCTACTGAAATTGCTGCATATTCATTGTGTTTAAGGTAATAGTTATGATGCTGGACATTTGACGACACGACATTTTATCCCTCCTATTATAAATTTAAATGTTCCAAAGACTCAGTTTCCGATAATGTTAGTACAATTGATTATTTGTGTTTTACCGTTCTCACACGTTGATGATTGGGTGGATGTCAGCAGCACGAAAAGGAGATTTTTAAGTATTTCATACGATAACAAACAAAACGTGCAACTGTGTGGGCGAATTTAGTACAGTATAAAGCTTCTTTGTCCTTACACAATACAAGGACATTAAGTATTTCCTTCGTTCCCAGATGACTGTTTGAGTTTACCTACGTTTGTCATGCTATTGTCAGGTCAGAATGTGTGATATGTTTATTATCTGTAATATTTCTGTTTCTTCTCACAACATACAACTTTAATTCTTTTTTTAGGAGGGCCTGTCAGTACGCAAATTAATAACACACACTAATAAGCAAGGCAAGAAAGTTCATTTACACTGGGCGTTACGAGTCAGTTGGACTGAATCATAGTTCTAAGAGCGCTCTATCAACCTCAGCAGTAAAGTATTTGGCGTGAAAAGAGTTCGCCTCTTATTCTAATCATGTTTTGCTTAGTTTATTTGGAAAAAGTTTGGATATTATCAATATTAATCTGAATGGTCACTGACTATAATAATATGTAGATGTTGTTCTGGTGTAGAGTGGCTCTGTTTCAGTTGTTAATAACTTGTAAAAGATGTGTTAAAATTGTTTCACCCCTGCACACAAGATTAACTTGATTTCATCGAATTTGAACATTTGCTAGCGTAAGGCTGTATGGACACTGTTTAGCGTCAGTTTGGACTCAGTGCGCGAGGTCTTTCTTTCTGCCAGCTGACCCAAGACAGTTTTGATGCTCACGTAGACTTGTTTTCAGTGGGCAAAGTTCCTGTTAACTCCACAGTTCACATTTCACACTAAACTCGGGGCAAAACGGACTTGTCCCAGTTCTCCACCCGCCAAAAACCCATATTTTGTTCAATGACCTGTTGTTTGATGAGAATGGAATGAGCTGATAGAGGCGGGTGCGAAAATGAGAGTGCACTTCTTTGCGTGTCGCCGACGGGTGCATTTGAGGACAGGACAGTGTTCAAGATCATTGTTTTTTGTTTCAAATTATCGATTTTCCAGTTTGTGTGTTCATGTGGAAGTTCGGTTATCTCGGCGCAAGCGCTTTTAGAACCTCCTTGTTTGGTGTTAGCTTTTTCCAGTCCGGAATGACCTTTTCAAGTGAGAAAATGCAATTTGATCAATTTCATTGTTTCATATAATTATTTTTTGTTGTGGTCTTGGTCTTTAAAGCTAAACTTGGGAAATCCATAGATGTTTGCACAAGAAAAACCTAGACAAAAGAACTTTAAGTTATCAGATTTAGAATCGTCAAAAAAAGCAAGAATTTGTGCACGAAAATTATATACAAAATCTGACTTTGCACTCACTGATTTTAAGAAGGAAAAAAAAAACTTATCGCAGGAAAAAATTTTCAAGATACTACAAATTGCTTCTACGTATACTTGATTTAAGGCACTGTTATGCAGCTTCCTGCCAGTCAGAATAGCACTGACAAAATTTTTTTCAATTATCCGTATCAAAATTATGCATTAATCTGTGTTGGGGCGTTTCTGGTGGCTGTTGTTCTTGCAGTAACGAAAAAGTACTCATATATCAGCCATTATTTGTAGGTAATAGGAAACATTCATTCAGTGTTGCTGATAACAAAAGTACGTACATGACTGTATAATTAGTTTAAAAGAGCTGTGTTTTCAGTACCTTCAGGATTCGCCACTTTTTTTGAAGCCCGTTCCTCTTTTTAGTGGAACAGGGAAAAGGGACAGCGGCAGACTCACATTTTTTGGGACCCTGAAGCTGCAACTATAATGGGGTCTCCACGCAACAGCAACAATAGGGCAGTACCCAAAATTCACTTACTGAACAAAAAATTTCTTCAGGACTCCTCTGGGACTAGGGGCCTCGAAGCTTAAGCTCCATTAGTTTCATGGTACCGTGAAGATAGTATGAGTACTCGTGGGAAATGGAAGGTGTGACCAGTTTGAACCCAGAGAACAGGAAGCAAAATAGGTTTTGATGTGGTGACAAATCTAAGACGAATGGTGCTTACCTCTTCATTGAAGATGAGAAAAAACTGGAGAGAGACAGATTGGAAAAGTTGTGAGATGGGGCAATGACAAATAAAGTATTGCCTTGCCCTTCGTTACTGAAATAAACGTAGCGAAATTGTATTATGGTAACCAGCTTTGTGCGTTATTTTTGTAACTTCTAAATTATACTTTTATCTTCCAACTGAAATGACCGCATAACACCCTGTTCTCTCCATATCAAACTAGAATGAAACATGTAAGCACCAAAAGCTTTATGATCACGCGGCCATATATTATGAACCTTTGTGTACTGCCTCAATGGTTGACGATAAATGACATGGACACATCGGCATCCATTCTGGATAAAATCCAACCTTTCATATTATTTACTTACACATTTTTGAGTCACAAAATAGAGACTCATTTTCGTCAAGCAAAATTGAAAAGTATGATAGGAAATTTCGTTTTACACCTCTATTTTCACATTTCATATCACATGTGTATTCTGCAGAGAACTGTGATGTAACAAATAAGTTCTATTAGCCTTTTGCGGCATTGTTCATGTTTTCTAGATGTGGATTTACATTTGGGCTAGGTACAAAAAATTTGAAAGATTTGTCTTTCCCGGGTAGGCTAGTAGTACTTCATAATGTTGTGAACAAGTCCGTTGCGAAATATTCATCAGTCTACCATGTGACAGTGAGAACAGCGTTGTATGACTTTCTTATGGGCAGAAAGACTAAGGTTGTTAGATTTCACGATTTATTCACTGGCCTAGGGTTGGGGGGTTGGGGGGTTTGGGGGGGGGGGGTGGGGGGGTCTGGTATAATATGCATCGTCCCAAAATTTGTAAGAGTTGGGCCAGTTTGGTTCATGTTCATCTGCATTGTAAAGTACTTGTGTTAGAATTCCATGCTCTCTGTTTTGTTCTGTATTAAAGGTGGGACATCTTCTTGTGACCGCTTGAGGTAAAGTCATCTCTGGCAACAGACAGAATGATGGAGACATTGTTTGTTTGTTTGTTTGTTTGCTATATTCTCAATGACATTCTCCTGTATGGAGTTTATTAAGCTTATGAAGCACTAAAAGAATGCTAATTCTATTTGTTTTCCCGTTTCCTGAATTTTTTTTTTTTTTTTGTTCATTCAAACTTTATCCCGGCCGAATCCTCTTAGCCACTGAGCACCTCTGTGAGATCCGTTTTGCATGTCTGATCCCTGAAGTGTTTGTTTCCGATAATTCTCGTTTCTAGAGTTTCCTCAACCAAAGGGTAAGATCAAGCTTACGTGAATAATCTATGGAAAGTCCGGCGGATTATATTGGAATCTAAACAGTTTAAGAGTTTAAAATGCTCGCTGTATCATTAGTTTGATGCGATAAATAATAAAGCTGTATGTTTCACGAACTTTTGGTTTCAATGCTTGCAAAGAAAACAGATCAAGTAAGAAACATGACAGGCTTCAGTTTTAAAGTAAACTTATGTTTTTACTTGCAGTCACGATGCAAACTACGTGATGATGTTGTCTATTAATAGTTGTTGATAACATTACTGTTGTTTGAGTCTTTTCACATAACTGATGAAATTTGTTAATTTGAATTGTATTTTATCATTTTAAAAAATAGTGTTGCCCAGGGACAATTTGGGAAGAGAGTCCTTTAAGATTAGACGAGCTGTGAAAGTTTTCTGATTTTCTTAATACTGGTGGGTGGTGGTTGTGATGGTGATTGTGCGATGGCGGTTGAGGATGGTGCTGAATACCACTTTATTTACTTTTCCCCACCGCTGTTGCTGGGAAGCGTCGCGGTAAGATTCATGCGTCGGTCCAAATCGAGATGTATGGCCTTTGTTAGAGTGAGAATCTCGGTCACTGATTCTATCCATCGAAGGCCAAGAAGACGAATACAACTTTAAAGAGTACAATTTCCAGTAACACATTCATGGAGCCATTTCTTCATAGAAATCGCAATAAGGTACAAGACCCTGCGTCCTCATCGCAAAGTTTTCCATGACTGCTACTGGCTTGGGTATCAAAATTCACACGGAGGGGACAATCACAATTTTCCAGGATTGACAGCTAGTGGTTATCGGGTCTTCAAAAACAAAAAAGGATCACGGAGGGCAGACAGAGTCAACCATCTTTGTAATACCCGTGACGTCCATGCCCATCTTGGAATGCCGTTTAGAGCAATGATGTGTTGGGGGGATCAATTACTTCGATCTGTTCTGCTTGCTATCAGAAAATTATTCAGCCTGTCTGTCTGTCTGCTTGTGCGCCATACTTCTGGATACATGAAATTACACTTTAATTTTATAGCAGCCAGTTCGCTGAAGCACATAAATAGCAAGAAATTGAAACAAATTGACGTGTCGTCATGGCGTTACGCACAAGCCAGAGCTTCAGGTGAACCCGATGGACACTTTAAAAAAATAGTGCAGCAAGATGGCGGAGGAATAAAAGAAAAAAAAAAAGTAACGGACAGAAGGGAGGTAATTGGACTCAACATCGTCTGGCAATTACATTATGCCACCGGATTTACCAAAAAGGTCTCGAGTTCTGTGTCGTAATGCCAAGCAGCGGTCGAAATTACCATAACATCTTCCTCTCGGTGCCAAACTAAAGTTTCCTCTTCTTTACTCGTACAAAATGAATGGTTTTTGCACTGAAACCACCAATAGATCATTCCCTTTTGCCTAAAAATAAGATTTGTCACTGGAGGAAATTTAGCTGATCTAATGGGGTCTCCAGTCATGCCCTAACCTCTCACTACCAGAGCATAGAAAATTAAAGAGCCCATTTGCATGTCGTTATTGGTCTATTCCTTCTGTTTCTTTCTTGTACAAGCGATTTGATTCTGCGTTGTACAGACTGTAATTATTATTTAACCTACATCATCTATTTTAAAGTGGAGAGTAAATCATTTCACAACGGAATTTACATACCGTGCCCCCGTTTCTTTGTACCATCCGTTTACTTATTTCTCATCCTCTCCAAAATGAAAGAATAGAAAGGGAAGGGGAAGTGTACGGAAGAATTGAAACGCTTGGAAGAAAGATACAGCAGATGTTCAGAGGGAAAAGAGCCTCGGCAGTGGCGGACTTGCGTTTTTCTGGGACTCTTCGCAACCAGCAACAATAGCGCAACATCCAAAATTCACTCATTAAAAAAAGTTTCTTCAGGATCCATCCGGGATTAGGGGCCCTGGAGCTTAAGTTTCATTAGTTTCGTAGTGGATCCGCCACTGCTGCCCCTGTCGAGCAAATCTTTCAGGCATTGACTTTTTTGTATGGGGGCCGGTCCGCGTGATTTTTTTTTTCCGTACGAGTTTTAGCAAATTCAGAAGCGGGGCAGCAACACACCCCCAAACACAGGTCATCGGCTAAGGGATTTCTCGTCCTATCGAACACTGCCATGGGTGCTGCAATCTCTGGAGTGTGCCTGATATGACTGCGAACATCACCGAAAATCCCTGGGACGTGTTGGAGCTGTCCTGTGTTTGGGGGTGTGTTGCTGCCCTGCTCCTGAATAAAATTGCTAAAGCCCGTACGGAAAAAAAAACCACGCGGCCGGTCAAGGTCCAGGCTATGTATCTGGGTGTCCTAATGACGTAATGTCTATTGGTAAGATTAATTTTCTTTTTTTTTTTTTCTGCTTTGTTCCGGAAAGTCTCGCAGGCGAATTGACTGAATAATTATTTGTGATACCTGACCGAATTTTACTTGCCTGAAAAAGGGATAATGACCAGAAACATAATTGTAACGCTGTGCTGTTTAAATATTTACTTAAATTGGTAGTATCTGCGCACTGGGAATCCAGAAACTTCAACGGTAGATTCGCTTGGTGTGTCGGTCCATTAAAAATTTTGCCATCACTGCGTTCTCTGGACTGTGTGAAATCTCATCATCGTTATATATCTGAGATTGACAGAAGATTGTGGTTATGAATGTGATGTTGGGCAAAGTGTTTCTCATTTTAACTTGCGAAATAACATGGCAAATCAGTGGTTGGAAATCTGTTTAGGCATAATGATGGGAAAGAAGATAAGTGGGTGACATTTCTCTTGGGAATATGTCCGTTTTGACTCTCTCTTTAAATGTCAGCAATATGACGCTGTACGGTACAAAATTTTACAGTAAGGAGTTTCTGCACACCAACTTTCTTTTCCAACCGTTCTTTTCCTAATAGAAATTGCAGAACAATTTATCTATAGACCTATATATATATATATACATGTACATGCAAGCTTTAATTCGAAGTGTTTTGAACAGGAAATAGTACAGTATATGACTTTTTTTTTTTTTTTCGTGAAACGCGGGAAAACACTAAATGATTTTTTTAAAATCATGCGCAATATGAAGAAATCAACAATTTCAAGACAAAGTAGTCAGGCAAAACCTTCCCAAATCTTAATATAACTTTTCAACTAACTCAGTTTGAGATGAACCCATTTAGAGTTATAGCGTGATCAACGTCTAGCATTCCGCCTTTTGCCGGTCGATGACAGCAGACAAATTTGGTCCCTCGTAAAAGCAGTTCACTGGTGATAAACTGTGGAGGGTCTTCAATTTTCCGCTTGCTACCAAACATGAACATGGACATTTTTAAAGAAGAATGGGCAGTTTGGTGGCGCCAGTGTGACATTACTATTACACGTTTTGGGTGAGTCTCTTGGAGACCAAGAAAAGGGGGAAATCTGGCATGATTGTAGCGTAGTCCCAACCGGCAACCCAGCGTCAACTCGGAACCCACAGACTAATAAATTAAACAGACTGGATGATCCCATTGTGTGACGTCACAAAACAGCGAAAGGTCATGAACCATTCGCCACATTAGATTTACGGTTGCGACCGACGCTTCAGCACAGTTACAATGCAGCGGTCGTTAAAAGTCCAGACGGTCATAATTTATAACAATAAAAAAAAGGCAGCTGTAGACAATAAAATGAAAGGATAGGCAAGACAATGCATTATCAATACATGTACAACCAATCTTGACAAATAAAAATAAATTTCTAATGCAGATAGAACTAAAATCGGAATTTCCCGAGCGGCGGCCACGTTGGTTATGCGGCCGCATCTCATTAACTTCCGTAAAAAACGACACAGCCCGAAGCTTGTGTTTCCAGTCTGGTTATTTATTAGTCTGTGGTGTAACCCTACTATCTAGGACTGAACTCAAGCAAAAATACTAGATCAGATGAGACACTGTCTTCCTCGCACCACTAAAAAAACCCGTGCACACAATTTTTCGCGCTGATCGGGGGCGGGGCCCATAGCGCACAGCATGAAAAGAATGCTTGATATAATCGTAAATTTATGATGTAAAATTGTGACAGTGCTACTGCGATTAAAAAGAGGAAAAAATAGCCACAGTTTTCACACTGCGATTGACGTTATAATTCCACAATAAATGACGTCAATCAAGGCTTATTGCGATAGTGGAACGTAAACAAAATTCAATATTTTCCCTATTTGGCTTTGTAAATTACGGCACTTTTTATGATTTCCGCGCGTTTGCCACTAGCTGGCAGTGCGAAATCTGTGCACGCTAAAAGCACTAGCTGTCTTATCTTATCAATTCTAGTATATTTGCCTCAAGCTCGCTTGTAGGTTCTGAGTTTGAGTTTGGAGAAAGCACTTCATGAATTCAGCATTGGTGTAACATTATTTAATACATGTACTAGGAAAAACCAAGATGATAGACAGAATATACCTGTAGCAGAATGATATGCTCATAGGTATGGCAGTTCTGAAGGAGATTCGCAGGTTTACGATATAGCATCCCCGTCGGTTTGATGTAGGAAATCGGACTCTACGGCTATCCTAGCAAACTTACCAAAATCCTATATAAATCTACGTAAATTTGGACTGACATAAGGTTGCTGACTGAGGTGCGATTTTTCAAATAAAACGAACAGAATTACATATACATGCATTTGTCATTTGTTGCGGGTAGTGGTCGTTTCGATTGTGTACATAAGTGATATAAACTGTAAACACATGCATAAAAAATACATGTACATTGTTTACATGTATACAGTGTATTTATCGGTGTGCGTACTGAAGCCTCTGATCACTTTGTTATCTGAAAACTGGGTGCCGGTGATGTAAACAAAACAAAATAAACTAGTGTTTAATGCATCCATTTCAGATTGAGCTGTATCACTTAAATTTTTCTCAAAAAAACTGCCACTTGGATTTTATTTGAAGTTTTGCATAGGCTGATTTTCACACAAACTCTTGTGGAACTGATATTTTATTGCTCATGAAGTAGCCTGATTGTGAGTTCGTTTCTGTGAATTTTGTAAAACATAATACTTAGACCAAACTGGGTTGTTTTTTTTTATTTCTACAAGAAAGAGGTCAGATATTTTTTCTTGTTCTTTCATTTGGTTGGTGTTATTATTGATACTGTATTCACGTTATTATTTTCTTTGTCAGTTCCTGATAAACGAAAATAAAACAGTTGTTTTGCACAGCTGGCTGTTCTAATCCAAAAAGATTATTTTGGCCAGGTGGTAAGAGTTGCCCAAGCAACAATTTGCTACTAAGTCAGCATAAGAATATATCTAATGTAGATCTATGTAATGTCACTGCTCTACGCTAATGGCATAACTCGTTTTTGACACTTTTGAGATATTAAGAAAAGCTCTTTCTTTTCCTGTCATTTGGTGTCTTATGCCATTTTGATTCAATTGGATTATTACATTTTTCTTTTGGCACATTTCTTTTTCTGTAATTTTATTTGATAGTCCTCATGCTCAGGAATGCAACACAAGTATCTTCCTTCTTGTTCCATGAATCTCTACAGAAATTAGTTTAAATGGACAATTCTTCATACATTTTTTAGAAATTTTCTCATTCCTTTGCACTGTTGTCATATTATCTGTTCTGTATTTTGAAGAAATCCTTGTAGACTATGGTTTATGTTAGACAAGATTTCAAACTCAGGCTATGTTCTGATTATTGGTTGTGGAAATACTTAACTCTTTCCCTCCCGCTAGCCGCATTTTGTGACTCAAGCGAAATCCTGATTCCTACCGCGAGCCGCAATGCGGCTCATGAAATTCATGTTCAATTCCAATTCAGTGTTTACGAAACACAATTTTTGTAAATACAATTCACTGTTGTACATTCAAACCTGAATATTTTGAATCTACATTCATTTTCACACAATTTCATATTTTTTGGTTGTCTATTGAGGGAACAAAATGGTGGCTCAAATATAGCTTGGTCCAACCGTGGAATACTGCCCAGAATGTGTGGTAGGGAAAGAGTTAAGAAATGAGTGTAACATGCAGGGTTTGAGGACTGTAAACATTTTATCTAGAATAACTTTTAATATAAAAATAAAATGGTGAATATGGTACACATTTTTTAAAATCATTTCAGCTTACAAATGTCATATTTATCTTAAGTGTTTAAATAATGCCAAACACTGTAAAGCCTTTGACGATATTTTCCCACAATAATAAAAAACAAAAATAAATAAATAATATTCTACAACTTCCAGCAAGCCTCATACCAAGGGTGACTACTAGTACTATGTTTTGCAGAGTTACCAGATCAGTGTGTTTATTTCCCTTGCTGTGTTGTTGCTTGTTTTTTTTTCTTGACACTAGAGCATAAAACTTACTACTTTCTTTTCACATAACTTGCATAATACATATACACTGAAGGAAACGGACTTTTCGTTTTCCATTAAAAATATCTGGTTTTATTTTAAAAATATGGCAATTGTCTGCTGCTTTGTTGGAGAATGAACACATCAGTATAATAATATTGTAACATACAACAGCATAAGACATACATCATACACAGATGTATATGAAGGACATCTTTCATCTTTGAGAAGTTTCCACAGAACAAATTATCTCTTAGAGTAGAAAGGAATTTTTACTTAAAAAAGAAAAGGCCTCCTTGGTTCCACTGTTAGCATTCCATTTCTTACATTACATTCCTCATTACTATTACAGGTTTCTTAACTTTTTGTGTGCCACGAGCCGATGAATTGGCTCTTCGGCTGGTCACATTTGTGCCAATCATCAATGTATTGATGCACAAAAATTCTAGGCTCTTATGTTTCGGGAAGAAATGAAGCCGACTTTCAATTCATAAATGTTGTGTGGTTAGTTTTCATTCATCTCCCACACTATTTTCTTCCTCCATCGGCAAACATGGAAAATTCATGGCAGCACACAAAGAGTTAATGGCAATGTCTACAACATGAACTACTTATGCCACTGAGACAGACTTTGTGTGAGGCATACAAGGATGATCTCATTGAAAGTGATTTGCATATTTTATACTCATGAATGAGACAAATGGTAAGTGGAAGTAATAAATGAAGGTGACGCCTTTTTCAGGCAGCATACATAAAAAAATTTCAATGAATCACATTAAAACAACCTTTTTTCTAATGTACATGAGATGCATCCTTGGAACTGATAACAGACATTCCATCAGGATATCGACACTAACTGGTACTTCAATTTTCATTATCAGTGAGAAAACGCAACATGTTACAGGGATGTAAAAAAAAAAAATGCTATCAGTAATATATCCCTCGGCAGCGATGAAAGGGAATGTCTGTCATTTTATCTGCTAGCTCACGTCTTGTGTCCCACAAATAATGATCCACTAGGATGGCATTTACATCATACTCCTTGGTCTTGTCGGAATCAGCTTCGAGAAGGCGTAAGATTTCATCACGGACGAGCTGTGTAAAACATTGAAAATGGAAACAGTTCAAGAAAACAACATGTCCCCTCAGGACCACTTCATTCCAGCTCCACATCAGTGTGTTTCTAGAAATTTGCTTATGAAGTTTTACATTTGAACTTTACAAAGTGTTAGAACAAGTTTTTAACACTTTAAAATCTATTCCCGGTGGTGAGATACCTTTACCATATCAGCAGAAACGATAAAATACACATATTATGGCCTTATCTTGATATTTGTAAACAGTGTGGTTAGAATAAGGTAATACTGCAGCGATGAATAGTTAATTCAGTGTATTGTGTGGCTGATGTTCACACATACTTCATTCACTCAACAACAAATCACGATGCAGCATTCCACTCATGTTCCGTTTGTGAATGTTATATAATATATCACATGATGACACATGAACAGCCTGAGACTGCTAATAATCCCTGACTTATAGTCGCACATCCAACAATCTTTGTTCCATTCCTCATGTGGGAATGGCTATCAACAGTACAATAGCTGTGGCCTTTAAATGTGCATAAATTGTGCAATAGGACTGACTTTTTACAATAGATTCACAACCGACGAACACAAATTTCCAATGTAAACAACTAAAAATTAATTTGGTTAACAGGATTTTTCATTTAGTATCATTCCAGCTGCTATTACCAATCAATAACCTTTAAACACTAATACTAACCTCACATGCCCAAAGGGACACACCCCGAATTTCAACTTCCAGCTCCTCTCCACTTTTAAACATGTAGCCTGTGAATTTCAGAAGAAGTGTCACGTGAGACAGAGAATCTGACTAACAGATAAGAAGAAGTAGTGAGAAGAAGCGTCACGTGAGACAAAGAATCTGACTGATAGATAAGAAGGAATTAGTGAGAAGAAGTGTCACGTGAGACACAGAATCTGACTGACAGATGAAAAGGAAGTAGTGTTCTCTCTAAGCTGTGTGCATGTGCGAGCACACATGTGTTGCAACCTGTATACACAGGAAAACCAGTATACACAGGAAATTAATGTGTGCACAAAAGATTAGTTACCAAGAATAATGTAGTAATTTATAATAATAATATCTACTGAAAATAATCCCTGACTGACCCTTACCGCTTCATTTAACACATACAGTGCTACATTTGCCAAATCTTGAAAGAATTTCAAGATTACATTTGCCCAGCATTCAGTGCACACATACTTTTATTAAGAAAAAAATTGCACCACTTCAAAACTAACAATCTGTGATAAAATGACACAAGAAGATATAAACGTATCCCCTAGTACAGCATATATCATTTTATGTATAATAACTGTAGACAAAATTTTACCTTGTTTGAGTTTGTCCATCAGACTATCTGAATACTTGAGAACACCAAAATATACCATAGCTTGGGGAATTCTGTAGATCAAGATAAAAATAAATGTTAACCATCTAACACTGTTGTTCAAAGTGAAAGTCCATACTGTTAAAAAAAAATCTTGCGCTTGTTATACTAATCTGCATTGTTATGAATATTACATTATCACTGGAAGAATTTAATGTTCATGATGAGCTTTAAGTCAGGCTACAGTGTACTGTTTCACTAAATTTCAGTAATGATTTATAATTTATCAAGAAATCACAAATACAGAAGAGATCCACTGACCAAAAAATACTGGAATGGAAATATACTGTATAAAGTTTTTTTCCCAGCAAACAAAGTGCCAAAACTAACAATGAAACTGTAAACAACTTCTTTCTTCTTTTGAAAAAGAAACACAAATGCTTAAACTGATATAAAAAAACAACAAAGTTTCAAAACAATATACCTCAAAATTTTACATTTGCTGAAGACTTTATTGAAAATAATGTGTGTTTCTGTCAGTTTAATGTACATTCAGATAATTTTTTAAAAAGAAAAACAACATACGTTTGAGATCAACAAATAAAATCATACACACAAACACACCTGTAGTCAGCAAACATTGTGATAGTGTTTACGTCATGAAATTCTCCCAGTCCCTGGCCTTCACAACATCCCCAAATGTCACCAATGAGGATCTGCACCCTTTTGAAGATGCCCACTGAAATGAGAATACAGGAACATCACTACTATTACACAAAAAGAACCTAGATTGGAGATCGCGCCAGAGGTTGAAAAATATTGCAATCTTAGTTTTTGTTTGATCTTTCTCCATTTTCTGAAAAACTGGAGATCTTTTAGTTCGTAGAAGAGCTGTAACAAATGCACACTTTGACACTTGTTTAAAATGCACTGTGGCACTTATCAAGCTGTTTCACAGTTCCGACTGATTCCAAAGTAACTCCTTATTATAATAACTACAGCCATTTAATGACGAATTTCTCAGCTGAGAAAAAAGTGGAGTTGGAGCAAACAAGAACTAAGGTTTTGAAATGCTATGCTCATAAATATATAGAAAACCATAACATTTTGCTAGGAACATTTTCCATGTTTAGAAAAGAGAAAAGAAATCCGTCTTAACTCTTTCCCTACGGTACAACGTACAATGCGTCGCATGCTTCCCTAGAGGCAGCCGGTACAACGCAGCCTGCGTTGTGACCTTGTAAAGGTATTCCTTGACCACCGTATTGGAACTTAACATCCCGTGGTGGCGAACCTTAAAAACAGAATTCTTGGTAAAGCTTCCTTTGTCCTAGCGTGTCCAGCGATACCACATGTGCGATACGTGTATAGTTTGGGCAGCTGTTGTGTAGTAAGCAATCTTTGTTTACAAATGAGTACAGTATGGCGTATAACCCTAGGAAGTGCTCCGTCCGGACGTGGAATGCTGGCCCGTAGGGAAAGAGTTAAGTTCATATTTCTCACAACAATGAAAAGATTTGACAAGATGATGCTACCATGTGACATGTTGTCACAAAATGTTACCGCTCACCTTTATACTGCCAGCTTTCAGAGACAATACTTTGGTCTACAATGTCATATATCTTTCTACTACTCTGTATCGTAAGTTATTTCCTCCCCTTTGAATGGCAAGGTTCTAGCTCTACTGTTTGGCTGAACTGAGTTACACATACATGCTACTCCTACAGGCCCGCTCCATTCAGGGGATTTGGTGTGTAATTTGAATTTGTAAGTATTACTAAAAAAATTTTAAAATGTACAGTGGAAATAGGCTAAACTGAAAGAAAATAAGAATCCCCGATTTTTTCCCTCTTTATCTTTGTTAACAAACTAGCGCTAAATCCAAATAACCCTATGGTTAAACCGAAAAGAAAATTGCTGCATTGAGTAGCCAGACCACTGTGATTTGCCATACATCGAGTCAAGTCACTGAATCACCCCACTATACACACCCCCCCCCCCTCAAAAAATAAGAGCGGAGCATGCCCGGTAGTTAGGCCTACATGGAAAAGGCAGCACTACAGGGATAGGGGGAGAGGGCAGGAGGCCCATAAACTCACAGGTCCGAAATCAGACATCAGCAGACATTATGTCTGGCGCATCGCGTCTGATCTTTCATGTAAAATGTGTGAGATCAGAGAGACAGCACTAGTTATCGCAGACAGCGCATTTCATGACATCGTGTACGGTAACAATAACGAGATTGGCAGGAAGGCGGTTCTGTACTGTCCGTCCACATGCATATCTCCCTGTTCTGAGAGTTAGTCCACATTCACCCGCTTATCCATGCTTTGAGTGTGCCTCATTCTCAGTCAATAACATAGAGCAAGCGAGGACGTGTTGAGTCCGTTTAGCCTGTGCGCGTACATTACTTGTCCTCTATGATAGTGATTTGGGCCGCCTCTCCTGAAACTGGCATTTTTTAAGCCTCCTATTGCTAAACCGAAACTGTGTCTAAACCGAAAACAAACCCGTGATCCCGCCAATTTCAGTTTCACTGTTGTCTACTGTATCATCATGAGCACATGAAACTTCAATCATCAATCTCTCTAAAGTTGATGGGAGCGGGTTAAAACCTTGTCATTCTAAGGGGACAATTTGTCTAATCATCTTCATGAAAAATTCAAAACATAATATAAAATCAAAGGCTCCGAAATAATTACAGAAGAGTTTCCTTCATGCTAATATACTGGCATCAGTTCATTTTATATTTCATTTAATAAATTAAATTGAAAATAGGTGGGTCCAGGAAAACGCTTGAAAAAGAGACAAAGAAGTAGTCTTGACTGCCATATGCTGCAGTGATTTTGACCTGACAGGATTTCTGAAAAAATTCATATATGTTTTTATGCAGAATCATTACTCCAAGCAAAGTTTTTCACCTCTAATATTCACACCCACCTTTTTTTCCCTTATATTCAGCTACATCCTGAAAGCTTGTGAAATTCTTTACCACAAGTTTCAACAGGGCCTGGGCACTTTTGTCTGCTTCCTTGATAACATTAACAAAGGTGCCTTGGAATTTCTGTACAAAAGATGAAAAAATGGAATCATTTAATATATCAGCATGAAATAACTTATTTTGTTTTCAATCTGCAGGCAATTTGTGTAAAATTTCCATATTAATTCATGTATGTTCTTGCAAACATTTGTAAAAATTCAATAAATTGTTTTTCATCCTTACAAAACGAAAATAATGTCAATTTTATATATCCAAATAACAAGAGAATTAGGTACTAAACAAACAGCATGTACAAATCGTCACTGCTCTATATAATGCTAATGGCATAAGCCATTTTTGACATTTTTGAGATATCAAGAAAAAAACTATTTCTTTTCCTGTCATTTGGTGACTTATGCCACCATTATGATTCTATTGGATTATTATGGTCTCCTATTGGCGAATTAATTTTTCTATAATATTAATTATTATCTGACAGCCCCTGTGCTCAGGAACGCAATATACCATCAGTTGCTTTTGGCATAGTCGCAGAACAGTGACAATATCCAAATAAGTCTTATCATGAGAGAATTAGATATCTACACAAACAGCATGTACCTATTCACGGAAATGGCAAATGAGAAAAACTATCTCTTCTCATACATGATATACCAACACTTATTATACGTGTGTGACTGAAATGGACAGACCAATATTCTGGAAACGTATCAATGTGCATGAGAAATTTCACATTATCTTCTATCTTGTTGTTCATACATTAATGAATATGAAATTCTGGATTTTTGCAACATGGTATAACACTGATTTTATTGTCTCAACCTACTAGCATTTAATGTACAATTCCATCATTTTTTCTACTCTCTACAATACATGAAACCCATGTTAAAATACCAACCAAATGTGAATGCAACTGCTAGAGTATCCAAACAATTCTTACGTAGAGCTTAGTTTTACAGAAGTATCTGCATGGGTGTCATACAGTGGTATGGAAGCACTTCAAAATATATATCTTCATCAAACAACATTACATTTGAATTTACAAACCCTGCCAAAATATACATTTTGTCCAGAAAAAAAGAGTCTCAAAAACATATACTCTGAATGTATTTCTCCTTCAAAACAGTACAGACTTTTTTGAAAATTTGCCAAAAAGTGAGTGTGCCACATATTACTAAATACTTCTGAACATTTATTGACAATCATCTGTTTTCACGCCTTTATGTTTCACAGTGGATCAGAAATCTTACTTAAAAAGTAGTGGTCAATTTAAAAATGAGATAATGCTTTCCAGTTCTCACAACTGCCATATTTTCTCCTCTTCTTTCTTTTCATAAAGGCTCTAACTGGATCTTATCTCTATCTTTGCTTTCATCAAAATAAAAAACAATCAAAGGGGAAAAGCAAGAATCTAGTAGGGCACAATGACATAAAAGTTTTTAGGATGCTGCTGTCTAAATATGAAATAAACAGCAAATTCTCACCTCCATCAGCACTTTCCCAGCTTCGTTCAACACCCTTAACCTTTCTTCCAACAAAGGTATGTCATATTTACTGTCAGAACGAAATATCTTCTTCATTGTGTCGAGATCCACTGAGGCATAGAATGAAGGGGTAGTGATCTTGACACCTTCCTGTTAATGGGAAACGAAACAATTTCTTTTTCTTGATGAGGTACAATAAATATGCATGGAGTATCCATTATACCATTATGAATTAAGGAATGCAACTTTCAAAATAATTTTATGGTGCTGCTGTGGAAGTATAGTCCAAATAGACATATACAGGGGTCTGATAAGCCTACAGTGTAGATCCATCTCTTCACACTTCCTCTTCACATAAATATCTAACACAAAACACCACAAGCAAGCACGTTCTGTCTTCATGTTTATTCTCCCATCTCCCAATTCAGGTCTGTCCATCATCCACCATGACAAAACATTTCCTAGACTACATAATGACCACAACAAAGCCAATGCCTGAATTTGATGTACTAAATGAATGACTGTTTTAAATTCATGGCTTAATATTCTGATCCTGTATTTATATTTCAGAGGCAACATGCAATAATCAACGAAAATACACGTGTGAGCTTTTTCAAAACTACTGCACAATGTAACAGCTGCAGTTCTTCTAATGTTGATTTATTCACTTTCTTAATCTAGAAGAGCAAACTTTCACAAATTTCAGTAAATCCACAAGGTTCCACCTTCCTTCCTACTTCTAATTTTACTAAAAAGGATCTGAAACATGATTTTGGGTATAATTATCATGATTCACATTCTTCTGAAACTATTTACGGCCGGTTTCATCAACTCCAGCGAAAGTCAAAACTCTCAAAATGAAATGCAATAAGACGGTGCCCAGGAAATTTTCTATCTTACTCACATCTAATGCTCTGTTCAATGCAGCACACAAAGCCCAATAACCTGTGTGTTTCTTGCCTTTATAAGCAATAACATACCGCTCAGTTTCCTTCTCTGACCAGAATGAAAAATTCAGCACAGCTGACACAAACACCCTGAAAAAGTGAATGGAGCAAAAATAAAAATTTAAAAGAGAATGATGCTATCACTATCACCCTCAAACTTATCAGCTTGACAGAGAAAATATTAAAAAGTGATATATACTTAACGACATTTCACATTTCAGACAGCTGGGTTACAAATGTTTAATAACATGTTTTTAACATAAAAAACACTGTCCCTTTTCAAATAAAACAACAAAGGATCTACACTGTCACGAACACAATGTCTTCTAAATGCCGTGCTAGGTCACGACGTTCAGTGAGTAAATTTTCACGACTTGTTAATTCTAACCAGCGTAATTTGTCCTTGAGCTGTTCTCGTGAACAGTTTGTTTGAAACACTTTTGTTTTAGAGATGGAAAGAAAGTGAGGCGAGATAGAATAAATGTATAGCTAGGAGTGACAGAGCCGTTCTCGACCCCGTGATTTTGATGAACACTTAGAAGGGAAGAGAAGGGGCGAACGAATGAGGATAGATAGTTTAAGACGCTTAGTCGCGTTCAGAAATTCGTGCATAAAATGTAGAAAGCACGAGGGTTTAAAGATTTCAGTAGTTGTTTTGACATTTTAAATTGACCTTGTCTGTTTTAATGCGAGGCCGTGACCGACTCCCACATAGAATATATTAATATTGCGAGATGAGCTCGCATGGATGCACCAATAAAATCTAGGGATTTGGACGGTAGTTGCAGGTGGCTAGACAGTATAAAAGTCAGCCCAGACATATATCCTGCACTCCATACAGAAAACTCCAATCTGTGCAGGCGTCGGCACGATTCTGCCTGAAGAATCATAAAGTTGTACGACTCATGTCTAGTCCACTATAGACATTTGAGATGAATCCATATGCCTGAATGAGATATGCCCACCGCTATTGTCCATCGTTCCCTGGTCTCTAACACCAGGGAATAATCGTAAGTGTTTGTCCATTGATGACTCAACCATGAACGAGGAGCTGAACATAAGTTATCCAGTAGGACAGGATTGTCGCATATACTAGGAGTGCTACCCAAGAATGCAAGATAAAGATATATATAGACTTGCAACTAGTATGAATGTATGGCATACACATCTGTGAATTGTGATTGATTTGTCTGGATGAGGCTGGGCATTGCCAGCCCATCCTAGAGTAGATCTCTAGACTTAACTACGTCAGTTTGTATTGACGGGCTCGATTATTATAAGCGTTAGGCAGAAATGGCTGAGATGACATTGTCGCCAGAGACCATATTAGTGTATTGATTGATATATAGTAGGCAGACCAGATCTGAGATATATATAATTAGTACTTAGATTGTTAGTGAGTCAGAAGTATAATAATATTATAGGAATCTAGAGTAGAATTCTAGTGAGGTATTATTGAATTTGGATTTGATGCTGCTGATGTTGTCTTTACTATATAATAGATCTAGACAAAATTGTTAGGGTAATTAATGTAATTAAATTTGTGGCCCTGCAGGTCTGTTTATGAAACTTATTCAGATTGTTCTTAGTGTGTGGCATGGTACGAAAGATTAGATATTAAGTACCTCTCGTTTTAAATGCAGTCGAAACCTTAAGTAGACGGATTCCCCCCAAATCCGTAACATTTAGGATAGGAGCCTCGTAACATACACAGTGTATTATCTTCTTTTACAGAGCTCAACACAAACTTACAACACTCTCTCAATTCAGTTTTTATATGGTACAAAAATAGAAAAGGTTCTCAAAAGCCCCCCCCCCCCCCCCCCCGCCAGAATTTATTATTCATTATTAAAATATATATTGTTATTAATAAATATTCCAAATATTATTTGAGTTGTGTGTTGTGTGAACTGATGTGAGTTGTGAACTGTTGTGAGTTGTGAACTGCGCCTAACAGGCTGCGTTACAATTTGCTCTGAGAGAGAGAGAGTGAGCGAGACAGGGAGAGAGAAAGAAGCAGTGCAGTATGTTGAGCACTTCGCCGGCAGCTCCATTCTGCTCTGTGGTTGACATGTTGTTTCTGTAAAGCGCATAGAGCATTTTAAATGGATATGCGCTATATAAATGCTATACATTATTATTATTATTATTACTAAGCCGACATGCCTTCCTCTTTGATACGCCTGGAGTCTGTGAATATTTAAAGTGGCTTACAGTGATTGTTTCATCTATTATCCATATGTAGATGCTTAACATTATTTTTTTTCCGCTTAATTTTGTAGATTTCACAGTATTGTAGTGTTGTAGATTTTGTTAAATATTGAAAATTATAACAAATCCAAATCACTTTTATAATGATCATCCTTGACAAACATTTATAAACTTTACATTGCGAACTGCATCACAGACCGCAAATGTACTGCCATTTTCTTCTTGTCTCCTGTGCCAATATTGTTCTACATGTGGAGGTTAGGTAACGATCAGCAGTCAGGAAGTGCTGAATATGACCCAAAAAGCCAAACTACATGGCAGTTTACATCATCCACAAATGTTGTTTGCCATTATTCTTCTGAAATTTGATATAATTTCTTGTGCCATGCAGGGCAAATTCATTACAATTCTTTTTTCACATTTGTTTGGTACAAACTGCAGCCAATTTTTTGTAAATCTGGAACTAACATTCCCACATTTTAGCATGATATCATATGCTGGGGAATGCAGGAGACGAGAGGACAGCAAAAAAAAAAAAAAACCTTACCAGTTGACAGCATCTTCATCCATACTTTGTGGGTTGAGTTCATGTCGCCGCCACATCTTGACACTAAATTCTTCTGTCTTCACTTTTTCATACAGCTGAGAAATAAATGAACATTTTCTCCCATTAAAAGTTTAAAATAATGATCAGATAACGGAATTTGGCACTGTTGTTAGAGATCACCAACAGACATTAAAAGCGCCAGTGTGAAAAAAGATTGTCATAAAAATTGTATGTTCTTACCATTACTGATCTGTTATTAGTAACAATCAAATTTCCCTCTCATTGTTAACTGCTTTATCATGAATATTTTTTAACTGTTCCATTCAATTCTAATTAATATTATAAAAATAAAAGCTATTTTGACATATTATAGAATATATTAGAAAAAAATTTTAACTGTTCCATTCAATTCTAAATTTCTAATTAACATTATAAAAATAAAAACTATTTTGACATATAGAATATATTGCCTTGCAGCCTTCACAACAGTATTATCAGGTGGTCCAAACTGCCCCGCTAAAGAGGCAAAATCCCTTTTTGGCATAATTTTATATACGCCAGCATGACAAGACTACTACCGCTATGTGTGTATGTAAAGTGGCATGTAACATTCTACATCAAAATAAAGTTCAACTCTTCCTCTGTCAAAATATACTATCTTTTTAACTGTTTAATGCATGTAGCTGTGTGTTTTTATTGCTTGAACAAGACATAGCATACATACATATTCTTGCTGTTTTTGCCCTGAGCTAAGCAAACTGATTTGACCCCCCTTATAACAAAGGATCACAGAGCGTCGCACAGATGTAGCGCATGCGTTTGAAAATAACTCACACAGAAAGCCAGATAAATGAGGTTTAATCCAATGTATTTTTCATCATGTTTTGAATTGAAATTCCTTAAAAAATCATTTGTTGAAAGGTTTGTTGACCTAGAAATTGGTGGAAACTTTAATAGATCAGGTTCAAAATTATACTGCTTATATTATGCTCGTACCCTTTGAAAACAATTGAGCATGATGTACACGCCCTTGACATGGGAAATGAGAATTTTCAGTGCCATGATTCAATAAACCGTCATATTATGGGCCATCAAAGTTGGACTATCATGCAATTTGCAAAAGGTGGCAAACTTGAGGTGGTTTTTCACTTTTGAAAATGCCATAACTTTCAAAGCCTTTAAGCCAGAATAATATATTTGGTATTAAAATTCTTAGAAAAGCAAGCTCTGTCAGATTAGATAATACCTGGTGAGTTATGCAACTTATGACAAACAGTAAAAATCAGTTTGGACTACCTAGTATTATTGTCTGCTGTGTGAAAAGTGAGGTCAACACAAATTAAAACTATTGTGCTTTATGATGTGATGGATTACATAATATTATAATAATCCACCTAAGCAGGAATAAAACTCTCAATTGATACAGATTCACCCTTATGATCTGACTGCCCAAACTTATAAAACCAGCTTTTTCCTTCAAAATATACTTGGGAATCAAGACTCTCTCGGCTGAGCTCTCTTTCCACCTACACATTAATTATACAATGCAATATATGACCTTATATAGTTGCAGATGACAACCTATTTTTAATTGAAGTTTTAGTTAGTGTATGCCAGTTGTATTCCAAAGCACTGCCATACACAAAACAATGATAAAAAAAAAAAAAACATGAAATACAGTAGTCTTCGTCTAAGAACCCGGTCAACAGGAGACAGAAAAAGCGGGTTCTTAGGCGGACCGGGCACTTAGGCAGATGCCAAAGGATGCCACCCATTACCACCCGTGTCCATGGCTTATTCCCCCAAGATTGCTGGGACCTGGGTCATGACCTCATAATGAAAATTATGCGCTGAACATTTTTTTTTTTTTTGCGAATGGTCAAAGTTACGACTTACGGCTAACAGAATGCTCTTTTCTTACAGTGATGTGTAACGAATGGAATGATTCAGACTGAACAATCAAGTTGTGAATCACAGATGCCGATTTTAGACAACACAAGGCCCAGTGATACCCTATGTAATAACCACAATCAGCCCTATGTACATGTGCCGTGCAAACCAAGCACGTGGTCAATTACGGATAAAATTCTGCCCTCGAATCAGACAACAATAGATGTTAGGTGATGACTGCTAATTTAGTCTAGGAGTGGCCTGCTTGCACACTAAAGACGTAACTGGGCTCCGTCCTTTGTACGATTCACCTCCCCCTACCTTCCCTCCACCCGTTCTCTTTCACTATACTGTGTGGCTTTGTTCGGACCCGTCTACTTGAAAGAGAATTTTGCGTTTAATATGGATATTTTACATAAAAGTGTGCTCGTCTCTCGGTCAAATACCGGGTTCTTAGGCGGATTTTTCGTTTCAGAGCAGGTTCTTACGCATGTAAATTACAGAAAAAATTCGGTTTCGCGGCAACAGCGGGTTCTAAGGCGGATCGGGTTCTAAGGCGGCGAGTTCTTAGACGGAGACTACTGTACCACTCAAAATACTTACCATTTTGCCTAGTTTTTTCACCCCTTCATCAGTGATAAAGACATTTTTGCTGTTCTCTGTAATGAAACGACCAGCTTCTCGTGGGCTCATAACTCCTTCCATGACTGCACTACTCTTTGGCTAACCTAAGCAAACCTGGAAGTACGGTATATTTTTCAGTCATTAAATGGGGTGGAAAGGAATGTAATTTGAACAAGTAACCAAGAAAGTGACAAAGTTCTGCAAAATAATGCTTGAATGAAATTGTGCTGGAGAATATATTTTAAAAACCACAAACAATGAAGACAGCCCTTTAACATTTTCTGATAGCAACACCTCCAAAATCTCTCCATAATATAAAAAAATTTTATTTGCTTATGCTCCTGATCAATTTCTACAAATGGAACTAGATCTATAATTAAATACTGTCCCCAAGACAACTTTCTGTGGGCCAAGTCCAGCGATTTAATGTACGGCCTGCACCACAGGACTGTTATCTATCTAGATCTCCAGTATTTTATAGTAAAATCCTAAAATGGTTTCACTTAGATTGCATGTGCCTGCATTGCAAGGACTTGCGCAACTTCAACGAAAGTGTCACCTTCAACTTTCTGCAGCCAACGTCTGTCTGACGCAAGAAGAATAACTAAGCTCCTTGGTCTGACGTTATCTAATGTTCGCTATCGTTGCCTCAGTGTCCAGAGGCTAGATCTAGATCTAGACTAAATTCTAGATCTAGATCTAGCACTTAAACTCAACGTTTTCATGTTTCCAACCTTATTTATCTGTTTTTGAAATTGAAAACACGGTCTTGCTCCTCTCAAAATCATATATCTACAACCTATGGTCCAGATAAAATAATGGTCGGTACCAGAAGATACCGGCAGAAACAGCCACTTGACTTGAAATTGAAAATTGAAAAGCGAAAGCGGAAGTTCGGAGTTGCGCTTTTAGAAATTTTCGTTACCAAACACACTCATCACGTAGGCTTACTTATTTTCTGGTTTTCGCTCTTTTCCTCATCATAATAATGGTGACATGATTAGGTATCGACCACAAAATCCTGTCTACTTGTTGTGGAAAACGATCTAAGTTGAAGTGATAGCGTTATTTTGATGCCATCTCCTCAAGTTGTGTATTAAACTTAATAAAAAAAAATTTTTTAATGCATGTCCGTATTATTGTTTTTTTAACTTTTCCAAGTTAGAAACCAATTTTCAAGACCCTTGAAAATCAATTTGTGATAGTTAATATTATACTAGTACCTTTGCAGTTATCATGGTAAAAATGACTTTTTTCTAACCAAAAACGTACAATGTAATTTTTTTAGTTGTAGAGTCTAATTATTTCAAAAATTAATCTCCGACTTGATGAAACGAACATAACCTACAAGGAACATTATTTTTTGGACTGTACTTTACCCCCAACTTTGATGACATAAAACTGCCCCGCAGAAATAGTATGGTAACGTGTTAGAGTAGATCTTTTTGATCTTTTGTTTCATGTCATTTGTACTGTCAGTTTGAACCATAGAAGTAGGAACACCTACTTCTATGGTTTGAACATTAGGCTAAGAACGTCCGACGGGATTTCGATGTCAAACATTCAATAGAGCCCGAGTAAAATGGGTCACATGAAGATGCCTGGGCCTCGCTTATTTGCAGATGTCTGCTAAATAAGAGATCAAAATCTTCTTCGCAGATTTCAGTGGCTTGCAAACGATGTTTTATGTTACTCCACAAATCTGTATAATCATACGGTAGCAACTTCTTTTTCTACCAACCAAACCCGTCGTTATTCTCCCAGTAACCATGCTCTCTGATCGTTTCTTGCTAGTTTCCTTGAAGATTCTACTAAGTCTTCTAGTCTCGATGACACACGTAGATCTATGTTCGATTTCTTATCCTCAAGTTACCATTAAAATATGAAATAATTATGTTTAATTCCAAAAGAAAAATGGAATACGCTAATCAATTAAAAAGAACATTCTTTTTACGTGTACATGGTTTTTATTTGGGGGGGGGGGGCGGTGGGTTGCTGTGTTGGGGTGCGGCCAGAGTGGTGCACGTTTTCCGGGGCGGGTTAACCGTTAACCAGCACCAGCCTGCCGGTGCAACATCCTGGAAAGAGAAGGAGGCCCTTTGTTTCTCGGGGGCCTCAGCGCCATGCTGTTGGCCCCCGTAACATCCTGGAATATCCTTCATCTCATTTTAACACCCCGGATAATATAGGATATCCCCCTCTATTCTAAAGTATCCCCCAGCTCAATTTCACTTTCGTTAGCAGTGGTTCTCAATCTTTTTCAAGCAATCTCCCCCCTCAGACTCCAAATTTCCTTTCATCGTCCACTTCTTTCCCCTATGAATTTCCCAGTCCATATTCAAACCCAACGGAAACATTCCACAAGAATAGAGGCTACTCACAAATTAGGATGTCAAGTTTTCCAATGCTTTATTAATGACAATAAGCTGAGCATGTTGCTGATTCATTAGGCTATAAAACAGAAACCATTCTAGAAACTGAGGCAGAGTGAAAAGGAGAAGGGGGGGGGGGCGGGGCGCACGAGAGCGTTATACATGACGTAGGCCTACTATCATATCAATCTTACTATAATTGAGCTAGAGGGTGAACCTGTAAGCAGCTAAAGCTTCACGTCTACGCCATCAAAAATTATGAAACTTGGTGTACTGCTTCATTTTTTGACGAAGAGTTACGTGGGCACATTCATTTTGAAAAAAATCAGTCTTTACTATTATTTATATTAAAAGTTTTGAGCCGCAAAAAACAGAGAGGCATTTCATCGGAAAGAACCGAAAAGTGTGACCGGAAATTGCGCCCTAGGTCACTATTAAGTTTTTACTCATTGCCAGCCGAAAGTCAACTTATCACAGCTGTGTATTCTGCAAGAATTGTGGTGTAACAAAACGATCTATTAGTCCTTGCATCAAACCTAAGTGCCGTTATGAATGCGACCTAGATCTAGATATACAGCTGGATGTGGTACAAGGAAATTTTGCAAGATTTATCTTGCCGGGGTTGGCTAGTATATATAATGGAAGGATAGACTTCCAAGAAGGGAGCGGGTGGTGTGGCCTGTGGGAAAGGAAAGACAGTCTCTCAGATGAGGCTGAAGGAAACAGAAAAAAAAAATAGTAGCAATTCCCTGTAACCCAGGACAGGTTTTTAAAGGATCTCTTGCACAGAACACGTTGAGTCTGTAAAAAGTGTTGGATCTGGGCAGCAAAAATATTTGGGACCTTATGCGTACAATTGAATGGCATCAGCTACTCGTCACTGAACAGATCTTCACCTCGACTGCAGAATATATATGCATATTTCTGAACGATCCATGAATCTATCTGTTTCTTTCCGCCTGTCTTTCCGGAGATATAAAGGATAGGGTTTAACCTACAGGACTTTTTTTCCTAAGAAAGTTTGCTTATCAGTTGACTGGATCTTCTTGAAAAACCCAGTAAACTCCATTATGAATAGATTCAAATTTTAGCCTTGTGTAAAAGATAGGTGCTCAGACGCAGAGTCAAGTTGAACGGCACTGTATTAAATGTATAATTTACTCTCTTCTTGAAGTGCGACAAATCCTTGAAGTGAAATGAAAGATATTGACGATTACTCTGTAAAGCCGGCAGTTTACGCGGTTTCATAGTAGCCTACTGTTTTGTGCCGTTCGAAAATTGATCAATCTGCACTGTCAGTTCAAGTCATCCAATATGAGTGACTGAGTAGTGATCCGAGCGTTTTGGTTTTTGTTGTTTTTTTCACGCAATTCCCATAAGACTGGCGTGGCACTGAATCTGTTTTGTCTTGTCTTGATTTTAGTATGAGGTGTGGACTGTGGAGTTGAACGGGATCTCGCTCACTGGCGACACTCTCACCAGCTCGGGTTTGTGTCAAAACTGTCGAGTTACCTGACTGCAAGAGAAACTTCGCGCACTGAGAGGAAACAGATGCAAATCAAGACTTGGCTCAGTGGACCACTAGCCTTGTTGTGACAGAGATCAAAATTAATACATTTCGTAACTGTTTTTTCCTCGTGTCACATTTTTCTTAAAACGAGTAGACAAGAAACAATTGAACTATCTGTGATTTCTGCGATTCTAATATTTGCTGTCTTCTTGTATTCCGCAGTTATCAAATAGATTTAGGAAGTACAACAAAGTGCTAAACGTCTTGGTCAAGATGTATTTTTCAGTCACAGAGTATGTTTGGTGTGTGTGTGTGTGAGAGAGAGAGGGGGGGGGAGAGAAAGAGAGAGGGGGGAGGGAGAGAAAGTTAGAGAGGGGAGGGAGAGAGAGAGACTTTCTGTAAAGTGCCTAGAACATTTTTGGATTGGGCGGTTTATAAACGATTTTCTTCACTATCATGCCTCACTCCAGCTTTCAACCAAGCTAACAAATCTCTCATCTCTCTCTTGGGAATCAATATACAAAAATAAACGACCAGCAGTGTCCAAGCTTTTTTTTTATTTAACTCTCAACAAACTAATAATATTTGTAAATGAAGCTAGAACAGTGAAGCAATACAAAGTTACATAAAATTTCAGTACTAGGGCTTGATTCAAAGTTGTCTGTCATTAGTGTCATTGCTTTTCTAAGTGAAGGGTGTTTCAACCCCCATTGTCCCACCCTCTCACATTTTTAACTTGCATCCTTGAGTCCCATATTGAACCAAAGGGGAAAAAAACAGAAAAACATCAGACTAAATTGATAATGTGCACCCGTATTAAGGGTGTAAATTGTTTATGACAGAGTAATAGAGTATAATTATGCCTAGAAAATTGCAAGATTAGTCTGAAGAAAACAAACACACCTCAACTGCTTGAACTACTGAATGTACTAAACACAGCAAATTGAAACTAAAGGAAATTTTAACAAAATAAAACGGATCTGTACATGGTTATTGTCTACAGACTGAGTAGAACCCCCCCCCCCCCCCAAGACTCAGATTAACAATATATTATGGCAGAGTGTACTAAATAGAGCAAATTGAAACTTAACGCTACAGTAGAATCCCCCCCCCCCCTCCCAACTTTGTCTACGCAGCAAAGCTCAAAACGTAAGGAATAAGGATTTTCTTTGTCACTTATCACACTGATCAATTAATTCAACATTAGGGAAAGACTAATATTTTAGTTAGAATCTTAAATGAGTCACAGACCATTTGCATACCTTACACACCATACTTGCCTGTTTCAGCCCCAATGTAGGGCTTTGATAAGGAAAACAATTTGGTATGCAGGTCTGACAATAAAACTAAGTAGGGGATTCTGTTCTAATGATAAGAATTAATTGGGTATGGCGGCCCGATTAACATGAAATAAAGGAAAAATAAATTAACTTTCGATTTCTTTAAATTTTAACAGGCACGGATAATTTATATTTAACAAGCTGGGAAATTTCAAATTTCAGAATTGGGGAAAATATTTGAGAATTATGTGAATTCAGTTTCAATTTAGACTTTGCTGCACATCACCTATCACTTAAGTAGACTATACTGAATGCTGTAATACTGTAATTTATTGAGTAGGTCCTATACAGTACACGCTGCTTTACCTAAGATGCTGTGTGATGGCTCATTCTGACTATAACACTGATGATAAAATATTTGTTTTTCATACTGACATGGTCGACATTTCATGGAGAAAGTGTCAATTTCTAACATATAGCAATACAAAATTAAGCACATCAAGTTATGCACTGATATCACACCCAGAAAATCCTAATACAACTGTTGATTCCCGTCGCCTAAATTGTTTATGTAATAACATTCATTGTAAACTAAATATAGGTAAATGTTCTTTATTGAGCAGCACAATGAATTGGATACACAATATACATACAAATTTTTCCCGAGTCTAGAAAATTTCTGTCGCCACAAAGTAAATTTTAATTTCTCCAAGCAACCTCCCCTCCCATTCAATAAATAATACCACAACTTTCCTTTGTTTAATTTCCAAGTGAATCAATTGTGTATCCTGATCACTGACCATCTGTAAACATTAAATCATCAATCACAGTTATCAATCACATTATCAATCACATACAATACATCAATCACATATCCTTAATGCTCCATGCTAACGGCATAAGTCACTTTTGACACCTTTGAATCATTAAGAGAAAACTTGTTTCTTTTCCTGTCATTTGGTGAATTACGTCATTATGATTCTATTGGATTATTACATTTTCCTATTGGTGCATTTCTTTTTCTATACTTACCTGATAGCTCCTCGTGCTCAGGAATGCAATGAACCGTCAGTTGTCTTTTGGCATAAATCTGACATGTGCCATTAGCGCAGAGCAGTGACAATAGTATATATCAATCATACATAATAAATACAATCACACATATAAAAATTCATACACAAACCACTGTAGTTTAGAATAATTGCATGATAAGAATTACTCAAATCTGACAGTCAACTTGGTTGTAAAAGTAATTTTCCAGATTAGTTTAGGCACCCCAGTTGCATCCACATTGTGAAACAAAAGTTATAGCAATTCATTTCAGTTGTAAGTGATAGCTCAGATGCTCAGCGCCACCCCCCCCCCCTCTTTGTCTTTTGAATCTATCCGACCCCATGAAAAAAAAAGTTCTACAAATCAAACAGAAATTTAAAAAAACCTAAGAAACCTTTATATAATATCTGCAAAGAATTTTTGATAGGACATATATATATGATATTTACTATCCTACATGTGTCAACAATTAAGCACTGATACTGGGTTGAGATTTTGCCCTTCCATTTTACAAATTATCACCTGAATCATAAATTAACATTATCTCCTACAGTTCTTTCACAACCAAATTTACTGGCATCATAGTTATCAAGTTTCTCTGCTTTGAACATTTAAATGCTTTCCAATCCAATTTCATCTCCAGCATAAATCAGATCTACGTATTAGATGGAATTAAAAACAAAAAATGATATAAAAGATAAATCATCATGACCAAAAATTCCTATGAAAATAAAATAATAGCTTGCTGTCTATGCCTAAAGGTGTGTCAGGAAAAATTTGCGCTATGATTTTCCTCTTTGAAATGAAAGATATTATTATTGTCCTCATCAGATAAGATTAGATCTAGTATGGTTCTGAGAGGGGGGGGGGGGGGGGAGAAGGAAATGCATATGTCAGATAAAGATGATGTGTGAGTTCTGCAACTTCTGTTTTTTATAATTATTCTTAGAGGTGACATTCAAAATTATGTGCACCGTTGCATCTCCATTCCCCTGTCTTGGGTTTGAAAGCCTAAATTCATCCCATTAAATTGCTCACATCTATCATTAGCCCTATTTTACAGCCTTAATGATTTCCATGGCAGAATAAACACTGGATATTCTAAACTTGTACATTATTTTTCACATAATTTTTATCACGTAATACTTTACAGTTTGCACTCCATTGTTCAGATGAAAGAAAATCTGCCCTTTTTGACAACAATGCTTAAATCACTTGCCAATATCTGAATCAGTGAACATCCGGACCCAAAAATCTAATTGTCAAACTCCAGCAGAATTAAATTCCAACGACAAACTCCTTAATCTATCTGAAGAAAATCAATGAAACTGTTAGGTCAAGAACCAGCATCAATACCATCATGACAACCTTTGCATCAAACTTCTTTTATAATCAACCCTTATCTACGCAAGAGGAACAACTACACAATACTAAAAACGAATCATCCTATACTCCTAAAAACGACTTAAACGAAGGCACTGATCATCATCTACTCCCTAAAACTTTAAAAACAAAACCAGCCATTTATTTGAGCCAAGATACCTTGGACTATAAAATGCGTAGCTTTGACGCATAAAACCTGAGCACCATAGTCAAGCTTAAATGAGAAGGAAAAAGGCTGCTAATGTACAGGATATCCTAAAACACAATAGGGCGCCGAAGAAATAAGAAATTCTTTTGCTAGTCTAAAATCAACAAAACAATCCACAGCCTATTCAATGTCTCTACCCTTTATAACAGCATCTGCATAACCAGTTGTAACCTGTGAAAATTCACACTTGAAATGATGGAAGTGCCAACTGCAAAAAGCACAAACAAATTTGTGTCTCTGATATCCAGTGTTATTCTCCCCCCCCCCCCCCCCCCCAAATTCAATGAAATAAAATTCATTTTAAATACCTTTGGCTTATGTTCAAAGCCCCCCCCCCCCCCACCAGAGTTTGCTTTTACATTATTGAATCACCTTAACTGCTGCTAATTATGTTTCCACTCATCAAGTCTAAACATTCAATAATCTAAACATGTACATGTAATCTTAACCTGTCAGAAAACTATAATGATTTATGAGGTCAATGTTCATTTTTTAAAATTTATTGGGTGGTTGGGGACTTTGCGCTCCTGTATCAGTTTTTGGCATAAATAGATTTCTCATTCATTTCTTTACGCAGGGGCAATGAATTCCACCTACGAATATATTTTTCATTTTTTTCTGACCCAATCTAATGGTCTTTTTACATTTATGAAGACTTTAAACGCGTTTTTCTCAAAAGTGACTTTCTTTCTTGCCAAATTGAAATAGCCATAACTTGGTCAATTTTAAACATTTTTACATGAAATAAAGTGCATTCTTCATCTCACCACAGTCTGTGTTTTCACTGTATACCCTTAACTCAATTTTGAAAACAAATTGACAGTATGGACCATTTCCCTAGAGTGCCTCACATAATTATATAAGCCCGCAAATGCATAATATAATGTCAATAAGCATTCCTGAAAAAGAATAGAAATTGCAATGAAAATTATGGCAGAATATTTTCAATAAATAATAATTTCATTCATTCAACATTGCAACAAAAATACACAGAGGAGGAAAAGGACAAGATAGAGAGAGTAGGAAAGAAGGAGAACCCTGCCAGCAGCATCCGCCAACCTCCCGCGTGATACTGGTAACATACAAAACACAAACATTTCATATCAAGTAAATGTATATCAAGTGTGGTGACTACTATCTCGCCAGGTGAGATGTTTCCTCATTTATGACAGTTCTAATGAAACAGATAGTGGATACATTATACAGATCTATATTTTCGACATATACAATTTTATAAAGCTGTTAGATTGTTACTTGTAATGAAACGTCTTAACTTTTTTTAATACGTGTAACGTACAATGGCGTGTAGTGCCTTTTTTTTCTTCACCCCCCCCCCCATCTCATTCCACCACCCCCCCCCCCCAATCCCATCCCACCATCCTAACCCTAACACAAATTACTGTAAGTAAACGATACAAATAACTTAGTTTCCAAAATAGAGCAAACTCAGACCACCCCCACCCCCATCCCATCCCATCCCATCCCATCTCCCCATCCCATACCATCCTTCCTCTCCCCCCCCCCAATCCTCCCCCTCCCCCACCCCGCAAGATTTATCAATCCAAATTACCACAATTAAAAAACGCTGCAAATAATTTAACTTAAAAAAATACAGCAACACCCCCCCCCCCTCCCCACCCCTTCCCAGCAAGATATCTCAAACAAATTATCATAATTTAACACTGCAAATAAATTCAATTATAAACGTACATCAAAATCATCACCACCCTATCTGTATACATTTACAAAAGATTCAAGAATTACGTACATTTCAGCTATGGTTTTATGTTCCGTTTTTTCTTATTGTCCAGAACTGAATTGCCATCTATCTCATTCTCCGATGAAAATAAAATTATAGTAAAATTACAGCAGAATATTTTCTACAAACAATTTTTTTTTTCATTCACACAACATTACAATAGAAATACACTGAAAAGCGGAAAAGGACAAGAATGACAGACGAGATGAGAGAGAAGGTACAGGAAAGAAGGAGAACCCTACCAGCAGCACCCGCCAACCTCCCACGTGGTAATGGTGACACACATAACACAAACATTTCATATCAAGTATGGTTTTTCTAGCGAGATTTATAAAATGGAATTCCCATAAACAGCACTAGAAATAATTTTAGATTTAAAAAATTACAGCAAAAATCAATCCCCCCCCCCACACCCCCCCCCCCCATAGGATTTATCAAAAGAAATTAAATACTGGAAAGTTAGATCCAAAAATACAGCAACCCCCCCCCCCCCCAAGAATTATCAAAAGAAATTACTATGATTAAACAGTACTGGAAATAATTCAGTTTTCAGTTTACAAATACAAAAAAATACAGTAAAATCATCACCCTGTCTATATATAGTTTCACCAGATTCATAGCCAGCACATTTCAACTTTGACGATGATTTTTCTCTTTTCATATTGTTCAGAACTGAAACAATACCTATCCCCCTCCTCCCCATTCGTTTTTGTTACTTTTTCGATTCTGATTCACTATAATGTTTCCTTATCATTTCTTAAGCAGGGTCTTGTAACACACAGCTTTTTCTCTTTTTTTTTTTTTTTTTTGTTGTTTTTTTTTTTTTTTTGCTAAATTTTAATTGAGTTTTACTGTATGATAAGGTTGGCAGTCTGAGGCTTTCACGGACCTAATGAGATCCATGCTTGTAACACTACTTCCTATCCTCCCCCAACCTAGACACCCTGTGTGTGTTGTTGGCTTCAAATAGTTACATTTTTGCTTTCTCATTAAGGTGGTATGTGGCAGTAACTTCATTTTTTGTTATTTTGGCTGTTAAAGATAAAATGTCTAGATAATAATAATAATAATAATAATAAAGTTCATTTATATAGCGCATATCCAAAGATGCTCTATGCGCTTTACAAAACATGCAGAAACAGACAAATCTCATTCCTAGCAACTGACAACACACACAAAGACACACACACACGCACAAACACTATCTCTCCCTCCTGTCTCTCTCTCTCTCTCTCCTTCACACACACGCACAAAACACCAATACATATAAGACTACACATCAAAGTGTTTTCTGAAGAGATAGGTTTTCACTTCAGATCTAAAAAGTGCCTCGCTTTCTATATTTCGAATATTTGGTGGTAAGGAGTTCCATACAGCTGGTGCGCACACAGAAAACGCTCTCTCTCCAAATTTTTTTGTTTTAGCAAATTTAGATTCTAGTAGTTTTTTATCAGAAGATCTTAATGCTCTAGATGGTTTATACGGATGAATAAAGTTTATAAGATAAAGAGGAGCATTGTTGTACTGACATTTGTGGCATAACACTGCAATTTTAAAATCTATCCTTGCCTTTACAGGGAGCCAATGAAGACCAATAAGCAAAGGTGTAACATGTTCTCTTCTGCGTTGTTTAAGTATTAATCGAGCAGCATTGTTTTGAATTCTCTGAAGTTTGCTCATTTGTTCTGCTGGAAGGTTTTTAAGAAGAGAGTTGCAATAGTCGAGACGAGAAAAAATGAAGGATGAAACCAAAACTTGCATTGACTCTTTAGGGAGTATTAATGATAGTTTACTTAACCTACGTAATTCTAAATATAGTGATTTTGACAGGTTATTGATGTGATGTACCATTGACAAGTTGCAGTCGAAAATAACACCAAGATTCTTTGCTTTCACTGATGTTTTAATCATTTTTTGCTCGATAGTCATTTGACCGACGTTTATGTCAGGTCTATTCTTACCATGGCATACTAGAATTTCAGTCTTCTCTTCGTTCATTTTCAATTTATTTTCATTCATCCACGACTGAACTTGAGAGATACAGTTTTCTGTCTTGCTCACCAGCATGGACACATTTGATGGTTCATCAGAAACATAGAGCTGGGTGTCATCAGCATATTTATGATAGTTAACATTACAATTTTGAATAATTTTGCCTAAAGGCTGTGTGTATAAAGTATACAGTAAAGGACCAAGAACGGACCCCTGCGGGACTCCGAACTGTAATGGGAATTCTTTGGAAAAAGTGTGGTTCACATAAATTCTTTGAGTGCGATTTTGTAAATAGCTTTCAAACCAGTTTAAAACAGTTCCAGACAAACCAAAAGCGGCACTCAGTCTATTTAAAAGAATTTTGTGATCGATAGTGTCGAAAGCGGCACTCAGATCTAGCAAAGCCAAAACAGACACTTGTCCCTCGTCAGCAGCACATAGTAAATCATTTTGAACCTTCAGCAGTGCTGTTTCTGTGTTATGACAGGGTCTATAGGCAGACTGCTAAGTTTCATTAAGATTATGCATATCAAGGTGATCTTTCAGCTGATGAAGAACTACTTTTTCTAAGATCTTTGATATAAAAGATAGATTAGACACAGGTCTATAATTTTTAAGATCTTGAGTACACAAGTTTTTCTTTTTCAATAAAGGTGTTACAATTGCTTGTTTAAAACATACTGGGACATGTCCACTCATTAAAGACTCATTTATGATATTAGTGATAATTTCTATCAAACTATCCAAATTCGTTAGTAGCATGGGGGTTGGAATGGGGTCGAGGCAGCATGTTTTGGGTGGAGAGGAAAGAATAAATGATTTAACGGTTTCTTGGGGTATTTTTTCAAAACAATTCATAGGATTTCCAGAAAAATTATCACATTCAGATCTTGTTGTACCGGTATGCGATTTGTCAAGTTCATTTCTTATACTCTCAATTTTGTTATGGAAGAATTGACCAAATTCATCAGCTATATTAGCTGTTGTGGAGGGTAAATCTACTGTTTTGGGAGCACTTGAAAGAAATTTAGTAATGTTAAACAGTTTTTTCAGAGAGGTACTTGACATGATAGCTTCCTTGTAGAATTTGGTTTTTGCATCTTTTATCAAAGAAATCACTTTATTTTTACATAATCTAAATATGTCCTTATGTATGTGAAGTCCTGTTTGACGCCATCTTCTTTCAGCCTGTCGTCGCTCAGATTTCGCGGCTTTAATTTCTAAAGTCATCCATGGGGCAGATGTTCGGGCGGTGATGGTTCTAGTTCGTTCTGGGGCATGTTTGTCAAGTATGCGTCGCAGTTCGGTGTTATATTCAGAACATATATCACTGCTTGATGTAATGGCATCTCTTGCTTCTGTAATATCAGCAGTAAATGCTGGTAGGTTGATGGCACGGATGTTCCTAGATGAGATGGCATACTTCGAGGATTTTGGTTTGCTGACATTAAGAGAAAAACAGATGCAACGATGATCAGAGATGAACTTATCTTGGACGCTTAAGTCGATGAGTGAATTGGGCACATTTGTAATTAACCAGTCGATGACATGACCGCGGTTGTGCGTTGGTTCAGTGATGACCTGAGTTAACCCCCGTGATGCGAGAATGTCCTTTATTTGATTTGCCATGGAGTCTGTGGATGAGTCATGGTGAATGTTGAAATCGCCGATGATGTAAGGCTGAGTTGGACTTGTACCCTCCTTGTCAAGTAGATCCTGAAATTCTTCTGCAAAGTTGCGTGAACGTGGTGGTCGATAAATGATAATAAAATGCAGAGAACGACTGTTAACTGTGAATTTTGCAGCCATGCATTCGAATGACTGAAGGTCTAAAATTCTATAAGTTTCCACTTTTATTGTATTTTTATACATAATACAAAGGCCACCGCCTCTCCCAGTTGTTCTGGGAAATGAGTCGCAACTGAACCCATCAGGTGTCATGTCCCTTATTGCTGCCTCGTCTCCATTAGAAGACAGCCAGGTCTCGGTGATAAACGCTACGTCTGCATTTAGTTCAAGTATGGTATCGTTGATCAGACAACCTTTGTTTCGTACAGATTGTGCATTAAAATATAAACACTTCAAGGATGTCGAGTGTTCTTGAAAAATGTTTCTAGTATCAATCTTAATCAAATTGCTGTGATTAATTATTCGGCTGCTAGGTGTGGCGTTGACATCGAATGTTTTATCGATTTTAGAGAGCAGTACTTTCATGTGTCTCTGTTTTCTTCTTCCAGCTCTCATTCCTCTCTTTCTGTTTGTTTTTAAGATACAGTTACAATGTTTCCTAATGCCAAGCTGGGCCAAATGACCCAGCAATTTTGCTGAGTCAGTGCATGTGTTTTTGTTCACACTAAACAGCTGATGCCTTGTGTACTTGGCACACTCCTGACCATGGTCCCTTTGTCTACCGACTTGCACTGACTGTGCTGCACTTTCACTTGTACTAGCCCACTGAGTGTTTACATAAGGCTCTTGTTTCTGGGATCTAACTATACAATTGTTTACATTATTCATCTGAGGCTCAGCTACACAGTTAAGCACATTGTTGACATTACTCAGCTGAGTTTGAGTCAAGCCTGTTGACAACTGACACAGGAATGAGCAACTTGCTTGGTGGTACTGAGCTAAGGTGTAAATATGACTAAGTAAATTGAAGAAGGCCGACGTTAAAAACACAAATTCCATGGCTGTCTTTGAAAATAAATGTACGATTTTTATATCGGCAGAAGCACTGAAATTAACACTATCCCATGATGTAATTCTCCAGAAATATAGATGCAATAGTCCAACATGAATATTAAAAATAAGTAGAGCTGTTGCAGCAGCCTGTTAGGCGCTTGACACTCACTCACTCAATGAGATCAACTGACTTCTTACATGGTAGGAATTGAATATTAAGTGCTACCAACAAATTTTGTTTATTATTGCTGTGATTACGCAACACTGTTTATCAGCCATTTCGGAAATTTCAACAACGCATATCTCAAAATCTGCTTGAGTATATTTTTTAAAACTTTGCATACAGGTACCTTGAGATCATTTTTAAATATTTACAACTTTTTTTCAAGCTAGGGTTGATTTTTTTTTTTTTTTAATGAATTTTTTTATTGGACACGCAAATCGGATCACCAAAATAGTAGACTCTGATCTACAAAAAAAATGCAAATTAAAAAAATTCAGTTTAAATATCAGAAAAAGCAGTTGTAGATTTGTTACAACACACAAAAAGAATAATCATTCAAAATTTCATAAAGATTGATCAAGGAATAAGGTAGATATCAACTCTGAAAGAATACAGATAACAAAGAAGCAATACAAAGAAGCAATTTTTACCACCGTAAATCCCCTTCATACTGCAAGTTAATCTATACCTGTAACACTATTTGCTATCCTCTAAATCTAGTTACGCTGCGCATCAAGTTATTGGCTTCAAATAGGTATTTTTTTATTTTTTTTTTGTTCTCTCAAGTTTTTGCTTTATCATTAATATTGCAAGTTAATCCATCCCTTCAGCACAACTTGGTATCCTCCTCCAACCTAGTCACTCTCTCTAATTATTAAGTTGTTGGCTTCATATAGTTACATTTTTGCTTTCTCATTAATAATAATATTGCAAGTTAATCCATACCTATAACACTATTTGCTATCCTCCTCCAACCTAGACACTCTGAATATTACATTGTTGGCTTCATTATTGCATTTCATCCAGTCTTTCCTCTGTAAATTTATTTCTACACTTTTGACTCAGTCACTTTTTTTTTTTTCTCTTCTGTCTCTTAAATTTGGTCAGAGTTTGCTAAAAACATGGACCTTAAGCTCCATCGCCTTCATCAAGAAGTTAAAGTAGGAGAAAAAAAACTATAATGAGTGGATCAAATTTCAGTCCCCAAAAGATGGCATTCTGTGACATCACTAAATACAAAATCTATTACATCTTCAGCAAATTATCTGATTAAGTTCCATCGTATTTAACAAGTTTTTTTTTTTTTTTTTTAAATGGAAGAAGAAACAACTTACTTTTGCAACAAATGGATTGAATTTACTAAATCTCAGTTGGCAATGATGGTATTCTATCTTGATAGGTGTGAGTGCTCTCATTCTAAATATTTGCAAATGCTTATGTTGATTAACGTTTATGCATTTCATCCAAAGTCTCCCCCCTCTGTAAATTATTTTTACACTTTTGACTCGGTCACTCTTTTTGTTTTCTCTTTTGTCTCTTAAATTTGGTCAGAGTCTGCTATAAATATGACTTAACTGTGACATAGCTAAGCAGAAAGCCTATGACCCCAGTCGATTGTCTGCTTAAGCTCCATTGCCTTTAACAAGAAAAAAAAAAGGAAAAAATATAGCCATGAAAGGATCAAATTTACTTAATTTCAATCGGCAAAGATGGCATTCTGTCTTGATAGGTGCAAATATACTGGTTTTATATTAACATAACTAAACACTGTAAGTAAATGATACACTTTGAAACAAATGGGTTAAGTTTACAAAAGTTCAGTTGGCACAGATTGGATCCTTTCTTGATATATACAGTACACTGGTTCTAAATATTTCCACATATTCATCCATGTTCATAAATTTCCACAGAGACCAAACAACTGGCATGATAACTGACTCGTGACTGCTTGTCTAAAGAAAGAAAAATATCTGTCTGTGGACCATTAAGAGTAATCTGCTCAATACAGCTAGATTCAACCCCATCCCACCTCCCTAATTTTTGCATGAAACAAATGTTGAAGTTACAGTTAAGAAAACTTTACATTTGTAAAAAGAAAAAATTGTGAAAAGAATTTCCATGTTGAATTTTTAACTTTCTGAAAAGCCCAAAAGAGTATCTCTTATCTCAACTTTTTAACTGTCTGTGCATTATTTAATTGCAAAATCTTGAAAGATAATTATTATCTCAGAAAATGAACATACCATGTTCCAGTATTACACCAGTCACAAAATGTGAAGTTCCTTGACATGCAAACTGTGAAGCTGACCAAGGAAATGTGAGTAACATGCTTGGGGGGGAGGGGGTGCATGCAGATTAGTACCCTTGGTAAAGAACTTGGGTTGTTCACGTGTTTCTCCCTTTTAGTGAAGTTGACCTCTACAGCTGATTAATGCACAATAAAGCTATCCAAGCCCTTGCTAGAACATTATGAAACAGTAAATCTTGTGACTGGGCAATACCGACTTCCTTTGTGCCAATTAGCACAGAAATTGCTGCTCATAGTGGCAAAAGTTCAGAAAATTGAGATGAGATACACTACAGTGATAACCTGAATCTTTTTTTTGCCCTTCAAAATTACGTCACCGGAGGGAAGTACTGCACTTATTTTTTTTTTTTCTTGACTTCCCCTCCAAGGGACTATTTCTGTTTCTTATAAATATTTCTATTTTTCCACTCTACTTCCCAGGAATGGGGTACTTTGTTTTTGAACATGCCAAGAGCATGCCATGTCTCTGGTCAATGGTCCTCACCACTGGCATTTGTCATCATCAATTTTTCTTTTCCCAATCATCTGTTCTTCACTCACTTGAGGGAGGGGTGTGCTTTATTTCACCTTGAGACAACCCCCCCCCCTCCATTTTTTTTCTTTCATTGATTGCCTATCCATGTTTTCTCCCCTCCCAAATTACTCCATTGGAGGAGAGTACTACACTTTTTTTTTTTCTCGACTTCCCCTCCAAGGGAGTATTTCTGTTTCTTAACATATCTTTCTACATTTCCACTCTACTTCCCAGGAATGAGGCACTTTGTTTTTTAACACGCCAAGAGCATCCCATGTCTCTGGTCAATGTTCCTCGCCATCAGCATTTGTCATCATCAAGTTTCTTTTCCCAAACTCTAATCTCTCCATCTCATCATGTGTTCCAGAACTTCTTGCCCTCCATCTGGTTCTACATTTTACACTAAAGAGTTTGGCAAAAACAACAACAACACAAAAAAAAACATTTTTTCGTCCCCTCTTCAGCCTGTTCAAAATACTTGTCTAATGCCACCATTGGATAATGTCCCCCCATCTGGATGGGCCAAGAGCTGCTGGCGCCAGGGCAACTCTTTGACCTGCAGGTGGCGGAACATTCCAGATCGATTATCTTTGAGGGTCCGGGTCTGGGCCCCACCGATAGACAAGAAATCAGGGAACCGCCGCCGACAACCTTTCCTTCCTTGATAGCTTCCCATTCTTATGCCAGACAAGGTCTCTTACAGGCACATAACTAATTTTCTGACGATGAATGAACCGGCGTAACAGGCCAAAATATACCCCCCGCCCAGACTATACCCGGGGTTAAACTGGCCTAGCCCAGAATATACCCCGGGGTATACTGGGCTAGGCCAGTTTATACCCCGGGTATACTTTGGGCTAGGCCAGACTATACCCCCCCCCCCACAGTCCAGATTATACCCCCTACTTAAAAAAAAAAAACAAGTCAAGACCACAGTTTATTTCAGCCTGTTCTTCATCACTGTCATCAGATATCATATTAATACAAATATGAACACATTCTTGACACCTATAAGTCATAATACAATTTAGAGGAAATAATAATAACAGTTTATTTCAGCCTTAGTTTAAATTGGTGTACAGACATACATTCTCGACTCCTGTAAATCATGATACATTTGAGAAGAAACAAACATGCATTTAAAATGCACTGGTATACAAACGGGTTGAGTATCCATTTAAAACTGATATGATTAGACTGTCTTCAACATTAATTTCACTCGTGTATGTTGATGATAATATAATTATTATCATTTTGATAATTGGTTGGCCATGAGTAAAACACGCATTGTATTTTTTTTTGTTACAATGATGCAGAGAGAAAAGGTCAGAAAAGAACATAGAAAAAAAAATAAAAACATAATAATAACCCAACTGACAGATGGTGCAATTCCATCATCCAGCAGACATAAAACTAAATAGGCACTAATGTTTGCGACTGATGAACTCCACCTATCCAGATTCTCTTGAAACGTAACAAAATCCTAAGCAGTAATATATATATGGCCTTTAGCGTCTTTACAGACGGTCTTAGCAGCTAGAATATTCACTTTCACTTTGACTGACAGCTTCTCTCGTGGCTTATTCTACCAATGTTTGACCCGAGAGTGCGATGGCAGTGATTGCAGGTCAGTCTTTTGGGTTCACTTTGGCGAGTGTTTTCATTCCGCCTCTGTTGTTTTGTCAGGTATGTTTCTTTTGCCTTGGTCTATTGCGAGCGTGCCACTGCGCAATTTTTGTCTCCATCTGCTTCGATCATTTGCAAGGTTCTCCCATTCATTGGGGTCGATGTTGCCATTATCATTAAGCAGTAATATACAATAATAACAATAAGAACACGAAATCATCTTATTTACTTTTGAAAATATAGAGAAATATCAATATCAGAATCATCATCATCATCTTGGAAATTACAAAGATATGAGAGGGAGTGTAAAAATGGCAGTGTAGGCCTACAAATCATTCTAGAATTTATAAGCAGCAATATATGTGTATCAACTATATATAAAAAACGTGTTAAATCTTTTCAAATATTCAAGTAAAACTGGACAGAAAGCTTTAGTGAAATAGCCTTGACAGTTGTGTAGACCGACAGAGTAAGTCCACAGAGACAAAAGTAGTACATTGTAAAAGGTAATTAGATCTATAGCATGTTGAGGCAAAATTCGATGGATCATGTTGCATTATCAGTATTTCTTGTTAGTGAGTATTATTCTTTGATAGGTTATTTGTAGAAAGATATACTGTAACGAAATGCCGCGTAATGACCGTCCACTTGCCCGTTCGACCGGTCCACCTTCCTGATCTATTGTTCGAAGTTATGTCTCAGGCTACCTGCGGGTAGAGCAATTATCTCTGACCCGTCCACCTAATACCCCAGCGTCCGAGTTTGGCCATCGTAGAATCTTTGTGCACGTTTTTATGGCTCACGAATTCGAGCTAGCTAGAACCTCCCAGTTTTCCCCTCTGTAATTTTCTGTAATTTTGAGTTTCTGTATATATTCCAGAGCAAATCGGGAGTCGTCAGTCCGCTTGCGATAGACTCACTGCGAGGTCCTGCCCGTGCGAAGCAGTGTACCTGCCTGTAGAACTCAGGCGTGTATTTACAGTGTCTATTAAGGCCTGTATTAAAATTTAGCTCGTGTGGAGCGAGGTCCTGCTCACGTAGAGTGGTGTACCTGTCTGTCGTTCTTATTGTAAGACACAGACGTATATTAACATAGCCTACACGGTGTGTTAAGTTAGCTCGTGTAGAGAGCGTTTATGACTTTCAAGTTCGCGTAGGACTTAGTCATAGTAAATTACTGTATTTCTTGCTTCGTCAAAGCATGAAATAAGCTCAGTTAGAGCGGCGTGTGAGTCTAAGCTTAAAGTTAAAGTTAGCTCATGTACGCGGTGCATATATTGCACATATCTTAAGTTCTTAAGGAACTCGTTAATTTCCAGTGTTGTACTCGCTTCTTGTGGCAGTGTTAGACCTGTAAGTCTCAGCGTGACCAGGCAGGCTTCTGTCCGCGTGTAGGGCATTGTACCCGGCGTTTCTGTGAATTGTGCAGAACAGCGGGAAGGCTTGAGGCCAAGACCATAAAGTAACCACCTGTTTTAAAGTATCCTGTGCATATTGTTAGGACATTTCGATCCTGTTGTGTATCCTGTGACTGTGACCAGAGCCTTATCAGGACATTAGTTATATACTATTAGTCATCTTGTGGATGTGGACAGTGCTTTTTATGTGGAGTAAGGACATATTTGCAATTGAGTGTATCCTGTAGTGAATTTAAGAGAACATTATCTTGTGGAATCCAGTTTCCCAAGAGACCGGACATTCTTCGGTTTAGGACCATCATCGTCAAGTTTACAGATTCAAGATATAGGACAAGTTTAAGTAACATTTTAGTTAGAGTAATTATTGGAAGAGTGTGGATATATCCTGTGTGAAACGTTCTTTGAGTGCAGAGCTGGTGAGATATACAACGACCTTTTTATCTGTGTTTTAGTGTAGCATACTATAATCCATTTTATGGTCATTCCATTGTATTAATCAGAAACCTCTTCTTTCAGGGTAGTTAGTTTAGGTTATTGTTGTCACATTTATTATCTTTGGATCATTGCCATTTTAATATCTGTATGAAATATTTGTCCATCTCTTCTGACACGCTATTTAGACTATTTTACTAACATTAATTAAGCCCCCATCCCACGTGTCCCAATAAATTGATTGTGTGTATAACTGTAAAGCACTTGTTTCCATCGGTGTGTTATAGTCACTCATAGGCCGGAACATCCCAAGGTAGCAAACCGCATTTGCAGTACCATTGTCTGCACCTGCGCTTTGTGACATATACATTTCATGTACATTATGGTTTAAGACACTGGATTAGTTTTCAAGGCTTTTGAAAGATTGAACCTGTGTGTTATAGTGAATAAGGGTATGCCACTCGCGAGTGAAATAAAAAATTTAAAAAAAGACCTTGTCCGTCTTTACCTTCGTAAGCTTGGCACTCCCTTGCCAGTGAATTTAACAACTGTGTATTTGCACACAAAAAATCTTTTAAATGACTTCATTTTTATGTCCGTTAATTATTAATTTCATCCATTGTGACTAAGTGTAAGTCAGTGCCAAACAAACAATACAGTGCAAATTTTACTCATGGGCAACCAACTACAAAAACAACTACAACATGTCAACGAACGTGAGTGAAACTAATCCAGTGCCTTAAACCATGAGCTACACGAATGGTATACCTTTCTACAAATAAGCTATCAAAGAATTTACTAACAAGAAATGTTCACGCAACATGATCCATCAAATTTTTGCCATAACATACTATTACTTTCTACAATGCACTGTTGTCTCAGTGGATTTAATAGGTCAGTTTACACGACTATCAAAGCTACTTCACTAAAGCTTTCTGTCCAATTCTACTTGAATAGTTGAAAAGATTTAACATATTTTTTTTACATGTACTTGGTACAGACATATATTATTGCTGCTTATAGATTCTGGAATGATGTGTAGGTCATTTTTTATATTCCCTCTTATCTTTGTATTATTCCAAGATGATGATGGTGATGATTCTGATATTGATTATATCCTCTTTATTTTCAAGAGTAAATAAGATGATTTGGTGTTCTTATTGTTATCATTGTATATTACTGGTTAGCTTTCTGTAACGTTTTAAGTGGATCTGGACAAGTTAGGTTCATTATGTGAAACAATTTTAGTATTTTGTGTGAAGTATTTAATGTCTGCTGGATGATGGAATTGCACCATCTGCCAGTTCGGTAATTAAAATGTTGTTGTTTTTTTCTCAATGTGTTCTTTCCCGGCCGTTTCTCTCTGCATCAGTGTAACTTTGTATGTAGATCTAATTGTTCTGACATAACAAGCACATTTCTTATTTTCAAAAATTAAAATAAGATTCAGATGACTTTACACTTATGAGTCCTATAATTAGTTCACGCCTTGCCACTAAGTATATGTCAGTGGTGCCAAACAAAAAAATACAATACATGTTTAACTCATGGACAACTAATTATAAAAAAACCAAAACAATAACACTACCAAATGACACAAGTAAAATTAGTGTTAAAGTTTAATCATATCAATTTGAATGGATTTTCAGTCCTTTTGTATATCAATGCTTTTTAAGCATGTTTATTTCCTTTTAAATGTATCATAATTTACAAGAGTCAAAAATGTATGCTTCAATATGATACCTGATGACAGTGATAATGGACAATTCAAACTAAAGTTGAAATAAACTGCGGTCTTGACTTGTCTTTTTTTTAAAAGTTGGGGGTATAATCTAGACTGGGGGGTATAGTCTGGCCTAGCCCAAAGTATACCCCGAGGTATAAACTGGCCTAGCCCAGAATATACCCCGGGGTATATTCTGGGCTAGGCCAGTTTACCCCGGGTATAGTCTGGCGGGGGTACAATCTGGCCTGCTACACCGGAAAACAAGATTTATTTTCGTCGAGTAGAATTAAAAAGTATGACAGGAAATTTCTTTTATGCCTCAATTTACACATTGATGATAGAAACTCAACTTTAAAAATCACATTTGTGTATTCCAGGAGTCAGCGAGCCAACTAGTTTTAATAATACTTACACTTAGTTACACACCGAATTCGTTTGATACTTTGACAAAATGGAAACGGCCTGTAGAAGTAGTTTGTAGTTGGATGTGTAACTCAGTTCTGGCAAAAAGTGGAATCTAGAAGGCGGAACCTTGTCATTCTCAGGGGACGATGTGTTGACAATATTTAAACATCAGACGACTTTGAAGTAAATCGCTATCTCGAAAGTACGTGCACTCGAAGAGGGGCTTCGCTCCCTGGGTACGATAAAATTGCAAAGAGAGGTTGGGGGGGGGGCGGAGCTTTCCGGCCACTGCAGGTGCGCCTTTCAATTATGGCAATGCGGTTTATTTAGATTTTTTCTTCAACAAGATGAAGCGAAAGATTATATTTAATATTACAAGTTTCGAAGTTTTGGCTATGAATTTGATTAATCGGTCGGTTGCAAAGAGAGGCCTCGATTTAAAACAAGGCCTTTATCACGGCTATTCACCCTTCTAATTAGGTAGTCCAAACTGATAGTGATATTTACTTTTTATCATATCTCACCAGTTATTGTCTAGTCTGATGGAGATTGCTTTTCCAACAATTTTGATACCAAATTTATTATTCTGGCTTTGGATCTCAGAATTAAGTCGATGCACTAGGCGTGAAATGCAAAGTTGGTAATTTTCCCGAAAATACATTGCAACTCGGACTGAATACTCTTTCGCGCACTTTTATGCTTGTAGAAATCATTTTGACATAAGTATGTGATACTACACGATGCTGCTTGTTTAAATAGCCACATTTCTAAGTCGTGTTGTACATGTATAATGTTGTGGCACTTCGGGTTAAGAGGGTTAAGTTATCTTCATTTATTCAGAAAAGGCTAGAAGAGCACTAAATTTGGATTGTGGTATGACTGTGTGCATCCAGGATTTGACTCCCCATCCAATTTTACAAGACAAAGACTTGATTTGTTCATAAAGTCACTGAAGATTTCCCCGAATTTGTTTAACTGTTCAAAAAGAATTTAATTTTTTTTATAAATTTTCGGCCATAATGGTCATATAATGCCAATAAAGAAATTAAGGCAACCTTTTTGTACCAGAAATAGGCACTACTAGGTGGAACTATGAAACCTGCATGAGAGGGAGGCGGAGAGGGGAAGTGGGGGAAGAGAAAGAAAGAGGGAGAGAAATGAATGGGCGCAAGAAAGACGGGGAGAGAGAGCGACGAACAAAAAAGCTGAAGACAAAGAAAGAAGAGGGGTCGACAGACGGAGGGAAATAGAAAGAGTGAGAAGGTGGGATAGAAAGAGCGAAAGTCGGAGAAAAGAGGGCGCGGTGGGGGGGGGGGGAAATGAGTAAAGGGAAAGAGAGAAAAGGCGAAAGATAAAGGAGAAGGCGAGAGATAGGGGAGAGCTAATGACAAAGAAAGGTGAGTGAGAGAGAGGGATGGAGAAAGCGAAAGACAAAAGAGCGAGAGAGAGGGACGCGCAGCAGAGAAAGAAAAAAAGAACGAAAGATAGAGGAAGAGAGAGCGCGAAAGAGAAAGAGAAAGTAGAGACTGGGGGAGGCGAAATGACATGGACAAACATTAAAGTTTAAACCAAATCAAATAGAAACTAACTTTATAGTTTCTCCTCCCTCTTCCACCAACCCAGAAAACTGGATAACCCTCCTTCCCACCCCCACCTCCCCTCTATGATGAGCTGCTGAACTTGCACTCACTCATAGACCCACCCCTACCCCTCTCTTTGACGACCTGAAACAATGAAAGCAAATTAAATCTAAACCACACACATAGACAATCGAGATAAGACGGCGAGAGACCAGAAAGCTCAAAGATCCTGGATATTACAATGGGATATGTATAATATACTGCTTATTACATGAGATTCAGTGAGGTGACTGAAGTTTTTCAGAACTGGAGTTAGGGAAAAAGTGTGCTTTACGGACAAAACAATTTTACACGGAACTTTTCACTTGCTATTTTTTTCTTTAGTGACACTTTAATTGATCAAGCTCTGAAGGTCAAGTAACGCCCCTCCCCCTCCCCCAAACCAAAAAAAAAAAAAGTGAAAGGCCGTGCCGATACACCGTTAACTCAAACCAAACAATAGTATCCTGAAATGGGTTTGCCGACCACAAAAATAATGTTACAACTTACAGTACCTACAAAGAACGCTGTACAGAGCGTACACAGTTTGTCAATCTACATGCATTATCAGAATACTCGTGCAATTTTTTAGACCCACCGCCACGCATACAGATAGGATTTGCGTAAAATTCTGAAAATGCGCGGGTTCTTTTGAGAAAAGGAGACTTGACATGATGGGGACTTTTTAAATTTTGGTGTCCTTTGAGGCGTTGATTTCATCCCAGATCCTTTTTTCACGAACGCGTGTTCAGACGCACAAGCCCATGCCATTGCCTGCAAATTTTTGGTGCATACAGCTGTATGTGGTGTACTGTTCTGTCTACAACGGTGAATTTTGTGGACGACCCTACGCTTCTCGGCATCTATGATTATCTTTTTGTGCGGATTCTTTCAATCTGATGCGGTGCATTTTGACTTGTACCGTTCGAAGAACGGGACAGTTCTATATGAGTATAAAATTCCTTTGAGAGCTGCAGCATCGATTCTCAAGAATTCGACCAACGAGACCAGAAACCAACAATTCAGAGTTTGGACCTCTGTACGTTTGGAATTTAGCTGATCGTGTGTGATTTCTTTTTCTCTCAAAACTGACCATCGTATCCAGAGCCCAGTAATTCAAGGTGTGGACCTTTGTGCGTTTTGGATTTGGCTTAGCAACTTAGAGTGGGAAAATCTTGGTAAATGTAGCTGGTACATTGTTTGGTCATGGTTTATGCACACCATTTCCCTTATCCCGACTACCGATCAGAGCCAGTTGTACAGAGTAAGGCTGTTGTGAATTTTGCATGTTGAGTGGATCAGTATTAGGAATGGACTGATACAAAGAATCCACATTTTATATACTGATCTTGTCAAAATGTCAGGCTCCCACACTGCTTGCACAACTTTTCTCAAACTTCGGCCCCCAATTGGTAATTCAGTAGCGCGAAGTCCGGGTGCTTTACTATATTGTACAAGTATCCTGACTTTACGTGCTGATGTTGTCAAGCTCCCACATTGCCTGCACAATGTTTCTCAAACTTCGGCGCTCGATTGGTAATTCAGCTGCACGAAATCCAAATAGTTTACTATATTGTGCAATTAAACAGCCAGAACCCTCACCTTACGTAGTGGTCATGTCAGGTTCCCACATTGCCTGCACAACTTTTCTCAAACTTCGGCGACTGATTGGTTATTCAGCGGCGCAAAGTCCGGGTGGTTTATTATATTGTGCAATGAAACGGCCGAACCCTCACTTTACACAGTGATAATGTCTTGTTCCCACACTGCCTGCACAAAATTTCTCGAACTTCGGCGACTATGTAGTATTCAGCGGCACGAAGTCCGAATTCTTTACTATATTGTGCAGCTACACAGCCAGAATCCTCACTTTGTGCTGATATTGTCAAGTTCCCACATTGCCTGCACAACGTTTCCCAAACTTCGGCGACCGATTGGTAATTCAGTTGCGCGATTGTGCAAGCAAACAGCCAGTACAGCATCTAGGTCCACAACGATACATGTGCTACGTTGCTCAGACATTAACAAAATGTGGCAATTTGAAAATCGACACTGCGGTCTCTGGATTTTAGCGTCAGAAACAGACAAAAGTCAGAGTGGGTCCGTGTCCTACACCTCTCTATAGCAAAATCTCTATAACTTACTTCTTTTGAACAAAGACACCTTTGTTTTATCCCTTTTGACAGATTTTCAATTATAATTTATATCTACCCACGGTCCGCGAAAGGTCATAAGATCGAAATATATCGCCGCATGATAGGTCAACTCTGCCTACAGCACGACATGGTAAAAATGAAGAACAAAGAGAGGTGAAAAACGAAATTTCCTATCAGACTTTTCGAAGAAAATTGGTCTTTGCCGCAGGAAAATGGTAAATATTTGAGATAATGTTGTCCAAATGGATGTGGCCACGTAATTTATCGTCAAAAACTGAGGCAGTACACAAAGTTTCACAATTTTTTGGCCGCAAAGCGATGTTTCAGATGCTTACGTGTTTGCCTTTTAGCTCTGTATAGTTTTGTTTTTTTTAAATTTTCACACCAACTCCTTAGCAAACATGCGTTAGTCCGTATCTTTTATGTTCTACCGATTACCTTTTTCTCAGTAAACCATGGAAAGCGCATTGTAACCGTCATGCAGCTAACGCGCCTTAAAACGTTAAAAAAAAGATTTTTGAAATCCCCTCTCCGATCACCAAAATCATCATAAAATGTGTAGCAGGAGTTCCCATCTTTTTCGTCCTGTTTACCCTTAACTTTTCGAAAGGAGATTTACCCCCACCCTACTTTCTTCAGTAATTTTTCTAACATGCAAGTTCAAATAATTATTATAATGGCACTTTAAAATATTTCAATCATTTAGGAACAACCAATGATGAACAGATACCTGTATTTAAAAACAAAAGTATTAATCTGGAATCAACTTACCATTTGGGTAGGCGAAATTTACCCCACGAGTGTAATTTTACCCCATATTGGAAACTCCGGCCTATAGGTACTGTAGCTACCTGCATACCGGTATGTGGTGGACAAATATAAGGACTTGACAAATATAATCTCGAGCCAAAGAAAGGCAAAGTCTGGTGCGTTTAGAAGTTTGTGCTCTTCTTCCGAAAGCTATAACTTTGCAGCCCTTTGACAGAATTTATTGAAAGTTGGTGTATGGACTACTGAACTTCATGATCTAATAAAATATTTTGTTGAAAAATCTTCGCATTTTGCTTCTTTAGGTTTTGTTTACAAAACAAAGAAAAAAAAAAAGGTTTCAGACAGAAATTCAATAGTTTTTCGAATAAAGCCACTATTTCCGTCAAGAAAAAATTACCAACTTCGGCTCAGAAGTAAATGAATTTAGGCGGTGGAATCAAGGCAGTAATTCTCATTCCGTTACGCACCCCCAGGGGATTTTTTTTTTTTTTTTTTGCACGCTTAATATCGATTTCAATCAGAAATAACCAATGTTGCCATTTCAAATGTAGTACATTTTTATGTAAATTGTTTCAATTTTACATGAAAATGACCGTAAAAGGTATGAGGCACTCAATGTTTGATTCGTTCACACGGACGGTTTTAGTATGCAAATGACCCCCCCCCCCCCTCCCCCATCGGGAAAAAAAATCAAAGATCTGAGGCGAACAATACATGACAGAGCTGCTTATAAGAAACTATATCCGATTTTAAAAATTACAAGAGGTGTGCACATTTGCGAATGATTTACGCAAGGCATTTTCTTTTCTGTACAAGGTGATCATAAACACATCGAAAGCATATTTAGATTTTTCCTATGGGGTGATAAACGAAATCGCATTTTTAGAGACGAGCTGGGATTTTCACCCCATCCCACAGTGTGAAAGTGACGAAATAAAATTGATGCATTTACTGTAAAATGGAACGTTCAAGTAGGGTACCTTTTTGGGGGGGGGGGGGGGTGTCTAATATTTAGAAAAAGATCATAGAAATTTGCGGCTTTGAAAAATTTACGTGGGGTGTGGATTTACCGATCAGAAAATCTTAAGGCCATGAAAAAATCAGACTGCATGCAAAAATTGATTGCAGTTCAACAATGTTTTCGAGAAAATTGCAGAAGACTGGTGGCACAAATTTCTTAACACACCATAGTTCTGGAAAACCAAGACATCTCAGTCTATCTCATGTAATACACATTATGGTACACACATTCCATCATAATACCTCGGAAGGGCATCCAAATAATCTTACTGAGATAAATCTCTTTCAACAATGGTTATCTACCATAATTGCTGTCAGCAAATTGAGATTCATGCAGTTTTCGCAGTAGATCAGAGACAACGAAACGAAAAAAAAGGAAAAAAAAAACATTCATTGTAAATTAATATCACATGCAATCAAGACAATTAAGATTTTCTTTCTTCTAAATAATTGGCTGTCATGAGCAAAAGTGAACAGTTACGATGGGTCCAAAGATCTTAAAATAGTATTAAATTTTAAGATCTTTGGATGGGTCACAGAAGGGTTATGTCACCTATAAAGCAAAATAAAAACTGCTTGGGAGGGGGGGGGGAGCACCGAGAGAGAAAAGACGGTTGGGGAGAGAGAGAGAGAGGGTTTATTTCCAAACCTCTACAGTACAACTACAAGTGCACGAGAAAACTGAACCGCTCGCCACCAAGTCCCTCCTTCTATACCAATGGTTCTCAATCTTTTCAGGCTATCGCCCCCTTAACTCCCACTGCTTGGCCCCTCCCCTTCTCTCCCCCCCCCCCTTCTCTCCCCCCCCCCCCTCCCCTTCTCTCCCCCCTCCCCTTCTCCCAACAAAAACCCAACAGGTCCATTTCGCAAGAAGTCATAGATTACATATAAATTATAATGCTAAATTTAATTATTATTATTCATTACAAAGTAGAAAAGCATTCTTTATCAAACCAAACAGGCTTTTTCTCTTTGTAAAACCCATCTACGCTTGTTGTTGAACAACTGCCCTGCATTTGCCATCAAATTGTCCTTTTCATGTATTTGCTCCCTTCATCGCCCCCTTCATCCTTTTTGCCCCCTTACTGCCCTTTCCTTTGTCCCGCCCCCCCCCCCGCCTCTCAACTCCCCTCCCCACTCCTTCCGAAATCAAAATCACTCCCTGGGGACGATACAGCCCACACTGAAAACTACTTTTGTACATGCACAAAAACATGCTCACTTGTAGCTCTACGTTTTTTTTTTCAGCTGTGCTCATTTATTTCATGTGTTTCACAAAATCTCTTCGGGTCAGGGTCATTTTTCCCGATGTATTCGAGAGATAATTGCTGCCCCATTCTTTATGTTTTTAACTTTGAAACCAAAGGAGAAGTCAGTTGTCGGTTGCACACGTAAAGTATACTGTACTAAGTAAAAGTGAGTGGGTCTTTCAAGCAATGGAGGATCACCTATAAAAGCTACAAGTGCTTTGAAACTCTTCGTTAAAGGGTGAAGTCCATGAGGATCTGCGGCTGCTTTTATTGTGCTTGGTGAGGAGGTAAATATTCTCTCATATTCCATAGACTGATTGTTTGACTGACAGTTTGTGCTTGGTAATACAGTGTAAAACGTGTGATAACGTTACTGATTTTACTCTAAATAAATAAACCACTAGTTACCACGAATTCATTCTCGAACAACACCCCACCCACCCACATCCACACATGCACGCACGCGCACACACACACACACACACACACACCTACCTACCTACCTACCTACCTACCTACCTACCTCAATAAATACTTTTCAAGTGCGGTTCTGGTTGGTAAATATGTACACTAGTTGATAGACCCAGACCTAAACCTCTGTGGCGCTGTTCATATGACACTCCAAAATGATATAGATCTAGACTCTATTTGAAATCAGACTTAGAAAATTCTATTCGACTGTAAATGCCGTTTATTCTTTTACATTTAAGCAGAAACAGATGTTTCAGGCCTTTTATACGCTCTGCATTTTTGCATTTAGAAGAATTGTTTCGTTAGTTTTCATTTGGATGTAACTAATAGTTTCAAAATACTGATAAGATTATTTTTCTGAAACGAAGGTGTCGCATGCACTATGTTGAACCTTCAATGTACTGAAATGACAATAATGCTGGCTGCGGGTGATGGATTTGGAGACGAGAGAAGCAGTGCTAACTCTGCATGCATTAACTTTGTGCGCATATGAGTTTCTCCAGGTGTTTGTTGGTCATTTTCTTTTTTTCATCTGAAATATGAACATAGTAATTTTGGTTGGAGTTGTTGAATCGATATACTATAAAATACATAATTTCTTCTCTTTATAGCCAGAAACAGAGAGGCGAGGATTTTTTTTTTTTTTTTTGGTGGAAGAGGGTTGGGGGGGGGGGGAATTGCAAATGAAAGTAATGTGTTATTTATAGCTCTAGGATTCACTCCCTCTAATCACTCCACATTGTCTGAGTCATGACTGAAATCAGGCATTTATCCTTCCAGCAATCCAACGTCAATCCGACATAAATTTGCGTGGGATTGGTAGGATTACCATGGGGGTAGGTTCCCTACATCAAACGGATGTTGCCAAGATGTCGTATCCAGTGGATCTACATAAGAACAATGTCATTGGATGAGCGAATCTTAGCATCAGTTGGATTTCCATAGGGTCTCTGACTGGGTAACCATCAACGTGGTTAGTACATTCAATATAAATCATGCGACGCAAATTATATTCATACAAATCAGAATAGGAAACGGCAGAAAGATGAGAGTGAGTGGCAGAGAGTCGAATCCACCATTGGAAGTTTTGGAAACCGAGTCCTAAACCATTCAGCCAGCTGTGATCTAGAGTGACCCAGCCAGCACTACTACAGCAGTTGAACATACATTTGTACAGAATTTTCATAGGGTCGATAGGACTACCGTAAGGGCGGATTCCTTTCATCAAATTGATGTTGGTGCGACATCATGACCAGTGGATCTACGTTTGTTTAGAGTTTTCATAGGGTTGATAGGACTATGATGACGGATTCCCTTCATCAAATTGATGTTGGACGACATCATGACCAGTGGATCTGTGCAGGAACAGTGTTATTCCTATTTGTGCAAACTTGACGCCTGTCCTACATGCCGTATTTCCAAAGGGTTGCCTGGCTTGGAATTATTTTGAAATCAAATATATCTGATAAACATTCCTTGTTAGCGGGTTGCACTGCAGAGTATAAGATAAACTAAAACAAACAGTATGCAATGGTTTTATCCTCTCCTAGTATGAGAATTGAGGTACATGTTCATTGTGTATACTGTTGTAATGGTGATTGCTAAATATGGGTCTAGAATGCAGAATTGTATCAAGAGAATTAGTTTTAAAAATAAAAAATGTAGAAATCGTGGTTTAGCCCTGTCAGAAGCCTAGTGAATTCCTCCACAGGATTAAATACTGGTTACATTTCTTCCAATCTTTAAATCTAGGCGTTACACTGGGTATGCTGTAGTTCAGGTGATTGCTAAATGGGTTTGCAATGCAGTAATACAAGAAGAGAATTATTTTCAACAATAAATATATAGATTTACTTTTACAAGAGGACTAGTTAATTCCTCCAAAGGTTAAAATAATGTCTGCCATTTTTTCAATCTTTTATTCATTTAATGTGAGATTAGATCTACCCAAAAAATGAAATGGGATCATCTCACACTACTATATTGTAGCTTTGGCGGACATTTAGATTTATGGGTAGATTAAGAATAAGATTAGACTTACTTTTACCCAGCCAGCATCACCACATCAATCCGATGTAGATTTCCATAGGATTGGTAGGATGACCATAGGAGTAGGTTCCCAACATCAAACTGATGTGGGTGCGATGCCGTAACCAGCAGATCTACCTAGGAATGATACCATTCCTATTGTGCAAACTTGACGTCAATCATACATGTTGATTTTCCATAGGGTTGCTGGCTGGGTATATATCGGTACTAACGTCAATTAAAACCGGGATGATTAGCAGGATCAAAATTAGAGATTGAATCAACACAATTTGCATGATATGAACCAGCACCTAATTATGACCTGCGTATTTCGTAGAAAATCTCGTGATATCTACTGGATGCTGCACACATTCGACTCTGTAAAATAAAACTTGGGAAAGGCTCTGATGGAAGTGTGAACTACAATATTGGTTGTCAATGGTAATTACTATTGTGTGAATTAAAATGTTGTTTCTCATTTCTTTCTGCAGACACTTGTACAGCATGTCTTCATGTTCTTGAATGACCCAAAGATGATCTGAAATAAGACTTTCTTCCAATGGTGATAATGCACAGGATGATAGAATACAATCACAGCAACTTATGCCACATTTCTGGTAAGTGCAAACAAATGAAATAGAATCCGCATCAAATACACTCACTTTAGGTATCTTAATTTTTATTTCTCTTTCTAGCGTTTTTCCTCACATCCCACTTTCTCCTTCCAAATCACACTAGTAAAAGTGCAGGTATAAAATGTAAGATACAGAATAGAGATGCTTTGTCCCTGGACTGTAAGCCAAACAAAATGAGTCACTGATGAAATGTTAGAACCAAGGTTAAACTCTAACCCTAAAACTAAACAAAACTATATGTCCAACCCTGAATCGGCTAGCAACCTTACGTCAATCCAGCATGTGGGACTGAACTCAAGTTTGCTCATAAGAATGAAAATATTCCAACATAGATCCGCTTGTGTTTGTGATGCAACAAAACTGTTGGTTGGATGTAGGAAATCCAAGCCAATGATAATCCTACCAATCCTTATTGTCAGATTGACGTAGGAATGTTGGCTTGGAAACCTGACTGTGATATATTGTCTTAGTGCATCACATTAATGTTTCCCAGCCAGCATCCCTATGTCACTCCAATGTAGATTTGTATGGGATTTCCTGAAAACATCCCAACAAAGCATGCAAACATGGTGAGACACTTGTAACAATCAGAATCATAGTCTAAGGAACCATAGGGAAAGAGGATGATGATCAATAACATTGTATTCATCCATCCTGAGCATATATTCAGGCCCAAGGTCTTGTCACGATTCCTTAGCCTTTAATGGTCTTGCTTAGTGGAAAAACCATGACAAAGAAAAAATAGTTAAACAATGTCCATAATGCCATCAACAGGAATGCACCAGTGATATAGAAGTCTATGATTTGCTGGCATGTATACTAGAACTACACTGAAATAGTATAACTTGAATTCATGCCAACTGTAATGCATTGTCATTTCTGCATTATGTCAAATAAACTCAACATGAACATTGAACATATATGATATAAACAATGAACTTTACATCAAGTGATGGGAGACCCTCTCAACACACACAGATTTTGGTTAACCCCTTGATTGTGCTGTTGACATACACCCGAAATACAGGATTTCAAGGCCGATCAATTTGCCAAATTCCGTCTATCGACTTGCGCGCGCATCATTCATGTCAACAATGCAACAATTCGCATCACATCCCTCCATAACTGAATGAAAAAGACTAGTACGACAGAGCTCTTTGAGTAGTACTCTCTGTGTTTAAAGCCGCGCACGTTGTGAACTTATAGTGAAAGAAGGAATGGTCCGTCTCGGTTTTCTGTGTCTCGGCATACACCACACTTCCCAAAAACTGACATTGCGAGTATGCTGTGGATGTTCAATTTATCACGTAAATGCGCTGTTAACGTGCAGCGTACGTCTTATTAAAACCATGTAACCTGCTACCTCATCCACTTTAGACATTTTTTTAAGCAAACGGCGGGGAAAAACATGACATGACAACACATAGGACTGAGATCAAGTTTACGCATAGGAATGACATCATTCCTACATAGAACCATTGGTAAGGACATCATGTCACTGTTGATTTGATGTAGGAAATCTGCCCCCACAGTAATCCTAACAACCCGGTTGAAATGCTTCAAGAATCTACACTGGACTGACGTAGGAATGCTGGTGCGGGATCAGTGTACCACTTGTTCAGTGCAGCATCATGGACATTTTACTGCACAGTAATTTTGATTTCAAACAGAGAGATTTGGGAATGGAAGTTAGATGGAATGAGCACATCTAAAGCACTGTGCTTAAGTTAAGCACATAAGTTTTTATGTTTATTGATAAGTTGAACAGGCAGTTTGTCTTGGTTGTGCTGATAGAGGTTGCTCTGAATATACACAGATTACCTCCTGTAAATTGATGACCAACATGTGCCCGTCCTATGTAACTCAACCAACGGAGGTACATTCATCACAGGGAGAATGGGTTTGTAGTGGAGAGTCTCAATAAAGGTAAAGTGACCAATGCCATACTAAACTGCTTAGACAAAGACATTATCAATATTATGTAGATCTTATGGCAGTAATGTTGACCACAAACCGAAGAAAGTTAGGAAACTAGAAAATGGAATAAGTATATATATGTTAAGCACTGATGTACTTTACTGATGTCCTTTTCTTTCTTTCGACGAGTGCCAAATACACTGCGGAACCTTCGTATTGTGTCAAATTCAGTGATTTTCTGCTCTTTATCCTTTTCAAATTTGTAATTTGGCCTGGTCATTATGTCAGTTTTACATAATTATATATATTTGTTCTTTAAAATCTTCTGTCCGGCATTTCTATGCATAAAATGTTTGGAAATGTTCAATGTTTGTAAAGTTCGTGTGGGCATGCAGAATTAGATAAATGCCATTCATATTTTGTAAATTTTCATTGAAATAGCCGTTAATGCTGGCAAATTTGTGCATCAGGAGATAGATGAATTATGCATGGTTTGTCGGCATGAAAGCCTGCCCAAAAGGCATTTATCCCAGGACCTGTCTTGACCGAGAACGAGTTTGGCTTCATTTGGCTGCCAAACTGTTGTTAACCACTCGTCTGCTAACAACAAACCATGCACAATCTGTCAGTCTCCCCACTGCGCAACTGTTACGCCATCTACACACCAATCATCAAGGCATAATATAAGAAATGAAGTTTCCAAACATGGGGAAAGCAACTCTCTGCTATCAATCAGTTTGTAATTTGACAGTTTGTCCCTTTTCTGTAAAATTTTATTTTCATGAGATAGGCCATTTGGTCACGACACCAACTATATGTGTCATAATTTAGAAGATATAAGATTATGTTGAGAGTGGTGAGGCCATCTCCTTGGTAATGGATAGGTCTATCTGGTATCGAATTTAGAATATTGGATAGTGACTTTCTTTTATTATCAGAGATAAAGCGCTTATGAAATCATTCTAATATTTTGTTAGACATATTTTTTTCTTAATTGTAAGCCAGAGAAGATGAAATCTATGTTGTAAGTGCATGTAAAAAGTTAACGAGAATCTCATAAAAATATTCAGTCTGATGTGACATTTAATTTAAATGAGTAAATAATGGTATCGATTCCCACTTCCGCTTCCGGTTGTTAGGAAAATGGCAAGGGGAAAGGCAGGTAATCATTGTGTAGTTTATGCCATTTTGAAAAAAAAATATTTATTGTCTTATTTCTTGTGGATGGCTTTTATATTTTGTTTATGGTGTTCAGCAAACTTTTTTGAGTGAAAACAATGTATTTTAAGTATGTTTGGGGAAGAAATGAATTTATTATGTGAGTTTATGCATGATTGGCCACACCTTTGTCGACCCAACAGGTGGTGTTTTTGCACCATATAAGAAAAACCCGCCATATTTATAGTACAGAACAGCCATCTTCGGGAAACCTGGGTGGTTACTGGCCCCTTTCCCATGCAGCGTTGAGGTCGCAGGGCGACCAAGGTACTCGCACGGTTAGTCACGCCCAACTAACCTGTAATATAGCCTAGGATCTGGCGAGTTTCCTCCCTTAAGACGCTGCTGAGGGACTGGATGCTGGGGTGGAGTTTGGTCGGGGGTAGGCCGGACAAAACATACGGATTAGAACCTACTTCCTTAGGTCTTAAGGGGCAACTGGTACTTTAGGGTATTGGACTTAGGATCGTCCATGTCATGGGAAAAGTGCTCTCGCAACCACATATTCAAACGGCACACGTAGTGTAGCTATGTAGGGTAATGTGTGCTGGAGTCCCCGTGCCACTTTTTTTTTTTTTTTAGAAACATCTGTGAACAGAATTCAGAATCACAATAACAAATTTTGAGATATTTTTAAAGTGAGCATTCTTTACAAAGTTGTTGAAATTGTCTCTGTTCATTGATTTCCTATTGCTGTAGCATAATTACATAAACATTAAATGTTTCCATCGCGAAAAGCCGAGTTTGGTTTGTTGACGTCGAAATAGTGTTTCAGAAAACACATTGTTGAGTGTCCGCCTGGTTGTGTGAAGCAGAAAATGAAGATTATAGAGGCTCACTGCAGCGGTAGAGGAGCGCCCCATTATTTTTATTTAATTTGTACGAGAGTAGGAATACAACTGTCACTGTCGAGTGTAATTAAATGAAGAAAATAAAACAAAAATTGAAAAGTTTTGTCTAATCCTGTCGCAAGATTAATTATATAGAGCAGAGCAAAAACATCGTGTGTGTTTCTGTCTCTTATTAATAGTATGGATCCAATGGTTCCCATACCAGCTAATTTCCTGTGTTGTGCACGATGGTGGTCGGTTATAAGTGTTTGCTTTAGCCATGGTTTCCGACAAAGTCACACGACTCAGGCTCACGGCTATACAGCCAGCGTGACATAAATAGATCTATCAGTACCTTGCTACACCTAAAAAGAGGTGTTTCAACAGTATCTTGAGATACATTTTTTCATCGCTCAAGCATTTAAACTTCAGTAATTCTTTTAAAGTTTGGTACTGAACTCGAAACATTTTTTAGATCATGAAATGGAACAGTGCAAAAATGATATCAGTCAGTATTGTTTAGTTGTGCCTGGGAGTCCCAACATGGGGTAAATTTAACCACAGGGATTAATTTCGCGTACCCAGAAAGGTGGGGGGGGGGGGGGGATAAATTTGCTGACTCTGGGCGTGTATTGTAAGAAAGATCCAATGTTGTCTGGATACCGGTATTTCACTTTGTACTACAGCTAGGCAGGAATTGTCTCGCTGTAACATTCAAAGAGTTCGTACCAGGTCTTCAAAGGTTCTCATACAGTCAAAACAAGAGTATAAGCCGAGGATGTGTTTGTTTTTGTTGTTTTTTTTTTTGGTTCTTGTTGTTGTTTTTGTTTTCGGGAGTTCCTATTGAGACACACTCAAGTTAGCGAGAGCCCGTTCTCGGGGGCAGGGGGGATGTCAGATGAAGTTGTTTGCTGGCCATGATGGTTGGTGGGCATTCTCGACTAGCTTTTTGGGAATCTAGATCAGAAGCCCCTCCGTAATGAAGCAGTTTGTCTCCCCACACCATCTCTACCTTAACGATAACGTCTGACATTCTGAAAAGTTATTTTGCCAAGTAAAAACGTTTCTGTGTTTGGGATAGTAAAAGGTTAGAAATATTTTTCTTTCTCTTTCTTTTTGACTGTAGAGTTTGTTGTCGTTGTTGAATGCATGGATATTGCCATAGTGGTTAGTACACAACTCCAGCTTGCCAGTGCAGCTTTGGTATTTTTATAGTAGTGATTTCCCTTGAAGTGGGTGGAAATAACATTCCTGTTCAGGGGGTATTAGTTTACGCGATATTGTGGAATTATCTTGACAATCATGCATTTACATTTAAAAACAAGTGACTGAAGTCTTTAGAAAAGTCAATGTTGATTTTTGTTCTGTTTTATTTTATTGGTATTTAAATAAAGTAATCATTCCATTCTTCTACCCCTTAGCAACCATATGAGCTAATCCCATCACTACAACATCGCCCGCCATTTTCAAGTGACCACTGTCTGCCCTATCCCAATTCCCCGTGGATGTGATCTTATTTTTCAGGCCAAATTTGCCCCATTGTTTCAGGTGGTCGAGAGGGGGAAAAGGTCTATGGGTATGCACAAGTTCGACAACCCATCATGAGAAGGGGGGAAGCGAGGCATTAGCCATGTTTCCCGGGTGGGTTGTGGTAAGAGAATTCGAAAGACCTGCTCTATCAGAATACTTTCACAAAAATTCCAGAAAATGTTACTTAAAGTGGAATACCACGTTTTGTGAATGTAACACATGTCACGCCAAGTTAAGCACTATTTTGTCTAAGAACTTACTTTTAAGTTCTTTTTTGACTAAGGATAACAACATGTAAAATGATCTTTTTTTTGTTGTTGTTTGTTTGTTTGTCAAAAAGGTTTAAATGATGAATATCTCACTTAATGATTCTTTTTGGAAGCTAACAAGGTGAAAAGCCGGTGTTAGGTGTAATACACGTCACATATATGGAATGGGCCATAAAACTGTCCATTGTGGGGTCATTTCGTCCCAAAGCCGGAAAGTTATTTCATACTGTTACATTTAGATAAGGGACCATCTTTAAAGCACTTACATTCAGAAAGGGAGTGAGCCCCCAAAAAGCGCATAGAGCGGGAGGGGGATGGGGTCTGTGAAGAGTAAGTGTGCTTTTCAGTTCTGATAATAAAGTAAAAAGTTTGGTTTTATTCCCTTTTCTTCAGTAAATTAAGTTGTTGGATTTTTTTATTTTTTTTTAATGAAGCAGTCAAATGATCCATGCAAAATGCTACTTAGTTTTCCAGCACCAGGGTCTTGTCATGGACATTCACCATTCTAATGACCAAGCAGGTGGGAGCGTTAAGACGGGGCATATGAAAATCGTCTGTAGGGGTGGAATGTGGGTGGGGAGGGGGTGTAGAAAAAAATGGCCAAAATCGAGTATATACATACTTTATGGATTGTCCCTGGCTAATGACCTTCATCAGTTTTGTTGTTGTTTTTTCGTTTATTTTTGTTTTTACTGTCAGACTTCGTGAAAATTAAAAATACACTTTTTGTTTTGTTTCTGTTTTTGGACATACATTGTACGTGTATTTTAACTTCGTGCTGAGTCAATCCACATCTTTTATTCTTTTCTTTTTTTTGCTTTTGGTTCGTGATTTCACGCTGTTGGCCCCCTATTCTTGATTTCTTTTTCTTGTGCTGTTTCTTTCTTCTTGCTCGTTGTCTTCTTGTCTCGTCGTCATCTGTTCTTATCTGTTGTGGTGGGCGCCAAAAGAGGTGCAGTCAGAGGACAGCGTGGCAGGTAGTAAAAGGGAGATAAGCGCGCTGCCAGTACCACCACTCCTGTTTTCAGGGTTTGATCCCTTCGTATATCTATGTGTCACAAATTGTCTGTATTCCTCTGGGGGCTGTACAAATTGAAAAGTAAGACTGCTGTGGCAGTTCCTTCCCCGTTTCAGGTTTCTAGCGTTTCCGAATTTTGCTTCTGTAGTTCTGGGTGCCGTCAGCGCAGCTGTCTTCACCCAGATTAATCCCTCCACAGAATGTAAATTTAGGGGTCTTCTTATTCAAAATTCTGCGGTAGATGGTCCCAGGTGCAATAGGCATCTGGGGCCATTATCGTCTGCCTGTATATATTAAAAAAATGTGTTAAATCTTTCCAGCTATTCGAGTAGAACTGGACAGGAAACTTTAGTGAAATAGCCTTGATAGTTGTGTAGACCGACGGAGTAAGTTCACTGAGACAAAAGTAGTGCATTGTAAAAAGTAATTAGATCTATAGCATGTTAAGGCAAAATTGGATGGATCATGTTGCATTAACAGTATTTCTTTTTAGTGAATATTATTCTTTGATAGCTTAATAGTAGAAAGACATACATCTCGTGTGCCTTATGGTTTAAGACGCTGGATTAGTTTGCAATTAGGTATCTGAAAGATTGAACTTATGTGTTATAGTGAATCAGGGTATGTCACTTGCGAGTGAAATAAAAAAAAACAAACAAAAAACTGACCTTGTCCATCTTTACCTTCCTAAGCTTGACACATCTCTTACCCAGGGATTTAGCAACTGTGTATTTGCATACAAAAAATCTCTAAAATGACTTCATTTTTATGAGTCCGTTAATTATTTCATCCATTGCGACTAAGCGTATGTCACTTGTGTCAGTGCCAAACAGCGTGCAAGTTTTACTCATGGGCAACCAACTACAAAAACAACTACAACATGACAGCGAACATGAGTGAAATGAGGGTTAAACTTGAATCATATTAGCTTGAATGGATATTCAACCCATAGTATATCAATACATATTAATGCCCGTTTTTTTCCTCTGAATTGTATTATGATTTACGGAAGTCAAGAATGTATGTATTACTATGACGCCCGATGACGGAAGTCAAGAATGTATGTATTACTATGACGCCCGATGACAGTGATAAAAAAGAAATGGAATTAAACTATGATTGAAATAAACTGTGGTCCTTGCTTGTTTAACTGGGTTAGCCCAGAACATACCTGGGGACATAAAATAGGCTAAGCTCCTTTAACCCCTCATGTAGTCTGGCGGGGGGGGATAATCTGGCCTGCTTCACTGGGGTTAAAGTGGCTTAGTCTATTTTGTACCCCAGGTATAATATATTCAGTTTATAACCGGGGTATACTTTAGGCTAGGCCAAACTTTATTCCATCAATCCAGACTATACACCTACATTCAGGCAAAATATTCAAGTGTACAATATTTAAGTTTTTTAAATTTTATTTCACCCGCAAGTGACATGCCTTTATTCACTATAAGACACAATTGCAATCATTCACATGCCCTGCAAACTAATCCAGTGCCTTAAACCATGAGCTACATGAAATGTACGTACACCTTTCTACAAATAAGGTATCAAAGAATTCGAAATATTAACCCAACGTGATCCATCGAATTTTTGCCATAACATACTGTAATTACTTTATACAGTGCTCTGTTGTCTCATTGGATTTAATCTGTCAGTTTACACAACTATCAAAGTTACTTTACTAAAGCTTTCTGCCCAGTTCTGCTTGAATAGTTGAAAAGCGTTAACACATTTTTTACATATAGTTGGTACACATATATTCCTGCTTATACGTTCTAGAATGATGTGTAGTTCATTTTTATATTGCCTCTTATCTTTGTGTTATTCCAAGATGATGATGATGATTCTGATATTGATATTTCTCTTTATTTTCAAGAGTAAACAAGATGATTTGGTGTTACTATTGTATATTACTGGTTAGCATTCTGTAATGTTTCAAGTGGATCTGGACAGGTTAAGTTCATCATGTGAAAAAATTTAGTATGTAGGCCTATTTAGTTTTATGTGCATTATTTAATGTCTGCTAGATGATGGAATTGCACCATCTGTCAGTTGGGTTAATAAAATTGTATTTTTTTTTCTCTGTATGTTCTTTCCCGACTTTTTCTCTCCACATCGTTGTAACTTTGTATGTAGAGTAGATCTAATTGTTCTGACACATAGCAAGCACATTTCTGATTTTCAAAAATTAAAAATAAAATTCAGATGACTTTACACTGAGTCTTATAATTATTTCATACCTTGCCACTAATTTTATGTCAGTGGTGCCAAACAAAGAAATACATGTTTAGCTCATGGGCAACTAATTATGAAAAAAACAAAACAAAACAAAAATAATAATAATACCAATGGACACAAGTAAAATTAGTGTTTAAGTCTCATCATATCAATTTTAACGGATTTTCAATCCTTTTGTGTATCAATGCTTTTTAATGCATGTTTGTTTCCTCTTAAATGTATCATAATTTACAAGAGTCAAGAATGTTTGCTTCAATATGATACCTGGTGACAGTGATAATGAACAATTTAAACTAAAGTTGAAATAAACTGCGGTCTTGACTTTTTTAAAACAAAAAATAGGGGGTATAGTCTGGCCTAGCCCAAAGTATACCCCGGAGTATAAACTGGCCTGCTACACCGGTATACCTAGTTTGTTTGTTTTTTTGTTGTTGTTAGTTGTTTCTAATGCCGGGTGTGTCTAACGCAGGGTGTTGCATACTCCGTCATACTCAACCTTTTAAGTGTGCTGAGAGAAAATTTCGCATGACCGTCAGTGTGGAAGACCGGGAGAGTATCTGCACTGCAAGAAAAGAGTATAGAAAGTGTTGTCGTAAGAAAAGGAGGAAGGAGAAAATATTATCGGCAGATAAATTATTCGAGCTTAGCCGTTCTGACCCAAAGAGTTTTTGGAGAAAATTAAAAACCAACAAAACTCAGGTAACAGGAAAGTGCGATTTTGTAGACTATTTCCAAACCCTAAATAACAGGTTATCAATGTTGGGGGAAGGGGAAGAAGAAGAAATTAGTCGGTGGGAGGGGAATGAGGATCAACATTATGACCAACTACTTGATGAAGAAATATCAGGGGATGAATTAGAGTGGGCTATTAATAGTTTGAAAAGTAACAAAGCCGCAGGTTACGACAATATCGTTAATGAATTCATTAAATATGGGGGTTACCTTGTTAAAGTCGTTTTAGTAAAATTATTTAATGCTATTTTAAAATTAGGTTGTTTTTCCGAAATCGTGGGCAGTCGGGGAAATCGTTCCAATTTATAAAGGTGGTCACAAAGATGACCCAAAAAATTATCGAGGAATATCTTTTGAGCTGCCTGGGTAAACTTTTCACTAATATTCTAAATAATCGTCTCACACACTGGGCAGAATGTAATAATGTTTTCTGTGATAACCAGTTTGGTTTCCGTAATAACAAGGGCACAACAGACTGTATGTTTATATTGCATGGTTTGATAGAATTATTTCAAGAGAAGTCAAAAAGTTTGTATTGTGCTTTTGTTGACTTTGAATGGGCGTTCGACAGAATAAATAGAAGAGCACTATGGTTTAAACTGGAGCAAAGGGGAGTAACTAAACAAATGACTAATTTATTGAAAAACATGTATAGTAAAATCAGGTTATGTGTGAGGGATGCCAGCAGTGTGAGTGAAGCAACTGATACCTGTTTCTTTTCGTCAAGTGTAGGACTATTTCAGGGTGAATCTTTGTCGCGATTTTTATTCTTGATGTTTATTAATGGCTTGCATGATTGGTTGTCTGCAAAAGATGTCAAGGGTGTACATATAGAAGGTTTGATAATGATACTGATGTTCGCAGATGACATGGTCTTATTTAGCGATAGTAGGCAAGGACTACAACACGGTTTGAATGCTCTGAATGGATATTGTAATGGGTGGGGTTTGACTGTGAATACTGGTAAGACAAAGTGTGTGGTTTTCAGCAAGGGAGGGAAGTCTGGCGTGCGGGATAGATGGATGTACAATGATATAACTCTGGAAACCGTTAGTTCCTTCAAGTATCTTGGGTTTATATTTAGTAGTACAGGTAAATTTTCTAAAGGTATTCAGGCGCTAGTGGATCAAGCACAGACAGCTTTATTTGCTTTGAAGGCTTATTTGCATAAAAATCCAGAGCTGAGTCCTTCGTTACAGCTACGACTATTCAATACATTAATAAAGCCTATACTTTTATATGCTTGTGAAATCTGGAGATTTGCTGAAGCTTGGCCCATTGAGCGAGTCCATCTCACATTTCTGAAGTCTGTTCTAGGTGTAAGAAAAACCCCAAATGCTTTTATATATTTTGAGTTGGGAGTTTATCCTCTAAAAATTGACCGCCAGGTTAGACTAATGAAATTCTGGGTTAAAATATTAGGCTTTGACGACAATAGTACCGTTAAAAAAGTTTATAGCAGATTATTATCAGCCACAGAAAACTACACAAGTACAATTAACTGGGCTTCACTGTCAAAGAAAATACTGGAGAAAACTGGATTTGGATACATCTGGGAAAGTCAAAAGGTTGATCAAACTTCGTTGTTTTTATCTGAATTTGAACAACGTCTACGTGACAATTTTCAACAAACATGTCGAAGTGACATAGAACATTTAAGTGAGAATCGGCTATATAGACATTTAGCTGTTGAATTTTACTCAGAAAATTACTTACATGAAGTAAAGCAGAAGCATTTAAGGATAGCCATAGCAAAGATAAGATTGGGCTCTCACAACTTTATGGTGGAGAGGGGAAGGTGGCAGAGGCCTAAACTGGAGTATTATGTGAGATCTGTAATGAATTGGAGGACGAATTTCACGTGTTACTAACTTGCAAAAAATTCAAAGATATAAGGAAACAGTTTTTACCGTCTTGGCTACTTGTTAGACCAAGCATGTTTAAGCTTATGCATTTTCTGTCGTCGATGCACGATAGAGAACTACATTCGTTTGCACTGTTTTGCCATAAAGTTCTAAACGAATACAATAATGTCGCTTTGTGACTTCTCCTGGCGAAGTCTGCAAACTAAATTCACCTTCGAGTGAAAGAATAAATTATAGTGATATTTTCAATTGTAGTAAATTTACAACAGATAAAGGTGAGGAAAGATCGGTTATGTGAGGGGGGGGGGGGGGGGGAATTGAAAATGATGACTGTTGCTGGCAATTACAAGCTGTATTTGATTGTATACTATAATAAGTAAGTGTATAAATGCTGCAGGGAGCGGAGAGAGTGAACGACCATGCATTTTGTCTGTTTGTTTGTTTAATGTTTTCTAAGATTGTTCACATGATTCTTGTGTGTTTTTGAATTGGCCGCCAGGCCTATATAATAAACTAAACTTGAACTTTCTTCTTTTTTTTAAAGCTTCCCAGTCCCCAGTGTTTCTGCACTCTTTTTGTGTTATTAATATATTTTAATAGATCTAAGTCTAAACATGGTCACAACAGAAAGTCAACATTCACTGACATACTGATAGTGTTCAGTGATGATGTTTCACTATTCTGTCTCTCACTCCCCGATCTCTCTTAACACAACTCATGTTCACCTTCCAGTCATCACATTTAATGGAACGAAACAGCTAGCTGTTCTAAACAATACACAAAATACATATTTCTTGACGTTTTATTCAAATTTATTACGGCAATATACCAAAATAATACTTGTTTGAAAATGAAATAGTAGGCCCCCCTACCTATGACTGCATTCGAACTTTCCATTTTCTACTTGACTTTTAAATATTGATACAAAAGAACAATAAATGTGTTATAATTATGAAAGTGTACACTGTCTGTACCACTTGGGACACACAACTGAGGAAATGAACACAAAAGAGACAAAATTGTTCAGCATCTCTGAAAAACAAATTTCATTTTTACATCAAATGACAGGCGGTACTGAATTCTACTCACCTGTTATTATAAAAATACAGGTTTACTCTTTAAAAGAAACATTCTTCCTCGAACAATCACTTAGGATTAGTACCTATACAGAAAACAGCTGATGTTTACATCATATGACCAAGAGAAAAACGCATCTGTTCAAGTATTCAAATGAAGGGTTTGACCGCAAAACGCTGTGAGTGCCATTTGTACAAAATCAAAGATAAGTGCATCAGATGATATCTTGATGTGAGTTACATGACATGTTTTTAAAAATCCACAAAAAGTAATACATATATCCAAAGGTAAAAATCCACGAAATCATCTCTTTTTTGCAAGCTGTTGTTATAAGTACGTATGCACCCCAAGCGTTTTACGATAGGGGCACGTACAGATACATATCTATCCCCTACTCTGTCCTTATTCTCAAATTTTATCAAATCCCTAACCCTGCCCTTTGAACCAAAAAAACAGGAGGAAAAAAAAAAAAATCTGACAGAACAATAATTATAATTAAGGCTGTTGTTAGGAGTCTTTCGGGAGGAGCTTTCTAGCTCTGGAGTCAAGGCTTTAAAATACGTATCCCTAGTGCAAAAAACTTGGGGGATGTACGTACTTGTTACAAAATTCTTTTTGCATAACGCGATAAACGTCACACAGCTTTTTTAGAATAATTTAACAAATCCAAAGGGGAATCCCCTCACTTATCATAATCTCATAATCTACAAATAACGAATTATAAACAAGATTATACACTAGAACCTACATCAAGATAGAAGTCTCATTCTACATCTAGAGACAAGGTAGAAGCTAGATTCCACTCAGTCTATGAGGTCTACTACAAGATCTCGCACAGATATTTCTAGACTTTGATTAGACCTATAATCTAGACTGTACATACAGCAGATTTAGCAGAATTCAGCTTGAATAGAACCTATAGATTTAGATTTACCAATTCACTCATTTATATTTAGAGGGCAGCTTTAGCTGTTTGACAAGTGTTCTTCAGAAATGTTAATGGATTTATCTCATTTTGCTGAAAAAAAAATCCATTTGATCAGGGCTATCATCAAAAGCACATAAATAACATTTTTGATTCTTTTGGTATTTGAATGAAACATATAATATAAAGAAACATATAGGGTAAGCTCATTTAACAGCAGTTAACAAAAAGAGCTAATTGGAACAAAAATTGATGCTTTGCTCAAAATGAGAAAAATAATGTACAGTCGAGCCCGGAAAACTCAAATTCTTTGGGGTGGCTACATCTAGTTCGAGTTTACCGAATTTCAAGGAATACGTGAAGCATTAATCATGAGGTATTATTATTTTAATTTGTATATTCAAGGAAAATAATACAGCTGACGTGTACCAAGAATTACCTCGATTAATCCCCCCTCTTCCCCCTTTTCCATGGTCACTTGAAAGAGAAGCAAGCATTAAACTGACGCGCGTGGCGACAGTGGCACACGACCTTGTGCCCGAACGCTTTTTTTCTCTTCTGGAAAAGCTTCAGTAAGAACTGTTTCCAAGTCAAGTCCAACAGTGATAAAATAAAGGGTGAACACAAATCACCATTTTTCTTTGTTCGGCTTTATTCACATCATACAGCAGCGCTGCCTTTCTTTCTTTTTCTATTGGGGTGTGAGTGTGGGACAAACCAAAACAAAAAACAAATAAAACGTTATTTTCTGTCGGAGTTGGCCCTCTCAGGTATTTTAGTGGCCGTTCTTATTGGGGGAAGGGGGGACTATTCGCACTATCCTGCCACCACTAGACTATACTCCGGCTAACCGAATGAAGTTTCTGGCAGTCTTCTTTTTTCTTTTCTACTTCTAGGCTAGTTGGATCACACTCGCAGCAGGAAAGCTGGTTCGACGAGTCCGTGTCACAGTTCGAGGTTTGCATGAAATAACTACAAAGAATATTGAGAAATAAATTCGGGACCTAGATCTTTGTGGGATTCGTGATTTCGTCTTAGGTGTGTTTGAGTTTCGTGTGCTTGACTGTATTCACATTTTCAAAATGCTATGATAAAGAAGAAGGGGGCAAAAACATTATAAACAGCGATTTCAATCCTTGTCCCATATTAAGTGAACCTGTCCATATAACGCTTGATGCAAGGATAGCTGGTGGACAGCCAGCCACTTGCTTTTGACGAGTCTTGTGTTGCTGTGAACATCAACAGTCGGGTCAGTCAGTTCGTTTTGAACACATGTAGATCATGTTCACTTGAGTATGCATTTACAAAAATATGCTGGATAAATCATAAGTGGCCCCTATGATATTTGGATTACTTTTATAAATTAGCCTACTTGTAATGAGATACGATGACGATCATTGCTAAATAGAAGGCTTATGGCATAAAGACTTCTGCATTTACATGCTGTTTAAGACATACTTTAACCTTTTACCAAGTGGTCAGCACTTTTTTGTCTCGGTGAAATACTGCATTAAGGTGTCTCTCAGTTGGATTTTCATGAAGGAAAACTAGGAGTAAATGACCGACTCTGTTGTTGGTCGTTGTGTTTATTTGATGTGGTAATTAGAGATATATTCTGTTGCTTTGGTTAAACCCCTTTTAAAAGTACACATATGTATTCTATAAGCTGGAAATCAAATCTCTTGTCAACATCATACCAGGTACTTGTACTAACTACACTTATCAAAACATTGCTTTCTCCCTCCTCCACTGACTTAAGGCCCAACCTCCATTATTTTACAAGTACTTGGGAGTTGCTGAATGATCAAATGCATACTTTTTTTCTGACAAGCAATTATCATAACATTGAATAAGTCCTCAAATGATTATATATTATAGCACACTCTTAAATAGTACAAATCTTCTTCATACTGTCCTCCATATCTCAGACATGTCCACTTGTAAAAAATGATTTGCCTTTGACCAAGGGCTTCCTTATGTGTGGGTCCTCTCCTTCATCTGTCATGGCACTAATGAAATAATGATGGATGTGCCCATAGTTCGGTAGAGCTCCAAAAGAAAATGCATTCCATCCTGTGGGAGCAAAATAGGAATAACACATTAGTTTAAATCAAGAAAGGTTTGTTTTCTTAATTGCTAATTTATTTCATGTTACCTCATAAACAGAGCCTAGAAAACTGAACTGATGTGAATGTACTACATACATAATTATATTTTCATTTCATATAATACATGTCGTAATTCATGCTGCATATTTTTCAATGATTGCCTGAAACTTGATAAACACAACTGGTCAATAGAAAGGAGACTGGGTTAGATTTGAGGACACTTAAGAAAACTTGCAGTTGCACCAACAATGAAATAATCTTAACCCACACCATGCGTGCGATGGCTTAAAGCCTGTTGTCCGGTCAGTGACCTTACTCACAGAGAATCATGCCTGGGTCGCACTGACTCTTGCGATGTACGATGACCACACTACCGCTGTCCACATGGTTCGCTTTTTATTGATTGGTATGAAAACATTCGCTGCTATGCTTTATCACGCTTGATAATGGATTAACCAGCATAACCTTTGTAAGTCTCTAACCAATGATCTGACTTATGAAACCAAACTGACAGCTGTAGTTTTCATGAGAACAAACCATGATAACTAGCCACGCCCCCAAAGCCCTAAACAAATGTTTTCATCCTGATTGACACATACTAATGAACCAATGTGGACATTTGTGGGAAAGGTCATTTCAGAGCTTGTTTCTGATTGGTTCTTAGATACAGACAACTCTAGATGATAGTCAGCTTGTGAGAAAATGAGATAATATTGCAGATTTGTTGAGCAACAGTTTCGCATGTCAATGTTACACCTTTCGATACTGTGGGGAGAGCTAGAGCCTTTGAAAGTTTAGTCTTTGTGATTCTTTGAAAGTTTAGTCTTTGTGATTCCGATCAGTGGTTCACTGGTTAATATGTCCTTGTCACAGTGCCTTTGATTTAGAGGAGATACAGTGAGCAATAAGACGTTAGTTACGTCTCAAAGAGGTCAATGAACCGACGCATGAAAATCCCGCTTGCGCGCTGCATGGTCAGCTTGACCTTGCCGTATTTGTACGCCCGAGCAGACTGAGTGCATGGAAAGTCAATGCCGTGTTTCGATGCCCTTCACAGGGTGAGAGTTATATGAGTATGTCCTTATTCTTTATTTTCAAACAAGATATAAATTATACTTTATTTCTGACTTCCCTCCTCGAGGTCACTCCTTGCCGCCAGTGAGGGGGTTTTAGTAACACCACCAGGGGTGTGAAAACAATGTGACCGAGCCATATTCTCGCTGAGCATGAGCAAATTCTACTCTAGCAAAATAAGCTGAAGACGGAGGTATCTGGCCAGAGTTGGACGCCTAACCTAGATACCATGCACCCTTTTCACTCTTATAAAAAAAATGGTGAATGAAAGAAGACGAAAAAGATTTCTGACTTCAGTATTTATTTCACTTTTGGTTCAAAGTTCAAGCTGAATAATGTCAAGTTGAGTAACACAGATTTAACTTGAAAATAAAACCTACTCAAATTACTGCGTATTGCATCGAGCAAATAATTCCATCCCATACTGTTTCATTTGAAACAGTTGCAGTTTATAAAACTGACTTCTAAGTCTTCTTCTGTATTATAAATAGAGCTATGTGCACTTACTAATAAACTTTACTTGTAGAATAGGCCTGAGTCTCTAAAGTTATCATTCGGCAAATTGAGGAACACCTGCTCTAAATCCCTATAATAATACATGTCCAAACTTTATGGAATCTACATTTGACAAATATCAAATTACCTCATCCAGTAAGCAAGCTCACTTTCATGTCCTTTGTACTGTTGGGTTTTTTTTTTTCTTTTATGAATTCATGCAGATCTGACCATTGTTTGCATAATTTCCCAAAGTTTCTAACAGAAAATAAAGAAATGATGAGATAAAAAAAGTATAAAATTGATACCCATTAGCCTCTCTATTTGTGTTAAATGACAATAAGTTAAATCATATCAGTCAGAATCACTCCATAAAAATCATTTCCCAGTTCAACACTTACCTGTGACAGGCAGGATGAGAATGCTCAAAACTGGCTACTGAGATCTATGCCTTCTGCGTCTCCTTTTTCAATTCAATCCACTTTGACATCATTTTCATTTAGATCGAGGCCAGTAGCATCTTCAACACTCTGAGATAAAAAAAGAAAAAAACATTTAACACAGCAATTAGCCTCGAAATTTGTTGAAAATGTGTAAAACTATAATAATAAAACTAGACCTAGATCTCTACAGTTGTGCTGTGACTTCATTAAGTCATTTATATTTGTTTCGAAGTGCTTATTCACACGTCTGTGCAAAAGATCCCGATCTTATTCGCAGATGGGGGTTTCTTGGTTTTGTGATATCTACTGTGGAAAAGTTCCACCAGCCTATCATGGTCTGCGGTGGCGCAATGGGGTGCAATCTGTCTTGGGTTCGATCCCACGCCGGAGCTTTTTTTTTTTTTTAAATCTAGTACTGCTGATCATTAGGAATCATTTTTATTTTCCTTTTGCAAAATTGATGTCATGGGGAAACGGATCGACTGATGTGCTTCAGATTACTTTATTCCTGTTCGTTTTATTTATTCCTGTTCATTGAACTGGACAGTACTTGCTAATTAGAAATAAAAATGTAAATCAAATTTTAAACATGTAAATGATTTCTTTTAGTCAGTGTGAACTGAACAGCTCATCTCTTTATGATAACATGGATCTATTCTGTATTTAGCTTACTGAAAATATATGGGGGTCTTCTGCTTCAGCTATTTGTCTTGTTTTTTTTTCATTACTTGTTTTGTTTGCGTGGAAGTTTAGTTCATTTTTATTGGCTCTGTCTGACTTTCTCTGTGATTTCACACCTGACAAAATTGGCTAATACATTAGTAATTAATATATTATTCATCTAAAAAATTTTCTACAAAATAAAAAAAATCCTAGCCACAGTTTCATACTCTAAAGCAAAGCAATGATGATCAATGGGGGGAAAAAGCAGAAAAAAAGTAACAAACAAAAAGAAGTCAGATCTTGCGAAGATTTTTGAACCCCCCTAACCAACTCGGGAAGCAAGTTTACTTAGTTCGCTAACATCGAAACTGTCACGAGCAGAGTTAGGGTCTTGGGGAGCATTCGACTGCACGAGAGGCAGCTAACTCACACTCGGACACAACCACACAAGAAAAATATTAAACAACTAGAGTATATATATATATATGTCAGGCCGGTCAGGCCATGTTTTACATAAATATTAATAAACAAAACAAAAGACAATAGAGGTATATCCAAAGCAATAAATTCTAATTACTAACTTAATCTATGATATTTCATGTAATTATGGTTCCTTATTGGATGTACTGCAATCAATAGCAAATAGGTATATTATACGAAACTAGATATCAATTTAAAGTGACAGTTGAGTCGCCACTGGCCAGTCGCCAGGCAAACTCTCCCTAAATCATATGGGCTTGAATGTTAGGAGAGCCCAGTACATTCCAAGCCTACAGAAGCACACTTCGGCTTGTAGGTAATTACGCAGTTGCAAAAAAACTATTTATATATATGCACAATCATTATTCAATTCATCAACAATGTGCCATATTACTTCAATCATACTATGGAAATAATTCTATAACACAGGCCACTCGTCGTCGAGTGCCAGCTGGGGTTTCCTTAGACTTCCTATGAGGCTGTGGTTCTCTCTCTATCTCTGATCTTCTATTATGCTTGAACTAATAAGATATATTACCATTGGTCACGCCTACTGGTAGGCGCGAACATCAAAATAGCGCAGCGTGGGCTTTCAAAGGTTAGCCCACTCAGACCTTTCTTTCTAGAGCTCAGTCAGTCCGTTAGCAAGGACTTCTAGTCTTCAAACCACACAGTTCAGGTACTGGCCAACCGGAGATACTTCACGACACGATGCTTCTGCTCGTCTGTATTCACCTAAATCTGAACGTTACACGATGTTATATACTATCTGGCTACCCAGCAGTGCTAGTCCGCTGGCCCAATTAGTTCAGCTATCTCATAGGTCGAAACCTCCCACCATCTTAATTGTAGTAATACGTCTGCACTATTCTACCAGCCAGTTAACGTGCAAAAACTTGTCTAGTCATACTTAACAATGTCAACTATCCCCACCTTGTTTCACCCTACTCCATTACTTATTAATCACGAACATTAAAACCGACAAGCGTGTCTCTTTCAGTTTAAGTTTACATTTATTTACTCACCAACTATAATTCGCGAGGGCCGTTCAAGGCCACCAGCCAATTTCTCATGGCCCTGATAAAACAACAACAACTCACTCTCTGCGTGAGTTTTAACAACATCCGAATCATGACACATCCCCCACCCCAGTTAAAATTTGCAATTTTAACGATATAAATGATTATCGTATGGGGAAGGCATGAGTCGAGAAATTGCTCGAAAGGTGAACTTAACTAGGTAATCACTAAGACTACTACAAAAGTTGAAAAAAACCTACAGGACGGGTATCCTTGATGGACAAAACTTCATGAAAATCTTAAGGCTCCGTCCAAAAGTATATATCTCTCTGATGATTAAATCTTACCTCTAAATACGTAGACATTAACAATCATAACTCGAAAATTTTAGAGTACAACATTGATCCTGTGCGAATGTCATCAGGAATGCATACATACAATGAATAATACTCAAGAAAAGATAACTATAGTAGCATCGATGGCATTAGTGGATCTGGACTCCTGGTCTGCCATGACTTCTCGTCCTCGACCCTGGGCAACAACGTCTGGTGTGGCCAAAATACGGGTCGACGTCAGTAAAATAGCTGTTGGAACAAAGGAAAGCACAGGGGTAGGTGAAAAGTGTTCACAATGGGTGAACAATATGTGATACCATCCCTCGGTCTCTGAATGAGGTGTCAATCCCATCCAACGCCAATACATATGACAGACTAAAATACAACAAGATTAAGGTAACCGTGATAATAGGTCGGCATGGACATTGTCTCCACCAGGAATGGCCTTTATAATGAAGCGATATTCCTGAAGGGCCAGACTCCATCTGGTCAAACGAGCGTTCTTGGCTCGGTTCGATTTTAAAAATAACGATTTATGGTCTGTCTCGATGACGAATTCCGTCATAAGTAGGTAGCGGGAAAACGCGTCTACGGCGTATACAATCGCCAGGCACTCCCGCTCTATGATAGCGTATCTCTGTTCTCTCGGAAGTAATTTCCGGCTAGCGTACATACACGGGCGCAATAAGCCATCTCTCTCTTGAAGCAAAACAGCTCCAATTCCTTGGTCCGACGCGTCAGTGCGGACGGTGAAGGTGTGCCTAATATTTGGTAGGATAAGCAGCGGCGAACTGGAGAACAGTTGCTGCACTGTCGCGAGCGCGGTGGCGCACTGCGTAGTCCAGATAATTTTATTGGGTCGGTCTTTTCTTGTAAGATCGGATAACGGGGCCGTAAGGCCCGAAAAATTAGGAACGAATTTCCGATAATAGCTTTAAAAGCCTAACAGGCTACGAACCTGCTTTTTAGTATGAGGAGCCTGGAGTTTTAAAATTTTACTTATTTTATTGTCGTCCGGTGTTTGGGCGCCTTTGGCGATAGTATGTCCTAGAAAGTTAATCTGCGTATAACCCAGGAAGACTTTGCTAGGCTTAGCTGTAAGCCCGGCATCTCAAAGTTTACTAAGCACTTGACGAAGTGCCTCTAAGTGGCCTTTCCAATCCGTATGGAAAGCGCAAATGTCCTCAGTAAGCGGGATTTCCCAATACCCTTTCGTCAAATCTATCTTGGAAAACCACGTGGACCCGGCTAATGAAGCTATTAATTCCTCCTGAAACGGAATAGGCTCCCTATCGCCTACCGTAATAGTGTTCAATCTTCGAAAATCAATACAGAACCGCACCGATCCATCAAGTTTTTTCACGAGGACGATGGGTGATGAATACGGCGATGTTGATGGTTCTATAACATCTAGCTTCAACATTGACTCAACTTCCTTTATGACTCTATCTCTCGAAGAAAAAGGCAACGGATACGGTCTAAGAAATACTGGCTTATCCGAAGTCAACTTTATTTGGTGCTGGATCACCGTAGTGCGACCCGGCAAATCCGTAACAACATCCGGGAACGACGCTAACAGGGTCTCAAGTTCCCTACTCCTTGAACTCGTAAGGTCAGGGTTAATTTTTACGTCCCTGTAACCTTGTGTCGGAGTTAACTCCGGCAATTGAATTTGTAACTCCCCCTGCGCCTCGGTGTCGCTTACGTCACAGTCCAACTGGTCTACGACCCCCGTACAAGCGGTAGAGAAGACAGTCTCCTTTGGTCTTGTCTGTGCACACAGATACTGTGGTCTCTCATAAAATCTCTGTAGCATATTAACATGGAAAACCTTACTCGCTCCATCAATGTGGATAGCGTAATCTACCTTTGAAACAACTCGCTCAATAACATAAGGGCCTTTCCATGTCATCAATAACTTATTATGGTCCGTAGGTAACAACAACAGAACCTTGTCTCCTGGCTTAAAAATTCTCAGTTTGGAACCTCTATCTTTATAGTCTTTTGCTCTTTTCGAAGCGATACCAGAAGCTTCTTCTGCTATAGTGCGCGCCGAGGATAGTCTTTCTCTTAAATCAACAAGGTACTGAAACACCGAAATCTGCTCATCGTCTCCCGATGATGGCGACGTCATCATGTCCCGAAGAACATCAGTTGGGCCCCTAGGACTACGACCGTACATCATTTCGAACGGCGAGAATCCCGTTGACTCCTGCCGTACCTCTCTGTACGCGAATAACACTGCAGGGATATATCTATCCCAATCTTTAGGGCGATCAGCAGCTACCTTACGCAGCATCGACTTTAACGTCGAGTTCAATCTCTCGCACATGCCATTAGCCTGCGGATGATAAGGGGTGGTAGTGATGGGTTGTATACTGAATAAGCGGAACAATTCCTTCATCATCTGCGACGTAAATTGCGCGCCCCTATCAGACAGAATTTGCTCTGGTATTCCTACCCTAGCGAAAATTGCAAACAACGCTTCCGCGACTGCCTCAGACGTTATGGTCCGCAGAGGAACCGCCTCTGGCCATCTCGTAGCATTACATATGACCGTTAAGAAAAATCGATTCCCCCTATCGGTCGCTGGGTGAATGGGGCCAACAAGGTCTATCGAGACCTTTTTAAACGGTTCCGAGACCGTGGGGATCTTCTGAAGAGGGGCCTGGGGTGTACGACCCTTATGCGTCGTCTTTTGGCACGCACTGCACGTCTTACAATAGACCTGCACATCTCTGTGGATCGATGGCCAGTAAAAATTTTTAAGAACCCTTTCTTTGGTTCTAGCTATCCCCATATGACCCGCTAATGGGACATCATGTGCCAAATGCAATACTGTTGCGATCAGCAACGCTGGCACAACGACCTGCTTTAAAATGGAGGACACCGTTACATACTTACGGAACAGAATGCCCGCCTGAACAATAAAGGAGGACGACCCGTTCTTATATCTCCTCGTTTTCTCGGTTCGCGCTTCCCCAAAACATGGGTTTAATGATGGGTCCTCCCTTTGTAATCTCGCCAAGCGCTCCGGCGTGATATCTAGGTTGACCGCTGGCGTGGCCAAAGGTCTAATCTTATCTTTATCCGCTACCCGTCGACGTGTTTCGACCGCGGCGCAAAAGTCAATACCTTTTGATTGCGACCATGCTTGCACGTTCTCATCGGAAGGGGAAACTACCCGTGATACATTCCCAATGATGAGCTGGGCGCCTGGAAAACAACCAACGACTGCTTCGACTTCCCCGCTAAGGAAAGGTGTATCTATCATTATTCTTGCCATGGGTAATTTCTCAATGGCCCCCGAAAATTGGATGCACGGGACAGTCTCACCTGTAAGCTGTGAATCCCGAATGCAGTCCCTATGCACTCCCACAACGGTAGATCCTGTATCTCGTAAAACCGAGACCGGTTCGTCCCCAACAAACCCCGGATAAACCCTAAGACCACCTCCTGTATGACATGAATTTATAACGGGGATCTTTCTCCCACAAGGTAAAACACCGGAAGATAATAACTTCTCACAACTGGGACACTTAGAATACTGTCCGCCTCCGTTGTCCGATGTAACACACGCAGCCGCATGATGAAATTTATTTGGGGAACATGGACTGGAGCTACTGTCCACGTTCGCCGCTATCCTACCTGCAGGGCAGTTCACGCTGATGTGATCCGCTCTACCGCAGTTCCAACACTTCGCGGCCCTACACTCGCGTGAAAAGTGGCCCACGCGTCCGCAAGTCCAACACTCCGCTCCCTGTGCTGCACTAGGCCTGGGTCCCCGTGACCCATCGCGACCGGAACTAGAGTCCCTATGCCGTCGGTCATCGGCAAAGGTCACAAATCGCCCCCGGCCATTACCGCGACCTAGCCCTCCTGCTCGGTCGAACTTACCGGGTCCATATGCAGGGGATTGGTGATAGCCCCTACGCTGCCCCTGGGCTTGCCCACTATAGGCACCACGCTGACGCGACCTGTCCTTAAGTCCTGCCGGCGACCCTTCGACAACGGCGACGTACCCAGCATCTTGGACGTACGCCCTGGCGACTGGTTTGGACGGGTGCGCCGTACGGTATGCCTCCGCCAACTTAGACGCCTCCTGCACCGTCGCGGGTTCGTTCTCTTTCAGGAAAGCCACCAGATCTTTGTGGCACGACGCGTACAGCTGGTCACGGATCATTAGGTCTTTCAGTTTAGCGAAATCCGTGCCCACATGCGCCAAGTCTACCCAGTTCGCGAAATACTCCGTTAGTCTCGCGACGAAGGCAGCAAAGTCCTCCCTGGTATCTGCACGTGCCCGCCTAAACTGCTCCCGGAAATATTCCTCGGTACGCGCGAATCGGCGAAGCAGCAAAGCCTTCAGCTTATCGTAATCTTGTACGTCTTCGCGCTGTAGCTCTTTAAAGTATGTTAACGCTCGCCCCTGCAATAGCGACGCCAGGTACGTGGCCCATAATTCCTTATTTTCACCCCATTGCAATTGTGCGTTCAGTTCGAACCTGTAAAGGAAGGCATCTATGTCGTCCTTCCGGTCGTCGAACGTAGGGAGCTTAATCCTAACGCCACCTTTATTGTGTACCTGCCGCTCAACTGTTTCTGTTGGCGCACTCTTTTTGATTTCCAACTCGGCGATTCTTATTCGCGCCTCTCTCTCCTGCTGCTTATCTTCTAACTCCTTTAACTTAAACTCCCTTTCCTGCTCCTGAGCCTTAGCCTCTCTTTCCTGTTGCTGAGCCTCTAACTCCTTTAACTTAAACTCCCTCTCCTCTTCCTTATCCTTAGCCTCTTTTTCCCGCTCTCTATCCTTAGCACGCTCATCGCGCAAATCCGCCTGCTGTTCTTTAATCCAGCCGCGTAGCTCTTCTCCCTCCAGGCCAAGTTCCTTACCCAACTTCATTAGTTGTTGGAGTTCCGCCATTTCACAGATTTATGGTTATGGTATCTATTATGCGAACGACCAACCTGTCGGTATGATCACTAACGACACGACCAGAGACCTGAGATCACACCAGATATAACAATACCCAGTTGTCTCAAATACAATTCAGAAATTTACCTTTACAACACAATTAATTCTATATCTATAAAATGCATAGCACTATTAATTATAAAAGAAAATAGAAATGACAAGAATGAAGAAATACAGTAGAAGGACCACAAGTACGTCAAGGACAACGAACCAGACTAGGACAAAGCTTCTACAAAAAAAAACTATAATGGAAAAAAATGCAACCTACTACGCCGATTATACTACACGGTACAACAAGAACAGAGTCTGAAAAAAAAGAACGTATCTATAGATAGGGAGAAGAAGGACAAGAGAAACGTCTTCCTAAAACAACGAGGAAGATAGAACGCTACAATCTAAACAAAAATACAGGTCCCTACAGAACTGTTCACTGTGATGAACGAAGTTCCAAAGTTTACCACACCTTTTTAAAAGGATAAACTAAGTTCAACACAGCAAACCCGCGCCACCGCCCGTATAATCAATTACAACGAAAACAGCAAAAACAGGGAAACAGACAGATGAAAAGACAGCCCTTAATCCAGGGTACAAAATTTTAGACTTTTACTTAACTTTCAGCCTTATGAGTTTAAGTCCTCGACCTAATCGGAGCTCTGGCTGCTTGTCTCCTCAGGCTGCACGCACACTCTGCAGAAATTCAGGTACACATTAATACATATTCATCAAAATACATGCATCAATACATATTATTATTCATAAACATACATAAATCATACCATCATGAAGTTTCCATTCATCCCACGAACAAAGACAACAGCACGAATTCCTAGCACAACAGAAAAACAACTAAATATAACGAATACACAATGTCAAAATGACCACAGGTAAACAGGACGAGCCCCCAGTGTCCCAACGGACGAGCCCCCAGTGTCACAAATCCCAGACTGGGAGATGTAATAAGTATGACAGGACAACAATCACGAACAAACAAGTTTAACACTTAACAGAACAACCCATCAGACTCACACATTTATTAAACATAATTATACATATAATAGTGCAATTACATACATTATATTATTGAAATGCACTGCCGTACAACGGCCTTATTCTCACACACACTCTCCCTCGGATCCACAATCCGGTAGTTACTCCTAAAGGCACTTCGGCCTCAGCCTCTCCCCTCAGGGTCTTAACACCACATTAGTAATTTACTGGCACCGCAGTCTCTCAATATCACCTTCCTATTATCATACACCTTAGCACTCCCCTAGCACCTCAGCAGGGCAATAACACATTATTATTTCCATAGCCATCAACATGGCAACAACATAATATCAGTTCACTAGCCTATCAACATGGCAACACTATAGTATCTCATTCACTCTCATATCTACGTCCCTGTCCGTGACCTGACTGCCACGACCTTATGTGCCTCCACTGTCCTACACTGACAGCCTCACTTCTGGCCTATGTGTGGCCTCCGGCCCTATGCTGGCCTATCCCCTGTGCTCATCGAGGTGGCTCTGCGGCCCGTCCCCGACACCTACAAGAATAACATTACATTGGTATAATATCCTACCATTTCTATTCACTCCACCTCTCCTTACAACCCATGAAACGTACACACACTAGTTCACCTTTCACTCACCACACATCTTACGGTAACACACTTCCATCGGAATACACACTACTCACTCGCGCTACAAATCCATGAACTCACTTTCATCTATCGCTCGTGGCGCACATTGCTATATCCAATATCAAGGACTTCCACATTCCTCACATATACTTATTCACATCATGGTAATAGACGAATATAATATAATACATCAATCATAATAATCAATCAACGTTCTACATACCAGTCATAACTGGAAAGACTCTCACTAGTCTTCTCGACTGCTTCCCCTTTATGTCCGCCCGATGGGCTTTTATTCACAGGTCCGATCCCTAGGACCTTCTAACTTGCAGTGATAGTAATACCGCGCTTTCGCCTCCTTCAGACCCCGCCCCCACTACTCACAACAGCACGCTTAACTTGCTGTCTACTGTGAGCCTTTCTTACTCTACACCCGCTCTGTAGCAATCCCCTTAATTGCACTCACTCCACTCGTGACAGTCATCGATAGTGACCATCGCTGCGTTTGCTTGGGCCACAACATGGCAAGAATGATCGTGATGACCTTGATCATCGGTAAAATACTTTTTCAACATGTTTATGTGGTAAACCTTATCGTTACCACGGATGGTAATGAGATAATTAACTCTCGAGAGTCGCTTCTTAACTAGAAAGGGGCCTTTCCAAGTGAGGAGTAGCTTGTTGTTCGTTTCTGGTAACAGCACCAATGCCCGATCTCCGACTGACAGGGTTCTTAACCGACTACCCTGATCGCGATATCCTATAAATGACCTGGTCCGTACGCATGCAAATTGAGGAACGTCGGTATCAGAACCGGCGTATAAATCGCGTAAAATGGCCATCGGGCCACGTGGTTTACGACCGTATAAAAGTTCAAACGGGGAAAAACCCGTTGTCGCATTTGGGAGTTCCCTATATGCGAACAAGATGGCCGGAAGTCGACGGTCCCAGTCACCAGGTCTATCGGCTGAAACGCGTGCCAGCATAGCTTTCATGGTGGCATTCCAGCGCTCGCAACAGCCATTGGACTGTGGATGGTATGGTGACGTAAGTTTCTGCCTAATGCCCGTGAGTTCCAGTACTTTCCTGAAAAGGTCGGAGGTGAATTGCGGACCTCTATCGGATAATAATTCGGACGGGAATCCGACGCGCGTGAATATGGTGACCAATGCCTCGGCGACGTGATCGGCCGATATTTCTTTTAACGGGATTGCCTCAGGCCAACGGGTGGCATAATCGATTACTGATAGAATAAACCGATGGCCTCTATCCGACTTATGTAATGGCCCGACGATGTCGACGGCAACTCGCTGAAATGGAGTGGAAACCGGCGGCATCTCTTGTATAGGTGCCCGCGAAGTTTTTCCTTTGGGGGTTCTTTTCTGGCATGTATCGCAACGCGACACATAGCTATTTATGTCACCGTAAACCCCGGGCCAAAAAAACAGACAGGACTCTCGATTTTGTTCTCGCTTTGCCCTGGTGGCCCGACAATGGCGTGTCGTGAGCGAGGCGGGTGATGTCTCGGCGAAATGATCTTGGTATGACCAATTGCAAAATAGTTTCGCGCTTTCCCCGAAAAACGCGATATAGGAGGTCGTCTTTCAGGCAGAACCTGGTTGTATCCGGGCTGTCCGGATGAATCTTAGCAAAGAGGGGCTTTAGTGATGGATCTGTGCGCTGTTCGTTACGAAAAATCTCGGGGGTCACATCCAAGTCGACGACAGGCGATCGTAATGTGTCGTCACTCTGGCGACGCGATTGTTGTCTTGTCGTGACACACGCAATGTCGTTCTCATCGTCCCAAATCTCGAGTTCGCTATCGGAGACGTCCTTTAAATGGGGAATATTGCCAATGATTAGGTCGGCAACCGGATTTGGTAGCACACAGGCCGTGACAACACCAGTTATAAACGGAGTGTCAACATATATTTCCGCCAAACGAAAATGTTCAACTGAACCACCAAAAGTAATACATGTCGCATCGCGATCCAGGAGTTGTGCAGAACGGACCAGCGATTCACGCACACCGACGGTCGTACAGCCTGAATCTCGCAATACGGATGCTCGTATGGCGTTTACTTGTCCCTCATATAGTGTCAGCGCGCCTCGCTCGTGGAGGGCGGACATAACTGGAATAACTTTATTTACGGTTTCGGCATTCCTAGTTCTGTTACCGCGGTTTTCGGTGAATGCTACAGAGCATGCATTTGCCGCATCTAATCTAACTCGGCATTGTTTCCGAATGTGGCCTTCGCCGCCACATCTATAACAGTGGAATGGATTATCATCCCTTCGAGGTGTACCTCGATAAGAAGGAAATGGGGGCGCTTGATAGTAGTTGTTACGCGGTCCTCCGGTAGGGAAAGGACGTGAATATCGGGGTTCCCAGTCCCGAGAAAAATTACGGGGATTCGGTTGTCTCCTGTTAAACGGCGGCTCGGACCGTGGACGAACCTGCGGCGACTGTCGAAAGGGCTGTCGTGATTGTCTCGACGATACCGGTGTCCTAGTAGCAACGCCGACGTAACACGGTTCGCTTAATTTAGCTTTAGCTAACGATCGATTAGGGTGAGCCGCAGCGTACCGTTCCGCTATCGATGTTATCTCGACGGTAGTTTTGGGGGCTTGCTCCTTAAAATGCGCCACCAGGTCCGTGTGGCAGGACATATATATTTGGTCTTTAATTATTAAATCATAAAGTTTCTTGAAATTTCCCTCTTCCACACCGGCCAACTCAGTCCAGCGGCTGAGCAGGTGGCGGAGGCGGTCCACGTAAGTGGAGAAATTCTCAGAAGCTTCCGGCTTGCAATCGCGGAAACGCTTATGAAATCCATCTTCCGTATGTTGGAAACGCTTTAATAGCGCGGTCTTTAGAATGTCATAGTCCCTAGCGTCATCAATAGTGAGGCTATGGAAAACTTCCAACGCTCTCCCTGTCAAAAGATTGGCGAGGCATGACGTGTACTCACCACGCTGCCATCCCGGGCAAACGGCATGGAGTTCGAAACGGTGGAGGTAGGAATCTATGCGATCAACCTTATCATTAAAGGTTGGCAATTTAGGTTTCGTTTTATTATTGGAAGTAACTTCCGGAGCCCCGGTAGGTTGGGCTTGCTTCGCTTCCAACTGTTTCAAAGCGAGCTCATACTCTCTTTGAGCCTGTTTCTCCGCGCGTTCCGCGGCTCTATCGTCGCGTTCCGCGGCTTTTTCTTGGCGTAATATCTCCGCGGCCTTTTCTTCTCGTTCCGCAGCCTTTTCTACTTTTCTAGGCGTAATCTCTCCGCGGCTTTTTCTTCTCGTTCTTCTTTCAGTTTCTGGTCAACCCAAGAAGCACGCTGAGCTTCCGGTATGCCAAATGATTGAGCGAGTTCCAAATATCTCTGTAGTTCGGCCATGATACCGGTCGATAATGCGATATAATGTCCTAATCGAGGACAACTTATCAAAACTCTCTAACTTTATTCTCCCTGGAAGCAATGTATCAATTGCACTCTGCGGGTGTTCGTTCCTGCAGTATGAACGAAATTAACGAAATCAACAACAAACAGTATGTCTTAGTCAACCAAGTAGTGGTTGAGCTATCCTAGTGATCACTTATCTCCTTCACGTATATCTCCTAATCCTCAAGCAGTCAGTCTACTGCTTCCGTGATTGGTCGTTAACTAACGATACCAATGTAATATTCCCAGTGTATCTTCCGTACACTCCTAGCAGCGTTCCCTCTGCTATAAACCGGAATAAATCAATATTCACGATATTAACTTCCTTGGCTATACAAGCCTAACAACTGTAATATCCAGATTATCTCTCAACGTGCCATAGACACGTGATTTATCCCAGGCAATAATATAGCAAGTATGAGTATAAAATATAATACTGTAACACTATAATGGACAAGAATTACACAGAGAGTGACTAGACTAACAGAAAGAACAAACGACAACAGACCCGACTAACCTGAAACTATCTACAGAAAGGTAAGAAAAAGAACAGGAGAGACGTCTTCCTAAAAGTACGAGGAAGATAGAACGCAAACAATCTACACGAATAACAGGTCCCTATAGAACTATTCAAGGCAAAGCATACCCCACATCCGGTTTAAACCACCATCTAGATCGGCTAGTCTGGCAAGAAAGGTAAGCTGAGTCTCGATCCCTTCCAACCTCCCGCGTATCTAATCTAAACACAAAAGAAAAAAAATAATGCCTGTCAAAAGTAGGGGAGCTGGAACGACGAACCCCTCAAACGAAGACTAATACAGATGGTTCACTTAACTGGGTGAAATGGACTGGCTCTTTCCCTTGGTCCACAGCGCTGGTCTTGTCTTTTCCTGTTACTAGCTGTCAGTCCCTCGTAGTGGTCCCAGGATCAATGACGAGAGGACATGCCAGAAATGTGGGGGAGAAACAAAAAAATTTAGCAGTATACAAAACTATAAACTACAAAAAATGACATAAATAACAGTGGAGTCTAGAGTGGTATCCCTGCAGATGTTGACGGGGTCCTCTTCAGATGTCAGTGGGGTCCTCTAGATGTCAGGAGTGGTGAGGATGTCCCCTCCAGATGTCAGTGGGGTCCCCTCCAGATGTCACGAGCAGAGTTAGGGTCTTGGGGAGCATTCGACTGCACGAGAGGCAGCTAACTCACACTCGGACACAACCACACAAGAAAAGTATTAAACAACTAGAGTATATATATATGTCAGGCCGGTCAGGCCATGTTTTACATAAATATTAATAAACAAAACAAAAGACAATAGAGGTATATTCAAAGCAATAAATTCTAATTACTAACTTAATCTATGATATTTCATGTAATTATGGTTCCTTATTGGATGTACTGCAATCAATAGCAAATAGGTATATTATACGAAACTAGATATCAATTTAAAGTGACAGTTGAGTCGCCACTGGCCAGTCGCCAGGCAAACTCTCCCTAAATCATATGGGCTTGAATGTTAGGAGAGCCCAGTACGTTCCAAGCCTACAGAAGCACACTTCGGCTTGTAGGTAATTACGCAGTTGCAAAAAAACTATTTATATATATGCACAATCATTATTCAATTCATCAACAATGTGCCATATTACTTCAATCATAGTATGGAAATAATTCTATAACACAGGCCACTCGTCGTCGAGTGCCAGCTGGGGTTTCCTTAGACTTCCTATGAGGCTGTGGTTCTCTCTCTATCTCTGATCTTCTATTATGCTTGAACTAATAAGATATATTACCCTTGGTCACGCCTACTGGTAGGCGCGAACATCAAAATAGCGCAGCGTGGGCTTTCAAAGGTTAGCCCACTCAGACCTTTCTTTCTAGAGCTCAGTCAGTCCGTTAGCAAGGACTTCTAGTCTTCAAACCACACAGTTCAGGTACTGGCCAACCGGAGATACTTCACGACACGATGCTTCTGCTCGTCTGTATTCACCTAAATCTGAATGTTACACAATGTTATATACTATCTGGCTACCCAGCAGTGCTAGTCCGCTGGCCCAATTAGTTCAGCTATCTCATAGGTCGAACCTCCCACCATTTTAATTGTAGTAATACGTCTGCACTATTCTACCAGCCAGTTAACGTGCAAAAACTTGTCTAGTCATACTTAACAATGTCAACTATCCCCACCTTGTTTCACCCCTACTCCATTACTTATTAATCACGAACATTAAAACCGACAAGCGTGTCTCTAACAGTTTAACTTTACATTTATTTACTCACCAACTATAATTCGCGAGGGCCGTTCAAGGCCACCAGCCAATTTCTCATGGCCCTGATAAAACAACAACAACTCACTCTCTGCGTGAGTTTTAACAACATCCGAATCATGACAGAAACGTTTAACGTCAAATTTCTCAGATGTGCAAACAGGAGAGCTGGAGCGAACAAGAACTAAGGTCGCGATGTGAGGGAATCTCTCATGCAGAATGCTTAAAATATACTGTGAATGATGATCATTGGTCAAAATGATGTAACTCAAGTTTGGAAACATTTGTTGATTGTTGCCATGTTATGCATTTATAATGTCGCTTGTCTTCCCCTCTTTATGGCTGTGAGTTTGACCTACTCAAATAATCATCAATCCATATTAGAAAATTGGTCTGAATATTAGGTGGCAAATGAAATATATCCTAATATATTCCATGGGTATGTTACTGAATACAAAGTGCAGCTAACATATGAGTAGATCCAGGGTATTCCAAGTCAACCTTTAAATAAGTCAAAGACATCATGTTTACAGCTGGCGTTGGTAATTCAGTCAGATTTCCTGTCAATTTTCATGCATCAGTCATCTTTGTCATGACAGTGATCACATCACACTAATGTGCTGTTTTTTAGAAATATTTTTTACAGTTAGGATTAGGTTTTGGTAACACTGCATAGGAAATAGCCCAGCACGGACCCAGCCAGCATGCCTATTTGAATCTGACATAAATTTGAATAGGATTTCTGCAGGGTTGGTAGGATTACCATAAGGGCTGGTTCCCTACATCAAACCAACATTGGCACAATGTCATAACCAGCAGATCTGGAAAGGAATGATGTCATTTGTAGGCGCAAATTTGACGTCAATCCCACAAGTTCGATTTCCATAGGGCTGCTGGCTGGGGATTAATTTCAATCAAAATCATGCTGTCCGGCCAGTATATATTGTCACCTTTCCCTAAAACTGTAGTCATTGGTTTTGGCTACTTTTCAGGAGAAGCAAAAAAACTTTTATTTCAGCACAGCTGGTCTGGTGACAATGACTTTTTGATAGTTTGCTATTTGATTATTATTTTGGCTTAACAGTCTAGAAGCAAAATCATTCGATGTTGCTTTGAATGTAGTTGAACATTAATATAAATAAATTTCCTCAATAAATTTACTTACTGTTTTGAGCCAGGACGGCATTTGTCTGAAAGGAGACACATTTGCCTTGGAGCATACAATGACAGAGGTCAGGATTGAAGCAGCACATAGAACACCACTAGAGAGAGAGAGAGAGAGAGAAAATGTACAGCTATAAAATATATATGGGTGAAGATACACTGCAACGACATAAAAATTGCTAAATGGATCAAGTGATGAATTTTAGAAATGGCAAATTTATCCTCCATTGAAAAAATAAATTAGTAGTGTAGAATTAATTCCTACCTTCCAGACAGAAGTATCTCGATCACCTTGACATTTTGAGCAGAAATATGTCTATAAAATGAGTGGAGCCCTATTTGCTCTAATTTCATGTTTATAAGATTTTTGTTCTAAAATATTTCTGTCAATCAATCTTATTAGTTGACTGTATTTAAGTGTCGAGATTTCCTTACTCACGGAGAATCTTATCTGGGGTCACTGACCCGTGCCGCTAGACGATGACCACATACGCTGTCCACGTGGTTCGGTTTTTATTGATCGGTATGAAAACATTCGCTGCTATGCCTTATCATGCTTCATAATGAATGAACCAGCAAAACCTTAGTCTGTCAGTCTCTAACCAATGATCTGACTTATGATTCCAAACTGACAGCTGTAGTTTTCGTGAGAACGAAGCATGATAACAAGCCACGCCCTCCCAAGCCCTACACAAATGGTTTCATCCTGATTGACACATACTAATAAACCAATGTGGGCATTTGGGACAAAGATTATTTCAGAGCTTGTTTCTGATTGGTTCTTAGATACAGACAACTCCAGATGGTGGTCAGCTTGTGAGAAAATGAGATATTGCAAATTTGTTGAGCAACAGTTCACATGTCGATGTTACATCTTTTGAAAGTGTGGGGAGAGCCTTTGAAAGCTTAGTCTTTGTGATTCCGACCAGTGGTTCGCTGGTTAACATGTCCATGTCACAATGCGTTTGATTTAGAAGAGATACAGTGAACAATAACACGGTGGTTACGTCTCAAAAAGGTCAGTGACCCGCCACGTGAAAATACGGCTTGCGCATGGCGCGGTCAGCTTGACCTGGGCGACTTTTGCCGCCCGTGCGGCGTGAGCGCTTGCAAGTCAATACCGACTATTGCCACCCGTGCGGTGTGGGCACTTGCAAGTCAATACCGACTATTGCCGCCCCGCGCAGGGTGAGGGTTAAGAAGCAAAGTTTTTCAAAATTTCATTCAATCAGAATACAAAATATGAGGCTTGACACACACATACACAAAAAGAAAGGGATCTAAGAAGGCAAACAAAATTCATTTGGACTATGCCACAAAACTTTTTTTTGATATTCCAAGGGAAATAATCATAAAATCATGTAAAGCCTGCGAATGAGCAGTCAGTATAGTGTTTTGATAGTTGTCATTTTTGAGACCACATACAAATCTATAGTTCTCTGGCCCTTGACCCAGACTTCAGATTACCTTATGAAAAGGTGTAAAGTAAGTCTGTATTTTATTTGGTACTTTATATGGTCGGATAATGATGTTAGAGATCATCATGAAGACAACTGGCAAGAGACAGACATTAATTACTGCCGGCCCCGTCACAATCATTCCCGTGGTGAATTATCTTTGATCATGCGAAATGTAAACTGTACATCGTCACTGATCTCATAGAATGACAGTTTCATCCTGAGAAAAGGTGGCCCAAGATAAAGATATCTCTCCTACAGACCAAGTTTTACTTGGATTTAAGTGGAAAGTTTTCAACAGGGATACATTTGTGTTATCCGAATTCAAAAAGTGGAAAACCACACCTCTCTTCTTTCTAGTCCTGATAATGGCTGAAAGTTTAATATGACTTCACAGGTTTACTCCATCATCGGGAACTGCGTGACATCAGGGATACATGATGTACAGACCGAAATGGACATTTGCCATCTGATATTTCCAGGAGGTAGCAACACAACTGACAACCCTGACTGTAAATGGATGATGATTGTGTACCTACAGGACAATGAAAATCATTAGCTGTGCACACTGTTTTGACACATCAATCTTAATTTTCTGCATTTCATTTACATTACAGATGTAAACTGACAAGCATTTCCAAGAAGGCAAACAAATTTCAATATAAGCACTTGGACCATGCCACCAAATTTAGATCCTTTTTTGATATACTAAGGGAAACAATCATAGAATCTAGTAATGCCTATGTGAATAAGCAGTCAGAGTCCGTATGGTATTCTGATAGTTATCATTTTTGGGATCACTTATAAATCCATAGTTCACTGTTTCTTGACCCAGAATTCAGATTATGTTATGAAAAGTCAACATGATGTACCAAATCTTGTCTCTGTTTCAGCAGTTTATGGGGTCAAATAACAACATTAGAGGCGGATCTAAATAAAGTAAATAGAATTCAATAAAAGTAAACATTACAAAAGTTCAAACATGAAACACAAAACAAATAAAATCATAAAATGCCATTAATTAGCATGAATGAAGAGCCAATTTATGTAGATCTTTTAAATGACTTCAAAATTCTAGCAGTTAAAAAAATATAAAAATTCAAAGGAACACCACTGAAGCATCAAGTCAGTTGAAACTGAAACTGACATGACGACTTACATACCGCTGCTATTATCATCTACTAATCTTACTACCACTGCTAGTAAGCTTATAATACCAAACTTGCATTACCACAATATTACTTACATCAACCAATACTTACGTGAGAAGGATTCAATCCTTGATTTCCAAACGGCGTCATCAGAAACAACAAGAATTGTGACTCTGCCATATTCAGACGTGTTCCATCTCAGTCTTGCATCATGTCAGGACTAGAGTGAAAATGGCTTAAAATCAGTCATAAATAAAAGCAGCATATTTATTATCTTCAAAAAGTCTTTCTAAGAAAATCCTGGTTTTGGGTGGTTCAATCTGCAAAAACCGCAGTCATATTATGTGTTAGTTAGTCTATCTGCCCACTGGTTGATCAGTAGGACAGACAAGTGGTTTAATATTATACCCACATGTAGATACATAAACGACTATCCATTTTATCAGTTCTTCAGTGTGTGTGCCCCAAATTTCACACTTAAAAGACTGATCTGGTGTTCTATGGAAATACGCTAAAAACTTGACGATACTCAAGGAAAGGGAGCTTTAATTTGTGTCAGTGTCATGGAAAAAGATATAGTGAAATATTAACAAGAAATTATTACTAACCATTTTGATGCCCATGGAAAATGATGTCATCAGTCTCCACTTGAGGACAAGACACATGCACTCTTAGTATTGTTAACATTGTTGGGTTCTTGTTAACACCGTTGGATCCACAGTCAACAATGGTAGATGCATTGTTAATGCTGCCAGGTGCATTGTTCGTACAAATTGGTGTTTGTTCACACTACTGTATTCCAACTGATATGATGAATGGATGGATGGATAGACGAAGTGAAGGACATATGGATGGATGTATGGATGAAGTGAAGGACACATGGATGGATGAACAAAGTGAAGGATATATGGGTGGATGGTCGGAAGGAAGGACTGACATGTGGACAGATGGATGGACGGATGGATAATTGTATGGATGAACCGATGGACAGGGTGATAAAACACATGAAACTTTTAAAATAATCAGTAAAAAATAATCTTTTTAGCAGACCGAGATTAGAGAAAAAAATGTATGCTTGCCTGAGAAGAAATGGAACGGACATGTAGCTACATGTAGCTCTGCAAATACATCCACCAACTCATTGTGATTGGCTGCGGGCCTCAGGTGTTTGACAGAGTGATGGTCATCCAGGATGTTGAAGAACAGCTAACTCTCACGGTCAAACTCAACATGTTAAAGATACCTCTGGGATTGAAATTCGAGAAGAGCAGGCCGAACAAGGCTGTTGCCCAGGCAAAATTCTAAATAACAAAAAAGAACTAATCTCTACCACAAGAATACACAGAAACAAGAACAAGAAAACTAAAAGCAAGAAAAGTGAGGTGTGAATGCTAAGAGCAGCGAAACCTCCTAAAATAAAGACCTAAAATACTCCATTTTCAACTTATTTCTGCTATCCATCCCCTACCCACCACCCCATTCAGCGCCCCAGGCATAGGCCTACCGCCATTGCTATTTCAGAACCCTGTATCCCATATCACCCAATAAAGAATGTATCTCTAGTAACTGTCCCCTTTTATGAACGGTAAAAGACAAAAATGCACCACTTCAGTTACATTAAGTGGATAAAAAAATAATTATATACAATTGCGGTAGATTATGGTAGAACTATGGCACTTGGACAGCCACATGTTTGAACCGTCTCTTATAGCTTTGCAACAACATTCCACGTGATTGGTACAAACACCCGTCATGGGGTCCACAAAATTCTGGATGTGAAATACCACCAAGTGCTGAAAAGGAGGTTGCACTGGAATAGTTGCAATAGTATTGTATGATGACAACCCGTCAGAATGAATTATGTTGCCAGGATCAAATTCTCTGGGTAACTAATGGCAGCAGAGTAGCGGCAGATCTAATCTTTTTCTGCTTACTCTTCGCCACCAATCTCTTGTCAATCTCAAAGACCTGGCCCAGGGCCCCCAATGTGGTAAGGATTATTGATTAAATGATGGGAACATATATCATGAAAATAGCAGTACAACTGGACAATGGTGGACCGTGCCAGACTAATATAATGGTTCACACTGGCGACAGGTTCCTTAAAAGACCCGAGATAAGTTGTACAATGTTAATGAAAGATAGGAATTCTCCGAAATGAGCCAGTCTTCAGAGACAATTTCACACCCTGGTAAAAGTGCAGTTTAGCCCCCCAAATTTCTCCTGCGCAGGTCAAGTGTGCACCTCCCAATTTCATTAAAAACATGAAATCCATGTCTGCTAAAAAGATTTTTTTTTATTGATTATTTTAAAAGTTTCATGTGTTTTATCACCCTGTCCATCGGTTCATCCATACAACAAACGATCCATAAAAAGAAAAGTCATGTGCCTTTAGCCAGAATTCTAGGCAGGGAATTGTCGAGCCAGGCGCTTACTGTAAAAAAATAACCACAACATCCTTATAGAAGACTAACTCGTCCCCCCCCCCCCCCGAACATGGCCGCTCCTAAAACTGCATCCTTGTGGGGGTCTTTTGAGCCCCCGCAGTTTGGAAAATGAACTATTACTGAGGGAGTTGGTTTCGCTCTGCGAATACTGGAACATGGATACGTAGAGAAATGGGGGGTAAATGCACTTTAGCCCACACACTTATGGGATGGACATTCTCTGCCCCATTCTCTGCTCACCTCGACCGCATTTCACCTGGGACATTAAGCAGTCACAGGTAGCCTACTGCAAGAAGGTGGAGTCGGCACTTATAGCAAAGTATAGCCAAGCTGCTTCACCCGCCATCTTCCCCAGATCTGAGCGGATTCAATATGGTATTCCCCATGCCAGTGGATTCGATAAGCGGAGAGGCAGAAAGAACTGAAGGTTCTACAAATCTGTAAATGAGACAATCATATTGTTAGACTGGAACATCAACCCACTCAAAACAATGCTCAAAATCGTGAAGTTTGAAGAAAGAAGCGGCTACGGCAACGACTCTATTTATTATTCTCAAGACCAGACTAATACGATTGGCCATGAGAAAGGGGATGCAAGGTATGAGACATCCAAAGTTTGGATTCTGTTCAGGACTGGGTCCAGTCTATCTAATGTCTCCCAGCATTTATAGTAATTAGAATCAGTCTAATTATACTGGTTGCCCCAAACGTCACCTCTGATACAGCCTCATTAAATTGAAAAGACATAATCGACCTGCTCCCCATCAACAGTAATAACTCGAGAAAAGAGAAAGTGCATTATACCTTCTTTAAGATTCTTTGAGAGAGTGTTAAAATATCCATGTCTTTGTCTTCCCCACTCCGTGAAATAATAGGTTAAACAAAGCACAGCTGAGTTTCTGCTCCACCTCCACCTGAGCATCAAAAATAGAAACGCTCACAAGACAGCAGACATATTGTGAAGTGATTATTGCTCGGGAAATTTTAAGAAAGGAAAAAAAAAGTGGCACGGGGACTCCAGCACACATTACCCTACTTAGCTACACAAGGTGTGCCGTTTGACTATGTGGTTGCGAGAGCACTTTTCCCATGACATGGACGATCCTAAGTCTAATACCCTAAAGTACCAGTTGCCCCTTAAGACCTAAGGAAGTAGGTTCTAATCCGTATGTATTGTCCGGCCTACCCCCGACCAAACTCCACCCCAGCACTCAGTCCCTCAGCAGCGTCTTAAGGGAGGAAACTCGCCAGATCCTAGGCTATATTACAGGTCAGTTGGGCGTGACTAACCGTGCGAGTACCTTGGTCGACCGTCGACCTCAACGCTACATGGAAGCAGGAGCCAGTAACCACCCGGGTTTCCCCTAAGTGGCTGTTCTGTACTATAAATAAATTTGGGTTTTCTTATATGACACACAATCCACACCTTGTCTGCCGTTATGGGTTTGACCTCATTATGCATAAAATCATATATTAAATTTATTCCTTTATTAATCTTACTCAAAACTTTTTGTTTTCATTCAACCGCGTGGGCTTCTCCTTATTCTTTAAAGATATGCGCTTCTTAATAAACAGGCTTCAAAATTTTGCAATTTCAAAATATTAACAACTTAAGAACATGATTATCTAGCTTTGCCCTTGACACTATCTTGGTTTTTATTACAAACTGGAAGTGGGAATCGATACTTCTTAATTAATCGACTGCCAATAACTTCATTGAATATGATAACGAAATCAGTCTGCAAAATCCCTCCTCTCCATCTTCTTTCTTACATTTACATTTTCCTCATCACACCTTTTTTTCCCTTTAGTTTTTGTTTGTTTTTAAATGTCCACATGACTTGGGAATGACATCATCATTTAGTATTAAGGGAATCAAAATCGATACCAAAAAGATACCATACCATCAAAAATAGAAACGCTCACAAGACAGCAATCTTATCTCCTCGAGATTTGAAAATGGAAATAATACATAAATTAATATCTGTTCAGACAAAAAACATAGCAGAAAATGAAAGGCATGAACCAGTTGTACATGTTAAATCGGACTTTTTCCAAATTGTACATTTTCAAAAATGTAACAAATAAGAAAAATGAAAAAATCATCTTGGAGAACAGATTTTTTTATTGTGATCACACATTCAAAACTTGCAACAAACAAATCACAATAATCATTACGGAGAAATAAAAGCAATTTGTCAAGTGGATGGAGAAAAACCTAAAGTGATAAGTCTCCGAAATGAAATTGGCATTCATCAAAAAATGAATAAAACTATGTTATGCACAAATTCTCCACCTTTGAATGCAAAGGGCTTTTTCATTAGGCCACCCACGGTAACCAAATTTTCTATTTAGGTTTCAAATACTGTGGAATGTGCATTGAAGTTTGTATTGTTTTATTGGTTTTGTTTTTCAATTTTTTTTAGTTGACTTCGAGCCATTGACTGCTCTCCTCTGATCCCATTTTTTCACGAATAGATGGCCCATGGTGTGAAAACTTCATGCCGGATGATATAAACTACTCAGCGTGCTAGCAGTGAAGTTAGAAGACAGGAAGGAGTACATGGTACAGAGAGTAGAAAGTGATGGGGCCAGGCAGTGGTTGGAGGCCGCGCGGAGTGAGGCTTTTATGCTTGTAAATATAAAATACTAAAATGGACCCTTTATACATTTTGTAAGTGCTTACATCTACAATTATCCATTTGCACAAAGTCTGATTGTAAAATGAGTCTCGCCGTGCTGTAATTTAATGATCCATGGCCGTATGCAAGAACTGTATATAACTGGTTACATGGTGGATAGGCCCAACGCATCGGTGCAGAACACTATTTGGCATGCCAGAACTTTGTGTAAGCCTAAATACGTACGTGTAAAGTGGTTCGTAACTTGCAGAATTTGCATAACTGACTCAATGTATTGAATCCGAAATTTGATGGAGATCTGCCTAAGATTAAGAAACGATAGAAAAGCGCTTAATTTCTCCGGTTCTGTGTCAACTCTGCTATCCTTATTTGATTGAAGGTAATAATTCTACTTAACAAGTTGCAACATTCTGTTACTAATGAAAATTTTATGAAACTTCCAAATCCATCGCTGATGTTGTCTCCAATGTGGGTTTAATGTTTTCAAGAAGTGTGGAAGAGAGGAAGAAAGAAATTTTCCTCATCAATTTTAACTTAAACAAAACCAACAAAAAAGTTTCCACTTCACAAAATGACAATATTGTGGGATAAAATATTAGTTACTTTCTTTGTGTTCTCCACTTCAAACGATGAGATGACAAAGAGCAAAAACATGCTACAATGAATGCCAAAGTGTACGCACTATTAGTCTCACAGTCATCAGCCTCTGCTTTGTTTACATCATTTTACACAGGCATGAGTGAATTTGTCACAGTGTCAAGTGGCTGGGATTGGCAGACACAAGTTCTGTGCATGCATAATGACGATTTTTGTTACAGAAGTTAGCAGCAGTGGATGCATAGGGAGGGGTTGGTGTAACTTTTGTTCTTGCATACCAACTAAATTTGAGTTTACACCGAGGTGGCCGTAAGCACTAAAGGACTAAGCCTGTACCATAATGCAAAACAGGTGGATTTACACCAAGTTCATGCATCTGGCCACTGATATGTGCAAAAAAAATTCCAACCTTTCTCAGCCGTACCATGAAAAAGTGAAATGTATTACCACAGCTGGTGTTTCCATCCAGAAACCAGGCGTCATTTAGCCGGTTATCCGCCTTGAAACAGAATGTTATTTCGTCAGTCAACCAGAAATTAAAACTGGGCATGAGATAAAACATGTGCTATGTACATATATGAATTTATGTGTGTAAGCTTCATAGAACTTACATGCGAAGATTCAAAGTGGAAATATGTCGTTCCATTTTTTAACGATACAATCACAAGCGACCGGGACTATGCTTTGTTCCTGTTTGGCCAAATGAAGCTAATTATTTTAGTAAACACCAACCAAACTACACATTTTTTTCTGGAACAGCTGGATAAAGAATATGTTGTAAAACATTCACTTGAAAATGTATTGTCCAGTTGGCATGAAAATTATTCTGTGAAGTGAACTTTTAAAAAACCAAAGAGTTAATGTTACTTGACCTCTGTAGAAACTAGAACATGAAATGATTCAAAATACTTTTGATCACTTACATGAAGGAAAAGCCATCCACCTCATTTATCACACATAATTTGTGAACACTAGTGAAACCTGGCATCAGTTGGTCGGGTGGGCTGCATGTGTTTCTCTTTTCAAAGGCTTGTAACAGAATGTTATTTTCTTAATCAACCAGAAATTAAAACTGTGCATTAAATTAAATAAGATGCATGCTATCTACATGTGAGAATTCATGAATGCAAGCTTCATAGAACTTGTGCTAGAAGATTCAAAGAGGTGATCGGCTATTCCCCTTTCTTAAGGCATATCCACAAGCGATAGCCAGGCAGGATTACACTTTGTTCCGGTTTGCAAACAAAGCTAACTATTTTAGTAAACGCCGCACAAAGGATATGTTGTAAAATATTCTAAATACAACGTTCGAAAATGTTTGGTAAAGATGGCATCAAATTATACTATTTAATTGAACTTTTAAAAAAAATAAAGAGTTAAGATTACTTCAGTGGGCTTTTAGTGCACTGTGCTTTCTTTTTAAACAACTACACTGCCATCACAGCACCAAAATAATTGGAACGGGAAGAGTTCCGGACATTCAGACCAAAGTCAATCCCTAAAGCTAACACTAAACCAGTTTGTAAGCCTGTCTTTATCCCTGTTACCAATCGATGACCCCATTGCTTACTCTTTTAACCAGAAATGAAAAAAAATATTGGGACAGTTTGCAAAGAATTGTAAGAGTTCAAAGTCATCAGGAACTCTTTCCATTAGACCTGGATCCTACAGAAAATCAAGCTAAGCCTAGCCAGCATCCCTATGTTAATCTGATGCAGCATTGTATAGGATTTCTGTAAGGTTAGTAGGATTACCATAGGGCTGGATTCCCTACATCAAACTGATGTCAGCACAATGTCATTAACCAGAAGATCTACATAGGAATGATGCCATTCCAATGTGTGAACTTGACATTATTCCTAAGTGTGGGACTGCCATAGGCCATAGGGTTACCGGCTGGGAGGCGCCAATGTCAACAGTGTTACATTGGTTCATTTTCTGAAGGAGCTTGATCTGTACTTGTTGTGCCCCTATTTTTTATTTATCTTTTACTGGTACACACATTTTATTAGGCTTCAAAAAGTAACAGAATAAGATAAAACAGAAGAGAACGGGTACATTTTTTTGTTTAATAAAAGGGAGTTAATGGCTTTTTCCCTTCAAATACGGCTGTTTTCCCGGATTCCTTCCCTTTATCAGTTATGTGAGTTACATAATGTATTAATCATATATAAGCTATAAATGCGGTGAACTTTATGGGAGGTTAAATCAAGCCACCATCATTCTATGCCAATTGGCCATCACAAAGGGAAGTATAAATTGCTGGAGATTCTGTTCTCCACTCGTCAGCCTAAACTGGCCGATGAAAGAATCTAAACTATGAAGAAGAGCCAATTATTATCAAAGTAGTAAGGGTATAATCAGCCGATGACAGAAACTATAACCATTTAATTATTTTCGTCAGTAACGCTCACCTTGTCTCAAAATCTAAAGATCTATTCCTTCCCGGGTATGAAACAGAGAAATTTATGTATTTTATAGTCAAAGACTCCAACAAAAATTAGTATGTTCATGCTTAAGATTAAAATAATAATAACAATAATAAAGTTGTACGTAGGCAGAGTCGACAGTGCCTATCTCGTCTCTAAATCCAACACCTCTGATCAGTATTAGTGTCATTTCAGCCATATGGAAGGTTAGACATAATGCCCGTGTTACTTTCGTTTCAGAACATTACCGTCACAGTATTTTGAAACTATTAGTTGCATCCAAACTAAAACTAACGAAACAATCTGAACTATGCCTGGAAAAATATCGAGGGGCTTATGCGTGGGAGAAGGGGAGGCCGAGGATGAAATCAGCGGTAGTCAACAGTTCAGCATTCTGTGTAAAAATATTTAAAGTGGAATTACAGAGAGACGGGGGAGATAGGAGGAGAGGAGAAAAAGACGGGGAGAAAGAGAGAGAGAGAGAGAGAGCGAGCGGCGAGAGAGAGAGAAAGAAAGAAATTAAAAGATCAAGAAACCAAATTTACACTTATTAGAGGCCTGGAACTTATTAACAAGCCACCGCCCCCCTCCCCCCCCCCCCCACACCCAAGATCACTCTATTTATCTGTTTGTTTATTTATTTAATTATTTATTGTACGGTAGCATTAACTATATTACACGGTTTACACGTCTACGGTATTACCAGAGAGCATAGAATCTATACTCTCTGATATTACCATTGACAAATTGGCAGTCAAACGATTGCTCAATGGAACATTTACCTCCTCATCTTGTACAATAAATACAGTCGTAGATCCTCATAGACTTCACCTTGTAAGGAACGGTTTCAAAGTACTTGTAGCTTATTTAACACTGCAGATAAGGTAATCCATCATGGTTTGAAACACCCCATCACTTTTGCTAAGAGTAAATTTCACGTGAGCAACACACCTGACTTAGTCTAAACTTGTGAAACGTAAAGAGTGGACGGGCATTTATCCCTTAAAACATTCAAAGAGACGACCCTGAACTGCAGAGATTCTGTGCAACACATTAAACAAAGCTGATAAAATGTACTTGCGAGCATGTCTTTGGACGTGAGGGAGGGATGGGGTGGGGCTTTGTGGTGAGCGGTTCATATATAGCTTTCTCATGACACACCTTCCACTGTGGAGCTTCGCAAAATAAAGCCACTCCTCTCTCACTCTCTCTTCTCCCTCCCTCACTCTCTCTTTCTCTCTCTCTCTCTCTCACTGTCTCGGGTATGTAGAAAGGGAGGGTAGGGGTGCTTAATGGTGAGCGATTCAGTTTTCTCGTGACTCACCTTACACTGTGCTGTGGAGCTTTGCAGATAGACCCACTTCTCTCTCCCGACCCTCTCTCTCTCTCTCTGTGTCTCTCTCTTTCCTTCCCTCTCTCTCTGCACTGGAAAGTTCTTTTGGTTCCTCGGGCGCCTCAGCCAAATGCTCTTGGTCCCCATTCTTTTTTCATCTGATTTTGTTAATATCCCCCCCCCCCCCCCAAACAGTTTTTCTTTATAAGTGACATGGCCCGTCTGTGACGCACATGAACTGTATCCTTTAATTCATGACTGCCAATTATCTAGAAAACAACAAAATTCAAGTAGGCCCCTAATATATTTTTTTTCTGCTTTCGTTTCGTTGCCTTTCATCTTCTGCGCCAGCTGCATGCCCCTTCAGACGAGGCGACTTACAAGCTTGGGTTTTGTTGTTGTTATTGTTGTTTTGTGGCACGTTAGAGGGAGAGAGAGAGACAGAGAGAGAGAGACAGACAGAGGCAGAGAGAGACAGGGGGAGAGAGAGAGGGGGGACGACACACATACAACTAGGGAGAGAGAGGGAGAGACAGAGACTGTGAGAGAGAGAGAGGGAGAGAGAGAGGAAGAAGGAGAGACAGACAGACAGATTTAGATTGTTCATTTTGATTTGGCTATTGTGTCCCAACACCTACGCTTTGTATTTTATATATTATCTTATTATTGCATCTTTTATGCTGCCAGTTGTTGTTATCAGTGTCCCGACGAAAAAGAAAAGCACCGAATGAAGGCAAAACTTAGAAAGACAAGTCTTTGACTAATAGTGTGCACCATAATAGAACAGTGTTACAGTATTTGACGTGAACAAAATTGTTTTTCAGTTGATTTTACATACCGATACCCGAGGCACAGGATACCGAGACAGTTCAATTCCCCAAATTCCGTCTGTCGACGTCCGCGCCTATCGTCCATGTCAACAATACAACAATTCGCACCACGCTCCTTCAAAATTGAATGAAAACAATTAGTACTTTTTTTTCATTTAACATGGGGGTACCTGGCTCAGCTGCACCATTTGCAGTTTTGCACCATATTACATGTATTATGGTCCATGGTAAATCCGGTGTAACAGGCCAAAATATACCCCCCGCCCAGACTATACCCGGGGTTTAACTGGCCTAGCCCAGAATATCCTCCGGGGTATATTCTGGGCTAGGCCAGTTTATACCCCGGGGTTACTTTTGGCTAGGCCAGACTATACCCCCTACTTTTTTTTAAAAAAACAAGTCAAGACCATAGTTTATTTCAGCCTGTTCTTTCTCACTGTCATCAGATATCATATTAATCCATACATGAACACATTCTTGACATCCATAAATCATAATATAATTTAGAGGAAATAGTAATAACAGTTTATTTCAGCCTTAGTTTAAATTGGTGTACATACATACATTCTTGACTCCTAGCTGTTAATCATGTTACATTTTAGAGGAAACAAACATGCATTAAAATGCATTGATATACAAAAGAGTGGAGTATCCATTCAAACTGAGAAATATCAATACCAGAAGCATCATTATCATCTTGGAATAATACAAAGATATAAGAGGGAGTGTAAAAACGGCAGTGTAGGCCTACAAATCATTCTAGAATCTATAAGCAGCAATTTATATCAACTATATATATACAAAAAGTGTGTCAAATCTTTTCAACTATTCAAGAAGAACTGGACAGAAAGCTTTAGTGAAATAGCCTTGACAGTTGTGTAGACTGACAGAGTACGTCCACTGAGACAAAAGTAGTGCACTGTAAAAAGTAATTAGATCTATTGCATGTGTTGGGTGAACTACGAGTGGCTAATGTGGTTACTGCGTGGGTTCAATAGTAACTCCCTTAAGGATACACAGGATTAACAAACACAGGGTTCTGCTGGCAATCTTATTTATTCAAAAAGCCTAACAAAGGTATCACTACCAAAAAGGCATAGGAAAAACCCTACCAAGAAAAAGAAGCCCAACCAGCCATAAGCTGGAATAAGAGAAAAAGACAAAAATATGATTAGGATATAATGACAACATTAATCAGGCAATCAATGGTGGACATACATAGTAATAGTATTAAGTATTAAATGAAACAACAACAACATAATATAGAATTTAAGCAATAACCAACTGGATATGTATGCATGGAATAAAATAGCGCTAAGGTTAATGAATAACAACTACAAATGGCTATATCATATACACAAGGAGTTTCCTAGCACACTGGCAACATAAACTAATGTACTAATCAAAGTATGAAGGACATAACAAATGAAGGGGCAAGAACACAATAGTTTCGCTCCACTGAGCCGGTGTACAACACATCCAGAGTGGCCATTCCATTTAATAACGCAGTGGCCAACATGGCCCACTGACCGTCCATAACACAGACGCTGCATCCCAATGCAGGCCATCCTCATAGGCCCACTCCCATTATTAGTACTAACCCGCCCCAGGGCTATTGTATTGGTTACTTCCCTTCCCAATCGATACTGAAGGGTCATGCCCTTCGACCTTAGCCGCGGAGCTATGCCGCCAGGCTAACATGTGTATGACACACCACTAGATACATAAAGTAATGTGTACATTCCTTAAAATGAAACTGTCCTTCACACACTTACGAAACTCATAGAAGCATAATACATCTGGATAACTATAATACATGCACATGATATATATATATGTATGTCGGCGAGACTCATTGCAACATGTGTAGACTCATTGAAACATTGTTCATCCACCGCCGCACATAGAACAATCCTGGGGCTCACCCATGTGAGGCCCAACTAATATTATACATCTCCAATACATGTAATTACTTACACATCTTAAACACTAAACACGCAATCACAATCACACTGCTCTCTATAGCATAGTGGTACTGGCAAGGTACACAAATACCCGTAATACAATCAAGTGTATAGTGCCGCTCGCTATAACATAAGCCGTCCACATTAACATGTCAGGAAATCCTCACTGCCTACCACAACAAGGCAATGCTACACATACACTATATATATGCACACAAGCAAATCGTGATAGCTTGGTTAGCGAGCCATCATTATCATCTAGCACCGTCTAATGACAATGGCAATTACCGTTGAGCCGGACTCATAATGGTCTCTGTAGATCAACATTCTCTACGTGGCATCCCCGAAAGGGGGGGGGGTGCGCAAATTAAAGTCACTTCTAATATAATAGTCTACAACTTACCCAAAGTTTCTCTGCTACTGGCCCAACTGGACTAGGCCATGTTTTGGGCGAGGCGCGCCACGGCAGGCCGCCGCCGGTCTAGGTCCACTGTGCTGTCGGCTCTTGTCTCTGCGTCTTTGATGGAGTGTGCTGACCACTCGAACTCGCATCTTATTTATGAGCCAGCGCGGACGTCCGAGAGAGCTATTACGTAGTCCAGTTTTGGACAAGTGAAAGGCTCGGACATTGAGTCCAGCCGAACAACATAACCGGTTAGGGTCCTAACACAATCGAATTTACAGTACGGTTAAAAGGGTGCACACAAAAGTCAGTTAGGTATCCCAGTAAACTGCAGAAATTACTCTAACGTCCCCTGCAGCAATAATTGAATAAATTTGACCCAGGTTGGATTTATCGGGGATAACATGCGTCTAACTCGTGGTTTACTTTAAATCCGAGACCCTCTTATCAATTATTTCAATAGGATATGTGCATCAAAGTACAACGAAATTGGTACCATTATAAAGTAGAAATTTGCTGCTAAAATTCTAACTGACTACTTATACCAGAAACCCGGTAATAGTTTTAATATAAATTTTCAAAGTGTCAGGACTAACAACATTTGCCAGATTTGTGTGGGATATTTCAGTCCATTAATATGACGTATCTCCATTGATAACAAACGTTATCATGAGTACCTATTTTGTGCCGATAGGGTATTGCCTACTCTCAACAATGAATTCGGGTTCCCGTCTTTCTGTCGGTGGATAACAACGAAGGAGCGAGTTGTAAGAAACTTAAAGCCATGATATAAGAGTTGGAAGCCCGGTGGTCAACATTTCCAACTGACCAATCAAAATGCGCGCTTTTCACCGTGATGTGAATAACGGGTCCCGCGCTAGTATTACAAGGGAAATAATCCAATTAATGGTACTCGGCCAAGTGTCCATAAACTACTATGAGTGGCCGTCCCTCACTCACGCACCAGAGTTACATTGAAAGCACATTAAAAATAGAAAGTCGTTCATCCTCTCACACATGTTAAGGCAAAATTCGATGGATCATGTTGCATTAGCAGTATTTCTTGTTAGTAAATATTATTCTTTGATAGCTTATTTGTAGAATGATATACATTTCATGTACCTTATGGTTTAAGACACTGGATTAGTTTGCAAGGCATTTGAAAGATTGAACTTATATTATAGTGAATAAGGGTATGTCACTCGCGAGTGAAATAAAGAAATAAAAAAGACCTTGCTTGTCCGTCTTTACCTTCCTAAGCTTGACACGTCCCTTGCCAAGGGATTTAACAGCTGTGTATTTGCACACAAAAAAATCGCTAAAGTGACTTCATTTTTATGAGTCCGTTAATTATTTCATCCATTGCGACTAAGTGTATGTCAGTGCCAAACAAACAATACGGTGCAAATTTTACTCATGGGCAACCAACTACAAAAACAACTACAACATGACAATGAACGTGAGTAAAATGAGGGTTAAAGTTGAATCATATCAGTTTGAATGGATATTCAACCCGTAGTGTATCAATACATGTACTTATATTAATGCATGTTTTTTTCCTCTGAATTGTAGGCCCTATTATGATTTACGGAAGTCGAGAACGTATGTATGTAGAATCTATGTATTACTATGACGCCCAGTGACACTAGTGATAAAAAAACGAACTAAACTATGATTGAAATAAACTGTGGTCATTCCTTGTTTATATATTATATAATCTGGCCTGCTACACTGAGGTTAAAGTGGCTTAGTCTATTTTGTCCCCCGGGTATATTCTGGGCTAGGCCAGTTTATACCTTGGCTATATACTTTGGGCTAGGCCAAACTATATTTCACCAGTCCAGATTATACTCCCATACTGAGGCAAAATATTCAAGGATACAACATTAAGTTTTTAAAATTTTATTTCACCCTTAAGTGACATGCCTTTATTCACTATAACACATAATTGCAATCTTTCAAGTGCCCTGCAAACTAATCCAATATGTATATCTTTCTACAAATAAGCTATCAAAGAATTTACTAACAAGAAATGTTAACGCAATATGATCCATCGAATTTTTGCCGTAACATACAATAATTACTTTCTAAAAGGCACTATTGTCTCACTGGATTTAATCTGTCAGTTTACAAGGCTATCAAAGCTACTTTACTAAAGCTTTCTGTCTAGTTCTACTTGGATAGTTGAAAAGATTTAACACATTTTTTACAATACATATAGTTGGAACACACACATTGCTGCTTTTAGATTCTAGAATGGTGTGTGGGTCATTTTTATATTCCACCTTATCTTTATGTTATTCCAAGAGGATGATGATAATGATTCTGATATTGATATTTCTCTTTATTTTCAAGAGTAAATAAAATGATTTGGTGTTCTTATTGTTATTATTTTATATTACTGGTTAGCATTCTGTAACATTTCAAGTGGATCTGGACAGGTTAAGTTCATCATGTGAAAAAATTTTAGTATGTATTTAGTTTTATGTGAAGTTTTTAATTGCTGCTGGATGATGGATTGCACCATCTGTCAGTTGGGCTATTAAAATGTTGTTGTTTTTTTCTCTGTGTGTGCTTTCCCGGCCTTTTCTCCTTGCATCATTGTAACTTTGTGTATAGATCTAATTGTTCTGACATATCAAGCACATTTCTGATTTTTAAAAATTAAAATAAAATTCACATGGCTTTACACTTATGAGTCTTATAATTATTTCATACCTTGCCACTAAGTATATGTCAGTGGTGCCAAACAAAAAAACACAATACATGTTTAACACATGGACAACTAATCATTAAAAAAAAAACAAAAGCAATAATAATACCAACGGACACAAGTAAAATTAGTGTTAAAGTCTAATCATATCAATTTGAATGGATTTTCAAACCTTTTGTATATCAATGCTTTTTAGTGCATGTTTATTTCCTCTTAAATGTATCATAATTTACAAGACTTAAGAAGGTATGCTTCAATATGATCCCTGATGACAGTGATAATGAACAATTTAAACTAAAGTTGAAATAAACTGTGGTCTTGACTTGCTTTTTAAAAAAAACGTAGGGGGTATAATCTGGACTGGGGGGGGGGGGGGGGGGTATAGACTGGCCTAGCCCAAAGTATGCCCCGGGGTATATTCTGGGCTAGGCCCGTTTAACCCCTGGGCATAGTCTTGCGGGGGTATAATCTGGCCTGCTACACCGGTTTGCCGGATTTTTTGTTTGTTTCCGCGAAATTGCAGTCATGGGTTTATCATTGGTAACGCGATGACAATATTTCTGCAATATTATTACATGTACATGTATTATTATGGCACATTTTTTCATGAACTTCTGTAATTTCATGCTGCCCTTTATTCACCATTTGTCCTGCATTCTGGGGGATCGCTTTAGCTATAAAGAGGATGTTATTTATTTATAACCTAATGTAACAGTACAGGGCAAAATTTTCAGAAATCTTAAGCTGCAGTGGATGTAATGTTTCTTGACAGGTCATCATATCATCACTGCGCTGATAATAATATAACGGCCTACCTTATTATATTATCTTTTAGGGTTCTAAGAAAAGTGCACAAAACTGTATTGTCATAGTGCAATATATCTACATGTATTTATTTTTTGGTGTCACTGTCGGTTCTCAAAATGCATTATTCAGAGCCGTCGTAACGTATGGGCATATACGGCAGTTGCCCATAGAGTTTAGGGGGCCCTATGCATGCAGATTTCCGAGTAGTTGCGCAGGGGGCAGGCTGCAGCCTATTGCTTTGCCCAAGGGCCCATGATGATGTTAAGACGACCCTGGCATTATTGGGCAGATGGATTGGTGGCCTCTGCATTTTGATCACAGTGCTGAGCTTGAACTCAGAGAGAATACATGTACAATATCTTATGAAAGGTCGGTGCAATTTTGGCCTAAATTTGATGTCTAACTTTGACATTATGTTCACACAGTGTGAATAATAAATATGGATGCAAGTTTCTCATGCACGTATTTGTGACTGTGACTGCATGAATGCACTTCTAAATAAAGAGACTACTTGTCGGATGTGGGCTTAAATTCTGTGTTTCCAGACTGTACAGTGAGACTGGTTAATATTCCTATGTTCTGCAATCACACTCTGAAAGACTGGGTCAAAATTTGGCAAAAAGAAAAACTTGCATGTAGCAAAGCCTCGCGTAAGAAATGATACCCAAATGATACAATGAAACGCAAACTAAAAGAGAAGACAGAAAATGGCCGATATTTCGGCAACACCTTTTTCAAGGAAAAAAAAAACGAAAAAACAACAACAGAAAAAAAATTGGAAAATTGAACAGATAAAACCAAAAACGAACAGTGTAGAAGTTAACAAAAAATTGATTACATAATTCATAACATTACAAATGTAGCTTCTCTTAAAATGTATACATGTTGAGAATAAAGACAGACTGATATAATGAACTGATGTTTGGGTTTTGAGGTTTGAGTTTTGGGTTTAGAGAAAGCATGTCGACATGATAACAGTCACATTATGCCAGGAAACCGAAAAGCCAAGATGATAGACAGAATGTTAAGTTACAGAATGATAGGAAAGAGGAGAAGAGAGAGAAACAGGACCACAAAACACAGTCTGGAAGACAATTAAGACATGCAAATGGTCAGAATAAAAAGGAGCAAATGGATAACAGACATAATGAATAAAGAAATTGCAGACCACTGTTATCTTATTAAGAAATATATTTATTTAATTTTTACAGAGAATTGCAAGGACAGAATCTAATGCATAAACAATCACAAGAACATCCACGCAAATCTTTGCAAGTTGATGGAAAACCCAGGAGGACAGAACTGTTGACAAAACTCTGGATCATCAGAAATCCTCTGACAGCTGTGATATGAGGAAGTCATCATTTAAATCTGTTTAAAAGAAGAAAAAATAATATGGAAGTTATGTCTAAGCTTCATATTGGTAACTCACAACACGATAATTAACATACATCATTATTTAGGTCATAAAACTCACATCATGCATCATTGCATGTCTGTCATTCATGCACCAAAACCTGGGATTTCTTCAGAATTTTATGACTGAATAGTGAATTTTGCAAAGCTACATGTATATGTATCAAAAAGATTGGGTTCTATCTATCATAAGAAAAAACAAAATGTTTTGTTCAGTATGTCCTGAAAAAAGAGAAAATGTTATGGCACTCACTGGTACTCTTTTAAAACTAAACCTGCAGGAGGCCATTGATACCGGTAATTAATTCAGGGAAAAACAAATCCATTGATGAAAGATGAAGTCTGACATTCTTTTCAACTTCCCTTTAAATTGATGGTCTTTTGCAGTTTCTTCTTGAAGACAGAATTTTCACATCATATGTTTGATGTCTGATTTATAACAAGTCATCAACTCTGTCTTCTCATTGACAGATTGTGCAATTAATAATCCATGAGACTGGAGAAATGATTTTACAGCCAGTCTGCACCCAGTCGCTGAAAGAGTGTACTTTTACCCATCTTCCATATTATATATTCAGACATCAATATTTTCGTACATATTTATTATGGTCAAGTTATATTTGTGTAATTAGAAGAATTTCCAATCTACTCTTCCTTAGCATTCCAGCTCAGCATTAAACCTGAAGAATGAACATTTGCTATTTCCATATCAAAAACTTGCAGTGAAGGCATTAGGCTGGTGGCATACTGAGGTCTGTTTTATGTCTGGTCTAACTCAGTGCACAAAGTCTCTCCTCTCACCAGCTGACTGAAGGCAGTTTTCACGCGCCCGAATTGGTGGTTCTGCTGAATTCCATAATCCACACCTCGCAATAAGACCGAGACAGTGCAAACTTGACTCTGTGCACCACCAGCCTTATCCTGCAGCTCCGAGGTGTCCCTAGTTACATCTATGAGCTCAGAAATTCAAAACAAACATTATAATTAGCCACTATTAGCGGGAACACATAAACCACCTCACACACGAAAGGGGAGAGATAAAGAAATTCACAAGCTTCTCGTAGAAACTATTGTGTTATGAATGTAAAAGTGCTGTCAAGTCACTACTGTTTTTGTTTTTTGTTTTAAAACTTCTCCACTTCTGTGAAGTTGCACTAGTAAAGGTCCTACTGAAAAATCAATCTTATCATCCAAACGTTCACACTTACCATCATCCCACTGTTGCAAATCATTGCCCAGCTGCTGAGCTTGATCTGCTGTTGGCACGAGTATTTTATGTTTACCCAACTCTATGTTTGGGTCTCTGCATGATGGTTTGTCAGATGTATTACATGTATTCCTGCCATCAGAGATATGATGCGGTGATTTCCCCAGATCATGAACAATCTCAGTGTTTTGTGGCAATATTGGATTAGTTTGATAAGATGCAATGTTAGAGCATTCCAAGCCCATGCCAGACGGTACATTTTTGTTGTTCTGAACACAGGGAGATGAAGGAATTAATCTGTTCCCTATCATCCTATCATTTTCATCATTAGGTTTCTTAGTCCACGTCAGATTTGGAGTTTGATTTTCATTCATGGGGCGCTTCACTGGTAATGCTAATTGTGGAGAATCTGAAGATGGGAGTGCACGTTTGAAGGTAAATTTTTTGTGTTGTTCTGGAGTATATTTCATATTCACCATTGAACTCACAGATACTTGATTGTCCTTATCACAGATGTTTCTTTCACTAAAAGCACTGATGGATTCCTCATTAGCCTCACCAAGGTTTGTGGTTTCCAGAGCACAGTGTTTCTCAGGGTCTGAGTTCAGTCTTTCATTTTGCTGCTTGATATTGTCCTGTGGCTGGTCATGAATTTGTTTCAAGTTGTTATCAGATCTGACCTGTGGAGTATTTCCACTCTGCTGAGGATTAAGGGTTTCATCACAGAGCCTGAGAATCAGATTATCATCATCATCTTCTGGGAAATCATCATCAAATCCATGATCTATTGTCAAGCTGATGCTACTCTCGCTATTGACAGCTGCGCCAACCAAATCATGAGACTTGATGGTGGTGCCAGATGAACTATTTGCCTGATGTTGAGTAGATGAAGTAACCGGCAAATTTCGTACTGCTTTAGCACCACTCACCCCATACCCAGGTGCTGGCAATGAAGTCGCACATGGTGGCGTCCTCATTGCAACTGGCTGATGAAATTTCTGTGCTTCACCTGCCTTTGGGTGTAGTGATTCACTAGATGTACTTTGACCAAATGAGAATCTTTCTGATGGGTAACTCCTTGACGTCAATGAAGGTTGTCTAACTTGTGCATTATTATTAAATGCAGAGGTCCCTTTGACTGAAGTTCTGGGTGCCACAAGAGGATTTCTTGCTGAACTAAACAAAGGCCTTAGGGGTTGCATTGGTGATCTCATGTTTACATTCATATCTGGAGATTTGAATCTATATGGTAATGGCTGTCTGATAGATCTGCTAACATTGGGTGTCAATGGAAAAGGGCTGGACCTCGAGGAGTCAGCAGGAGATAAGCTTTTCCTAAAATTATGATGAAAATTCCTCATGGAAGCTGACAATTCTTGTTCTGATTCTCTGATGATTTCTTTCAAGCAAGGAATGTCTGTACCTTCATTTGAGCATAATTTTGTGTCAGCTGCAGAATTCTGAGGTGAAGAGAAGGTTCTCTTAGAAACCCCTGCATCTTTGCTTGCAGAGTAAATTAGCACAACATTTCCTGATGTCACATTCAAATAGTGTGTGCGGCTCGATGGACTTATTACACTCACCTGAAAAATTCATAAAAACAGAAAGAAAAAGTTATGAATAGACATAAATTAAAGAAATAAAAATTGCAAAGAACACAGCAGAGAAAAAGATATAAAACACTATTGAAATGAGGGTGGAGAAAAGAAAAAAGGAAATAAGTTCAACCGCTACAATATAATACCTTATATGCCCAGCTACAAGGCACAGTGCAATGAGTAAAACCATGTTACATGTGCTCAGTCAGACTAGGCATTCAATATAATATGAAAAAAAAATAGTGGCGGGAGTAATTCATTGTGGTACAATTTTGGCCCCTTTTTTGCTCGAAGATACAGCCTAAATGACAGTTTCAAAAATTATAAAATTAATTTTCTTAAGTGTTAACTAATCCACTCCAATCGCTTTTGTATTGGCTGATTGTGTTGATTCAAGTTTCAGGTATTTTTAAATAAAAAGTTGTAAAAATGTACAATACAATGATCTTTGTTTTGGCTCCCTGTAGTAAGCCCATTGCACCGGAAACGATGTACTAATACACGTTCAATTCTGCGCCCACAGTTTCCCTATCAGAAATGATTGAGTAGTGCTCTGGAGCGCATGAAATTTGTGGTGAGAGTGTAGATTATGGGAAGCTTTGTAGACCAAAAAAAGAGAGAGAGAGATCAACCTATCTTTTAAGTGTTAAGAGATTTCAACATGAATTCTCTGTTAATACTGAATTCACTCCATGTTTTGTTTGGCTCAATTAAGTCCCTCGCAAATTGCATGTAGCAACACTCTACTCTCAAGGAACAGATCAAATTCAAGCTTTGGAAGTACTATAGATTAAAACATCCAGTGTAAAATTGAGTGAGCTGAGAATATTCTCATGAAACAAATGCTTGAGTTAGCTTTCTACGCATGGGTGAAAGTTAGCCAACTCAAAATTTCCTGCAACATTTTTTCTGCCACACACAAAATCCTGCGGATCAATGCCACAAACACAAGAAGTGTAAAACACTAATAATAAGCTTGTAAGTGTCCTTCAGAACTCACCTACTCATCTAGTTATGTGTCCTTTCAAGTTTCACATAGGCCTACTCAGCTGTTTGTGTTCTTTTACATTCTCCTAAACTCAGCTTATATGTGTCTTTTCAAATTTCACCTACCCATCTATAGTCTTTTCACATTCTTTTTTTACTCAGCTAAGAGTCCTTTAACATGTTCACCTCCTGAGCTATCACTGCCAATATCATTTCACATGTTCACCTGCTCAGCTATCACTGCCAATGTCTTTTCACATTCTAACCTATGCTATATATTTAGCTATTTAAATGTCCTTTCCTACTCAGCTGCTGAGGTGTCCTTTCACATTATGATTATGTCTACTATTCAATCAGTTCAAATTCTACTCAGTTATATATAAAATAGTAAGATCTAGGCTAGGCCTAGATTTAGACTCTAGATCTATTAAAAAACGAACTATTTTAGTATCACGTTGATTAAATTATCTTTAAAAAAGGACGTTTGCGTTTAGAATAGATCTGAATGACTGTAGAGTAGACACTACTCACTAGTAATGATTTTATAAATTATTTTCCATTTTAACAACTACGATTCATAAAACGTCTATTTAAGATCTATCCAGCTGAGACAGTTTGACGTTGGGTACGAATCGGGATCTCGATACCGCTAAAATACACTAGATCTAGATCTAGTATACTGCTAAACGTTTACTTTAGATCTCTAATCTTTATTTATTGGCCGCGTGATTCTCGCTATAATAAAAACATAGATCTAAATCAAATAGGTCTAGAATATAGATCTTGATAATTTGGTGAACACACGATGTAAACAGTGAAGCGAGTGTTGACTGTTGTTAATCTAAACTAAACAAGTCACAAACTTCCGCGGTAATACTCCCAATTCAAAAGAAAACACCACTGAAAACTAAATATCGGTAAAAAAAATATCACAATTCATAACGTTGATATATGGTAAATCCCGTAAAAGAACCTTGGAAACTTGAAAATCCAAACAAAAACGTAGCAATTTGATGAATTCGAACGCGAGAATGCAGCGTGGTTGAGGTTAACACAGGGACACAAATTCTAGCAAAGGTCGAGATGGAGACCAACAGCACGAAACGAAATATACCGGGCCGTAAGGTGGCCAGATAGGAGCCAATTCCCGGCCGATTTCCGGCATAAGTCGCGCAAGAAGCTTTCCCGGACGATTTCCGGCATGAGGCCCGACGGCCCCAATTTTTCCAGCACCGCCGGAAATATCTGGCGAACTTTCACCCATGTTTCTACGTCACTCTGATAACTGAAGAGACAGGAAGTTTCAAAATTCACGAAATTGGCTGTGGACAACCTTAAATGTCAAAAGCAAAAATTTCCACTTGAATGAATATGCCATAATTGCCAAATCTACTGATACTCTTTCCCTGAAGGCTACCATCAAGTCTGACTTTATTAAGCACCAATTGTAATTGTACAAATCCACATTCTGTTTCATAGTGTATGCAAGCAGTATTTACTGTGTGCTTATTGCTACAGATGCATCTTTGTCATGCATGTAGAATCAAAGTCTAAAATATTTTCAGGCTTTCCCCTGCACACTGGCTTCATATTAGGAAGATTTGACATTAAATATGCACATAATAATAATAATAATAAAGTAGATTTATATAGCGCCTTTAGCCATGCCTCAAGGCACTTTACAATAACATGATGGAATATATGCACACACACACACGTACACATAAATGGCCAGCTGGCAGACACACACACACACACACACACACACTATAGATATTTCTCAAATAAATATGTTTTTAACCCCGTCTTGAAAATGGCAGCACTGCCAGCGAATCTCAAAGAGATAGGCAAGGAGTTCCAAATAGTGGGACCAATGTAACTAAACGACCTTTCTCCAAACCTCTTTAGGTTACATCGTGGGACTTTCAAAAGCCTAGAGTCCTGTGATGATCTCAGGGCTCTGGCGGGCATATAGGAAAACAAAACTGCACTTAAATAATTTGGGGTGGAAGATTCAAAGAAATTGAAGCACATTAGTGCAATCTTGTACTCGATACGTGCTTTAACAGGCAACCAATGAAGTGTTTTGAGTAACTCTGTGCTACTGTGATATCTTGATTTTCCAAGAACAAGACGAGCTGCACAGTTCTGTGCTCTCTGAAGTTTTGAAATCTTTTCTTCCTGAAGACCCGCCAGCAGTGAATTACAATAGTCAAGATGTGACAAAACCAAGGATGTTACCAGGGTCTTAATGGCATCTGTGGTTAAAAAAGGCTTCATTCGTGAAATTTTCCTAATCTCAAAAAATATCGATCTAACCAAGCTGTTTAGATGACGCTCCATACTCAATGTACTATCAAGAAGTACGCCCAGGTTTTTTGCTGGGCTTGAAAATTCAACGAAAGTGTCGTCAAACTGTATGCCTGTGATGTTTGCATCTACCAAATTCAGTTTACTGCTAGTGGAGCAAAGAATAACCTCGGTTTTATCATTGTTCAATTTCAGTTTGTTATTTTCCATCCACAACTTCACAGCTCTACAACAATTTTCAATTTTTGCTACCAAAATTGGCAAGTCACCAGGATAGGAAGATTTGTACAGCTGTGTGTCATCAGCGTACATATGGTAATCAATATTGTAAGATCTTATTGTTTGGCTCAATGGAAATGTATACAGCGTGTACCAAATAGGGCCAAGGACTGAACCTTGAGGAACACCAAATCTCAATGGGAACTGGGTGGACAGGTTACCTTGTACGGTGACATACTGTGATCTTTCTCTCAAATACGATGTGAGCCATAATAATGCATTGCCACTGATTCCAAAATTAAAGGATAACCGTTGGAGAAGGACAACATGGTCGATAGTATCGAAAGCAGAGGACAGATCCAGTAAGGTGAGAATGGTGACTTTACCATCATCACTTGATAGTAAGATGTCATTTACTATTCTCAACAGGGCAGTTTCGGTACTATGATTTTCCCGGTAGGCCGATTGGAAAGGCTCAATCAAATCATTCAAGTTAAGATGTTCTTTAAGTTGAGCTAGAACAACTTTTTCGAGGATTTTGGACAGGAAAGGTAGGTTGGACACAGGGCGATAATTTTTTAGTTCATTTGGGTCCAGACTCTTTTTCTTCAATAAAGGTATTACCAAAGCCTTCTTGAAACATGTGGGAACTTGCCCTGACTGTAAAGACTGATTGATGATAGATGTTATAGAATCAAGAAGTGTATCGAGACATTGGACTAAAAGAGTGGTGGGGATTGGATCCAAAGGACATGATTTTGGTGGTGATGACAAAATGAGTTTTTTAATTTCTTCCTTAGTGACTGGTTTAAATTCACCAAGTGTGCTACCAGTATATGCGCAATGTGATGTAAGAACATTTAAATCAGACTCATCAGCATTTCTATCATGATCTAGTTCACTACGAATTTTATACACTTTGTCAGAGAAAAATTGACCAAATTTATCAGGTAACTCTGAGGTGGGAATGTTGTTAGGTAGTGCAGGTGTTTTGGACATTCCTTTCATTTCATTAGCAATGGTAAAAATGATCTTAGAGTTTTTACAATTTACAATTTTTTCACTGTAAAAAGATTTTCTTTCAGAGTTAATGAGTACTTTCACATTATGGATGTGTTGTTCGTAAATCTGTTTGTGGACAGTTAGTTTTGTTCTTCTCCACTCTCTTTCTGCTCTACGCCGTTGTTGTTTCGCCTCCTTAATGCGAAGTGTGTACCATGGGGCAGCTGGACGATGGCTGATGGTCAGTATCCTCGGAGGGGCGTGCTCATCCAGAGCCTTACTGAGCTGGCTGTTGTAATAGCCTGCTAGGTCCTCATCTTGTGATTCCGACACGTTGGAAAATGCACTTTTTAGAGTGTCTGTGAAAGATTTCAGATTGATGGATTTGATGTTTCGTGATGTTACTTGTCGTTTTACGGTTTTGGGTTTTGGGAAGTTGAACGAGAAAGTTATGGGAAAATGATCTGACAACAGTTTGTCCGAGACATTCACGTTGTACACATTGGTGGAGTCTTCCCGTATGATCAGCCAGTCAAGGATGTGGAGTTTCCTATGGGTCGGTTTGTCTAACAGTTGTTGGAGGTGGTAATTGTTCAGCAATGATGTCATAGACCGAACATAGGTATCTGTTGGTTTATCAGAATGAAGGTTGAAGTCACCCAGGAAAACGAGGCTGTCACATTTGTTTGTAAATGTATCGAGAAGGTCAGCAAATTCCTCTACGAAAACTTTGTGTGTACCTGCATTCTTCGTTTTAGGTGGTGGATGGTAAATGCAGAGAAAAACGGTGTTAAATGCTGTGACTTTGATACATTCAAATGACAAGAATTCATTGATGTCTTCCATTTTTGGCTTAGTACAGTCCCTGTAGATCAAACACACACCGCCACCTCTACTAGTTTGTCTTGAATTTGAATGGATTTCATATCCAGGGGGTCTGAGCTGTGATGTTACTGCATCATCCCCATCTGGAGGTAGCCATGTTTCTGTGATGAAAACCAAGTCAGCCATGGCTTCACTTATTATGTCACTGATTATTGTTGTTTTGTTGCATACTGACTGTGCATTCAAATATAGGATCTTACAGTTTCCATCAGAGCCTTCAGTGAGAACATTGCTTGTATTGATGTTGATCAAATTAGGTGTAATGACACCCCTCTTGTCTCTTGTCTGGACAGAGTGTTTGCCTGCATTACACACAACACGAATCTGCCTCTGCCTTCGTGTACCTCCTCTCGTTCCTCTTTTAGACTTTTTAACTTTCTGTTTACAGTTGCAAGTTCTTCTTATTCCTAATTGACTGAGATGACACAGCAGTCCATGGTGTATACTTAAATGTTCACTGTTTGTACACATCAGCTGTTCTCTTGTATACCTGTGCTTGACACGCTCACTGGTTTCATTGCCAAGGTGGTAGTCTAGACCTAGAGGTGAACTGACACAGTGCTTGCTGAATGAAGGGAATCCGTGATTAGATTAGAATTCTTATTGATATTTGTTGCCTATAAGTGTCACCCCCGTTAAACATGCACTATGTTAACATAACACAAATCAAAAATATAATTTAAATAAAACACCGAAAATCTGTAGGATTGCAGCAAGGCTTGAAGCAAAGTCAAAATGTGGCAAAAAGAAAAAGTTGCATGTAGCAAAGTTTGATTTGCCTTTCATTTTCCTTTAAGTTTTATTGTATTGTTTTTGTATTATTTCTTATGTGAGGCATTGCTACGTACAACTTTTTCTTTTTTGCCATATTTTGACTAATACAAATTAGTTCTGGAAGAGTAGTGTCCACGCAGAAACAGACATCACTTACTTGTCTTAATACAAGCACACAACCAGCTTGTATAGCAGATCCTGGGTCTTTCACAAGATCACGATGCAAGGCACCATTCATCTTACCTTTCAAAAATATCATGAAGTAAGCATAAGCTTTTACCAAAATGAATTACTTACATTTGTTAAAAATTACTTACCCATAAGATTTGTTTTAGTCGACCATTTGCATGAATTTGGATGAAAATGCTACTCTACTGTGGTAATATATTATTTTGCAATGACATGCAGTTTGGGGTAATGTTATGATCAATTTTGCTTTTGTTGTCTGTGGGTGATGAAAGCTTGGCTTGAGTAGATTGTGAAAAGACACAGCAGGCAATTAATAATACCACAACATAATTCTAAAGACAGCCTCGTCTTCTCTATTTTCTTTCCAGTGAGTTTTTGGATTTTACAGTACGTCAATAACAGCTCTGCTGCACCAAAACATGATACTGTAACCTTACTGTAGCTTTACATCAATTTTTCTTACTTTCATTTGCATTTCAGCCAAAAACTTCCAATGAAAGGGGGGAGATCTAGATGTAAATAATGATTTCACTGTTGTGTAAGTCTGATTCTAAATTCTTCAGCTGGAAGAAGAGAGCAATTGATTATCTTACCTGTAGTATCTCTAATTACAAAACTTGCATCTGGCCCTTGCAGTTCTAAACTTTCTATTACACCAACAATCAACGGTATCTTTCCCTTGTGCAGCATTTTGCGACCAGCCTGCCAGACATACACACATTATAGAAGTCTATGTAAGTGTGATGACATTTCCAAATGACTATTATTAGTCACAAATACAATGCATTCATTACATTTCCCTACATGCCAATGAACTGCCCCTAGGCCCACAAATGTACACACAGAAAGCAATATAGTGATGATTGTTAGTCTCAATGAACTGATAAACATTTTGCACTGAACAAAACAACACAAAAAAAAAACAAAAAACAATGGATATTACGGAATATTCTGGGACAATAAGAAAACTCCATTTCATATAAACACCCATTTGAAATATTAGTACATAGAGTGTGGGGGAAAAAAGGAACAAATGGTATCGTCATGAAATTCCTTCATGACTGACATTACTATTATTATATTCCTTGGGAGTCTAAATTTAACTGAGGTTTCTGGATTGAAAATGAAAAATCCATCAAAAGTAACAAAGCAAAATCCAGCTCTTATAAAAGTGATTCATTATCCATTTTGCCTAAGTAGTTGAGGAAAAGGACAACTTTTTCTTTACAATATTCCAGGAAGACAGGATGAGGGAGTTAACCTTCGCCATATGTCGCTAAAAAGGTGTGCATGGCATCAATTTGACACCACATTCCTAAAGAAAAATTTAGTAGACCACTTTAAAAAGTATAGTGTCTGTCAGACCCCAGACAGTAGGAACAGCAATATAACAATAAAATTCTCTTGAGGAGTGTGGTGTACTGAGACCCCAGGACTTACGACCAAGGGTATGCCCATAAAATCCTCTTTAAAAGTATGGTGTCTGTGAGACCCTAGGACATGGGTAGGAATAGTAAAAATGATTGTGCATTGGTTGCGCACTCAAGTGCATATTTAAAATTTCAAACCTGTGGGAAAATGGGCAATGACGTAATCGAGGAATACTTGGAAGTTAAAGAAAAGAATTCTCTGAAATAAGATGATTACAAATGCTTTTAAGTGTTTCTGGGTCCATTAAACCTACAACATATGGTGAGGTTTGACTGAGGTTTCTGGGTTCAAACTGAAAAATCTATCAAAATTAATGAAGCAAAACTCAGTTCTTAGAAGAGAAATGATTCATTGTCCATTCTCCCTATCTAGTTGAGGAAAAGGACGACCTTTTTTTTTTTTTCAAAATATTCCAAGAAGATGGAGAGATATGGAAATGCAACCACACAATTTGTGAATTTACCTTTACCAGCATGGACTTAATTGCAAATTTGGTCAGCACAGTCTGAGCTTCTGGTCCCAAATCATCGAGTACCATCTTCCAAAGTGGGGATGTGAATACATCTTCAGATGGTGTTTGGGACAAAGGCAGATTACAAACCTATGCATGAAATAATAAAATGGTAAAATATACAATGAACATTTTACTTCGCAAGTTTTTATCTTCATCATGTTCAAAAGAAATTATTGTGTTTCAAGTAAAATATCTGTATCACGAGAGAAATACCATGTACAAAGATTCCCCCATAGCATTTGTTACTTAAGCCTTGTTTTCATTGCCGTTTCTGTTTCCATATACATGAAAACACAGCTTTAAACTATCTTTGATATTTGCTGAAATTGAATCTCCCTTATTAGTATCTCTGACACCTAGCTCTACTTTGGTTTAAATAATGTTCTTAATTTAGTTTTTAATTTATAAAAGAGTAGCGCCTTTATTTTTTATAAAATGATCATATCTATCTAATTCATTTTCATCATTCATCAGCAAAATGAATGATGCTCAAGCAAATACAATACCAATACAAATTCCACTTCACACACACACTGAATCATCTATGACACTGGTAAGTATTTCCTCTTACATCACCATTTTCCTCCCAAAATAGCTGTGCTGACCAAGCAATCAGTTTTTGAATGCAAACTAATAAAACTCAATTTAAAACAACAATTCTGTAACAGAAACTGCTGCACTTTCTCCTTCATCTCGTGTTTGGAATTGGCATGGTATGACAAGTGAAAAATGCAAACACTCATACCTCATCATTTACAACCAAAGGACTGGAATTTCCGCCAAGAGAATTAACATTAGTTGGTTCCCTTGATTTGTTACCCTGTAAGGCAGGAGGGGTCTGGAAAAAAAAAATAGATTGATTTAAAATTATGTGAATTTTCAGTATAATATTATATAAAATTAGATTTTCTTAAAATTTGTACAAATGTGTCAGCTCTAACAATGTTTTCTCATGAATTTTCAGGAAGTCCTATCAAATCTTACACTGTTTCTACCATTTTCTGTAACTTCCTAGGTCAGACCAGTGATTATAAACAGTTTTTTAACTGCCTACATAGAGAGACAATTTACCACAAAATTTATGTGTAAATTATTACAGTGTTCTGTAATATAAACAATGAAGCATAATAAAAACATGGTCAATGCAGCAATTTCAGCTGTTTCATAAAAGTAATAAGAATTCACAAGGTTTGAGAGATATCTTGGACTGTCAAAGAAGTACCTTTTCAACTTCGATTTTTACAGCATATCAGTACCATAATGGACAACACTTTGTGCCTTTCAGGATATTTTGGGTATTTCATGACAGCTTGATACTAGTCAGAGCTACATCAATTAAGTTTCACAAGCAAAAATGTCAAAGTTTTAAATAAAATTGGAAAGTTCTCAAAAAATTATGTTGTGTATGGAGCACAAATGAGAATAATGCTCATGAAATAATGCAACAGACAGCACATGAAAGAGACAGAAAACAGAAAAAATGCTAAGTAGAATTCTGAAAAACTACAATTATCATACAGGAGGAGGCAAAATCCCAGCAGGTCCAGGAAACTTCCTTTTGCATCTCTTTGATACCATTTCATCCACTGATTTACTTGTGTTCTTTGCATCACGTTCATCTGAATGATGTGATTTTGTTTTCACACAACCTGTGAAGGTAAGAGAATTTCAAACAATGTCCATATATGATAGCACAAGGCAGTTTTATTTTAACACACTGTTTCAACATTCCCAAAGTCTAAAGTATGTTGTAAAAACACAGTTGTTAATTTCACATTCTCCGGCATACAGGGCTGCATTAATAATAAATATTATATAATACAGACATCATTATGTAATTAAATACAATTACTCATTGTGGTTTACGCAAGACTAATTTCCTGAGATATGCTGCCCTAGAAAACCCTCTTATAAATCAAAGTTCCATCAATCAAATGAGCTTTTCCTTTACAAGTAAAATTTATATTTAAGTTACCATGTAAACGCATGGGTGAGCGAAGCTGCTTTGGTGAAGAAGTGGCGTCAGGCTCAGTTGGATTGGGGTTCCCAGCATTTGAGAGATCTGAACCTACTTTTGACTTCGAAAGTTTTGAATCCTCCAATCTTGAACCACTGATCTGCTCCTGATCAACACTGCCATCATCAAAGGGAAAGTCCTCCTGGAATAAAGTGAGTTACCATGTCACAAAAACAACAAAAATTTAAATAAGAATTACAGAATGAATACCAGATACCATATGAGCTACACAACCTTGGTCTCCCACCCATTCATGTTCTTTGTATTAATCTCCAAGCCCCGCATTTACTATAAAAACATCCACCTAGAGATTTAACAGTGTGTGCCCCCCCACCCCCCGGCATACAAACCTTCCTCAAGTCATACCCTTGTAATATCCCTCTTGTGTAACTCAAATAGAACTCCCAGAATTACTGCCTGCTCTGTACAGTATTCTCAAACTTAATAGTGGCTTTCTGGAGAACCTTGTATACTTGCTTATTAAATATCTGAAACTGAACAATGAGAGAAATAGAGAAAACAAAAAAAAAAATCTAAGGCTTCAATAAGTTTACATACTTGTAAAAAAAGATATTTGTGTCTCTTTTTAATCATCTTTGATAGGGATGGCCTGATCACGATATCTTCCAAGGTGGAATGAGTCACTAAAAATTCTCCAGTGAAGACACACTATTTATAAAGTGTATATATAATATCATGGCCTTTATTTAGTTATGCGCAGAGTGCCTTAAAAAATATGCTTAATTTTCAATTCTTTTACTTCTATATGGTCTCAAATTTAACAGTGTTTTGATTTCCAATACAAAATCTTACAACATTGCATTTGCTTATTGACAGCTCATAGACCTGCCTGGGAAATCAACTGGAAGGTAATTGTTATGCAACGTTCATCCTAAGTCAATGACCTGAAGCTAAGACAATGTAAAGTACTGAAATATGGCCAAACAGATGGTTTCCTGTAATCTTACTATTCATCAATGCCCCTTGCTGTGACCAAGAGAATCAAGGGCATGGTGGGACATTTGCAAGGGAAGACACCATCAAGATTATAATATAATTGGGAGGAATTCCATCTGAGTCAAATAACAGGGATACTATAACTACTATAAGGATGCTACACTTTAGGGATAGAAGCGACCATAAGGGGGAAGTGTTGCTGGGCACAAGGGGGCAGTGCCCCCTCCCCCCGCAGCTAGTTAGTCCTCTGGATAGCTGTTTCTTATTATAGTAAATGCTCAGCTCAGCAATTAACACTCAGCACATGAACTACGGTAGACAATGGTTAAACCGAAATAGGCAGGACCACAGGTTTGTTTTCAGTTTAGACAGAGTTTCAGTTTAGCGATAGGAGGCTTGAAAAATGCCGGTTTCAAGAGAGGCAGCCTAAATCGCTATCATATAGAGGACAAAAATATTAAATAATGTATTTGCAAACAGACTCAACAATCCTGGCTTACTCTGTGTTTTTGACTGAGAAAGTGAGAATGAGGATGGGCGATTGCTCAGGCCTAGGCACAATAGAAGCATGGATATGCAGGAGAATCTGGACTAACTCTTAGAACAGGGAAGCATGCGTGTGGACGGACAGTACAGAACAGCCATCCCGCTGATCTTGTTACTGTTACCGTACACGATGCCATGAAATGTGCTGTCCACAATTATAACTAGTGTTGTCTTTCTGACATCATACATTTCACATGAAAGGTCACCCACGATGCGCCAAATGTAATGTCTGCTGGCATCTGTATTTCAGACCCGTGAGGTTATAGGCCTCCCTCTCTCTCCCCCATCCCTGTAGTGCTGCCGCTCCTAATCCAATGTAGGCCACTACCGGGCAGAACAAAGCATGCTCTGCTTTTATTTTTCCTAGTGGCTATTCTTACGGCAGTTTGTTATTCAACTTAATGCTGGGCCTACTTGGGGCGCTTTTTCGGTTGTTCCCACCCCAGTTAATTACTTACGTAGGCTATATTAGTCGATTGTCAGATTGATATGTAACGACGTGAGGGTCTAGTCAGTTTGTATCATCGAGGCCGTAGGCCGATGTTCGTCTGGGCAGTAGTCAGATTGATATATCAGGGAAAGCCGCCGGGGTAGCTATGTATTGTTTTCACTCGGACTGGAACGCATTCGGAAGTCCTTCCGTTAACTAAGGAGGATCAGTTGGGAAACTGATGCTGTAAGGTTGGCCTTTTCTGGCACACGATGTTCAAAATGTTACAGAGCCAATGTATTTATGCCCTACGTCATCATTTTGCGACTGCCGTAAGAATAGCCACAGCCTTTATTTTTTGAGGGGGGGGGGTGTAGTGGGGTGATACAGATTACAGTGGCTTGACTCGATCTATGGCAAATCACAGCAAATGTAGGCCTACTCCTTCCATAATCTATCTTCACATGATAAGGGACCTTGTTCAATTTTAAGTGCAAAACATGGTGCATTCATACTTTTTTAAAGAGATGATTCACTATTCAGTGCCTGAATGTGTGATGTGCCCCACAAATACTGAAATAGTCTAGATCTATATGATAGAATGTAAAGAATACAATTGTCTTCCTTTTTCTGCTTTGCTAACTTAAGTAAAAAGTAATTATCAACTACTATTCGGATAATCAAAAAGATTTTGTCTGGAAGTGGGCGTCCCCAGTGTCAGTTCAATCATTTTTGACTCATCTAGATCTAGATCTAGATCTATCTAATCTAGAATTAGATCTCTAGAAATCTAAAGAATAGAATTCTCAAAGAATAGAATCATTCAACTTACGTCCCAAATCAGACCATCGTCTGGGATTTCAAACATTTCAAAAGGAAATGTAAAATCCGCCCGAAGTAGGCTTACTGAAACTAGATTCTAATTTACTTGCAGAGACTTTTAGTGACAACGAAGTGTACATTTCGCGTACAATTTTCAACACTCATATTTACCGCTTCCGGGTCCGCCTTGCCTCCCTTGATTGAATAGTCACTTCAGAACTTTCGGCAAACAAAAATTTCATTAGACAAAAATTATTTTTGTTATTGTTGTTGTTCTCTGTTCTTCTTCTTCTTTCATAGTTGGCACGTCTAGAAGACGATTCCCCCAACTGCACTACTATATGCGACTCAACGTCGCTCCTCTGAGGCTAAAAGCAGTGTAAAACCTTCATAGATGTTAAGACCATTTAAAAGTATCTTAGTTGTGTAAAATCTTTTGTATATAATAACTCTGGTATAAATATCTCTTGGTTTCCAGATTGTGCACAGAAATACAACCCGCACTTTAGTTACAATGGTAGCTGCAACGGATAATTATGTTCTTTAATTCATTGTCGAAAGTCGTTGCAGACGGTATTGTTTGGACTTCTGCCGGGAGATTGTTCCACATCCTGATGACACTAGGGTAAAAAGGATGGCTGTTAACCCGTGAGCTTGGGATGTTATATTTTATATTATTCCTTCTGTTGCCTCTGGTATTAATGGTGAGGTGGTTCAGTGGGATATGGATATTTCCTTCCCTGCCCTTATAAAATATTTTTACTTTGTTTTTTGCTCTCCTCTCTTCTAATGGTGTCCACTGAAGGTCTCTCATCATTTTGTTTACACTACTACTTCTAGTATAGTCATTCGTCACAAAGCGGGCAGCTCTCCTCTGGACCCTTTCCAGTTGGTCTATATTTATTCGACAATGGGGGTCCCAGACACTGCAGCCATACTCTAGGGAGGGCCTCACAAAGGTGTTATAGCATTTCTCTTTTACTTTCCTATCGCAGTTAGAGATGTTCCTTTTCAGAAATGCTAGTATGCTGTTTGCTTTGTTACATGTGATATTAATATGTTGGCTCCATGTAAGTTTTCTGTCCAATGTTACACCCAAATATTTAGCCTCATATGTTTCGCTCAATTTTTCTGTTAGAATGCTAAGCTAATCTGAATCCTTATCTTATGCAGCAACACTGGGCCATAATCTGATTGATTCCAAAGTGATTTTCGTTCAAGAAACGAAGAGGTTAGAAGAATCATTTATTCATTATTGGCCTACGGACAGGCTCTTTGGAAAAACTCCAACGCAGGAAGAATGCGAATCTGTATAACTTTTTTCTTGATTGTTAGCACATTATCGCCTGGTATTGTACACAATTTCGCAATTCCCATTCCCCTACAAATTTTATCACTGGGATTGTTGTTGTTGGGGGGTGGGGGGGGGTCAACTGGGTAATTTGGACCGGATAGGAAGGTCTGAATTCGGGTATTAATGCATGTATCATGTGCCTGTTTTATTGCCACTTTTATATATTATGTAATAGGCCTTCCCCTCTGCCAACCAGTCTAATGCACTACCGTACATTATTTTGCGAAAGACATATTACATTTAATTGGAGATGATCATCAAATTGTTTCAGACCAACTTTTCCAATACAATTTATTATGACCTCACAGAAGAGATAAACTCACAGATCATGGGGAGAAGGAGGGGGCGAGCCCTAGCTGTTGCCCTGTTGGCTCTCTCCCTTACCTCATTGTCAGACCCCAGACAGAAGTGAATACATCGTGATTCAGTTCTCTCTCTCTCTCTCTCTCTCTCTCTCTCTCTCTCTCTCTCTCTCTCTCTCTCTCTCTCTCTCTCTCTCCCTCCCTCCCTCCCTCTCTCTCTCTCATCCATTCGTTCTTTCAAACACACACATACAGAGAGAGAAAGAGAGATCGAATCACTGCCTCAACACAATATACTTTCAATAGTATTTAATTCAACTTAGAATGTGAATGAGTGGAAAAAACGTTAATAAAGGTTATGGGAAGAATGCCGATAATAAATAACCAGACAAGATGATTAATTTGAATCCTCTTGCTTATTTAAATGCATTCATATTAAATTATTTAGAGTATAAGCAAAAATGGAACAATCACAAATTGAAACAGAAAGAACTGAAATTAGGGCATTCTTTATCTTATAAATAATAAAGCATGACCCTAAACTGATCAATATCCATATTTTTTAAGGAAAAACTAAAAAAAAAATAATAATAATAGTATTGTTAACGTCTTGCTCATGCAAATCTATAATGTGTATACATGGAAATGCCGGCCTAAGCATTTGTTCATATTGCAAAAAAAAAAAATAAATAAATAAATAAATAACAATTAAGAGGCAGAAAAGAAAGCATTTTACATTTGCATAGGGGGCCTACAACAAAACTTTTTGTAATTGTGCTCTGGGTAAGTACATTTCTTTCTGTGTGTAATTATACCCTTTTTGTGGAGGTAGTGGGATCGTGATTCACTGTATGTCCTTTACTTCACTCCAGATCAGGTGCTAGAATAAGATTCAGTATTTAATTATTCGGTGACTCGGCATTTTTCTCGAGGACGGAGGGGAGGCGAGTACGTTGAGGTGGCTATCATACGCTGCGGCCATGGTTCATGTTAAAGATCTGCGACAGCAACAACACATGGCCTGTAAGAACTTAAATCAATTATTTAATGGTCGCCAGAACATTCGCTGTCGAGGACGTTCTTATATGTGGAAAAAAATGCATCTGATGGGGAAAAAAAAAGTGCATCCAGGAATTACAAGGGAAAAAAGAGAGGAAAAAGGTCAGCGCACTGAGAGTGCCAACCTTCATGAGATAGTAGCGGTTTTGGGACCTAGCTATAAACATTATAAGTATATTATATATCTATATATCCACCCCCCCCCCCATGAACTACAATTATAGAGATAGTGACAATTTCTCCACCATTATATGTTGTAGAAATTTTGCCTAATAAAAAATTGATTTTATTTCAGGTTATCACCTTGGATTATGTACACAACTTGGCAGTAGACTTGCTGCTCATATTTTAACACCATACATACAAATCAGTTTTCACCTGGTCATGAAATCAACGACATTTAATTTACAGGAGGAGACATCAAACCACAACTTTAAAAGTAGAAACCTGCCTACATGACGCGGCATTTTGTACTCCCTCACCACCGGTTCGGCGAGCAGCAAAATTTAGCGATCCCCGACCCACTTTTCTCGTGATATTCGGGTAGTCGGGCAAGAAGATCCACGACAGTAACATTAACCGGGAGTTAACGGACATAAAAGGTAGGTTTCAGGTTTGTTAAATCTACATTCTATGTAGCCAATATCGACTAGCTAAATGACAGGCTAGCCACAGTGACAGTTTAGTAAATACATACAATTATTATAAATTGGTTATCGTTAGATTGACCCCACTGCGTGCCACCCTCAACGTCGGTATACCGGTATAGTAACATAATATACTTTTTCCAGTTTGGAAAGAGTTCCGTACGACCCAACACTAATTGAAGCCAGTAACATGAGTTGACCCATCTAAGGCTAGTCCGATGTGAATGGAATGATAAGATGGTGTTGGCCTATATATATATATATGTTTTTAAAGTGATTAAAGTCTGCGCTATAATTTACACAGACTTCATTTTGCAGAATGCGATGGTGGCATTAGTGCTGGTGTTATTCTTTTTCCCTTTCTTTAAAGCCATAGTTTCCATGAGTTTACACTGAAACATACATGGGTAATAAAATATAAATGCTGCTCCAAACCGCACCGCAAATATCGAGATAAGCAGTAACGCCATTGACAGACGAGCTGTAAAGAACGCAGCAGTAATTACTGCGCAGTCTGGAAATCCGTGCCAAATGAGTGCAGTCACATGAGCGACACGCAGTAATTTCAGCCCTGGCGTAGCCTAGCAGATGTGTGTCGCTCACATTTTGCAACGCCGCGACACATCAGCGTATTGGTGAAGAACAGAATTCAATGGCCGCGGACACACGAGCTGCATTTACTGCCGGCGCATTTCTACGACAACTGTTTTTTCCCTCTCGCCTCACGACAATATTTCCAGCGTGACCATGTCGTCTTATCACGAAACAGAGGATTTGATTTTGGAAATTAAGAAAAGAAACATCATTTGGGACAGCACAAGTGAAGAATATAAAAATAAAATTTAAAAAAATGATGCTTGGATCGATGTATGCAGAGCAGTCAGACAAGATTTCAATGATGCAAGTGATGGATTGAAGAAACAGATACGTAAGTAACTTTTCCATTTTATTTGACTTTAACCTTCTGCTATCTTAGCATATCTGGATGTATCAGTTTACGTTTGTCTGTGTGTGTCTATCTGTCTGTCTGACTCTGTCTCCCTCTTTCTTCTCATTCTTTCTCCTCTCTCTCTCTCTCCTTTCATTCTCTCTCAGATTCTCTCTCCACTCTCTCTCTCTCTCTCTCTCTCTCTCTCTCTCTCTCTCTCACTCTCTCTCTCCCTGACTCTCTCTCTCCCTGAGTGCAATGTAAGCTTTTCAGTCATTAAAATGAATTTATTATTTAAAAAATATAAACCAGAATAGAATTAGAACTGACAGTCTACTTGCTTGAGTTATCCATCATTCAGGCATATTCCCATTGCCATGGAATCTGGTCTTCCGGACTGAAAATACTTTGTGAATTTGTCTCTGTCTGTGCATACCGACCTCCATGTAGCACTTCTTGTGCTGTTTCGGGCTTGTCATCAAGTCCTGTTATTTCCAGCATATCCTCAAAGTTCACTTCACATCTTTGTCGCACAAAATTATGTAATATGCAACAAGCCTTGACAATATCTATAGCAAACTCTCCACTGACATTCATTGATCTGTGGAAAATCCTCCATTTGTTGCTGCGAATACCATATGCGCATTCAACGTATCTTCGTGCTCGGGAAAGTCTGTAATTGAAGATTCTTTTCATGGATGAAAGGAATTTGCCACCATAAGGTCTGAGAAGATTGATGGTTAGCCGAAAAGCCTCATCTCCGACAAATGTTTAGGGTAAAATATCATCTGTGCCAGGCGTCTTGGATGGTGGTGGTATGTCGATCTTTTTATCTTTCAGCATTTTTCATATATTATCTTCCAAAATGGTTGAGTCTGAGTTTTTCCCGAATGATCTGATGTCCACAAAACGAAAACAGTAACTGCTATCTACTTCAGCCATGAGCACTAAAGAGAAATAGCCTTTGTAGTTGAAGTACATGTACAGGGAACCACTGTCAGAGGGCTTGATAATGCGAACATGGTTCTCATCAACTGCACCGATACAGTGTGGAAAATTTGCGTTTTGTTCAAATTTGGCAGCGATTTTTAAAACACTCGTCTCGATTTAGCAGAGGGAAACATGGTTCCCTAAGCAATTTCCATATCACCGTGCAGACTCTTTTTAGGACTTCTGCAGCGGTCAATCTGCCAACTCTGTAGGTATAATGAAGTTCTTCTAAAGTACATCCTGTAGTAAGGTATCTAAAAGAAGAAAAAAGCATTGAATTACGTCTACAACCACCTCCGTCACCATCACCACTGCCACTGCTTTGCTCTGCTACTACTACTGCTTCTGCTCTGTCGCTGCTCCTGCTACTACTACTTAAATTACTAAAATTGAATTTTATTTCTTTGTATTACAGTTTCTGAGCTCCAGAACCGATGGAAGAGTATCAGGGACGCCAACAATAGAAGCCAAAAGAAAAGGAAAGGGAAATCTGGGTCTGGAGCACGCGTCTCAAAGAAATATGTGTTTGCAGATCTATTAACATTTCTCCAGAAAACAAGCACAAATAGAGAGACAGATGACGGTGTTGAAACATATACACAAAATGAAAGCTTGATCCAAGATACCCAGGGAGATGAAGAACAAGATGTGGAACCCATTAGCCCAAGTCTGTCTTCTACTCCAGGGCCAGCATCTTCTTCAATGCAGCAAAATAATACAAGAAAAAGAAGTTGCAAAACAAACATAGAGGAAAGGATGATTGCATTTATGGACAGATGCGACAACAATGATGCGGATAAAGATTTCTTTAATAGTCTTCTGCCGTCTGTCAGGACCCTAACAGAGGATCAAAAACTGGAATTTAGATTACAAGTCATAATACTTCTGCAGAGAATTAAATCTAGGGGATACGTGGCAGCACCAAACCCATTGGACCAACATCATATGATGGGCCCATCGATGATGCATTTCAATTATCCACGAATGGTGATCCCAGACACTTCTCATGCGCAAAATTCTATCTCATCGTCATGGAATCGTGATCAACAAAGCAACAGTGATTGTCATGTGCTCTCAAGTCCAGGTTCCAGCACATCCTCTCATGGGAATGACAGTTTTAATGGAAACTAGCTTTTGTTCGTTTTTAAATCATTTTCATAAACAGACAATTTTATTATTATGTTTTTCCCTTTGTATCAACAATTAAATCGTGCTGGACTGCGCTGAAATTGACATTTAATTTTACTGTGTCTTCACTTTTGGTTTAATTGATAAACATCGATTTAATCTCAATCCTACAACGTTTGAAACATTTTTTATTTGTTTGTTTGTTTATCCAACCCCCATACAGTGTAGAGGCCAAACATGCATTTTGCCCTTAGTACAAAAATGCATTTTCAATGGACAAGACAAAATTATACAGGTTGGAAAGGACTCTGGATCAGGAAAAAATAGGCAAGCAGGTGATCAGCCCACTGTGCCATTCCTTTACTGACACCATGAGTAATACACTGAACAGTGTTGATCAAGATAATTCAGTAAACAATCTATTGCTACCCTGGCTGCACCCCCAGCAATGTCACTGTCACTGGGGGCGTTGTCACTGTGGGCGACATTTTTTTAATGTTAAAAAAAAAACATCAAAAATCAATAATAATTATGGATGGTGATCTAGCATAGTAGAAGTGGGTACACATCTTAGCCAGCTCATTTACAGCAATATCACGACAGAAACCTACCTCAAAGTGCCACTGCCTCCTCTGGTGGAACTGGTGTTCTCATATTTGTATGCTGTCGAACAACATTTGGTGTCAAAACTGTTGTTAATTCTTCAAAGGTGGCTCTGGGTATACAAAAATAATTGAAGAATTTGGACTCATCTTCTTGAACTTGAAGTTCTTCATATAAGGTATGATGGTTCCTGCAGATCAACTGACCTCTAAGTAATCTGGGGTGAACCCAAAATCTTCTTTGTCCCTTTCTCTTTTAAAATTCTTCTCATCACTATACCGGTAAGTACTATAACAAAAGCCACCCTGTCTCTCCGATCATCCATATTGAAATAGCTGTATAGCGTTAAATATCGCCCGTGTGGACGGCACCAAAGTAAGCGACACTTACTGCGCAGTAATTACTGCTGCGTTTTTTACTGCTCGTCTCTCAAGGGCCTACGGCTAGACCGATTTGAATGGAACGATAAGGTGGTGTTGGCCTATATGTTTTTTAAGTGATCGAAGTCGGTGTTATAATTTACATACAGACTTCATTTTGCAGAATACGATAGTGCCGGTGTTATTCTTTTTCCCTCCCTTTAAAGCCATAGTTTCTATGAGTTTGTACTGAAAATACATGTGTAATACATACAGTATAAATGCTGCTCAACACCGCATTACAAATATCGAGATAAGCTGTAACAAGAATCATGAAATTGTTGATACAACAGATACCTAATACCTCAGACTTTCTAAAAATTTTAATGTTAACATTTTTTTCCACCAGAAAAGACCAAGTACTATAGTATTAATGCTATATGCTATATAATAGTCTTTATCTGTTTCCTCAGAAATTATGGCACCCAAAAATATCAAGATTATATATTTTGATGCTAGAGGCCGTGCAGAGTCTTCTCGGCTCATTTTAGCATACGCTGGACAGAAATTTGAAGATGTCAGACACACAAAGGAGACCTGGCCAGCAGAGAAACCAAGTAAGATTTATCCATATAAGATTGTTTTGGCAGAAAACAGAATTATGTGGATTATCAGATTCAAATGTATTTGCAACAATGCAAGAAACTGTTTTGCAACATTTTCTTATGGAATAGAACTGAAATTCATAATTGAAAAATATTTATTCACAGGAAAATAAACTATTGGTTGTCTTTGTATGAAGGAATTGTTTCATTTAGTTTCGCATCTATTTCATGTTTTGTGTATTAATCTCTGAGCCCTGCATTTACTGTTAAAGAAACAGCCACTTAGAGGACTAACTTGCTGCTCCCTTGCGACCCCTGCTCATGGATGCTCTTAAAGTTGCGTCCTTGTAATATCCCTTTTGTGTAACTTGAATGGAACTCCTCCCTTTACATTGTATGTACATTGTAATTCAATTTTTTGTCATTTTTTTATCTCAGACACACCTTTTGGTCAAGCCCCAGTGCTGGAGGTTGACGGAAAACGATTTGGTCAGAGCACTGCCATTGCTACCTATTTAGCCAGAGAATTTGGTGAGTTATATCTTGATAATGATGATCACCGTCCTATGTGAAAAAGAAAAAGAGAGATATTAATCCTCGAACATGATCAAATGTAACTATTTGTATTTGTATGTAAAACTACTTTAATCCCATTTGGGAAATTTGCCTTTGTGTCACTGCACCTATTTACAACTGGAGCAGGCACATCGTCGCCATAGTGCAGCACTGGTTGGCAGTTGTTGTTGTTTGGGGGGGGGGGGGGGGGGGAGATGAGGGCGTTACTATTGCTGCTTGAGAGAAAACTCTTGTAGAAAAATTAATAGAGTGTATAGTCCATACCGAACACAGGAGAATAAATGTAAATGGAGGAAGATTATCATATTATGAAGGAAGTTAGGCCTCTAATGTAATCATGAAAGGCTTTTTAATCTTTGATATTACGCATAGAAAGATGTAAAGATGTACAAGAGCATATATTTTAATTGGTCTTGAAGTTCGCAATATTTTTAATACTTTCGTTGATTTGAGCCAAAACTGAGTTGATCAGAAGAAAATGTTCCAACATTAGGAGCCAAAAAGAACCCACTTCATTTTCTCCAAGCAGAATTAAAAAATATGACATGAAATTTTGTCCTGGCTCTCAGTTTACACATTGGTGATCGAAACTCAACTTTAAAAATCGTGTCTGTGTATTCCCCCTTTCAGCGGGCTAACTTGTTTTGATAAAGCAGAAAGATTTCCTAGTGTGTCACATGCCAGTATTGCCAGATCGCTTCTTTCAATGTAATAATAATAATAGTTCGTCCATCAGGTATGATGATGACCTTAGCAACACCAGAGGAATAAAGAACAGAAATTGTTGAGAATTTCAACACATGGACAATAAAGAGAACTAAAGGACACAGAGGACAGAATGGAAAGACTGTTCTTTCATGACTTATGGCTTCTCATGTGACTGATAAGTCCTATTTTTGCCCTGCAGACCCTTCCGCATAAATGACAAGAGTGCTCCGTTGGTTCAGTACCACTGGGCCTTTTCTTGCGCCGTTCTCTTTTTTTGATAGCCTGCTGGACTCTGTCAGCTTCCCATGCTTTGCTGCCTCTGGTAAGGGCCGCCCTCCAATTTGCACGATCAAGCGAGAGCTTTTCCCCACTCACTCACATCAATGGCAAAGGCCTTCAGTGATTGCTTGAGAGTGTCTTTGTAACGTCTCTTTGGGGCCCCAACATTCCTCGTTCCATTGGAGAGCTCAGAGAAGAAGATTTGGTTAGGGAGTCTGGAGTCGGGCATTCTGACAACATGTCCTGCCCAACGTAGCTGAATTTTTTTCAGGTGGCAGAAGATGCTCAATTCCTTGGCATGATTGAGGACCTCAGTGTCTGGAATTTTATCCTGCCATTTGATCCTTAGGATCTTTCTAAGGCAGGCCAGATGAAAGTGATTTAGCTTTCTGGCATGCGATTGGTACACTGTCCAGGTTTCAGCCCCATAGAGTAGGGAGGGAAGGACCACAGCATTGTACACTTTCAGCTTAGTGCCTGTGCGAATGCCGGCGACATCCCATACTCTCTTTCGAAGCCTGCCAAATGCAGAGCTGGCTTTGCTGATTCTTGAGAGAATTTCAGTATCAACACGAGCCGCGGAAGACAGTGTACTGCCAAGATAGGTGAAGTTCTCCGACACCTTCAGAAGACTGTCATGGACTTTGATATTTGGGGTCACAGGATACTTGTCGTCTGGAGAAGGCTGATGGAGCACTTCCGTCTTCTTTGTGCTTATTGTGAGGCCAAAGTTGTCACAGGCACTAGAGAACTTATCAACACAGTTTTGCATGCTATCCTCATCGTGTGCCAGAAGTGCACAATCATCAGCAAATAGTAGGTCACAGACTTGAGTACTTTTGGTTTTGGTTTTTGCCTGAAGTCTCCTGAGGTTGAATAGACTGCCATCAGTTCGGTACTTGATGCTTACCCCTTGAGGAGGAGAGCTAAAGGCTTCTTGTAGCATTGCAGAGAACATGATGCTGAACAGAGTTGGGGCTAAGACACAACCCTGTTTTACCCCATTTGTGACAGCAAAGGGCTCTGAAACACTGCCGTTGCTTTTGACTGCAGCTTGCATGCCATCATGAAACTGGCGCACTATTGTGATGAATTCGGGTGGACACCCAAACTTCGCCAAGATTTTCCAGAGGCCTTCACGACACACTGTGTCAAATGCTTTTGTGAGGTCAACAAATGTGATATACAGCGCTTTATTTTGTTCCATGCATTTTTCCTGAATCTGTCTGGCAGCAAAAATCATATTCGCCGTTCCCCTCTCTTTACGAAAGATACATTGGCTCTCAGGAAGCAAGTCATTTGAGGAGAGGTGATCAAGAAGGCCATTCAGAAGCATTCTTGCCAATATTTTGCCAGCAATTGAAAGTAGAGAGATTCCCCGATGGTTGTCACAGACTTGGCTGTCCCCTTTGTTTTTGTACAGATGGATGATTGAAGCATCTTTGAAGTCCTGTGGCAGCTTCCCTGCTTTCAACATATGATTGAACAACTCGGTCAACCTTTCAATAAGCTTTTCTCCACCGAAGGCATACACCTCAGCAGGAATTGAATCCACGCCTGGTGATTTGTTAAAGGACATCTGATTTGTGGCAGTTCGGGTCTCATTTGCTGTGAATGGCTTGGCAAGAGCTGCATTAATAGGAGTCTGAGGGAGGCGGTCAATGGACTCAGTATTTATATTTGATGGCCGATTTAGCACACCTCCGAAATGTTCTGCCCAACGCTGAATTATGGCATTCAATTCAACAATGCGTGTTGAACCATCTGGCGCAAGAAGTGGCGTAGTGCCAGAGCGGGATGGTCCAAACACAGCTCGGAGGCTCTCAAAGAACTTTCTAGTGTTGTTTGTGTCGGCATATTTCTGAGTTTCTCTTACTCGCTCTTCAAGCCAGTCATTTTTCATTTTCCTCAGCTTCTTCTGGAGTACACCCTTACATGCACGCAGTGCACCAGCTTTTGCTATGGAAGAGGGGTCACTGCAGTGAGCTTGGATGAGACTATTTTTTTCTTTGATGAGCACTTTGATTTCATTATCATTATCATTGAACCAGTCCTGGTGCTTGCGGACAGGAAAACCAACTGTGCTGCTGGCGCAAGAGTGTACAGTCGTATTTAGGTCAGTCCAGCTCTGTTCAATGTTCTCAGGGTCAAAAGTCACGCAATCCAATTTTGAGGAGAGTTCTGATGAGAGCTCGCTCTGTTTCTCAGCTGAGCAGAGTTTTGAAACATTTAGGCGTTTAGGTGGCGCTTTTCCTTGAGGGCGTCTATTGCGCCTCAATGTTAGTCTGAGCTTACAAACAATGAGTCTGTGGTCAGTTCCACACTCGGCACCACACATCGCCTTTGTTACAAGGACATCCTTTCTGTCAGTCTTCCTCACAATGACATAGTCTATGAGATGCCAATGCTTTGAGCGGGGATGCATCCATGACGTTCTGTTTCTCACGGGGAGACTAAAATTTGTGTTGGTAATGAACAGGCCAAATTCAGCGCACAAAGTAAGTAAGCGCAACCCATTGTTATTGCATGAACCAACTCCATGAGGGCCCAAAACATTTGGCCACGCTGAGATTTCGGAGCCAACCCTAGCATTGAAGTCCCCCAAGAGAATCAGCTTATCAGCTGCCGGGACAGAGCATATGACAGATTCTAGATCAGAATAGAACTTGTCTTTGGCTTCATCTGGGTTTGTCATGGTGGGCGCATATGCGCTAATGAGGGTGGCTGACTGGCTTTTCCCAACTGGGATCCTGAGTGTCATTAGCCTGTCATTTATTTCAATTGGCATGGACTGCAAGTTTCTGACAAGGTCATTTTTAATTGCAAACCCAACACCATGCTGTCTCGGTTCGACTGCACCCTTGCCTTTCCAGAAGAAGGTGTATCCACCACTGAGCTCTTTGAGTTGGCCACTATCAGGGAGTCTGGTTTCACTGAGTGCCACTATGTCCAGGTTGTACCTGCTGAGCTCAATGGCAATAAGTGCAGTGCGTCTTTCCGGGTTGTTTGAGTTGTCCTGTAGTGTGCGTATATTCCAGGCTCCTAGCCTGAGTAAGCTGAATTTCTTTTTGTTTCGACCGCAAAAAGGGATCCCCACTGGTCGCGGTATACCAGTCAGGGTGATGTGAAGTGGGCTTTCTTTAGGGCACCTTTTCTAGCCCCTTCCTCAGTTGAGGTGAGCAGTGCTATCCTTAAATAAGGCTGCTCAGCTAAGGTGGGTGCTGCCTCCCCACGCCTCCACTTCAATCGACGATGAAGCGACCATAGCCCACAGCCACCAACGTGTAGGTCTGTGCTAACAGCTTCCAGTCTATCCAAACCTGCTGCCACCGCACTCGCCCATCGCCGTTGGAATTTTGAGAGGAAAGAAGACGAGACAAAGATGAAAGAAGACGAGGTGAGTGTTAAGACTGGCGCAAAGAATTTGTTTTTAGTGAGAAAGAGCTGCGCAAACATCAGACTCACTCTCTCGCCTGGACACAACTTATCCAAGTGGCAAGACAGGGTCAAGACGACTGGAAATGTATCCAGGTGCAGGAGGGTGCCAGAGGGACAGTCATATTGCCTGGCCGGCTGCCTGTAGGCTACTCCACAGCCTCGCAGTCCAACTGACTAGGGTGAAAGACCCAAACCAAAGAACACCAATACTGGTGGATGCTCTGTGTCACGATATCCAGGCCAGAGTGACGGTATATTGCCATCTGCCCTATCAATCAACCACTGGCCTGCTGCCGCCAGCTTCGAAGCTGCGTCCGGGAAGTTTGCTCAATTCTTCGTCTGTGATTTAGGCAAACAAGCCTATGACCACACCGCTACCGGGGGCCAATATGAAGGACTCAAATACTGAGGGTCACATTGTGCCCTAGCATGTGGCCGTTGGGTTAGATGAAACCTCCTCCGCCCTGGCCGTTTGCACCGACAGGTGCACGCCCACTGATACCATCTTTCAATGTACCCAGCAGTTAATAACTGAGCCATTTGTTATAACTATAAAAAACATTCCTGTAGAGGACTAACACCTGTTATGTAAAGGTCATCTAATATTGCAATGGTAGATTGTATTTCTGCATTCTGGCGTGAAAGAGCAAAAAACATAAAATTGAAAAATTCTGGAGATAGACCATTTAGCCACGACACCAACAATATTTTTATCTCGGATAAGCGATGCACAAAAAACATGCAGGTGACTCATTTACAAGTTTGAAATCCATAGTCCAAGTACAGAGCATTAATATGACAGGTAATACTTATATATATGTAGGAAGAAGACTTGATTAATGACGTCAGTTATGGGACAGATTGTGAAATTAATTGTCTTGAAATAACTCTTGTGTAGGACTCACAGATTGGCAATGCAAGTACCAAATATTTAGCTTTGAGACTTACATTTATCATACTTTCTTGATTTGACAGGCTGCATATATCTTTATTTACTTTTTCTTTAGGACTGTATGGCAAAACTAACATTGATGGCCTTGCTATTGATCAGGTGGTCAACCTTGCAAATGACTTCTTCAGCACGGCCGTAAAAGGCTTTTTTGAGCAAGATGAAACGAAGAAGGTAACTGTTATATAACAGATCTCAAATATGAACGGCATGTTTTATACCCCACAAATAGCCTATTAGTATGGCACTGTTTTGGAACTCTTAAAAAATTTTGAATAGTTTTAGGGTGTCATTTGGATTGTTCCTCTTTGCACTTAGTATGCTTGAAGCTTTCCCATCTTATTTAATGAGGAAGTTCAAGTGCATCTGATATCATCCTTATGGCACTTCAGTTTTGGTTTTTCTGCATAGCAATACATGTAATTATATGCAGTTTTTCTAGAAAAAATGTAATCCATGGATTTTACTTGTTTTATTATATTACAGTATTAAAGCATTGATTATCAAGAATAACTACTTTGCCATCTAAATATAATACTGTTAGGCAAGCACTCATTGACTGCAATTTCTCCACAGAACAGATGCGGTGTAACATTATTAAGCAGACGCATCTTAAACCCAAGCTCAAACTCACAAAAGTTGTGATAATGAAGCTATTGTTATGCTAATATCAATATTATGAAATTAACAGCAGTATGTCCCTCTCTCGATCTGTTTTAACAGGCTGAGCTCATGAAAAACTTGAAGGAAGTTGAAGCTCCAAAATTCCTTGGCTTCTTTGAAAAACTTTTGAAAGAAAATGGCACAGGATTCTTTGTGGGGAATTCAGTGAGTATTCTAGAATGTTATATGATAATCAATAATATATTTATTAATCTGGAAAAGAGAGAGGTTTGGCAGCGAGAAAACTTCAGTAATTGATAAGGGGAACTGTAAAAGTTTTCTCGGAAATGTAGACACTTCGAGGAATGTAAAAGAATTTCGTCACACTGCCAAGTTATTTATAACCAGTGCTAAATATTTTGATATTATGACCTAGTTAATTTAAACTTCTGAGAGCCAGCAAAGGCTACCAAAGTTGAATAAGACTGACATTCCTTCAGTTTGCAATCCACAGTGCTGAGAATATTCTGGTTGATCAGTAGAAAATAACCGAGCCAGGATCCCTATATTTAGGATTACCATAGTAGCAGATTCCCTACATCAAAACATGGGAGTAATGCAGTGGATATATATAGGAATAATATTATTCCTCGGAGCAAATGTGACATCAGTACTGCGCATTGGATTTTTGTCGGGTTGCTGACTGGAATGCATTGCAAAGTAACTGAAGATGCCTTGCGTGACAGAATTGCTTCCTGTGAAGACTTTTACTTTTTAAAATGTTTTTCACTGGAGAATTTGTCATTTATGTAAACTGTGAATTTTGACAAGAAAATATTTCAACAAAGTTCTGTTGACTTTGCTGCCTGACATCGCTGATGAGGGACGCTTCCGGCATGTTTTGGCGACAAGCACGGGTACCCCTCTATTTTGATATCTTAGAGTGATTTTCCTTATATTCTTTGGCCATTTGCGACTGTTTCCAATCAATAGTATTTCCGGCTTCGTTTACAGCGCAAGCTACACGTAATTTGGCGAAAGTTAAAACTGTGAAAAACCCCTCAGGCAGAAAAGTGTTACGTCTGAGAAACGAATGTTCACCCACCAGATCATACTTAAGAGTTTTATAATGTAAATTGACAAAGTTCAGAGAGAATTGATCATACTTGACTTGAACTGCAAGTACAGCAGCTTTCAGGGAAAGCTATTTTCAGAGTGTGGCATATCTTCCATTTTTCCTGAAACCCAAGGGCACAATAATACATAGTGACAAAATGATTACAATCTTCATTTATAAAGCCATAATATTTCAATGTCGTTCTTTCCTTCCTTGCATTAATATAGTGAGGTAACATAACTACCATTAACATGTTAAGGTGTAGATTTTTTTTTTTGTATCTCAAGTCCATTGGCCAATGGGAAACAGGAACTGTCCCATAACCCAACCAGCCTATAATAGTATGTAACCTTAACGGTTAAAAAGATTCAGCCATTGGTTATCTATTTTGTTGAAAACTATGAAACCCAGTAGTTAATGGGGTTTGAAAATAAAGATATATTGCAAGAGCGGGGGGAGAGACATTTCAGAGAACACGTTTTTCAGGGAAACTCAATTATTATCATAATTTCAGGTAACTACTCTTAGGCACTGGCTTTTTCAGTCTCTCTCAGATGGAAGCAATTTTCAAAGAAGTTGATCTCAAGTAATAAATTTAAAAAAAAATTTTTTTTACAGGTCACACTGGCTGATATCTATGTCTACGACTTGATCTATGCTTTTGGGAAACGTCAGGTGCTGTCAACAGATGGCTTTCCACTTCTTCAAGCCCTCAGCAAAAAAATTGAAAGCAATGCCAACATAAAGGAATATCTTGCAAAGAGAAAAGACACTGAGAATTAATAATAGTTGCATTGGCAGCTTAACCTAGAAGACCAATGTTATTTCTTTGTCGCAGCAAATATGTTATTATACCATAATTGGAAATTGTCAGTCAGCAATGCACCCCTTCTTATGTGGATTGTGTCACCTGATCAATAGGTAAATTATTGAACCATACTTTTGATAAAAGGGCATTTCAGTATGTGATAGCAGTCTTCAACAGTTTTTCAGATGGTTCCCCAAATATATTTCTAATATTTATCACAAGAACTTAAAAGCATAGAACACTTATAAATCATATCAAATTTGTTTTTAGTTGTATTCCATGTTTTATTTAAATGCTAAATATTTTTGCTATCAAATCTTTTTCGCAGAATTTTCATCACTGTGATCAATTCGATTCATTAGTGTGCATTGTCTAGTCTTGATCATTGATAGGAATAAATTGCTCAATTGTTTGTCACCTGGTGTCCTGAAATAACAGTTTCTGTGAATGTTAATTCTTCAAATCTTTATGGTATAAATTAGGTAAAATGGTTGTGCACTTTACATTCTGTTTCATGTAAGAAGTTTCATGCACTTGTTTTGCTTTATCTGAGGAGGAAAATAATTTTTGTGTACCAACTTTTGCTGTAAGATTGGCATTTTATTATTTACCATCACATTCTTCTGTTTTTAATAAGTTGCCTTTAAAACGGTATAACACGACAGTAAGATAATGCCACACCTTTCTAATAAACGTTTCTTTCTTACTTAAATTCTACTTAAATTGTATCAGTCGGGTAAATTTTCTTTTAATACCCTTAATTTAACAAAAGCTTAAATGGATTATGATGTTTCATCAAATTTATTATAACTTCTAGTCTATTACATAGGGCCTATAAAAGGTTTAGTACATTCTATATGGCATTGGTTTCTAATTTCCACTTTGCATTCCTGCACTTTTGCATTGTTGGGATATTTCCCTTTTATTTTGTTTTCTTGTTATTGCTGATCCCATTTTTTAAGATCAGTTTAATCTTTTCAGATGCTTATTTTCTTTTTACAGTGTAATTTTGTAGACTTTGATTTCACATACAATTTTTCCGAGATGGAATAAACAAATTGAAGAGAGCAGTGCTCAATTTGGATTTTTATTTTTAAACCATAGATGTTGATATTGTTTATTGTTGTGATTGTTTGTGTTATCATGTATTGTTGATATGAAACGTTTGTGTCATTTTTCGTTGTGACCAAATCTGTTATCTGCAATCACTTGTATAGATAGTTTCAGACCAAAAAAGAATTCCTTCAAAACCCCAAATGGAACCATAAAATCTATGAGATTCACTGTAAAACCTTCCTGTTGTTTCTCAGTTTAAGGGCACATTTGCGGGACCTTTGTAGACTATTGTATTATCAATTGAAGCTATGCAAAATGATTTTGAACTTCATTTAAAGGTAATCATCACGGACATTAATCCTGGTACAATAATGTAAAAACCAAAATTCCTGCTGTCTCATTACTTTCCAGTGTGTCTCCTGTGTTTTTATATGATCTGTATTTGTTCTCTTTGTACTGATCTTTTCACATTTTGCGCAGATGGTTGGTGAGCGCTTCGGGTAGGGTCATTTTCTGTCCTAACAGTCTGTCATTATATTGTCTATCCTCTTGCTTCTCCCTAGCACAATGTGACCGTTCAAACTCACTTTTTTTTACTTACTACTGCATCTTTCCCTTTACAATCTGCCAGCTCTACTGCCTCGGGTATGTCTTACCATACGGTACATGTAATTTAATCGTGCCAGCAATAAGCCTAACTGCAGGCCAAGCATAGACTGAAGCAGAATGCTTATCTTGGGCGAGTGAACCGGAGAATAAAATACAATTAACAGACGCGTTCACTGGCCCACATTCTCACCCCTTCGATTTTCCCATCCGCCGTATTATCTACTGAACCGACGCTAAGGTTTGTTTCAGCCCCAGCTGTCGTGTAAATTCATGTTGCATTGCACGTTGCATGTCACGTGATGCTTAATAATAAGGCGTGACAATTTTGTGCACTTGAGGAAAAAAGAGACCTCCCTATTTTCCCCCCGTTAGCTTTGTAAATGTCTTTTCAAATGTTCGAAGCCCCATGACTGTAACGATCTTTGTTGGGTGTAAATATTACATAAGCTAGTTTTATAATATAATCATTATTCTATTTGAATAGTGTATAATAATAAAATTGATGCATGCTGATATAGCACATTAGGCTGCAGGACCTAGCTGAAGTTACGGGTTGTATTCCTTTCTATGCAGGTTGTGGTACGCCTGAAAGTCAATTCAATAGCTATATAATGGTCCTTTTTTTGTTATGTAAGCCGTAAAGCCTACCATATATTATTGAGCCTAATTAACTTTGCTGCGTCTTGTGAAATGTCTTTCCTTATGTGTTGGCATAAAGTTGTGTGGGTGTGTGGGGGAGGGGGGTGGTTAAAGAAATCATTATGTTTTTCATTATTACGGTTTTGAAATTGTGTAGCAATTAGATTTCCTCTTACTCGCATGTCGCTCATCAGTTTGTTGTTGTTGTTGCTGCTGTTGCCAAAGTAACTGTCACAATGAGGCCTATTCCTCGTTTCTTTCCAATAATATGTATTTTTGGACTGTTAGAATCAGGGTTAGGTTGGGGAACGTGTTAAGACTGGGGGTCTAGTGGAGATCAGATACTTTAAAATGAACGAGGAGGGAGAAAACGAAGATGACTGGAGCTCAGCCTCGCCTTGATATGGTTCTTCATTGAGGTAACTGGCTTATGCCTATCTCATTTTTCCATAGTTTTGAGATTAAGACAAAAAAATAATAAAACTGTTTATCATGATGAAATATTAATCTCAAGAGTCAGTTGTTCAGGTAATTACTCTGGGTTTACATCTGATATTATCCACAGTAATAATATATATACATGTATAAGAGAAAGTGCAAACGTTTTCCAGGAAACTTAGACTCATCGAGGAATGCAGAATTGTTCACACTGTCAAGTTATTTATATTCAGTGCCAAATATTTTGATATTATGACTTAGTTTAAGCTAGGGTCAGATGAAAGCCAGCAAATGCTGTCAAAGTTTGGTGGGTTCTTTTGGTAGGGTCTTCTTCTGTCCTGTCGTTCTGTTATACTATAAAATTCTGTCTGCAGCAATGTCGAAATGCTTTTTCCTAGCACAATATGGCAGTTACAGTGTCGACATGCTTTCTCCAAACTCTAACCCAAAACTCAGTAACATAATTATTTTATTTGACAGTGTTGGGCTTCACCTCAAGAAGAACATGAAAGGTCAATGCAGTTTTGGTCCAAGTCTTCGTCTTCTTCTTCCTTTAGTTTCAAATGCCCAGACTAGATCCCAGAAGAGTGTTTTTTTATGAAGTCCGCAGTCAGCTCCACCTTCCCTGTTGATCCCCATAGTTTTTCCTTGGTACTTTTCTCAGTGTGCCATGTTTCCTATCTTAAAGCAGTATTTTTGACAGATCTGGACTACAACTGCGTTCTGGACTTTGTTCACCTGCTTGACATTCACGCTGTCTCCGTCCATTATGTCAGCAAAGTGATGAGACGTGGTCTCGCTGTTATGAAAAAAAAAATTGCATTACTCCAGCGCACAATGCACTGCCTAGACCCCCCCCCCCCACACAGACACACATACCACAAAACAACAACATCATTTGTTTGTCTGTGCATGGACCATGTTTCTGATCTTAAAACAGCACATAATAGACAGACCTGTTGTGTATGTTCTGGATTTTCTTCATTTGTCTGACATTCACGTTGACTTTGACCATTATGGCAGCACTGTGATGAGTCGCAGTCTCCCAGTGTGTTTTTAAAAAAATGCATTACTACAGTGCACAATGCACAGACGCCATCTTGGTGTCATATCTCAAAAATGATTTTTTAAAAAGCAACAAAAACCGTTGTTTGTCTCTGCTAATCTACCCAAGACTCTCGCGCAAGTTCGTCATGTCCTCACTGTAGATCCTCGCAAGTCACAGGGTGGGACTTGGATCAATAGTGCAGCACAATCCAAGTCCAGAAAAATACATCATTTGCTGGGTGTTGTCTTTGTATGAAGAGAGATTTTTAGGAGAACGTGTGAAGAATTTTTGCGACAAAGCCTAGGTATTGTAATCCTTTACTAAAATGGTTTTGTAATTAGATCAGTTGTTAAGTCCCGCGACACTCCCCGATTTTTTAATCTTTCTTTTGAGTGTGGCTGTTTTGTTTTATTTTTTATTTTTTAAACAAATTATTATTTGTATGTTCGTTAGTTTCTCTGGATACGAAAATTTAACCTGCACGCCTACATGTGAATATATAATCGAAGTTACCACATATTAGCTGGGTTTGCAAGAACCGACAACTGTTCGCCGGTTTCTGTGACAGGTTTGGTATCTATTACATATATTATTACTTTTTGTTTTTTTACGCTCGTATTACTGTCCATGTCGTCCGTTTCTTGGGCCCCACCTCTTCAACATCAGTGAGATTCAGAGTAAGTCTATATAATAGATAGACATCGAGGGTTGGCATCCAGAATGCTTTATGTCCAAAATCGTCAAACTGAGAAAAACGTATTTGAAATTTGTAACCTTAATGAAAATTAAAATAATTGCAATAACTTCAACATGGTCACATGAATAGTTTAATTGGGTAATGAAATAAAGTCACACACCTTGTGTCTTGGATATCTGCAGGCATTTTAGAGCAACGAATAAAATTGGATATAACATATTCTGGTTGATAACTCCGATATATTGTACCGAAATGTGTGGCTGTTTGAAGCCTACAAGTAATACCGGTGACCCTAATGGTTATTCCAGTTTCTGTCTAATTTCCGGTCATGATACGAGGGTACAGGTTACGCCGTAGAAGCCACGGTCAACAAACTGTTGAAAGCAGGCACCATTAGGTTCGAATTCTGACTATGAGTATCTCAAGAAGTTTGGCGTAATCCGTCGTACCCACTTTTCTCGAAGTTAAGAACCCGTGTTTACTCAAAGTGGCAGGGTTATATTCAGCAGGCTTAGGACTACCGTGAACTCAGTTTTGAATCTCATTAAGTCCCGCACTGCTGACCTGTTTTGTCGCCACAGATCTAAACTCTGGCCACTGCTTGTGACTTTGGACATTTGGACAGTCTGTAGATGTCTCGACCTTTGACCTGTTCAAAATGTGTGCTAAACCGTAACTTGCTCAAAACAGTGACTTGCCCTATCTAAAGCTCCGAAACATGAGAAAAATTGTGATAACATAGCCATATAAGTGAAAATTATACATGTGGATATTAATCTTTAAAAATTATTTTTTTGGTGAAAAATTTTATTTTATTTTATTTTTTAAAAATGTGGAACATTCGAAAATAAGGGGGGTATTTCAAATACAGGCCACTGAGTCCTTTTAACAGAGTTTTTTTAACTTTAAACTGGGGACAAACAAACAAACAAAACTAATTGTATTTTACCTTTTTACAAATTTTCTTTCATAAAGTGCCGAAACTCGAATATAAACACAATAGATGAATACTGAAGGGAATGGCTTAGATTAGTTGACACAAGAAAATTAATTCTATAATTTTTGAAACTATTATTTGTAACATTGAGCAAAAAGGGGGTGAAAATTGCACCACGGTGCATTGCTTCCGCCACTTTTTTTCTAGTTAGACTAGCGGAGGCTCCCGGCGTTGTCCAGCTTTCACCTTTCACCCTTCCTCTATCTCTCTCGCTCTCTGTCTCCCCCCCCCCCCGCCACTCTCTCTCTTTCCCTCAAATACAGCCGCCTATACACATACTTATTGTGTGCTCCGCATGCTATCCCTGCTAGGGAAAAGTGCACCGAACTGAACGTTCTTGAAAGGCAGTCGAATAAAAACTATAAACGCTGAAAGAGGGACACCCAGACTCCAGAGACATGCTACATGTACTATGATAGAAGGATGTCTCTGAGGACACCATACGAGGACGAAATGAATCGAAAAAGTTTTTTTTTTTTTTTTTTGATAACAGAAACCTTCGCATCGAAGATTTCAAATGATCGAGTTATGATCTTCGTATCAACTGTAACCTGTGCACAAATGTAGAAGCTTATACTGTTTGCGACTGAGTCAGTAACTGGCGCCAAGCAGCGGCAAGTCCTGAATACATCAGTAGGCCTACTGATTCAGTGTCATATCTTACTGGGCTGACTGGATCCATACTGCGCCGGTACAGAGCAAAATTGTTGTATCTCCAGGTTTATGAATAATGGGAGCTTACTCGGAAATATTACAGTATTGCCATTATGAACCCCAATTCATAAACCTGGAGATACAACAATTTTGCTCTAGACCAGCGAACGTTACTCAATAATCTTATCGCGGGGTTGACACCAAACCCCAAGGCGGGTCTCCCGGTAACAGGCGAAAACAGGACACACTGTACGAGCTACAGTATGTAGAGTTATTAAGCAATTGGCCAAAGCAATCGGTGCGCGTCTCTGCTCATTTGTGAAACGGACCCATGTAAACAAGTAGCGTTTCGAAGGGAAGGGGACGGGGGAAGCGGGGCATCGGAAAGCTGGAAGATTCTTCCCCTACAGCCTCCATTCCTTTCTTCTATTCCTAAAACCTACCAGTGTAAATAGGCCTAAAGGCAATATTGATTCATGCTGAACCTGCAGGTGCGATGTTTCCAGTGTCGTTGGGAAACTTCGATACCTACTCAAGTAAATTTCGTTCTTAGCCATCAATAAAATTATTGCCATGACGCCGCAAGGATTCTGGGTTTCACCCAAGCCACTTGTAAAGATGTAGTGGTGCCAGAGTCTTCATGGGGTTGTAGGCCAATACTGCAATTATATGTCATACTATGACACTAACGCGTCTATGGCCTCTTCGCACCCACCCATGAATATCTAAAGAAAAGACAGCACTCTTTTCGCTCTACACAAGGTGCAGTACCGCATCAACGTCACCAACCATGCAAGAATAAAATAATGAAACTAAGAATTCATGGCGTATCGCAGGAATCCACGTCATCCCGTTTCGCACAGGTACCGTCGTATTAATTACGCCAAAGCAGAAACTTTAGAAACGGCAGATTAGGTGAAATATAACGGATTATCATCAAACCAATCGTCATTAAAAGATTGGGTCTGTTCTTGTCATGATGTAATTTTTATTTATTTATTTATTTATTTATTTATCTAATTCATTTAGATCTATTTACTCATCTGCAATCGTATTAAGATAACATTATGCGTAAACTCACTCAACTGTCTAAACAAGTGTTTCGCAAGGTGGGGCGTGGCAATATTTTGGTGGGACATGGGACTTCAGAATGGGGCGTAGGGATTTTTCAAAGAAATCTAATTTCATACTGTGCTCTAACTTACCTGTATCGATAAATCTGTTGTTTGTTTATGTCGTGTTGGTGATTTCCTTGTTTAACTCGGACTTTAGAACATCGAACTCAACAGTTGCACGACTTCAATGGCGCAAGTTAGCCGGTTATACGAGTTTTTGTATGAATTATTATACTGTACACTAACTTTGTCCGATCATGGTTGTGTGTGTGTGTGTGTGTGGGGGGGGGGGGCAATTAAAAAAAAAAAAAATTTCAAAATTGAAGCGAGGCGTGAGGCAAACAAGGCTCAGAATGACTGGTCTAAACCCTTCTACTGCCGAGGGGGAAATTATGTGCCCCGAGATTTTTTTTTTTAGCTGCAAGAGGAAATCTTACGAGTTCAGCGTGGAATTTTGCACTGACTTAGGATTCGCAAACAAATTACAAATGTTTACACCCTCTGGAGAGCCAACATCATAGCTATGGTAGCACAACGCCACAGCTATGAAAAGCTGGCAGATTTAAGCGGCTGCAGGCAGTAGTAGGGGTAACTGACACTTACCGTGCATCAGGACGCGTTACAGAGATCAAAGGAGCGTTATTAAGGAGGTGGGTTTGGAGAGAGGAAATCAAAATCAGTGCACGTACAGCGCCGGTATAATTGGAAAATTGTTGTCACATTAATTATCTCGATAAGTGCACTCCCCCACCCCCACCCTCCTGAAAACTTACTAATTGTTGCCTAGTGTCATAACAAGAGTAAGCGATCAATATAATCTCGACAACAACCGCACATTTCTTGATTCTGAGCCAGTGGCGTATCTTAAGCACGGCATGCATGGCACATGCTTAGGGCAGCACTTGAAAGGTAGTGCTGCAGCGCATTTGTTGTTAAAGTCAGACAAGCTCCCTTAGGATTAGATAAAAAATATACATATTTTCTTCACATACAAACAAAGTGCAGTTATGATTTTCATGCAGTGTCATAATTAGTTAATTAAGAGATTAACGAGCTTGATTTGTATTTCTAAGCTGGTATTATGTTGATAACGTTATTTGGATCAAGTAGATGTTTGTGGATGGGGGGGGGGGGGTCCAATTTCAGTGTTTGCCCTAAGCGTTATTTTCCTTGGATACGCCCCTACTCCGATTAACAGAAACTGGATCTTTGTGCAGCAATGTCGTGATACTACTGTTCTTGTTGCCAGGTTTAATTGATCTCCACCGTGCACAACTCCTGGGGTAGTTCACAGCGGACAAAACAGTCAATTATTTTTTAAAATATGAAATAATTTTGTTGTGTTTTGTGTATTAACACAGCAGCGGATTTAGAAAGGAATAAAACCGTTGTTGTTTTTTTAAAGGGGGTGAGAAGAGAAAGTTCAACAATCGTTCTTACTAATTTAAGTATCTAATTACAGAGCCAAATACAGAAAAATAATATTGAGTTTTGTTCTCTGTTCAGCAATGGCTTATAATATAAAATGCCATGCCCTCCTAACAAAAGCTTTAATTGAAAGCAGGGGAGGGTAAAATGGAAGAGGTTATTTCATTATAATAAACAGGTGCTGTATCTGAAGGCAAACATGTTCCAGGCTTCGACAACTATAATTATCGTAATACATGGTTTTATGCCCAGACCTCGCTTAGGGCGATGGAACACAGCAGAGATTGGGTTGGATTGTGAGTGGATGGGTGGATATTTTGGTGGGAGTTAAAACGTAAATTGTAAATTCGTGCTTTTCGCAAGTGATTTGGTGTAAAAAAAAAAAAAAAAAGCGCGTATTGCTCGCCTATCTTAAAACGCTGACCGCATTTTTCATTGATCAAAGAACCTAAGACAAATATTTGATGACCGCCCTCCTCCTCCTCCTCCTCCTCCTCCTCGCCCCTGCCCCTTTTCTGCTGAATTGATTTTTCCTGTTCCAAACTAGTCTTTGCTTTTGTTTTTTGTATTTTTCTTTTTCTTATCTTCGTTTGAACATTGATGTTCTGCACGATGTTAGGTATGTAGGCTCAACCATTAAAAGTTACACCTGATGACAATTTAGTTCATTTAGTTCATATAGTTCGTCCACAAGAAACAGAGAGGCACGTGTTCAAGTTATGTAGATGCTGTGTGTTGCAATGTAGCCACACCATCTCAGCACGGAGGCAGAACGCTCGCTTTTTAGTTTTGTTGATAGTGTCGTGCATTGTTGCTAAAAAAAACTTGCAGACCCGTACGACCGCCTTGAGCTGAGCCTGACTAAGGTGTGAAACAGAACAAGCCTGGTGTAAGTTCCAGACTGGCGGCTCGCCGTCCATAAGTTTTGCTTCACACTTGCACAGTAGCCACTGCCTACACGGCGATCCAGCGCGATGCAGCGAGCAGTGCCTGCTGTGCTGGTGTGAAGCAAAATTTATGCATTGCGAGCCACCGGTCTGGCGCCTACACCAGCCTGGGCCTGTTTCATCCCTAACGCCACTAACGGGGCTTACAAACTGCCAGCAAAGCAGAGCAGATAAAATCTTATACATGTATTAGATATAACGGGGATATTGCGAGCATAGCAGAGCAGGGGATAGCAGTGTGAAATCAGCCGGACTTTTTTTTCTTCTCGACCTTATCAAGTGACATTTAGTCATTTCAGGGCACACTGGCGTAGGCCTGCTTGAGTGCTCTGTTCTGCTCAGTAGTGTGACCAAAGAAGCTTTTCTGCTCTGTTGTATTCAGCTGGCTGTCTGTAAAGGGTTCAATATTTAGGTCTGTGGCTTTTAAATGCAGAATTGCAGAGAAGCTCACAACAATAAGCCTAATTATAGATATTTCCCCTGCACTGTTAGAGGCTGAGAGGGCAAGGATCGTAAGGGTGGAGAGGGATGGGAGTGCGTGGGAGGTTGCCAGGCATTGGCGTGAAGGTATCCAAAATTATTTGATCCACATGAATGCAGGATAAATCCATTTTAAAGCTACGAAACTTATAATCACATGTCACGATCTAACCGTGATGCCAAATGATTATAATGAAATAGGGGCGGGGCAGGGTTATTAAATTCAAGCAAAGAGAAGCAAATATTGATGTACGGTACAAGTGTGCACAGCACTATGCGGAGTAGCTTGCATTGTTATATTTTGTATCATAGACATCCACCAGCCTGAGTTGCAAGCACTTCACTCTGTGAGTTAGTTAAACGTAAGCAACCATTAACATAATAAAAAATTTTGCCTATTCTAGATTGCAGATGCTATTTTTTGCATATTACCAGTTACTTTTCTTTTTATATTTTCATAGGATCCAGCTACGTTTATGTTTTTATCTACAGGTGTTGGGAAAATCATGCACCTGCAGAAAGATTTATCTTGAAAATATTTTCTTAAAAAACAACAAAAAAGCCAAACAGGCAAACCGTTTAAGTGAATTTCATGAAAAAAATAATAGATTCAAGCAAGCAAAATGGTTAACACTTTTTCCATATATTTTTTTAAAAATATAGAATGTTAGATCGACCGTTTTTGATATCTGGTAGAGGACGCATTTGGATTTCGCTGTTCCTTGTTTTACCAAGGCCAGGTCGAGAGAACAAAATACTTCATCGCGAAGAAATGTATGAAATACCCTCATGAAAGAGGGAGAGGGGATAAATGTCTTGAGCATGGCTTTTTCACTGTGTCGGGGTTAAGCAAAACGGGCGAAAACATTAAATTTAACAAGGGAGGGTTTAAATACAAAGGTAGAAAATAGCTTCGCCTGACAGGAGTAGACAAACATGATCATACAACAGAGGCCACTCACCGTTCTTTTTGGTAACAAAATTTGTTTTGTTTCACAGCTGTTGTTTCAAAGAACTTCTTACAAGAAAAAATCTGAAAAACTACCTTGGGCCTTAATAAATTTTCGAAATCCTAAACTGTCTACATCATTTTAGGAGGATTGTGACTTCGTGAGGATACCCAATATTGGTGAAAAGGTGCTTGTAGCCGATGAAAGTGGCTGCTTTTGACAAGAGAGTTGTGTCCAATTAAATATGTAAAAAAAAAGTACTTTTTCTTTTTCAATCAAAGCAATTAATTTTTTATTCCAGGAAAACATAACGTTTTTAATTTCTTCAAATCTTGCCGATCACAGACTCTGAAGTATCATGGCCCCCAAAAACATCAAGTTGATCTACTTTGATGACCGAGGTCGCGCTGAGGTTCTGCGACTTGTGTTGGCCGCTGCAAGGCACGAGTATGAAGATGTTCGCTTAGCCGAAGAAGACTGGGGAAATGAGAAATCAAGTAAGAGCATTTGTGTGTGTGTGTGCGTGAAGTATTTGAATCACTGTGTTCAATGCATTTAGAATGCACCAGCAGTGGTGCTTCTTTTTGTGGCAGCAACTTTCATTTTCTCTTTAAAGCATTTTCTCATAAGAGAGGATTGATGACTTAAAAATAAGACAATGTCAGTAATTTGTCTGTCTGTCAGTCTGTCCCACTGTGTCCGTCTGTTTGCCTGTCCATCTCTCTCTCTCTCTCTTTCTCTCTCTCTCCCCATCCCTCTCCCACTCTTTCCTTTCCCCCTCTTCCTCCTTTCTCTCGCCCCTCTCACTTCTCTTTCGCACGCTCTGTCACCCTTTCACTCGCGCACTTTGTTCTCACTCTCTATCCTCCTCCCTCACATACATAGACACACTGCCCTCATCATCTTCCCCTCTCTTCCTCTTTCACTCTCTCTCTCTCTCTCCTCCCTCTCTCTCTCTCTTTCTCTCCCTCATACTCTGCCCCATTTCTCTCTCTGTCTTTTTTATATGACGACAACACAAGAAAACTATAGAAGTTAATTTTCTAATTTAACTCAAGAATTCCGGGCAACCCAGTGACCTTGTGGTTGCTGTTGGTTAACCGGTCAAAACTCATTAGCTTCTTCCACTATAAGGACACTGAATGATGATGGCTGCTCATGTAGATGCCGTACCGCTATGGTCACAATAACAATGTGCTGGACCATTGTCGGGGGGGGGGGGGGGACATCATATTAAGCCCGAAACGGCACATTCAGGTGCTGGCCATAGATATACACTACTGAACGGTGCTGGCAGACAAGAGTGCATACCATAATTTCCTTACTAAATCCGGGAAGACCCTGTCACGCTAAGCCCGGTCAGACAGAGTCACCTTCTGCAATATTAGGCTACTTGGGTGTACATTTTGCTGGCAGCAACTGGCTGTGACGTTCCGGACTTAGTATGATCCAAGACGGGTATGATACCTTCCCCCCTCCCCCTTCGAAAAATATTTACATCTACTACAGTATGTAATTGTCCTGTCATTGCAGATACTCCTTTTGGACAAGTACCATGTCTTGAGGTAGATGGACAGCGTTACGGACACACTGTGGCAATAGCCAACTATTTAGCTCGAGAGTTTGGTAAGAATTTAAATGTGTGCTTGTTTTATTAACTGCAGCCTCCCCTTTATCTGAGACTTAACGTTTACAGTCCTCACAACACAACCATAATTATTATAGCTGGTGCCACTTTGAACCCCAAAACTAATATTGTTTTGCTTGAAAGACCTTCCGTGAGAGAAAAAAAAAATATAGCTTGTGCCTGGTCACTTGTGCAAAGTACATGTGTTTGTATTGTGAATAGACCTGACGAAATCGGGCTTGGTGTGAAAGACCAAATTCCTGAGAAAACCCCTGCAAAGGGGGAAAATTGTTTCTATGAAAATTAAGATTTGCCCATAAAATGAAAGATTAACCATTTTTCTGCATTCTTTTAAAGTCTTTTGCTTGAAATCGTGTTAGAAATATTTTATTTTGATTTTTTAAAAAGGTATAAATATTTCTTCTTAAGCACAATTTCGCCAGATGCGCTCACACTCGTGCCACATTTAACTCAAGAAAACTATTGTCTAACGTGATAGACACCCTCGGGTAAAGAATGCGCAGTTTACGCGTGGTTCAGTTGTGCAAAGTATTATGATTTTACATGTATATCGATGGCCTCCCGTTTTTTCAGAACCAAGGGGGGGGGCGGGGCGCAAACATTGATTTTCTTCTTCTTGCTATTGATTTCTGAAACAAAACAATGCTATAACTATTTGTTACCTACCAAGATTAGTTAATCGTGAGCTCTGATATTGATGGGGAAATAAACCATTATACAGAACCACATGTTATGGGTTGTTGTTTTTTTCTTTATAAAAAAGATAACATTAGGAGGTTATTCCGTGATGCTGTCGATTTACAGTAAACACTTTGAGCTACCTATGACACATATTTAACTCTCATAGTTTGACATCGCAAATACATACATTCAGCGGAAATAAATCTACATAAAAATCAATTGTGCCCACCTGTCCACTGTGTAAAAACGGTATTTCACACGGAAATAAGACGTTGTCGGATTGTTGGGTTATTTCCCCCTTGCCATTATTCCTTCCCCCCCCCCCCCCAATTGATTTTCTTCCCAGGCCATTTGAGCTTATTTTGCAAAGCAAGCTTTCGCTAACGATGGATGATGTGATAATTGCTAGCAACCTGTCATTTTCCGTCGACGAAAAGTTGTATAACATTGAACAATTCCGCACCGTGCTATGGGCGCCATATTGTATAGACTATGGATTTTGAAATAAGACAGTTTTGAGTGATTTTGAGCCCAAAAATTCATTGGACAATGCCACATTTTACATAAAGCACAGATAACCCAACTCTACTTACTGTCAACAAATATGGGGGCTCTTTTGTTCAATCTATCCCGAAAGGTTAGTGTACTGGTACCATGTAACATTTGATAACGTCATCCTAGGCAAAGCTAACCAGCGTGACAGTAAGATCCATTAAATGCACAGGTAACTGACAATCAACAAACACGAAATTCTTTGTAAACTGTCATCATGTACGGTTAGAGAGGGCAAGCTTAACATCATTAACTTTAGGGTCTTATTTTAGCCATGTATCGCATATAAACATCAAAATTAAAGAGCTAGCGCGAGAACTTAATTCTGTACCAAAAATGCAGGATTTGTCTGGCATCGCCATATTAAAACTTCGTCACCTTACTATCAATACTAATGCCTTATCCCATCTCCACATCGACACGTGTCGAGAAAATTGCTTGTAAAAGTTTTGTAATTCCATCTTTCAAATCGCCAGATCAATTTTCTTTTTAACGTTTTAAAATGAGATGCCTTCAGACTTTTTTTGTAGGAATGACAAAATTCACTTTGGATTGTCATATTATGGTCTTATCCCATTTATTTGTTTATTTATTTTGGGTCAGGTCAGAAAAATCTGCTACTGGTAACATGTAGTCCAGTACAACCTGTTTCATGAACTGGTACGCTAGCATGGTATCAGTGGGCGTGCACCTGTCGGTGCAAACGGCCAGGGCGGAGGAGGTTTCATCTAACCCAACGGCCACATGCTAGGGCACAATGTGACCCTCAGTACTTGAGTCCTTCATATTGGCCCTCGGTAGCGGTGTGGTCATAGGCTTGTTTGCCTAAATCACAGACGAAGAATTGAGCAAACTTCCCGGACGCAGCTTCGAAGCTGGCGGCAGCAGGCCAGTGGTTGATTGATAGGGCAGATGGCAATATACCGTCACTCTGGCCTGGATATCGTGACACAGAGCATCCACCAGTATTGGTGTTCTTTGGTTTGGGTCTTTCACCCTAGTCAGTTGGGACTGCGAGGCTGTGGAGTAGCCTACAGGCAGCCGGTCAGGCAATATGACTGTCCCTCTGGCATCCTCCTGCACCTGGATACATTTCCAGTCGTCTTGACCCTGTCTTGCCACTTGGATAAGTTGTGTCCAGGCGAGAGAGTGAGTCTGATGTTTGCGCAGCTCTTTCTCACTAAAAACAAATTCTTTGCGCCAGTCTTAACACTCACCTCGTCTTCTTTCATCTTTGTCTCGTCTTCTTTCCTCTCAAAATTCCAACGGCGATGGGCGAGTGCGGTGGCAGCAGGTTTGGATAGACTGGAAGCTGTTAGCACAGACCTACACGTTGGTGGCTGTGGGCTATGGTCGCTTCATCGTCGATTGAAGTGGAGGCGTGGGGAGGCAGCACCCACAGTAGCTGAGCAGCCTTATTTAAGGATAGCACTGCTCACCTCAACTGAGGAAGGGGCTAGAAAAGGTGCCCTAAAGAAAGCCCACTTCACATCACCCTGACTGGTATACCGCGACCAGTGGGGATCCCTTTTTGCGGTCGAAACAAAAAGAAATTCAGCTTACTCAGGCTAGGAGCCTGGAATATACGCACACTACAGGACAACTCAAACAACCCGGAAAGACGCACTGCACTTATTGCCATTGAGCTCAGCAGGTACAACCTGGACATAGTGGCACTCAGTGAGACCAGACTCCCTGATAGTGGCCAACTCAAAGAGCTCAGTGGTGGATACACCTTCTTCTGGAAAGGCAAGGGTGCAGTCGAACCGAGACAGCATGGTGTTGGGTTTGCAATTAAAGATGACCTTGTCAGAAACTTGCAGTCCATGCCAATTGAAATAAATGACAGGCTAATGACACTCAGGATCCCAGTTGGGAAAAGCCAGTCAGCCACCCTCATTAGCGCATATGCGCCCACCATGACAAACCCAGATGAAGCCAAAGACAAGTTCTATTCTGATCTAGAATCTGTCATATGCTCTGTCCCGGCAGCTGATAAGCTGATTCTCTTGGGGGACTTCAATGCTAGGGTTGGCTCCGAAATCTCAGCGTGGCCAAATGTTTTGGGCCCTCATGGAGTTGGTTCATGCAATAACAATGGGTTGCGCTTACTTACATTGTGCGCTGAATTTGGCCTGTTCATTACCAACACAAATTTTAGTCTCCCCGTGAGAAACAGAACGTCATGGATGCATCCCCGCTCAAAGCATTGGCATCTCATAGACTATGTCATTGTGAGGAAGACTGACAGAAAGGATGTCCTTGTAACAAAGGCGATGTGTGGTGCCGAGTGTGGAACTGACCACAGACTCATTGTTTGTAAGCTCAGACTAACATTGAGGCGCAATAGACGCCCTCAAGGGAAAGCGCCACCTAAACGCCTAAATGTTTCAAAACTCTGCTCAGCTGAGAAACAGAGCGAGCTCTCATCAGAACTCTCCTCAAAATTGGATTGCGTGACTTTTGACCCTGAGAACATTGAACAGAGCTGGACTGACCTAAATACGACTGTACACTCTTGCGCCAGCAGCACAGTTGGTTTTCCTGTCCGCAAGCACCAGGACTGGTTCAATGATAATGATAATGAAATCAAAGTGCTCATCAAAGAAAAAAATAGTCTCATCCAAGCTCACTGCAGTGACCCCTCTTCCACAGCAAAAGCTGATGCACTGCGTGCATGTAAGGGTGTACTCCAGAAGAAGCTGAGGAAAATGAAAAATGACTGGCTTGAAGAGCGAGTAAGAGAAACTCAGAAATATGCCGACACAAACAACACTAGAACGTTCTTTGAGAGCCTCCGAGCTGTGTTTGGACCATCCCGCTCTGACACTACGCCACTTCTTGCGTCAGATGGTTCAACACGCATTGTTGAATTGAATGCCATAATTCAGCGTTGGGCAGAACATTTCGGAGGTGTGCTAAATCGGCCATCAAATATAAATACTGAGTCCATTGACCGCCTCCCTCAGACTCCTATTAATGCAGCTCTTGCCAAGCCATTCACAGCAAATGAGACCCGGACTGCCACAAATCAGATGTCCTTTAACAAATCACCAGGCGTGGATTTAATTCCTGCTGAGGTGTATGCCTTCGGTGGAGAAAAGCTTATTGAAAGGTTGACCGAGTTGTTCAATCATATGTTGAAAGCAGGGAAGCTGCCACAGGACTTCAAAGATGCTTCAATCATCCATCTGTACAAAAACAAAGGGGACAGCCAAGTCTGTGACAACCATCGGGGAATCTCTCTACTGTCAATTGCTGGCAAAATGTTGGCAAGAATGCTTCTGAATCGCCTCCTTGATCACCTCTCGTCAAATGACTTGCTTCCCGAGAGCCAATGTGGCTTTCGTAAAGAGAGGGGAACGGCGGATATGATTTTTGCTGCCAGACAAATTCAGGAAAAATGCATGGAACAAAATAAAGCGCTGTATATCACATTTGTTGACCTCACAAAAGCATTTGACACAGTGTGTCGTGAAGGCCTCTGGAAAATCTTGGCGAAGTTTGGGTGTCCACCCGAATTCATCACAATAGTGCGCCAGTTTCATGATGGCATGCAAGCTGCAGTCAAAAGCAACGGCAGTGTTTCAGAGCCCTTTGCTGTCACAAATGGGGTAAAACAGGGTTGTGTCTTAGCCCCAACTCTGTTCAGCATCATGTTCTCTGCAATGCTACAAGAAGCCTTTAGCTCTCCTCCTCAAGGGGTAAGCATCAAGTACCGAACTGATGGCAGTCTATTCAACCTCAGGAGACTTCAGGCAAAAACCAAAACCAAAAGTACTCAAGTCTGTGACCTACTATTTGCTGATGATTGTGCACTTCTGGCACACGATGAGGATAGCATGCAAAACTGTTGATAAATTCTCTAGTGCCTGTGACAACTTTGGCCTCACAATAAGCACAAAGAAGACGGAAGTGCTCCATCAGCCTACTCCAGACGACAAGTATCCTGTGACCCCAAATATCAAAGTCCATGACAGTCTTCTGAAGGTGTCGGAGAACTTCACCTATCTTGGCAGTACACTGTCTTCCACGGCTCGTTTTGATACTGAAATTCTCTCAAGAATCAGCAAAGCCAGCTCTGCATTTGGCAGGCTTCGAAAGAGAGTGTGGGATGTTGCCGGCATTCGCACAGACACTAAGCTGAAAGTGTACAATGCTGTGGTCCTTCCCACCCTACTCTATGGAGCTGAAACCTGGACAGTGTACCAATCGCATGCCAGAAAGCTAAATCACTTTCATCTGGCCTGCCTTAGAAAGATCCTAAGGATCAAATGGCAGGATAAAATTCCAGACACTGAGGTCCTCAATCGTGCCAAGGAATTGAGCATCTTCTGCCACCTGAAAAAAATTCAGCTGCGTTGGGCAGGACATGTTGTCAGAATGCCCGACTCCAGACTCCCTAACCAAATCTTCTTCTCTGAGCTCTCCAATGGAACGAGGAATGTTGGGGCCCCAAAGAGACGTTACAAAGACACTCTCAAGCAATCACTGAAGGCCTTTGCCATTGATGTGAGTGAGTGGGAAAAGCTCTCGCTTGATCGTGCAAATTGGAGGGCGGCCCTTACCAGAGGCAGCAAAGCATGGGAAGCTGACAGAGTCCAGCAGGCTATCAAAAAAAGAGAACGGCGCAAGAAGAGGCCCAGTGGTACTGAACCAACGGAGCACTCTTGTCATTTATGCGGAAGGGTCTGCAGGGCAAAAATAGGACTTATCAGTCACATGAGAAGCCATAAGTCATGAAAGAACAGTCTTTCCATTCTGTCATCTGTGTCCTTTAGTTCTCTTTATTGTCCATGTGATGAAATTCTCAACAATTTCTGTTCTTTATTCCTCTGGTGTTGTTAAGGTCATCATCATACCTGATGGACGAACTATTATTATTTTGTAAAACGTGAAGAAAGAATAAAGAGGTTCTAAGGCCACCATTTTGTCTTGGATCTTGATGGTGTGAGGTACCCGTATTTGCTGAAAAAAAAACAACAACATAAATTAGAAAGCATGTGAGGATTGCGAAAGGTGGTGTCGGAGAAAGAGGAGATTTTTTTTTGGGGGGGGGGGGGGTGGTTCGTAAGTGGCGTTATCAGACCTGACGGTTCAGCGATCTGTTGTTTTCAGGATTGTATGCCAAATCACATCAAGACCAACTGATGATCGACCAGGTGGTCCAACTGACAGAGGACTTCAAAAATGTGGTGTTCAAAACTATCTTCGAGCCTGATGAGGCGACCAAGGTAATGAATCCACTACTTAAACTTCGGGAAATTTTTTTTTTCGAAAGGGTGAACGATTATGTGGGGGAATACTAATGATGATTAATATTAGGGGCTATCCATAAAAACAGGTAGACTCATTTTTTTTGGGTATTTCTGACCTCTCCGGGTACTTTTCATACATTTGGCATCAACCTATACCCCCCTCCCCCTCCCCCTTATACGAGTGTGCTACCATTAGAATGGTGAATATGAATGGAAAGACCTTGACCCAGCCAGCATTTCTACGTCAGTCCGACGTAAATTTGTGTAGATTTACCGTAGGGCGGTTCCCTACGTCGAACCGGCGTCGTCACAATGTAGAAAAAAACCCAGCGGATCTACATAAGAACGACGTCATTCCCATGTGCAAACTTGACTACAATTCTACGCGTCAGATATTTCTGTCAGGTTGCTCTCTGGAGATATTTGAAAACTTTTTTTTTTTGTGGTACTTTGCATGGATTATTTTTATTGCTTCGTTAGAAACGCGATTTTTACACATTTAGACAACTTAATTCCATAAAATACAGCAAATAAACGAAACATTTCAAAATAATTATTATACAGCTGAAAAGTGCACATGCGCTTCCCAGATCCCCCCCCCCCCCTCAACCCCATGTACGCTGGAAGCACCCCCCCCCCTCCCCGAGCCTACATACTGTATCGGTGGCCCCTTAAACTATTTTTTTCTCGTAAATTAAAGAATCCCCGGTCGAGTACTCTCGACATCTTAAATGGAGTAACGAGAAATTCTAAACGAATGGAGCATGATTTTCAAGCACCAACTGACCTAAGACAGAATAAGAGTGCTTTTTTTTTTTTTTTAAAGTCAGCTGAATCGAACTTCGTCTATAATTTATAAGAACTAACAGCCTACAAATAGACCTTAAAGTGCTTTTTTTTTTTCTATCTCTTTGAATCGATCTTTCTATAAAATGGCACTTGAATATATTAACAGATGCAACATTTTCACTGTAAGCGCTAATGTCAAGAAACACTTTTGTCATCTCTTTAAACCGGTTTAGCGATCTGCTTCATGTAGGCTAGAAAGTCACGAAGACAAATACTATCCGTGTAGACACCCCTTTCAAAATATGGATGAATGCTGTTTTTGGGCACATCCCTCATGATGTTGAGTTTTGTTGACTTCATTATAATTTAGACAGACAGAAAGATCAATATCAGATATCAGAAGGTCGATAACTTTGGGCGTAATTTACTGGAAAAAAAACAAAACAAGTTGCGACATGATGTGGCAAACATGTATGCAAAACTTGATGAGGATCTGTTGAAGCGTTTCAAAGAAATATGAGAAATCGGGCTATAAATATGGCTATGGTTTTCAGGTGTATGGGCATTCTTTCAGGACAAATATTCCTTTCCATACGCGTCTGTGTATGTTCTTATTGTCTACTTTCCTTGTGTGCTTGCTTTCCATTGTTCTGCGCTAAGCCTGAATTGGAGTGGAAACCAGTCATTTGTCATTGATCTCTTCAGGCTGAATTGCTGAAAAAACTGAAAGAGGTAGAAGTTCCAAAGTATCTGTCCTACTACGAGACTCTCCTACAGGAAAAGGGAAATAAAGGTCACTTTGTGGGATCTTCTGTAAGTAGCCTACCTCTTGACATAAATGAACCAGCCTATGAGTAATGAGAGAAAAAAAAGACGAGCCAAACAATTTTTTTAATTTGGCTTTTTGTTTTGTTTTGTTTTGTTTTAAATATATCTTCAGCTGAATACTTTAGTTTATCAACAATATGATCGTGTAATACCAGTGTTCATGACCAGACAATATGAAGAAAGGGGAAAGGTCCATTTTTTCCCCCTTTCTTCTTTTTTACTTTCAATGAAGTTTTATGCCACTTTTAGCAGCTTTGAATTCATAGATGCATTGATGATGGGATCAATTTCAAATATTGTCAAGACTTTAATAATTGTACTAAAATTATTGTTTATGCTTAAAGACGAAAAAAAAACAAAAACACCCATAAAACCAACTAGGCCTACAAGACAGTTGGAGATGAGATTTTTTAAACATCAATACAGCCTAGTTTTATGGTATTTGTAGCGTTGGGGTGCATGGTTAAAAAAAACTGTCATAGAGGCCTTTTTTTTTTTTTGTGTGTGTTTTTTTGTTTTTTTTTCACAATCGGCCTATGATTTTTTAGCTTACATTTTTAAGATATACTTATTTACATTTCTTAAACTTGAGAATTGGAAAACATATAACGTGCTGGTAAGTTCAGAGCACGCCACGGTTTATGTATTCCTGTTGTCGTAACATCGTATTATCAATCCCTTTCAATGTTTTACAGTAAATTAGTGTCAGTGAGGTAAGTGAATAGGTCACGCATGAAATAAGAATTATTTTTTTCACGTGCTTGCCATTGAATATATTTTGCAGCTCACTTTGGCAGATATCTTCGTGTTCGACATCATAGATACAATGAAGGTGAAAGATTTTGGCACCGAAGATGCTTGTCCAGCTCTTGAGAAACTGGTAAAGAATGTTGAGCACCATGACAAGATCAAGGCCTACCTGGCAGACAGGAAGGCTGACAGCTAAATTCGCATTATTTATCAAGATATGCCAGGTGCTGAGTTAATGTTGACGCTGCTTGCTTTGTGAAATTCGTACGTGAGACATTGAAAACAGTATCCCAAACATCATAATTATCTTGTGGATGGTAATTAAAACCCTAAACTTTGACGATGAAGAAAGAAAAAAAAAAGGCTTAATTGAATATCATCACACTCTTCTCCCAACATTGTCATAGATTGCAACGGGACATATCAGAAGAGCCAAAAAAAAAAAAAAAAGGCCTAAAAATCTGGGAAATGAAAGTATAAAATCAATTGTGAAAATTGCCCAAGGGTTTCAGTTGCCATGGAATTCCACTGTTTCTATATAATGAAAACTAAGTCCTTAAAATTGTTTATGTATAAATACAAGGCGTGCGCATCAAAACTGATTCATTCATCTGCACCAAAATAATAATTACAATGACAAATTTATAAGTATCTCAACATCAACCAACAAGGACATGTCGACCCCAGCTGGCCTACATTCTACACTGCTTAAATCCATTTGCCCTGGGCGCCGGAGGACGCAGCGAAAAACAAATATTGGAGTTTCCATAGCAACATTTGTATTCTAATGGGCCGATAACTCGTTTAAATGTTGTAGCTAGATTTCATCTCAGTGAATAATCGTGACGTCGCACTGTTTAGCTTTCCTGTTAAATATACCAGCTTATTGATTGTATGTTTCTACACTGTAAGTGAAAACTACTTTATCAAACGTTGCAGAATACTGTGGTATTGTATGGTTGTTAGCAAAGGATTATGAGGATTAGCTGTTAGGGGCGTGGCTATCACGATTTGATCCACATTAGCTTGGTCGACTAGTTGGTGCTCCATAATGGCGAATACTCATGTGATAGCGTTAGGTATTTTTTATTCTCAGTTGTAATTTAAATCTATAAAGCAACTCTTCATCCCATCAAAGCGCCTTCTCGCGAAACAATATCGGTCCTAAAATGACACTTCGAGAGTGTTTCCTGAACACGTCTAATCCGAAACTTGTAGGGTCGCAAATGACGTAATAACTGGCGAAAGGTCTAACGTTCATGGATCGGTATGGTCTTATGGCTGGGCCGTAATCGTAGAAGCTTGGAGATTCTCATAGACGTATATATAGGAACTCTTTGATTAGGGGGTTGGGGGGGGGGGAGGAGCAGAGAGGTTGCTTTGCCCGAAATCTTCCCACCCGATCTTGGTGCCCCTTTTTCTCTCCATCTGGCTCGTACGCCCATGGGTATTCTTGCCAGCATCTTCCCCTAAAACAACAACAACAACATTAAACACGCACAGAACGGTTCAGTGTTTCAGATTTTCCATATCAGTTTTCATAATGATAGTACATGTAAATGCATCTCTATTTCGTAGCTGAAGGTTTTCGCATACAGTTCAATTAGTAGAATACATGGTTGCTCAAAAGAACAGCTTTTTTTTTTTAAGTCTCAATTAATGGTCTTTACCGCTGCTTCACAAATTTCTACAGTATTCCAACATACCAGTTTAATATAATTTAGCTTACAATAGTCAATATTTAAATGTCACAGTGACAGTGCGCACCGTGATACTAACACTGATCTTTATTTGGGTACAATATACTAGTTCAGCATTATTGTGAATTTTGCAAGATCAGTACAAATGTACTATGTATTCTGTTCTGCTTTGTTGAAAGTTAATGTCAGCGAGGGCGTTGTCAGTCCAGTTCTTGTAAATGTGGGCCATAGTTCCATTCTGTCCACATTCCTGTTTTACCGTTATAGGCGTATGTCGAGGGTCGTTTCGACCCCAGGTGACTTTTGTAATAGACACTTTTTTTTGTGTGTGTGTGTGACGTTATTGTTCTTCACCTTAGGGGGTGGATTGTCAGTCATTTCAACCACAGTGACTTTGTAAAGCAAAGTTTTGTTGTTGTATTTTTTGTTCACCTTAGGGGTACATTGCCGGTCTTTTCGGTCACACTGTCTTTGAAATGGAAACAAAAAGGTCGTGTGCTTTTCTGAGCATGTTTGTGTATTCAGATACATACAAATTAAGGGTATCTGACCTGGCGGAGAAGTGGGCTGGATCCTTGGAGAATGCTTGAAGTTTCGTGCGAAAAAAAAAAAATCGAAATTAATAAAGAAAATACAGGGAAAAAACATAATTCCTCGGGTCTGTTGTACCGGAACATATGCATTGGGTGAGGCAGGCATCCACCTTTCCCCACCGTTGGAGTACCTGTAAACTGATTTCTGTTTCCAGGTCACTATCGCAACCATTCCTATTCAAAGGTACAGTTTTGTTGTTTTGTTTTTCGTGGGGGAGGAGCAGGCTACCAACAGTGTTTAGCTTTAGACGTCAATTATAGTCGGGTACCCATTTCAGGTTTTGGGTGTTAAATGCCGAATCGCCAGTACTAACTTTATAAAAAAAAAATTAATTCAGAGGACTAACTCACCAGCCCCCTTGCGACCCACCCCCCCCCTATAAAAAAAAGAAATAGCACCGCACTGACGCTTCTAAATTCGCGTCCTTGACATCGCAGCCAGCAACCTCAGGTCAGTCTGACGTAGATTTGATAGGACTACCGTAGGAGCGGATTCCCTACATCAATCCGACGTCGGCGGGATGTCGTAACCAGCGGAGCTACGTAGGAACGATGTCATTCCATTGTGCAAATTTGACATTAGTCCTACGCATGCGATGTCCTTGCTGTGTGCCTCATATGGAACTTACTTCCCATTTCGTGAATCCATACTTCGTGAGTAATAAAACCAGCCTGCGACTGATATTACATGTAGATAAACTGCATAGAATGTCAAGTCAAGGATTCTTTGCCTTGGCTGCGTTACTCAGCAAAAACCACCAGCACGATCGCTCTGAATGAAATCAATAACCCCTTGAAAACCGTGCCTTTGCTCAAACATAGACTATGACAAACAACTTGTTCTTGAATGACTGGCATTTAATGATGTCACTTCCATTCCCATGCTCGTGCTCCCCCCAACCAACAAACCTACGGAGATCCGACGCGTATGATTGACGTCAAGATTGCAACTAGGAATGGCACCGTTCGTGTGTAGACCTGCTGGTTACGACTTCGCACTGACGTCAGTCTGATGTAGGAACCCTCCCCTACGGCAATCTTCCCAACCTTACGGAAATCTATATCGGATGGACGTGGGGTTGCTGCTGAGTCTCTCACCGATCCACATGTTTTATACTTATGACTCTTAATTTGCCTTCTCACCAATCCTTCGTATTTCTTCCTTTAAAAAAAGGGGGGGGGGGGCAAAATTTCAAGAATTATATGAAAATTGCTGAATGCATGAAAATTTTGTTGATTTTATACATGCAGCTGCTGCACTGTGCATTTTCTCCGATCATTTAACTGCAAGTCTTGTTACTTCAAACGGATTGCCGCCTTCTTTAATGTTTGCTTTGTGTCGTTCAACTATGATTGCCATGTGCACTGAATAAACGTTGTTCTTTCTCCTAGATCCTACCCTTGTTTTTCTAAAAATAGATGTAAAATTATTGATTCCGGGAAAACGGCATAAAATACAAAACATGCTCATGCATGAATATGAAAACATGGGATGCAAACGTTGTTTAAGAGGGGTACCAAGCCCAGAACGGCAGTCAGCTGCAGGCAGACTTGAAGAAGAGTGAACGCCATAATTTCCTACATTTTCCTAGTAAATCCGGCTAGACCATTATCATACTAAGCCCGGCTAGACACAATGAGCTTCTGCCACTATTTCTTGGGTGCACATTTTGCTGGCAGTAACAGAGGTGTAACGAGCCGGGCTTAGTGTGATACCCTCCTAATTTGTATCCATTCATAAAATTAAAAACCAACAAAAACACACCCACTGTAGGACAGCCACCAGTCGTTTAACATCACAATAAAAAGACAAAGGCAACCAAATAGAATGTACGAAAATGAATAAATCTTTTATTGAGAACGATAATACAGTATATAGGATAAAAATATTCCAACATTGATGATCATCTGAGTAATATAAAGCAAACGACGAGAAAAAAAAGAAGTATAGGTTGAAGAAAGCAGTGATGAAAAGCTTGAAAGCTGTACAAAGTTAAAGTAACTCAACTGACAGCATCAGTAAAGCTCTGAGCAACAATTCCCACGTCATACAATATAAAAATAACCCTGGCCATGAAAGGCCGGGACAGAACACCAATATACATATGAACGAATGAATTTCTTTACCTATAGAAAAGCATCAGAGATTTAACACAATAAATCACTTCAAATTTGTTTTTATAAAAATGGAAACGAACATGCGAGCACACAATTAATAAACCTTTAATCATCCGATTAAACGTATTGACATACTTTATGGTCTTGCCACCACACATGCAAACAAACTTAAAATGAGCGAATTCATTACCTGAAATTGAGAAAATGCCAAGTTGGTTCGAGTGCCTGGAGTGTAACGTCACAGAGAAAGTGTCCGGCGCAATAGGCATGTAGAAACTGCCTCAATATTCAAACAGATTTGCCGAAACAAGAATTGTGTTAGGTTCTCTTCTTTACATCTCATCGAAAGACCAACTCAAACACAGACTAGGGTCAACATCTGCAGTGACTGCAAATACAAACTGTTGAGCCAGAACAATTTAACCGAGATGTTACTTTTATTGTGATCTTTTGGTCACTTCTCTCCTATGTCCTATGTTAACACTGGTGCCTACATTGAAATCACACAAACTCGGGGTTTCTTTTGCTTCTTCACCAACCTGAAATTACATTGGATTTGTTCTTCAAAACATGCGTGTGGACAGTTAATTTTTTTGTCATGGAAGAATGAAAGAACAGTTTTACGACTTCATAATTTTGTAATGATTATAACTCTTCATCTCATAGGCCTAGTCTATTCCACCAAGAAAATGCGGTGGACTGTTTTATTTAGATGTAGCTCAAGTCAGTTCACTGGCAGATTTTCATCTCTGAAACAATCATTACTGAAAACAGTGAAAGCAAAGGACTGCAGGGTACAGTTTGCGCTATACAACAAAGCAAAACCAGAACACATAAGATGATACAGCATTCCATACATTACATTGTGGCAACAGTGGCTGTTTTTTAAGCATACTTATTTCAAATATCATGCTTCATCTGCAAAAAAATGAAGAAATAGAAGGGGGAAAAAAAGCTGCTTCCAGGCCATGGCCAAAGAAATTTCCAGAGCTGGCAAGACATTCCATTAAATAACAAAGAAGCGTACGTATACTGTATGTCAGTTACCCAACAATTTTAAACAATAATATCCCGGGACTGTGTCCAAGGAGCTACTGATATAATAATGCTCATTTAATGACAAATACCATGTTCAATAATATCCATGTCAAATTGTCAGTAATACATATCAGCACACTGCATGTTTGCTTCACAAGTAAGTTCCCACAAGTTCATGAACATTCTTCTCTGGGAAATAATCTTCTCAATGTCCATTTGGACTTTGTTCTGAGACATAATACTCTCATGGCACTAAGGCATTTCCATCATGGCACATGTGTGGTGGTTTCCATTTCTACTGCTTCAACTCTGATTTTGGAGATAAATCACACTTTACCTTCTAAAGTTAACAGAAGGCTGCTGCTCTCGGGCCCGGAAAAAAATGGACAAGAAGTTTCCACACAACTTCACTGTTGCAAGATATCGCGATCCCAGTTCTTGTTTGTTCTACTTCTATTTTCTGAAGAAGAAAAAATAAAACTGGAGATCTTTTACTACGTAGAACTAGAAGGGGTATAACAAATACCCACGATGACACTTGTGTAAAATGCGTTTTGGCACTTATTAAGCTGTTGCACGGTTCCGATTTATTCTAACTCCTTATCAATTTCACTGTTCCGATTTATTCTAACTCTTTATCATAACACTAAAGCCGCAAAACGTTTAATATCGAATTACTCACTTGTGCAAAAGGTGGTGCTGGAAAAAACAACTTGCGATATATTAAACAGTCAAGTAAGGGTGAGTTACTACAGTTCTCTGCAGAAAACGATGGCACGACTCCACAGAAAGCTTTTCGTTTATTTATAGCCTTGGTTCCTCTCTTTGGGAGGGTGGAATAAGCCATGAAAGTAACTCCCATTTAATTCTTCATGCTCCTTTAAAGGTTCCTTGGTCAACTTATAAGTACCGAAATTTTACTGAAAATGATGTCAAAATAGACATTTCTCGCAGCGTGTTAGTTTCAAAATGTAACGAAAGTCCATGATGAAAACTGTCCATTTACTTATTGTATTTTGAACTGTACACAAACGCAAACGTACAGAGCATCCTATGAAAAAAAAAAAAGAGGGAGTAAAACTTAATCTCTACATATATTTTTGTTCTCCCTGTGTAAACCCTGCCCAAAAGGGTATGAAAGACAACACATTTAATTTACAAATATCATTCCAAAAACCCTCATATATATACACACAACTTATGTACAGTAAAATATCCACTAGATCATCCATCATTAATGACAAGTCTTTAGTGAGGTTTCGTCTCTGAAACTGCTGTCCTAACGAGTCCAGTAACTAGAAGAAGATCCCTAATTAATCCTACAGATTCCTAAGTAGATTGTAAATTTCAGAATGTATGGGTTTCTTCAAATAGAGTGATTATAGAAGGTATAGTTCTTCCCAAGATGTCAAGTAATCCATTTGACTGTAGTGTACTAATGTCTAAAACAAAAGTTATGTACAATTTGTGGCATCAAAGGTGTGTGAAATGATAAGACCTAAATGGACTCTGAAAATACTATATTAAATTAATTTGGTTTACTTTCCCTTGCATTTAAACTCCATGAAAAAATGTTGAAGCAAATATCCCCACTTGGAACAGATATTTGTGAGGTGAGGGCACTGAATCAGTAACACGTCGCAGCCATCCAAGTTCAGAAAATCGAGCGTAATGATGGCAGGGACAAAAAACAAAAAATGTCATTCTGATTACAGAAAATGATAGTAGACACAATAAAAAAAAAATTTTAAAATTGAGAGTTTGAGATCCAAACAGAATGATCTCTTTTTAATTTTTTATGGTGTACCATTGCTATCAACTGTTAGTGTTAGCAACAGGAGTAGCAACAGCGGATCTGTACATTCTTCGGGGTGCTCTCATAACACACTGATTAACTCGGTGTGATGATTTAGTCTAGTTTTAACTTACTAAGGGGGATAGACTTTGCGACAAGTGCTCAATGGCAATGCTGGGATTTGAAGATCTAACCCTTGGTGATAAAACTTTAGATTAGAAAAAAATGTTTGTATCATAAACATAGTCAAAGGAAGAAAGAATTACTTGAACACCGATTTCAGTATTCAAAACTAGGGCCACCCGAAAACATTCCAAATAGATAAAAAAAAAAACTGGTAATCAAAATGAATACATGTACACAAAAATTGATCATCTTGGACAGTTGTGACATATCATAAATTCTGTACCATTGCCTCAAAATTGTACCTCAGAAACTAACCTTGAACAAACAAAAAAATTCTGGAGAGTAAAGACTTTTTACCCCTTCTGGACTGTAAAGCAGTTCGCGTGAGTATAAAATATTCACCATCATACAATCTGTACAAATAATATAGAAGCAACATTTTACAATTGGTTTATTAACACACGATGAAAGACATTATTCTTTTATAACCTTATCTAATAATAACAGAACACAACCCTGAATCTGACCAGTTCTTGTAAAATTAGGATCACCTGCCGACGCGGATGTGTACTTGATAAATGAGCATTCTTTGCAAAATAATCTCAAAAAGAATCAAGATGACTCTCGGTAAATTTAGACTTACACAGGCCTTAACAACAAGATGTACTGTCCCTCAAGTGCAAGACAATAAGCTGCATTAATGTGGTGTTTCTGTTTACATTGACAGAATCTTAAGTAACACCAGCCCCTATTAAAAGAAAATGCTGAAATGCTTTTTCAAGATAAGAATTCTGTCAAACTTCATTCAAAAACTCACTGTCTGACAGAAATAGTGTAAATATTAGAAACATATGCAATACTTTTTAAGGATGAAAAATGAAAAAAAAACAAACAGGTCATTTATTACCAGTGTCTATAATGAAATTCTCATTCTTTGAAATAGTCATTAAATTTGTTCTTTTGTCTTAAATCTTGGATTGGATGTTCAAAGACAAATGATGTTTAGGGAGCACTATTTAAAAAAATAAAAAACAAAAAACATTGATAGGATTCCAAATTTTAAAATAACAATGTGAAAATGGTCATGGTTAAGTGCATTACAAAACATGAAAACATTAAATGAGAGAACTGTTTTGTAGCAAACATATCATGTTTTTTGGGGGGACTAAAGCATTCAAAATCAAATGCCATGACCATGGTGATAAGGAAGAGTTTCAAATCTGTTTGAATAACAAATGCCATAAAAAACCAGGCTTATTACTTAAAAATCAGCATTTCGCTTAATTATGAAATGCCTCCACAGAAAATATTTTCAACACCAAACTCGTTATTATTTGTAACTCATGCAGATTCTTTTGCAGGTACAAATAAACATGTCACCACGCAGGCGTACAGTATACAACAAAAAAGAAATGGGTGTTGCAAAACACTGTAACAATAGCTATATTGAATGCAATGCTTTATGGGGCATTCTACCACAACTTGAAATTTTCAAAGTGAGCCATTGGGGATGTGTGGATTTTACCTTTTTTTGGCACAGCTAATTCAAGTAGCACGCATGCTTCTTTTTGGTCTCTGACCACCAGTCTAAGCACAATTTGGTTTTGACAATTAATTCTGCAAAGAAAGTTTAAAGTCAGACAACTTTTTGCTTGTTTGTTTGTTGAACAAGTTAAAAGTTGAAAAAAAAACCCAAAACTGACTGATTTTAAAATGCTGTTCACATTTTGCAACCTGTGATGTTTAAACTCCCAATTTGGTCTTGCATCACAGATGTACACTTTGTCTGCCGGCAAACTTTCCCAAAATAAAAAAACAAAAAAATGTTGGTTATTATCTTGGGACTGTAGGCCTATTTTGTTCCAGCTACCTAATAAAACAACCGCTTCTGCAAATTAGTCTTTTTCCAACACCAGTGCAATACTTTGAGTCACTTACAGCGGTCTGCAATAATTTGATACCAGAACTGGCTTTTTTTTCATTATGAGTGAATTACCAAATGCTATATTATCAGTCTCAGGAGCAAGGTGGTATGAAACTTTGCAAACACAAGTCATGTATACCAGTCAAAGTGCTTACTCTATGTGTTCAGCACCACAAATTTTCATTTAGAGTATAGCATGCACTAAGATAGACAACTTAAAGAGTTTGACGTTTGGCTCGTTTTATAAATAAATTGTAACGGTTTGGATACAAAAAAAAAAATCTTCACACCACACATATTTTGAATACATGGGATTCTCTTTTCAAAGTTTTCATACAATAGTTTTCTAAGTATCAAACAATGCTATCATTCTCAATGTCAGAAACATCATAAACTCTTGACACTCCTCAGTATATATTCTCATGCAATGTAGATCTGCCCTTTGAGTGCATGATTCACTTTTGATACAAAAATCCATTACCATTTATGGTTTGATTGTCTGTTAAATGTGAAGCACACTTTGTGAAGGACTTTATATTTATGGACCAGGGTAACATCCAAAATTTGAAGTGAATGAAGATTTAACATCAATGCAAGAGTCAAGTATCCCTTTCTTACCAAATGCAAAAAAAAAAAAACCAACCTAGTACCATTTCTTACACCTCTCTATAGCAAACCATTCTGGGCGGTGAAATCAACCACAACAGCGCTGAAATCCCTTAATCTACACCAACATGCGAATGCAGCGAAAAAAAAATTCCAAACTTGTGTTCTAAATATTCACATTGAATTTTGGCTGTATTCTCCTTCTTGGCCAAAGATTTCTGCCATGGCTCTGAAGTGATACATTAATAAACACCATTAGCTTACTTCTGAATTTACCATATGGTGGTGTCATTGAAAATAAATCCTGAGCAGAACCAAAAATATTGTACTATTAAAAGACACCCTTTTTTTTTCATTAAAAATACTTGTCTTGGGTTACTGCAGATGTTTAACACCATTAAGCCAAAGCAACCCTGTTTTCAATATGTATATGCCATTGGTAAAAACATTTACAGTCCACAAATCAAAATCAAATATACAAATATCTATTGTCTCTAAAACACACATGGCACCACAGTTTCAAAATACGGATAAGTTCATTCATATTTATGGATGTCTATTGATAAGAGAACAACACATTTATTACTGTTGCCGGTTTAAAGGGCTCCCATTTGTTTGGCTATGTAAGGTAAGGAAAACATAAGAGGTGAAATAAACCAAGACTGCTGCAAGTGCCAGATCGGTGGCTGGCTGCCCATAAATTTTGCTCACACTAGCATAACAGGCATTGCCCACTGCATCACACTGGGTTGAGGTGTGGGCAGTGCCTATTGGTCTGTTTCATCTTTAACTGTAGTAGCTGAGCTGGATATGGATAGGATAAGATCTCAAATATCAAGCTTACTTTTATTTGGAGATCAGGCAGCTATCCCTTTCATGCAAATAGATTAAAACAGATCACGAACAGATCTCTTCTTAATTTTTTTTGGATATACCATTGCTATTTATTGTCAGCAATAGGAGTAGCAACAGTGAATCTGTATGTTGTTCAAGGTGCTCTCAAAACATGCCAGTTAATTTGATGTATGCTGATATATTCCAGTTTCAACTCAGTTACAGACATAGGCTTTGCCATGAAGGCCCAATGGCAGTGCTGAGATCTGAAGATCTGATAAACTTTAGATTAGAGAAAAATGTTCATAAGTATTATAAACATACTCAAAGAAAGGGAGAAAGAATAATAAGAACACAAATATCAGTATTGAAACCTAGACACACCCGAAAACATTCTCAAAATAGGAAAAAAAAATATATATCTGTAATCAATATCAATGTTCACACAATCAAAATGAACGCAAAAAAATATATCATCTCTTGACAGATTTCTGCCATTCAGTGACGCAGATAAATATAATGTATACAACTGGTTAAAAATCTTGATGTACCAAATGAAGATGACGATGCCATAACTTGGTTTCAATTTTTTGTCATCAAATTTTTAGTTATGGAATGGAATAAACAAGACCCACTGAAAATACAGTACATTTAATGAATAACATAATAAAGTAAAATCAGTGACAAAACTTTGCCAGTAGGTATTGAACATATAAGATATAAAAAAATAATAGAACATGTTCCTCAAGTAACCAAAAAGACGCAAATAATAATAACCAAAAAAAAAAAGCAAGCAAAACCTCTTTTGTGATAATTCTTGCATGATGACATGTGCTTCATCAATAACAGTCTTAATTTACCGCAATAATACATACAATCATGATTTGGCTTAACTTTGTCCTATGCTGCTGCCAAGAACAAATCACTGTGCCCAAGTGTCTCCTGCCAAGGGCTACTGAGTTGCATATAACCAAGTGTATCCTGCCAAGGGCTACTGAGTTGCATATAACGAAGTGTGCCCTGCCAAGGGCTTTTGAGTTGCATGTAACCGAATGTGCCCTGCCAAAGGCTTCTGAGCTGCGAAAATAATATAAAATCTTCTAATTTGACATTTGAAAGAGTCACAGGTCTTGTTTTTAGCATGCAGTAAGGTCACCCCTGAATTAATAAAAAATTGCAACCCATGTCTTTTAACTCATTCCCTATGGTAACTTTTGTGGGTGTGGACGGGAACTCCAAAGACTATCCAGTTTGAAATTTTGACGTAGTACGAAGATAAACATGACATAATACATTAGACATTAAAGTAAAGGATAATCAATGAACCAGGGTGGGATTCAATGTTTTGAGAAGTTGGCTTAGATGTTAGTGTTGGAAAATTGGTGTAAATTTGAGCCAACTATTCAGCTTCCTGTAAAGAATGAGTTAAAGGCAAACTGAAACTCCCAGACAGTTATGATTTCCAAAGAAAGAAGATAAACATAACTTCAAAATACTGCAACACACTTCATGTATCATGTAATGTACCCTATGTATATTAGTTCAATGTACAATGTGCATATTGTCACCACTCTCTTGCACTTAGACTGGCCTTTATCCTCAAACTGGGTTGGAATTTTTTTTCTCGTAAAAAAAAAAGGATTTCTCATGTCCTTCCCAATATCTTAAACACAGGACAGTCTCAAAACATAAAGTTGGCAACTGACAGTTGTCACGTCTGCATTCCACCCCTTATCTCTCCAAGTGAATATAATGCCTTCAATGATTTTCCCAGATCTTACCAATTAATAACCGACTTGTCCTACCCTCACCTAAATAATGACAGACATGTCCTACCCTCATCTAAATACAAGACGAGATATGAACAAAAAACCTCTCAGACTCCTTTTTGTAGAGTAGTGCAAATAATATATATATACTCAAATAAAAGTGCATGTAAACAAAGACAGTAATAATGCAAAGAAAAATGCCAAAATAGAAAGCATGCAAATGGATTTATGCAAAAATGCACATTTTAGATGGCTTCTTTCAAACATGTGAAATTTTATGGCAAGAGGGGAAATATGGAGGAAAACAGAAATAAATAAAATGATTATTGAGCATTAATAATTCCCAGTGCATATGTTACTTGCAAAGAAGGAGAAGAAAACAAAAATTTGCACAAAAAAAGGCAAGAAATATTCATTGTAATTTTCATTATATACAAAATAAGATGAACGAGGACATTTTTGTCACAAATGGTTAAAAAAAAAAACCAAACAAGACAGAGGCGAAATTAATACTTACTTTTATGCTTAATTTCATTTACATGGTGAAACTTACAAACTAATTGGATGACTAACACATGCATTCACTAAATATTGAGGAAAATAAAGGTGTGAATAAATGAGAACATTCTGATATAATTATCTGGATAACCTTTGCACGATGACTGATTTTCCTACATTGCCACTTTAAATTCTTTTTTGTCCAAAATTAAGTTGCCCCAGTACTGCCATATTCTATTTCCACATCAGCATATTTTGAAATAATCGCTTGCAAAACTTAAACTTTACAATGTGCTGCAACAACAGTTTGACACTTTAAAATCTACTCTCAGTAATAAGTCTTCAAAATCTAATTTACTGCAATAATACATGTTTTGCCTTACCTTTATCCTACACCGCTGCCAAGAACAAGTTACTGTGCCCAAGTGTGCTCTGCCAAAGGCTTTTGATAGGCATTTGACCAAGTATGCCCTGCCTAGGGGTTTTGAGTTGAATATAAGCAAGTGTGCCCAGCAAAGCTTTTCAAAATGCTGAAATAAATCCTGTAATACAGACAATCAAGTGGTACATATATTTTCAAATCCTTAAATATGAAAAATAACACAGTAAATATCACAAGCCACAGACAAGTCATTGTGTATAATCAAAATTTCATTTTATATATCCTGCCAGTTGCACAAATTATGAACTAAGATAATAGATAAATAAACAGCTTCTTAGCCCTTTGTCCCCATTATTCCAGCTTAGAGGGATGTGTCCCTTATATCTCCAAACACAGTCATGCAAATATTTTTTTATCCCCCGAAAGACATGAATAACTTTTCATAAAACTATTAAAATATTGCCCAATTCACATGGAATTCTGGGAATACTTCAGTAATGTTTTGCTTTGTTTTGAGATCTGCAGTGAAGATTTTGAGCCAATTTGTATGAAACTGGAAATTCCCTATTTTTCTCTCAGGAGATACAAAAAAATGAGTACCATCCAAGAGTGTCAGGAGTTTAGGGTCAATAAAGGTTAAGAGATTGTCCCATTAAATAAAAATCAGAAAAAAGTCAATGAGCTAACACAATACAAAAGACATCTTCTGTAAAGAAACAAACAACCAAAACTAGGACTTTAAAGACCAGGGCATGGGAATATCTGGGGCTCTACTTAAAAAAACACAGATGTAAAATGGAAACAATCACAGTGGACTTGTGTGTTATGATGACATCCAAAGCTGTTGCACCTTGAATTAACATAATAAAGCTGCTTCAAAGGATGCATTAAAATCAATTCTCACATACATCACATATCATATTGAATCATGCACAAACAAAGTGTTTTTGTTCCACAGTTGCAGATCAATCCTTATCTTTCATGTGTGGTATTTCCTGCCAGGTATTCAACTTTCATAAACAGAAAGCATTTTCATGGACCAGATTTGCACCACCACTCTTATAAGAGATTAATGGTGCAAATCAACATGTTATATGTGTAAAATCTCAAACAAAAATATAATGAATGTCAAAGATAAACTGCAATGCTGAATATGACATAAAAACAAATGAGCCGCAATTTATGTTGTAGTAATGGTATTTACCCCATGCTCCATGCTAGTAGCTTGATAGTGGTACTAAGCCTATCCGTTTGCACCTCACTGCAAGTCCAAGCACGGTATGACAGTATTAAAAGCTACAGCATTGTCATAAAGTGAGTCAAGAGTGAGTCAATGGTGTACAGCCCTTCAGCAAGGAAGGGGGGAAATAATGGTTAAATTGGAGGTATGGTTGGAAAGGGATAACCACACTCATGTTCCATAAAACTTTGGAGCAAATCTTCACTCCCCAGAGTCACATGAAACACCACAACACATTCCCAATGGGTGTACATGGCTGAAAGATGTTTACAAAGTGTTTCTTCCGCCGAGTCCAAACAGTCTCGCATATTCAATATTCACCTCCATAATGGAAAATAAATTTTAAAAAAACAGTTACCATTTCATGAGAAAAGACATAAACCCTAAATGATCTGCTGATAGACACAACAAATGCTGATAAACACAATGAACAGCTCTCACATATACACTTTCACTATTAACCTCCTATACTCAAATTATATCTACCATATTTCTGCCTTGTAAAGCTAAACTTTTAAACTAGATATGTAAACACATCAAAAAAAAAATCAAATGAACTATTTTCTGGAAATCTTGAATTAAATTAACATTTCCGTGCAATCTGAGGGTATAATGTGACACCTCCAATTCACCAGAACCTCCACATAATGCTCTTAGCCCTCAGTGGGTACTCATTCTAAGCTATGTTTCACAGTGTACAGTTCCCCGCCAAAGGTAACAGTGAAGTTTGTAGGTACAAGTTAACATGCCCTTTTTTTCATACACAATAAACAAGTATATTTCACAATATACCTTCCTTTCTGTCAATAATTCTGCCTAAATACAAGACGATTCCTATCAAACAATGCCTATTTCTGTTCATGGGGGTGTCAAATAAAAGCGGCAAACAAAATGTTAAAAAATCAAACATCATTACCTTATAAGCCAGGTCACTTCCCACTGAATAGGAAAACTGCTTTACATATCCAAACAAGAAAAAATCCAATATTCCATGAGCTAAAGGTATCACAAAGAAAACCAAGCAATGGCATACCAACAGATAACAATATTTTACTGATTTCCTTCAACAAGAATGAATTACAGCCAGTTACTGCACTGCTGTGATGAAGAGGCACAGAGTATTAGTATTAAAATATATCTATATAATTAATTACACAAACTATGTAACATTTCTATTACTTGTCAAAAACACATGCAGTGACATTCAACCACTGAGACAGGTTTATATTTGTTTTCTTTTCCTCTTTTTTATCAGAATTTAAGATGTTCAGAGACAGCATGAAGTGAAGGAAGTCATTTTATTACTTTATATTAAAATATCAAAATTACTTTATATTAAAATATCAAAAATCCATACAATCAAATAAGTCTGTTGATAGTAACACTCTGCAAAAGAAATAGCATTCATAATATTCCAATGTTTTAATTATAAAATATTATTCAAAATCTCATTTTGTGTGATTTCCTTATATGCTGATAGACATGTCACCACTGCTGGTAAATTCAATGTGAAAGTGACTATAATTTAAAAAATCCACTTATGTCAACATTACAACTGTCAGTGCTAAACATCAAGATAAAACTAAATCAGTTTATACTCAAGCTTACCACTGTTTCTGTTACGTTTCAGTTAACACAACTAGGCCTATATACTAACATGTATTTGAGCATCACAAGCAATTGAAGACGTAAGTTCTATATTATGCCTAAGTCCACCCGGACTTCAAAACAGACAGGATAGTTGAATGAAAAGATGAGCGAGGGGTTTTTAATTTGTTAAGTGTGCAACACGGGTGAAGTTGGTCAACAGTATAATTTCTTGACAACTCGGGTTATTTTACACAGATCTCTTTTACAACAATGGTACCTACATACCTTCATCTTTCCTATTCTAAAATCTTTCTCCACACGCTTACACATACCTTTCGCTTATATACCCCCTTTTGCCAAAGAACTGTTCCTTGTGCATCTGACCCGAGTGTGTCACTTTTAAAAGTATTCAACCTTATAATAACAAACAACAGTATAACACTGAGGTTATGAGAATGCTCTCGTTTGCCCAAGGTCGTAAACACCCTTACTTCATTTTAATCTGATTTGTAACATGAGTACCCTGTCTTCTCTTCAAAGCATACTAACGCAAGACGAAATATTACAGGTAAGCACCTTGAAAGAGCTGAACTTTTCAGGGCCAAACAGTACACATGAAAACACTTTTTGCTCAATATCTCAATTTTGCCTTCTATCTTTTGTGACTTGGGCACAATATAGAACTAACCCTTTCATCATTTTTTTTATTCCTAGAATGTTCATCATCTGGTCTATGCTAATGGCCATCACACTGCTGCTGCCTTAGAAACATTAAACGTATTGCTGGTGCAGTATAAATACAGAAATTTATACAATGTTTTACGACCTGCAGGAGACAACAACAGCCCTAAAACATCAACAAATATCAATAGTCAACCCATATAGTTGGTCATTAACAGCTGAGGCAAGATCTGTTAGGAGATAAACACTTAACAGTAAACATCAATAACAATAGTACTCTTTATTATACAGGCGACACTGAAGTCCATGTATATGAATTTCACAAGTTTGAATTACACATATTTGCAACGCTGACAACACCAAAGAAAGTCACAACAAGAACAATAATGACAGCACACAGCAATATCCAAGTTGTAGCAGTTCTCATTTTTCATTGTAGGAACAGGCATTTAACCCCTTCACTGTATATTGGACAGTGCACTCTCACTATCAAATTTAAGACATACACCATACATCTATAGCGCACTAGGATTATCGATTTTACAACGCAGTGAAAGGGTTAATTAAACCAATCATGAAAGAACAAAATGTTGTCTATTTTTTTCCAGTGACATACGTGTAACATGGTCACCACTGTGAATTAGTAATTAAATTTGATGCTGTTTTCAATAATATTGTAACATTTGGAGTTGAGCCAGTCTATGGATATATGGACACAATTCCAGGTATCATAATTTAAATAATACATCCCAAAGATTGCAAATGTATAACACTTAATTTTGTTTATAAAAATTCCTGGACAATAAAATCCCCAGCAATGCTGGCACCATTACCGCTAATACTGATTCTCCACTTGGCGTAATTCCAAAAGGCAAAAATGAGCAGGCATGTCATTATCCCTCTTTGCCAACCCACAAACTGATGTTTCTGAAAGCAATCCCTTCTGAAGGACACAGCATATTACATAAAACACACAAACAGTCACTGATATAATGGAGTTATCATGAAAACAACATCACAAATAATCCTTTTGAAACCATCAGTTATATGCATGCCTAAGATATACAAGATGAGTACATGGTTCCATCATCACAATCAAGTCTCATTACTCCATTGACATGGAGATCAACATTTTTGTATGGCCATCTCTCTCACTATGTCAGTAAAGTGACGATATGTCGGAGCTAAATGATAGAATATAAATTTCAGCTGCTGCTAGGAGACTTGTCTAAATATAAAGCTGAACAGACAAAATATTGAGTGGTGTTCACTATCCAGCAATAGTTTACTATGTAAAATGCTACAGTTCCCTGACAAAAGCTATAAATTTGTGAATCCAGCTTTTTTTGTTGTCGTTTCTTCTTCCAGATCCTCTAAACCAGTGTTCCTCAAGCTGGGGCACATGCAGCCCCATCGTCTCTCAGGACACACACTAGTGTAACCAACATTTCAGCCGAAATCAAGTTAGAATCACCATTCAATTACTTGTGCCGTTTTCTAGCTCCTCTCTAATCAGGGAATCGATACGAGCATTATTAGCTGAGATATGGCTTATCAAATATTTAGCGTATTGTAATTTCTCGAAAAAACAAGGATCACGTACTGTCCAATTTTGCTTCCTTGCACTTGGATATTGGTAGTCCTGTACAGGTTATGTCAAAATGTCAGCGTGAGAAGGTAAAAACTGACGCAACAGGAGGGTGGTGAAAATCGCCCAAAACTTAAAACAGCTCTCCTGCAAAACTAACAAAATGTTGGTTATGCTAGTACGTGTTCTGAGGGACGCTATGTGGGGCATGGGACTTCAGAATGGGGTGTTGGAATTTTTCATAGAAATCTTAATTTCATAGTGTATATTATCTTAACTGTATCAATAAACTTTTGTTTGTTTATATCAGAACTTCTATTGAGTGTATACATACTGAATATATTAATAGTTTTTAAACCTTTTTGTATACCACATTGTCTGATCATGGTGGGCCGCATGTTTTGCTGGAAAATTGAAATGAGGCGTGGGACAAAAAAGGTTGAGGAACACTGCTCTAAACAATATAAGCTTATCAAATGCTTCCGTTTCCTTTCTTCCACTCTCTGTGGCATATCATAACAAAGTAATGTGTGAATCTGTATAGTAAACAATCAGTGCATTAGTCAGAATCTACATAAAGATTTGCTAGAGTGAAACGCTGGAAATGTTTCAGCCCTGGCGTCTTCTTTTTGATGACTTTTTGGTTTTGAATCCATGGTAACGATTGATCATCTGGGGAACTTTCCTGGAGTTTTCGATAGCCTTGTTCACAAATCATGTCATACATCTCATCCCGGTTTAACAAGCCTCCAAACAAAAAGGTCTGTGGAAGACATGAAACAGTTATATAAAAATAACTGTTACTGGGATGTCAAAGAGACAGAGCAGAAAGAATAGAAGCATGATTTTTTTCATTTTTACTTGACAACAAGTGGCAATCATTTCAGGTATAGTGAAACTTTAAATTTTCAGGTGGGAAGGGAAAATGACACCCCAGTACAGCTTATCCTATCTCCACATCAGTATGTTTTGAGAAAATTTCTTAGTTTTGTAATTAAACTTTACAAAGTGATAGATCAACTTTTTAAAACTATTCACACTCTATTTTGTTGAAGTTATATGGCCACCCAAGTACTGCTTATTGTATCTCCACATCAGTTAAATGTTTTGAGAAAACTGTTTGTATAGTTTTGTAATTACACTTCACAAAATGTTGAATCAACTTTTGAACACTTTACGTACTCCCAGAGGTGATACACTTTCATGATTTTGTGTAGGCATGATTGCATACTATTTGTTATGCCATATTATGGCCTTATCTCAGTTTTTGTAAAAAAAGTGGAGAGATAATAAAGCAGTACTGGGGCAACAATAAGTTCTGAGTTTGAGTTTTACAGCATGCTGGCATGATAATAGCCACTTTGAACCTTTCAAGTCTATTTGGGTACCTTATTTATGTTTGGCTTTCAGAGCTTCATTAACCTAAATTTCACAAACAGAATTTCAATAGTTATGTATAAATTTTATTACACTGGGCAACAATAAGTGGGGTGGGGGGGGGGGGTGTCTCCAAATGAGCAGAGATAGTAATGAGTAATTTGACCTTTGCACCTCAAATTTGGAGAACTGATAATCAAATGCAAACATTATTGGCACTGAATTATTTTTTTAAATTTTTAATGGGACTTGAGAGACCATATTATATCCATTAATCATCTTCATTTCTAGTATTTGACAAAATCAGGAATCCATGTATTGGTAATTTCGAGCACTCTGTACCAGCAGCAAACAAAGCTTTGGTCCAAAAAACCTGCCGTGAGATACTCCTGAGTCTTGAGCCAAAAAACATTAAAATTCATTTTGAGGAATGGCATGAAGAAAAACTACATAACAACAGCTAAAGGAACAAAAACAACTTTTTGGTGTCAACAACAGAGTACCGGGAAGATAACACTTATGTACCATCCTTTCCTGAAATAATGAGAAAACAAAAAATACAGGACAGTTGGCATTTTAACAATGTGCTGAACTATAACATACACAAGAATGCATATTCTTGTGTATATCATGTTCCATATTAAGTTTAAAAGATGCTTACTTCTGCATGCAACAAATTTTCATGAAATGACTGAGAGACCAGAAAAATTTTTAAAGATATGAACTCCAGCTAGTCTAGAAGATAGCAGGGAAAACTTTAAATTTAAGTTTAATCAAGCTAATAACCTAGAAGCAAGTCCCTCAGACAAGTAACTCACTTTTACAGAGCTGCAAAATATTTTTTAAAAATATCTGTTAACTCTTTTACTGCCAAGCCCAAATGTTCTACCTTTACACTACCAGAATAATAGATTATCAGGGTAGGAAGACAGCTGGAAGTAGCATTAGGAATGAACAACATGCCAGAACAATGACGGCCGACATATTGGTGTCGCGGCAGTTTTAGCATGAAATGGTATGGCTGATATATCGGCCACACTGCAATTTTCCACAACATATGCAGCAGCAAGAGGGTTAAACTCTCCTGGATATACCCAAGCCTTGGCTTTTTCCTTTTCCCATGTCCAGGACAGTTTTCTACAAGTCACCAGAGCAGCAAACATAAATATGGGATGACAAAAATCACATGCATGTGACTTAATTTGCAATCATGCAAGCCAAGCAGTTGGGATTTAAAATACACAGCTGAGTTAGCAAAAGCAAGCATGAAGTGATGAATGACTCCTCTAGTCACAACAGGACAAGCAAAGAACTGATATTCTATCAATAGGAGTGTGTATTTATTTTTATGAGGACAGAATAGAAATACAGTGAAAAAAAAAAGTTACAAATCCTAAAAAAACTGGCACAACACTGCCAAGCTAAATAAGAAGAAAAGAGAGCATAAGCCAAGGAATTGCCCTAGTTATGTGACTATCACAGGCATTGCTGGAGAATCGTTTTACTGCTAACAAACTGCACTCATTTCTTAAAAAGCTACATGAGGGAACCAGATTTGCCTGGGATATACCTGTGCTCTCTCTCTCTCTCTCTTTTCTTTCTCCCCCTCTCCTCTCTCTCTGTTTGTTCATCTCATCTTTCCTGCCATCTTGATTTAATGAATTTATTAACAGCGTGTTTGAAGTCCATGTGTGGTATTTTCAGGTGTTCTAGCGGATGCTTTCATGTTTCTTTGAACAGGGTGTGTGCAGTTTCATTTCCCTTGATGCCAATGTGGCCAGGGATCCAACAGCCTTGCTACAGATCACATGCGCACCAGGGCATCATGCCATCTTTTCTAGGCAAAGTGAAACGGAAACTGAACATAAGTCAAATAAGGTCTCCCTTGATTTATCAAAGGGAGTTAAAAAAAAAAGGGGGTGGGGGGTCATTGCATCATTACCGTCATAACAACATTTTCAAAAGACTGCCTGAAATTAGAATAAACAAAATACAAAGGAGACTGGATTAGATCAGTTTTAGTTGACACTATAGAAAATTAAATTTATAATTTTTAAAACTGTCATTCTGGCTGTGGAGTGGAGCAAAAAAAAAAAAAGGGCCAGACTGCACAGCAATGAAATACTCATGCCACTACCTGTTTTCTTTTCTAAGATAAGATATCATCACTGATCTGTAATAATGGAATACAACAGACGTATGCCAAGAAGCAACTGGCAGTTTATTGCATTCTGGAACCTGAGGGCTATAAAATAATATTATAGAAAAAGAAATGTGCCAATAGGAAAATGTAATAATCCAACTAAATCATAATGCCATAAATCACCAAATGACAGGAAAAGAAACATTTTTTTCTTCATGTCTCAAAAGAGTCAAAAATGACTTATGCCATCAACATAGAGCAGTGACAATATTTGCAGCTCATTTTGTAGGGCAGCAGATGAACAGGAACTGAAATTTAGTGATAACAACGCATGCACTGCTGCAGAGCTATTTTTGACCCAGCACAGTCTGACATTCTGCTGATGGATTAAAGTAAACATTAGGCGAATATGGTAAGAAGAAGAAAAGTAAACTTCAGCCTACAAAATCAATACAACACTGCCACACTGTACAAAGTGCTACCAATTCCTGCATAGGACAGTACTGATGTTACAAGTGCATGTCAGGTTACAGCTGCACTAAAGATATGGGATTTTAAAGACAGCGTAAAAATAAAATTTAAAAAATACTTGACATTTCCCATGAATATAAACCTGAGTCAGGATGCTTGCAAAATTCTATTTCAGATAATCATGTTCTCCAGCATTGCAACATCCAGGCTGAGTCACCCAGTAACTGTGCCACAAGCACTGTATGACATTTTGAGCTTGTTTCCACTGAATGTCACCATGACTCAGTGATAGGCATAGAAATATCATTTCATAGTGGGTTGACATTATTGATAAAAGTACGAAAACAAGAAGATGTCCAAGGAATTTTCACTTTTTGTTCGGACAATGTCTGACTTCAAGAAAGGTCATAATGAATGCAATTATGACAGGGCCTTTAGCTCTCTTCCCTGAAAAAACAGTTTGGCACTGTGAAGTTTTTTCTTAAAACTAGTTTTGGTTTAACTATGATTTTTTCTAAAGCACTAAGAAAACAATTCACCATATCAGGCTACAACCTATAATAAATACAAAAAAATCATTTCCAGAAGATTTGGTGTGAAATATGAGCCTATGCAAAATCTGAAATAAATCCAACAGTTTTTGAGAAAAAAATGACTTGATTCCGCTCATGGTAAAAAAAAGAAAAGGGCCACCATAAATGATAAACTGTGAAAACATCTATTTTAACATTTTGAACACAAGAAATACTACTTTCTCTGCTATGTTTTGGATGTGTCCTTTGCTAAGACATAAACACGTTGGGTGTTGGCTTTGCAATCAAATTCCAAATTTATGAAATCCTTGTGAATGGCATAAAAAGCTTCCTGGGTGTTCTTCACCAGTTAAAAGAATACCATAATTCAAATCACTAACTGCTAAGTCTACTGAAATGTGGATCCTCCCCATTCCCCACGCTGGAAAAACATGGATTAACAGTGTAATAAGCCACTAGTTTCAAAACCCCAACTTGTGGAAACGTTTTGCAATTAAACTTCTTCAGGAGAGTATAAATGTGAAAGTGCAAGGTTTGGGTTTTATCCGCTTTCAGCAACTAATATCATAATTTCATTATCACTCTATGAAATGTATTCAGCTCACAGCCAAATTTGCAACACTCCTGTATATTTAGGACATAGGCCAGTGAACTTTCAGAGAAGAAGAGCCATATTTGAGATTTTCAGTAGAGTTCAACTCGTGAGCCACAACAGGTATGGAAGTCAGGATACCAGTGGTATTTTTTTCTCATCTGAAGATTTTGTTACTGGAAGTTAAGAAAAAGAAAAGGCCACAGATGAAAGCTAATGAGCCACATGCATGGCCACACGTTGCAAACACCTGATCCAGTGACTATTTTCCATAATACAAATTCAGAGGTAACAGACCATAAATATATTTTAACAGTGCAATATCTAGGTCAATGGCGCTTAACACTGGATGGTAAGAATTTGACAGTATCATCCTGGTCCACTTTGAATCTAAAAAACTTTGTTGATGTCTAGTACTGCCCTTCTGTGGACAATTGACTGTGAACTTAAAGTGTTCAATGGCCCTTCAAAGTGGCCATCCTCGTGCCGACGTGCTGTTCAACCCGAACTCAAACCAAAAAGCTACTGGCCTTCCCAATTTCAAAATATAAGCATTAAATGCTGAGTCACCGCACACCATGAAATACATATTCCTTGGCTTTTGATTAGTATCAAACCATGACAAGCATTATTTCAAGAATACACATTACTCAAACTTAACGGTCATTTAATATGTCCTAGTAGACTATTACCTTAGATTTGTTTAACATTTTGGACACGGTGGTATTTTGGATGTTACCCTTCTAGAAAGATGGGAGTTCACTGGACAAAAAAATGATAATGTGTTCACAACAGCTGGGAGATCTGCCATTGTCAGATACAGATGCATGGATTTCATGAAACAAGCATTTTAACTGGCTACAAGACCATGACATGACTTGTCAGTAGGCCTTTTCAACGGCCCAATAATCAGCCCCATCGTCATTTAATTGTAACATAAATGGGCCAGTCACCTGCCCTATTGTCTTCTAAGGGTTAAAAGATTACGCAAGTTCAACAGACTATGACAATATCCATAAAACCTTTGTTCTCAGCCTATCAAGTAAGATGGATGTTCATCTCCTATTACAATTTGGAAACTTGGAGGCTATGTTCTCACATTTTAACAAACACAAAAAACAACATCCGAAAGTACAATTATGAAATCTTCAGGGGTGAAAAGATATGAAATAAGCTACCTTCTTATTGTGCCTTTTGTGGATAAAATGTTCTGAAAAGTAATGGGACAGAAAACAAAAAATTGTGACGCTAAGGATTTCCTTTACGACTTTTTAATATCATGATTCTCCGCGAAGCATCAACAATCTATAAATAGCTCATCTGAGTTTTCCCATTCATCAAAAGGGTAAAGCATGTTTGTATTTAATAAAAGCTTCAAAAACACAATAATTCTGTATGTTGGAGTTTGAGCTGCTTGCATCATGTAATGAAAGACACGTGTTTCTGAAGTTTCAACATTGTACATGCTGCTCTAAGCACTTGACAAGAGCCGTAACTCCTAAACTTGAGTGCAGATCTTATTACAATTTCAATATGCTTGTCAAAAGTCAAGATAGTGCTACAAAGATAAAATACAAACATGCATTAATCAGGCCCGATTACAAGCTACTTGTGTTTGATAGTCAGACATGTAGAAGTTACATTTCAAGGGTCAAAAACTTAGATCTTTTTAGGTTTGGATTTGGGAGTCACAATGCTACCAAATGTAGTGACACCCCCCCTCCCCCCGATCTTCACAAACAGCCACCAAACTATATTTTTTGGTTTTGTTTAAGTTCTTAAATTTGTCTGTTCATTTTATCCAAACAAATGAAGTGCAGTTACTTTACAATCCTCAACATGTCTATCATCTTAAATTAGGCAGAATTGAGCATATGAGTAGACATAAGATATGTTTTAATCTCTAGTAGAAATAGATCAAAACATCATTCACTTCCTGTTAAAAACTTTATTTTTCCCATAGCTATATCTTTTCTTTTTTTGTTAAAATGAATAATTGCAACCCAGCAGATTGACGTGACAGCGTCATTTTCAGTTCCAAGAAAAAACATATTGTTAATACACGCAGCAACATTCAACACCAAAAACCTTTTCAAGGAGAAACTGCACACCAATAAACAATAGGCGATGTGAGTAAAAGAAAAATTCACTCTGTAAAACTAAAAGAATAGAAAGCCAGGAAAAAAGTCTGATAACCCATGCTGATACATGCCACAACAAACATGCGATGGATCCTGTCTGGTTTAATCTAAGGCTGTTCTTTCGGGACAATAGTCTAATTACAAGGCCGAATAGAAAAAACAGTGGTGTTCACTGGTCAACTACAGCTCATAATGTAAAATACCACGGTCCCTTAATCTCAATCTTAATGTAAAGGCAAAAATTATACAATCAAGAGAGTCCACATTAGAAAAATTCAAAATATATGATATGTAGTGTGTCCAGATTATAAAAATTGGTTCAGTACAAATTCTTGGTCAGTTTTGTGTCACATGCATCCATTCCTAATCCTATAGATGAGATGGATATAACCTGCACATGAATATCATATTACCGTCTAAAGATGACATCTTCATTTTGCTTGTTCATTAACAGAAACTGAATCAAGGTGCTTGTAAAGGTGGCTAATATTCCTTGCAGAAAATAAAGTGAGTTATTCATCCTAACCAACTACAACACTACATGCTGTTTTAGCTGAAAAAGTTAGAATTTTGGAGCAGAAACTTTACCAAAATGTGATGTGATGAAAGGAGCACAAAATATTATACACTAACTTTAGTGGCTCCCAGATTTTGTTTTTAATCCGAAATGCCATTTTGAAGTAGAATTTCATTCTAGTTTTCAAAGTTGAATTCACAACACAATGACACTCTGAATTTATTCATTTACAGGTCTTTTTTTCCAAAGGGTTAAAGCTAAACTAAAACTCAAATTAGATTTACTACTAATTCAAATTAGATTTTGTATGACTTTCAAAGTACTTCACTAGGGTACAGTTGATCTCTTGTAAGTTACATCTGGATAGACGAATTTATCACTGATGCCCCTGCAACTCCTTCCAAATGCAAAGGCTTTGATACAAGAGAATATGTGCTTTATGGATCCCATTACAAGAAGTGTACAGAAACGCAAAGACTGCCACAACTCCTGACGGGAAGAATATATCACACACCACAAAAGTTACCGACATAGGAAGGGAAGGATAGGAAATACCATGCTCACTGATAAGCTGTGGGTATTGCTCTAGTGAACCCAGACAATAATACAACATCATCATATATCAACCACATAATGTTATTGACACACTGTTCTCAAAAAATAGCAAGCTCCCTTACTTTAAAAAAAAAAAAAGAAAGAAGAGAATGAAACTTAAAAACCCAAACACCAAAACCTGCACTTCCTCACAACAAAATATCAAAAAGTTGGATAAATACTAACAGGTTATTCAGTAGGGGACGGACATCTTGTTGCGGAGGACCACGAAAGCCCCGCCTTCCGGCCTGCTGTCACAATACTGTCTAACACCTCATCTCGATTCAGTATGGCTCCAAATATGTATGGCTGTTGATGAAGCAACATAATCAAATACATGCTATCAGCTGAACTTAGTAAGCCTTCAACTCAACACATTTGTCAACATATCCCTGTTGCAAAACTTAACAGAAATATTTTAATGAGTGAATACATATTATATTCAGGCTTTTGCAGCAGCATCTTTAGTTGAATTACATTCCGAGTTGCAAATGAAAATATTCAGCCTGGAAATGAAGTCAGAATGCAGTGCCATGTACAAACATCAATAACTAATACCAGTGATTCAAAGATCCTGGATGTACGTATCAAATGATAATGCAAGCACTTTTGAACTGTGCACTCTGAACAGCAAAAAAACCACAAAAAAAACTATACATGCTTTTTCAGACATCTGTAAGTTCCTAAGCTATTAAAGATCATTCAAATCAGGACAGGAGATGAACAGCTGCATGCTCCAGCCTCTGCATTTATGAGAAATGAAAATTTTGAAAATATTAACTCCTTGACTGTGCTGTGAACACACCTAAAAAACAATAGTGTGAATGTTTTGTGGATGTACACAGTGCATCCTAAAATCGCCGGTATGAGCACCCAATGGATATATGCTAAAATCAATAGGGTGGGTGTGCTGCTAATATGCACCATCCATCCTACTACTAAAACCACGTAACCTGTATGTTCCTGCACTTTAAAAACATTTTTGCAGCATACGGATCATAAAAATATATGCACTGAAGGGGTTAAACAAACTTAACCGATTCAAATTTTCCCTTCATGTAAAACAACTCATTTGAATTGTTACTCTTGTAAATTTAAAAGATTCACATTACTGCATCAGAAGATAAAGTTTACATTATAAAAACCGGTTGGCCCTCTAACTTGGGGAATACACAGATGTGATTTTTAAAGTTGAGTTTCGATCACCCATGTGTAAATTGAGGCGCAGAATCAAAGTTCCTGTCATACTTTTTAATTCTACTCAAAGAAAATGCATCTTTTCTTTTTCCCAGCTCAAAATGACGGAACACTTTCTTCTGTTCAACTCAGTTGCCGCTCAAAATCAATGAAAGTATTTTTTTTTTTTAAAAGTGAACTTCAAGTTGTTATAAAATATGCCCACTTATACCTTTAAGTTTTTCTATGCATAATATGACATTCCGAAGAATTTACGGTTCACTGATTAAAAAGCCTTTCATGACTGCATTGGAGACCTTGGTCTCTTTATGAGATGATTAAAGACATAAAAAGTTAACTGACTATGGGAGACAACTGTATCTCATAATGGCCAAATAGAAATACTCAACCAAACCATTTTCTCCCTTATATAGCATCCCTTCAATCTCTGACATATATGGAGACCTGGACATTTGGAAAGTCAAAATTGGGCAAAAAGAAAAGGTTGTATGTTGCGAAACCCTGCGTGAGAAATAAAAATGGCTTTGCTTATAGCCCTGCTGTGACCCCACAGTTTTTCTGTGGTTTTTATGATATTTCTGGACATTTGGAGTTGCCCCTACATTGCATCCCATACAATTTCGTACCAGAATCTGACAAATCCTATATCAGTCTGCTGCAAGACAGCCTTAGACTTGGAAACAATGAGACCAAGAAGAGTAGGAAAGACCCCAGTCACACAGTCTTAAAGACTCAGTCACTGGAATTTTTAAATTATATGCCAAATCAAATGAACAGAATTAACAATCCAAGGCTCAATGAAGAGTGTGGCATGGTGTACTGGTATGAAGGGCAAAGCATAGTTTTATTAGGGCTGGGCGGCATTGATACTTTTTCAGTGTCATGACTCTAGGCTCCAACATCATAACTTCTCATTGGATTCGACACCGAATCCAGTGATATCATGATTCTTTGATGAAAGATTCTGACACTGGTGTCGACCCTGGCACTAACTCAAAGAGTGATGTCAAAATTTCAGCACTAGAGTCAATTCCCAGATCCTGACACTGACCCTGAGACTGCAGGATGCAAAGGTGAACAGTCAAAATTTAGTTGGGGCACTGGTGAGGTACTGTAGTGTCAGGTGAACACAGACAAGTATTTAAAATCTTTACCATGTAATATTTACAGGTATGACATATAAATTAAGCAGAGGTAAAGAGAAGGAAAACTAGAATGTCTTTGCACTATCGGCACCAGTACCAGTACCATATTCTGGTATCGGAGTTGCAAGGTGCGGGTCAGTCCTTAAGGAGTCAACACTGGAGTCGGAACCGTACCCAGCACAAACTTTTATATATCCTTCATTATCCAGTAGCTTTGCAAATGTCATTTTCACACCCTGAAATCACTTCAATCCAATCTTTGACTCTCATGATTTACAAGCAATATCCAGCTTTCACATTCATATTTTCATGTCAATAAAAAGAATTTCACTGTCAGCATAAGAAAGCAAAAATCTGGGTATGATTTCACAGGATTGAAACTCATTATAATGTACACACAAATAAACATCTACTTCTGCAAAGATTAGCATGATCAGGTGACAATCAATTTGGTCGAAAAATAACCCTGCAAAAAAACAGAAGATCTTTGCACTTAGTTAACAATCAACCAATCGATCAGTTATGAATGCCCACAGTAATTGTATGCATTTGATACAAATGATAAAATGTCTTTAAGTTTTTCTGCACTTATGGCCTGTGGAAATTGATGACGCTCATTTAATAAAGATAACATGAAATTGAAAGTACAGTTACATATCGCATTCTGATTTCACTATTTTTCTCATTTTACAAATGATATTTCATTACATACTTTGTTCGCCAAAATCAGATAATTTACATGATTTTGAAAAAAAAAATCTGAACTCTTAGTTCTTGTCAAAGCATCAGAACTTATTACATGAGTTAGCTGCTCTGTGGTTGACAGGTTTCTTCTGTAAAGCGCATAGAGCATTTTAAAAATGGATATGCGCTATATAATAAAATAATAATAATAATAATAATAATAATAATATGTGAAACTTAAAGAGAGGGGCTTGATTTGAAAATTTACTTAATGTGATGACTGAGTAACAAACAACTACCTTGATAAATCTGACTAACAGCCAGATCTAAGGAACTGACAAACTGACTGTATATGGGACATAATTGACAAAAAGTTTCCTTTTTCTTTGCCATCAAGAGAATATGCAAACTAATATAAAATAGTCTAATAGACCATGATTATTACAATTTTCTATCCTTTTGCAATCAAGAGATTTTGTACAGTGATAGTCTAATACGCCATGATTATTATGGTTTTCCAAATCTTTTGCATCAAGAGACTTTTTATACAAAATGGTCTGGTCAGAGAGCTACATTGTGCCACTGACTTTGTGATGCTGTTAGTGGACAGAAAACTGAGATGAAAGTTAGTAATCCTGGCGACTAGTTGTGTGCAGTGCAGTATGAAGTGACTCTGCGAGTGCCTATACTAAAATAGAGATGAAGCTCAGTTTACTTTTTTGTTTGTTTTTGGATGTGAACATATTATATTAAATTAAAGGTGTCTTTTGAAAATGCTGTAACACCATTGTGATGCCACAGTCCTTTATCTTGTTCTTTAAAAAAAATGAATGTGCTGAAAGAAAAGCTGGTTTATCTCTCTGATCACTATCAGAAAATACTTGTACTGCTGTCTTTCAGAACCAAAAAGATCAACTTTAGTAGAGCTACTTATTTTTCACTGATGTAGGACATCAGTTATGCTCCAGCCTAGCTGTACATGCAATGGAAAGTATCATATTAATGAGACAAATATTTGCCAATTAAGTTTAAAATAAGTTTTTAAGTATTTCTAGAAACAAAATTTTTTATAGCAATGTAACATAATTATTCCTATGAAAGATATTTTCATAAAATAAAGGGACTAAAAGATAAGGAGGTTAAGCTTGGATATATATAACTGCATATAGTTGTGCGTAAAATGGCAGAGAAATGAAAGGAAAAGATATATGCAACTGACCTTGTCATTGCCTACGACAGCTATTTCAATAGCCATTCCACCACCAGGCATCCAACTATATGGCTTGGCCTGGAAAGGTAAAATAAGAATTATGCACAGTTGTGAAAGGTGGTACAAGAAATGATGGAAAAAGTTGTTCCTAAGCCAACTGTTAAAAACTTCCTCAAACTGCTTCCTCTGGTGTATAATCTTCACTAATAATACAGAAGCAGAAACACACTATGGAAATAACAATAAAAGAGTTAAAAATGGTAGGTACTTGTATAGCAAAGAACTTGTTGTGTCTGATTTTACACTCAAATGAATCTATGATTCAGGCACTATATGGCGCCTTCATCTTGGTTACTAACCAAATGCGTCACTTCGAGCTTCCATGCATTTGGCGGATGGACGTGCTTTGGTGCTGCTAACGAAGAAAGAACTCGCAGCTAAGTAAACTGTTTCACTTCGTTCCTGTTGAAGTCTTTTATTGTTCGTTTTTTTTCACTTGAAAAAGGCAAAAGCCGAAAATTTTGTGTATTTTCTGTCTTCTCTTTAGTTTGCTTTGTATTGTTTGGGTTTTATTTCTCACGCGGGGTTTTGCAACATACAACCTATTCTTTTTGCCCAATTTTGACTATGATTGACTGGTGCATACAGTGCTAATGATAAATACTGGAAAACTTTTGCCACTAATCTTATGACAGGAACAGCTTTTTTATAGACCAAAATTATTGCTGTCTTCGAGCCTCCATAGACAGATAGACTCTGAAAATCTCAAGTCTGGACTTCTAGTTAAGTACTTGTGTTGGTTTAACATTCTAAACATTTTTGTATTTGTTCACTTGTCTTATTGGTTCAATTTTCTATCCTGTTAAATTTTTTTCCTGATGAAAACTAATCATTAGAAAGCTTGATTTGTTCTCCCTTTTCCTTTGCGCTTTAGTGCATCTTTTCTGCATTATTTCTTATGCAGTTTTACTGCACACAACTTTTTTTGCCACATTTTGACTTTGCTTCAAGTTTTGCTGACCCCACAGAATTAATATTTTGTCAAAATTACTGCTGGTGCTGTATCAACAGTTCTGACCTACCTTTTCCAGTCTGGCAATGTCAGCTAGTGGAATGACAATATTCTTGGGTGAAGGCACTTTTGTTCTCTCAAAGCACAGGAAACTGGTCAAACAAGAAACTCATATTTAATAGTTATGAATACTTGTTTTTATACATGAGTTCTGAAAATATTATATCTTTTAAAAATTAGATTTAGCATCACTTTGCATTTTGATCATATGGTTCATACCCACAACACATATTGCTTCCCGTAATCTGCTGATTCCTCTGCCACAAGTTTGCGATGTTCAAAGGATAATGACATTGAGTAACTGTTGTTATAGGAGTCTCTAAATCTGGAAGTCTCAAAATTGACCACCACTTTTGTATGCAAAACATTAAATACACATACACAGTAATACACTCTTACACTATGTTTGTGTGAATATGTCAGAAACTAACCTATGTGTCAAGTAAAGCCTCCCATTCTTGAATGCTGCAGTCAAGGACTTTTCCCGGTTAATCAGAGTACATCTACGACCACCGTGCCAACCTGAAAGGTAAAATAAGTAAATTTTGCTGGGTGTTAACTAAGATATAAATAGAGAAAGAAATATCTTTTGCACCAAATTGTGAAACTAGGTCAATGCAGTGAACAAGAATTTGGAAAGGACTGTCTGCACCATAGAGAGTGTGCAGTTTTACTTACTGAGGTTTGCTCATATTTTGTCACCATTTCCAAAAACTGTATTAATCAGTCTGGGCTACTTTTCAGGAGAAGCAAAAAAAAATTTTTTATTTTAACACAACTGGTCTACTTACGATGAATTTTTAAAAGTTTGCTATTCGATTATTTTTTGGCTTAGGAGTCTATAACCAAGATCATTCGATGCAGCTTTGAATGTAGTTGAATATATATGGACATTAAAAAAAATATTTCAGTTACTACAGTCTTAAAGAATGGTAACAATTTTGGATTGACTCATACAGTAAAAAGCCTGCAGGAGGCTCTTTCTTTCAAGGAAAACATACAAACAGGCATTGTTTACCATGCTGACCTACTTTTACCTCAATGCTAACTTTGGTTCACAGAGCCTATCATGTTTATAAATGCAGTCACCCAATAGAGATCCTTCTGGTTACATTCTTACTCGCTGGTGACAATCAGGAAAGACACAAGCGTACCTTGTGAATAATTTGTAAGTTTTCATGTTGTATATCATCGGTCTGCTTTTGGAACCTCATTAAGACTAAACTCAAAGGTTGTTGCAGAGGGACCTTAGTATTTTAAATAGTAAGCTATAGCCCAGCAGTGAACACAACTCACATTTTTCTCTATTTGGCTTTGTAGTTAGACTACGGTCCCCTAACAACAATTATTGAGTTTAGTTTTACCAGAGAGTCAGTATGTATAGAGAGGTTTCACTATTGGTGGATTTGCACTGCGAGATACGGGAGGTGCCGCTAAACCATTGTTAGCATGGAGCGGAAAGTAGATCACTGCAGTAAACAATATCCGTTTGTGCATTTCCACGGGGTGTAAGAGCTTACAAACGGCTCTAAATGGGGACAAGGTGGTCTAGAGGCAAGGTGCTCGCCTCTCGTGTCAAGGGTCCCGGGTCCAAAACCCGGCTGGTGCAGGCATGTTGGAAGTTTGGGATTTTTCTCATATTTTCCTGTCCCTGATCCTATTGGGGGGTATGATCGAGTACCCAGTCTTCTCGGATAAGGATGAAAAGTTTGGAGGGCTGCGTGCACGTTGCGCACCTTAAAAGATACCTTGGCAGTTGGAAATCGTAAAGAGCAGGCCGAACAGGCCGCTGTCCGGGCAAAATTAAATAAAATTCATCCCTACCATTCCCTCCCTTATCTTCCCCGCCCCAAAAAAAAAACAACCGCCGACCGGAGCTGCACTGTAGCGACGACGTGCCTGCTCCAGTTATAACTGGGCTGCAATGGCACAAAGGCAAATTTCCCAAATGGGATTAAAGAAGTATACAAATACAAATACAAATAGTTTCAATAAACCCAAAAATATGAACAAACCACAGTAAACAGATATGCACACTATCTTTGGTGAAAGTGGTCTCTTTCAATTCTTCAGTTTCTTGTTTACCGCAGCGACCTAGTTTCATGACTTGGCGGAAGTGAGATCTCTCTATAAATACATACTCTCTGGTTTTAACCAGTTTCTAATAACCGACCAACAATATGAAGCCTTCCCAAATGATACTTCTTGTTACACTTTTGCTGTCGATCAATTAATCTTGTTGAAGCATATATCGATTTCTTCATTTTTTTGTTTGTTTGTTGTTTTTTTGTTTAGAAAAAATTATTATTTTTTTAGTCTCTCTTCTTGGATCGGAGCCCTGCATATAATGGCAAAACATGTGCCATTTTGCTGATTAAAGAAAAAAGATCTTTTTTTTTCTTTCCAGACAAACAAGATGACTTACTCTTATTTAAGCTTTGTGAAAACCAAAATCAATCATTCATAAGATGCAGTGCAGGAGAAGCCACAAAATGCACTCTCACCTGGCAATGGGCACTCAGAATCAGGTAATGAAAAGAGCTCACAAAAGGTGCGGTCGTCCAGGGAAACCTGATCACTCTTGGTTTCAATTGTGACTTCTCCCTTCTCCTGGCCGTAGGGGAGGATGTACTGCAACATAATGAGAAGGTAAAAAATATGGCATTTCCAAACTCATAACTTCACATTTAATTCAATTGGATTCCTACTGCCAATGATTTATTCCAAAATTCTGCGATATTTGGATACATTTGCACTTTGATCCAGATATCTCCAACATTACTTTTTCTTAAAATCATAATATGCTTTTGCTGTGATTTTCAGCTTTACCTTTTAAACACTTTCATTCTTAAATGTATGTATTTCTCTTTGAATGCTACAGTGCTCAGTGATGTCCTCAGAGACTAGATTTCTACAAGAATTTAAGGTTCCATTTCATGTGTAATATAGAATGTTTATGGGTATTCAATATAATTATAACAAAATTAGAAAATATACAGCTAAAAGCAACGAAATTGTAGGCACTGCTTCCAAAGAAATTCACTAAGACCATCCTTCATTTCATGAACAAAATTTTTGCAATATCTTTTAGTTATGTTACCTTGTCGATTTCAGATTTGATGTATCTTTTCTCATATTGAGCATCTGTGGGTAGTTCTTGCCATAGTCTGTATGTTGAGTCATACTTCCTCTTGACACGTGGGAAACGATTGTAGAGATAGTCTACAATAAATAACTTGATGCCCAGAGCAAGACCTTTGAATGATATGTCAATATCATTAGCACACATGGTGAATGTGTTGTTTTTTTTCAATTCTCTAAAACAGTTCTTGACATGAGCTTCTATGCAAGAACTGTGGCAATATGTACTATGAATACTGCAGACATATAAATATACTGATAAATGTAAGTGGATCTGACAATAAATTGGGCTTAAGGTGAAAGATCATATTCCCAAGAAAACCCTTCTGTAGGGGTAGAAAATTTTCTTCTGCAATTTGCCTATAATATGAAAGATTAGCCATTTTTCTGCTTTCAGTTAAAATATTTTCCTTGAAATAATCTTAGAAGTATTTTATTTTGATTTTCTTTCTAAAGAGGTATAAAAATTTCATCTTTAGTTTTGTCACATCCTCCCACAAATTGCACAAGGGAATGCAGTAATTTTGGTGCTGTTACCACTAATTGACAAGCACTTGCGTAATTAATCTGTCAAAGCTCAAGATGAAATCTTTGAAACTGATTATTTTAAAAATGATTGAAAATGACCTATTTTTTAAAGCAACTTATCTGGCCTCATTATCTTAAAAAAACAGAATTTGTAGGTCACAGCAGGGCTTGGAACAAAGTGACTTACCGTATGGTGACTTTGTTGTTATTGTCTTTTAACTCTTTCCCTACGGACCGGCATTCCACTTCTGGATGGAGCACCTCGTGGGCTTACACGCCATACTGTACTGTGCATTTGTAAACAAAGATCGCCTTACTGCACAACAGCTGTCCAAACTATACACTTACCGAACATGTGGTATCGCTGGGCAAAGGAAGCTTTACCAAGAATTCTATTTCTAAGGTTCAACGTCACGGGATGTTAATTTCCAATAGAGTGGTCAAGGAATACCTTTAGAATCTCACAGCGCAAGCTGCGTTGCACCGTCTGCCGCTAGGGAAGAACGCGATGCAGTATGCGTTTTACGGTAGGGAAAGAGTTAATACATGGGCTTTGCACCATACAATCTTTCTCTTTTAATTTTTTTTGGCGACATTTTAACTTTACCCAGCCCTATATAAACTCAAAATTGTTGTTTCATTGACAGAAACAGTAAACGGGGGGAGACTGTAAGCAAAACTCAAATTGTTAGCTTAAATAAAATGTTTTCTAAGTGAAAAATGACTGAAGATAAAGAAACTCACCCATATAAAAGAACAAGTACGGTGTGGGAAGTATACAAGATGTGATAAATGCTGCACCAATGGTAAGAAACAGCTGTCTGCTAGCTTCAGGGTGACGCCATGTTAGTAAACTGAGAACACAGTGAAGACTAGTATTAATAATTGACATCTTTAGTTCCATCACTCAACAGCAAAAAAGATTTACTGCTTATAAAAGTATTACTGTTGTCACAGGGTGCTGAAAATGCTAAAGTACTCTGCCGCCCAAAAGAAAGACGATGTAAACTGACAGCATTTTATTGCCTCTGTGAACTTGTCTCACGCATAATTCTTTGATGTCAAAGGCAGATAGGCATATCTGCTACCGAAATAGTAGTTTCTAGTATGGCATATCAACTTAAGAAACTGTTTGTAATCTGAGACAATAAAGTAGGAAAAGGCCATGCTGTCAGTTACGTCATTTTTCGTTTGGGCAGCAATACTAACAAAATCACAGCGCAAGAATTTCACACAAAACCATGTCAGAGTACTCTTTACCTTTAAATCTTACTGAGCTTATGCAAAGCATCATTAAATTGTCATACTGAAATATTGAAAATGGTGATGTACTAGTGAAATCACAGATCAAGAATTCCATGCAAAAACCATTTCAGAGTACTGAAAAAATCTTTAACAATACAATATACAAAAGTTTTATCAGTAGAAGTTCAGTTGGGATGAACTAATGAAATTGTCCCTCAATTCTCCACACTTTGCGTTTGAGTTTGGATTTAATGGTGCGTTGGCGTGATAATGGTCACTTTGAGCCGCTCGTGTTTTTTTTTTTTGTTATCAAATTTTGGGTACGTTTTCAACTTTTAGATTCTTATCAAGAAGATCAAGTGAAAAAAATCTCTTTACTGCATAAGATGCTGTCCTTCTCTTCACAGTAAACCTATTCTTAGTCCATAAAGTGTTACAACTAGTTGACTGAGAAGCAATTCTATATATATTAAGAAAGACCATTACCTTTTGATTTTTTCCAGACCATCTGCAACCTCCCCTAAGAAGTTTTGAACCTTCCTCGCCACCTGCATCACTAAATTAAATTTGTCTGAAACTCCTAAATCTTTTTCCTCTGTGTCCTGTGGGGGGCAGATCAGAAAATAGAATTAAAAATATAACAAAAGCACCAAATGTGGCCTCGGGTTAAAGCTGACGATGAATGCACAATAAGCATGATCAATTAAATCATGGAGTCATCCAACCAAGAGATTTTTCCTTTGTTTTTCTCTGCTAGAAAATTCTGCCATAATGACACAGTAGTGTTAACTGAAAGAAACATATGTATTGACACTGGAAATACTGCTATTTCAATTTAATGTATAAAATAGTCAAATTTAAACAATGCCGGTGAATATCTCAAAGCTCACTTTTTCCTGGGTAAAACATAATAAAGTAGCTTGGCATAATATTCTTATCATTTTTTTTTGCGCTATACCATAGCATCACAGGCAATATAGCCTGCTTTCCTTTCAAAGTCTGATTTTCATCAATCCAATGGCAAATGGCATACCAGCACATGCACAAAGTGAGACTGAACCTTTTGATCTTACCTTTGTTTCTTCAACTGTCTCAAAGAAATTGAAGCTGACATTCCAACCCCTACATGAGAAAGAAGAAAATTGTCGGGTAAAGAAAAGACCATAATTCTGAGCGTGTCCTCTTATCCTACTAAACAAAAATGATAGAGATTAGCCGCTAATACAGACATTAAAAATGAATAATGCTGTTAACTACATATCTAGATTCGGCTGTTCTGTGATGGGCAATGCTGTATCTCACTTACTGAACATTGTACTAGTGAAAAGCCACCAAATATTTCACTGCAATCAATTGATATGGAGCCAACCATGTTTGTTGTTCAGACAATGCAATTTCAGTGTTATCTATTAGGTCTTTTTGGAAAATTAATTTGTAGATAACCTACCATACACACAATGTGCTTGTTTAATCCATATTTCTTATTCTCTTCATCAACACTGAAAAACTTACGGAAGAACATCAAAACAAATACATGAGCACATGTTTAGCATGAGATCGTTACCTGTGTCTGAGGAAGTTAACAAATAACCTAAATGTGAGACAAAACAGTAAGACTGGAAGGAACCATCCTTGCCACACTGAATACATGTATACCTGTTGATAAAGAATGAAATATATAAATGCACAGATGATAAATACACAAAGAAATAAGCCTTGTCTAACAATGTCTAACAAGTTATACCATCTGCATTCTCTTCCTCCCCTCAATGCTATTGTATCAAAAAACGTCCATCAATTTATTCACATTAGTAACCATTTAGTCATACTATTTATTATCAGACTTCATATAGTCATAGGTGGGAACTGAAAAAACTTCCTAGGGCTGAAATATGAACAAAACCATTACACAGGCCTGAATCTAGCTGTAAACTTGCATATTTTGTGTTTTTATGAATTTCATGATGATGCATGAATTTACACAGGCTGAGTGCAGATGAAAATCTCCTGAGGAAAACAATTCTTACATGTTTACCGAAATTGGAAATTTATAACATTTTCACATGACTAAAATCAATAGTGTACTTACAACAAAACAGATGAGCGTGTATGGAGCCGATTTCCAAGCAAGAAGTTCATAAATGCCCTTTATGGTGTTTACATATGGCGTTGCCTCAGTGCCTGTTTTAGAGGAAACCACAGAATAAAATTTCACAATTTCAAAACTATACTTGATCTGGATATGTTTTCTTCCTAGCTACATTCACACTTTCTACAGAGCTTGTAATATACTGTTGAAATCAGTTTGCTAAATGTTCAATTTATTTAATACATATATTTTGATTTTATAATTTGCATTTCATTATCAGTTTATATTTTATTTCTATTTTATATTTCACTTTATATTTCATTTTCTCCTTATTTCAAAAATTTTTTTTCAATCAGAATGTAATATAGGTATAATCAGTACGATTTTAAGAAAAAAGGTAAATAAAAAAAGTCATAAGATGTTGTAAAGTAAGGAACCTACCAAATCTTTTAATATTTTCTTTCAATCTGAAAAGATACAGCATAAACAAGGATTAGAAAAATACATGCTCAATAAATATTCCTCCATCATAAGAAATCAAGCACTGAAGAATGCAGTCACAATTTTCATATATCACATCAGCACATGATAATATAAATCATTTTCAACAAGAGATAAAAGACAAACAGATTTATAACAGTCACAGTTTTATCCCTAAAATCTGCCACTTCACTCAAAATCATAATTCAAAGAAATTTTCACTGCCACATAATTGTCTCTGCCTATCACATTTTCAGCAAATTGTCGGTCAGCTGTTGGAACCTCATTAAACCTAAATTTAAAAGCCTGCGGCGAAAGGACCGTAGTATTTTACAGATAAAAAGCTACAGCTGAGCGGTGAACACAGCTCAGTATTTTCTCTACTTGGCTTTGTAATCAGAGTGCCGTCCCCTAACAATACCCTTTACTTTGAGTCTAGATCTAACGAGGTTCCAACAGCCGACTGACCATAACTATGAAAACTGAAAAACAAAGAAAAAGCTGCAATAAGGGGCAAATTTATCTACAGGGTTCCTGCATCTCTGTATGGAATTTTTTCCAGGGGTTTTCCAGGGGTAAAATGTTAAATTCCAGGGCTATTTAAAGGTCAGAAAATAAAGGAAAAAAAGAAATGGTAACTACTTACAGGAGCTCTCTCCTGTTCTCTTGTAATACAATACAATTCTCTTGTAAAACATCTTGCCCTTGTCCAGAAAATACATTACATGCATGCCTTATCCACTTGTTGAAAATACAAATTTCAGGTCTATTCCAGGGGTTTTCCAGGGCCCCTTGAATTACAGTGGTGCATGGGAACCCTGTATCTAGTAGGCTGCAAATTCTCTTAGTAGCTTAACAGATCTTATAATGTGACCGAAGGTGTTCAAACATGTTCAACATAGAGTAGGCTGTGAATACAAAATACTTACACAGCATTACAACTCCTTCACAAGAAAAAAAAAAAGATCACACTCCCTGACTCTGGCTTTCCAATTTACCTGGGTGCATGTTTATACATGTATCATGTGTAAAGATGGCAAAGGGGAAAAGAAAATGATATTTGCTGTTATATTATGAAACACAAAATTTCTCCAAAGATACAAAATGATACCTACGTTTTCACTGTCAAGGGATCTCCATCTGGGTCACCAACGGGTTGGCTTGCTGGTTCTTCTGTAAAGTCATCCAGGAACGTGTAGAATGAGTCCAGGACATACTCGGTGAAGCTGTGATAAAACCTCTTCTTCTTGGTCACTGGTATCGGTATCTCCAATGCAGTACCATCTAAAGAAAAGTATCAAGATTGCAAAGGCTTATAAAACAAGGCTCACACCATTCTGGAAAGTAGAGGTTTGTGCTCCCTCAAATTTCTCCAAGAAACCATTAAAAATTTGTTTTAAAACATGAATTTTAACTGAATATTTCAATTTTCTGACACAGGAAGAAGATTTTAGGTACTTTTCAAAATATCCAGATATGAATGGATTTAAAGGGTTGGATTTTCACCTACCAAAACTAATATAGACGAAATGAGCAAAATTATGCAAAAACAAGTAATAAATTTTCATCTCATATGAAATTATGTCCAAATAAATTGCATTTGTCCTTTTTATTACAAAAAACCCCACCATTCTTAGAGTTGAAATCGAACACAACAAGCCCCATCTCTTCTTTTGATTTGTCCAAAAAAAAAGAAAAGGAACTTCTGGCAAAAACTAATGAGATTTATTCTTAAAAATTCATGGTTTTAAGTTCTACCTGCAATGTCTTCTCCATCACTTAAGGCACCACTGCCACTGATGCTGCTACTGCTGCCTCCAACACTTCCTGGGACTGTAAGTCGACTTCTTGCTGCTAAATCTGAGTGGCTGCGATGAACTTTAGGAGACCTGGTGATTAGTCATATTAAAATTTGCTTTCACTGAGACAGCATACTTGTTTCGTCTATAATCACCATTACATAATTTTTATGAGCTTATGTCGTCACCATTCCCTAAAACTGTAGTAATTGGTTTTGGCTACTTTTCAGGAGAAGCAAGAAACTGTTATTTTAGCACAACTGGTCTAGTTATGATGGAGTTTTTAAAGTTTGCTGTTTGATTATTTTTCTTGGTGGGAATCTATAACCAAGATCATTCGATCAATTTGAATGTAGTTGAATATATATGAAAATAGATTTTTCAAATTTTTGAGTTGCTACAGTCTTAGGGAATGGTGACAATGTAATGTCTAGATAGCGTGTGCCTCGTTAAAAAGATTTGTGAGAGAGAAGATGGGACAGTCAATGATGAATGGTGAAAATAGCTGGAGAGAATGACTCAACCCTGTCTTTAATAATTTCATTTGCAAAACATATTATGGCAGCTAAGTCCTAGTTCAGCTTAGCAATAGTGACAAGAAAATAACTTCTTTGGCAGTGTACAAAATATCTATGTGAAAACTGAAACAAAAAGTATAACTACAATTAAGACATTAAAGTAATTTTTGCAAAAAACTAACGTATAAACTGAAGAGGGCAGATAGTCAATTTCCACATGAAAACTGTACATAGAACACAATTCTATGGAATATGATAGTGTTTCTGAAATTATCCATACTCAAATACTACTTAAAATAAAACACATCTCAAAGTTAACCACAGATGATTGGCAATGTAAGGAATTTAAATTTTCTCATTTTTCTAACCTTGCTCAAGAGTTCAATATATTCTACTGAGCCAATGCCCAGAATGTGCATATTTCCTTGATCAGTATTCCAAGATATTGTAGAATGTGTCTTTTGTTGCTTAGTATTAAAAGGCCTTTTTGTGAAGGAATAAACCGAGTGTAGGTTGTGGTTTCACATATGTATGTACTGTGAATTTCTTCTGTTGAAGTGATATTCGTGTATATGTATTATACGTGCAATGCACACCACTGTAAATTCTCCCTGACAAAATAGTTTTTAAAAAAAACAACAACACTGGAGACTTAGAAAATGTTTTTAAAATATGAGAAATCTGAATATATGATTAAATCATACTTTTTCTTGCTCCCTTGCTCCAGTTTCTTCTCCAGATGCTCACAACGGTGTCGCTCATATGCAAGTTCAGTCTGCACAACCTCCAGTTCAGCCTTATATTTATTTGAGTTGAGCTCACTCTCTGTTGCATATGGTTAAAGTAAAGCATGGGTATTAAAACAAATTAAGAGCAATTCAGCTGAAACAGGAAGTACTCTATGGTTTAAATATCTCATTAATTTCCCTCAGTGAAGAACACTGATGAAGTTCTCTCACTCCATTCTAACATTCACAAAACTGACCGAGATTTACAGTTTGTCAATTTTTCAAATTAAAATTCACAATTCTTCACTCTATAGTTATCAAGGAAAAAAAATAAAATACACAAAAACATTCAAGAAACTGGAATAAAAAACAACTTTTAGTCCTAAAAAGCAATTCCATTTGAAAAAATTGACTGAAAGAGATACATAGCTTGAACACTTATCAAATTTCTACTAAATTTCACGTGGCCATACTCCAATCTCTGAATCATGACCTCATATCACATTTCAGAACTTACTCAAACTTTGATTTTCAATCATAACCATCATCAGTTGTTCCTGAAGCTGATTTAATTGCTCTTCAAACACTTTCCGTTCTTCAGGGCTGTTCCATTTTAAAGAGGAAATCAATTCTTCACTTGGAAATGATGCACAACTTTGGGTGTCATCTGATGCTATAGTTGCCCGGTCATCTGATGATTCTATAACTTCAAACACATCCTGTAAATAATCACAAGAAATGTTTTAATACATCACTCAAAAATTAATTAGCAAATATATTACACCAAATTTTATCTCTACCAATACCATCAGAATACAGGTGAAATTTTATACTTTGAAAACTATAATGATTTATTAACCAGAAGAGAGTCATTAAAGCTGCACAACTATATGTAATGTCCAAACAGTAATAGTTTCACATAAACATTCAAATGATTTATCAGAATTCACAAGATGAAACAGCAGTATGCTTATCAATTTTATTTGTGTTAATACAGCAGTTAATACTCAGTAAACAAATTTCATTGAAACATTCAAGAAGCAGATCTAGATATGGGTAGAGATGGGAAGATTCAGGCCTTCCACATCCCAGAAATAACCTGTAGCCATCACGTTGACAGGATTCCAGAGCACCAACATCACTGTTTTACCAATTACTAATGAAATACCAAGAATAAATTTAAGATGGAACATAAATTGCAAAAAGAGAACTCACACGGTGCATCTAGATTTAATTAAGGGGGGGCGCGGGTCCTGAAATCGAAATTAGGCTTAAAAATACCGATATCGCGATTTTGTACTTTTCGGTTAGTTTATCCATTTAGGAACACTATTTTACTAACCAAATGTCAATTTTGAATGTTTATAATCCTGAAATATGCCTTTTAGTGAGGCGGGGGGTCAAGAAAAAGGCACAAGAATCATGCCATTGGGCTGCAAAATTAGCCCTAAATAACATCTTAGTGTTGCTATCAAAACCCCTACTCCTCCGTACACATCTGTCATAAGCCTTTGGTGGTTTGGAAATCATTGTTGAGGCTCAGCACACCAATAACATTTTTATTGAAAAAAACTTTCAAATGCGATTTTCTCGAAATTGCACTTTTGATCAGTAATTTGTGAACTAGTTTTTTATTTATTGACCAATTGGTATAAAATTTGGCTAACAACATGTTTGAACAAATAAAAAAATTCATACAGAAGGAAATTTGTTTAACTTTTTATTTTTTTTTTTTGGTTGAATTTTTTTGTGATAGAAAATAAGAAAAAACGGAATTCCGCTACATACCATTTTCAAAAATTTATAACAAAAGATCTGACAGAGATAACAAAATTCCCTTCGGTATAAAGTTTTTAATTGGATTGAATAAGACATAAGAGAAGTTTCAAATAAATCCAGTAAAATTTGGCGAAGCTTATCTATATTGAATTTGGTACTTTTTGGGGACTCAAAATCCAATATGGCGGCGCTTCCATGGCAACAATATGACAAACAAATTTTTTCTGCTAATTCAGACATCCTGAATTCGATTATAATAGTTAAAATTGTCTATTTCTCATAATAACAAAAATCGCCTTCGGGACCCGCGTCCCCCCTTAACCCTGCCTTTTGACTAATGCAGTGCTGTTTTTTAAATGCACAAATACTGAGGATGGTGAGAATGAAACCTGATATCAGCTATTTGATATGAATCCCTGAATGTGCCATTTCAATTTCCTTCTTTCAAAGTTCCTAGGTAATTTAAAATTTAAGACTGCGGACAGTATAAATTGTGGAAGTGTTTTCTTGCAGCACTTTCACACATTTATCCAAAATGTGAAACTATATGAAAATAATCAAACTTAACAGACAAATTTTTCACCTTCATCTAGCCACCACACCAACTTGGCATACTTGGCAACCCCTACTACTTAGATCTTATACCATATCCAGTAGGGTTCAAATTAGGCGATCCTTAATCTTAGCTAATAATCCTCCTTTCCCAGGTCTTGTTATTAATCCTGGTGCTGCGATATCCGTATAATCACAACATTGCATTCCCAAGCGTCCCCTGCACTCACAGTGAAAATACAGGTGGTCAAGGAGGATGCCGTGATTTCACAAGTCAAGTCACTGTCCTCTTTGAGACGTAACTACCATCTTATTGCTCTCTCTTTCTCTTCTAACTCAAAGGCATTGTCAGCAAGAACAGGCAAAGCACCCACATGTGAACTATTGTAGAACAAATTTGCAATATTATCTAATTTTCTTCTACACTCACCATCATCTAAAGTTATCTATGTCTGGGAACCAATCAGAAACCCGCTCTGAAATGATGTTTTGTCCCAAACACCCGCATTGGCTCATTAGTATACACATGTGCTAATCTGGATAGAACTATTTCCCAGCAAGAAACCCAAAGTCAATCCGACAAAGATTTCCACAGGATTGTTAGGATTATTGTTGGGGCAGATTCCCTACATCATATTACCATCGGTGCAATGTTGTGACCAGCGGATCTGCACAGGAACGATGTCATTCTTATGTGCAAACTGCTTGACGGCTGCTCTTGGAACTCGTCTATAACTTCGTTGAAAACTAGTGCTGGACTCCTTTTGTAGGCACTGCAATAAGTTACGGTTCCTACCATTGGTCGGTCATGTAAACATGACTGTGTCTATCGTTCGCTCCATGCATATACAGCATCATGTCACAGCCTATCTACATTGTTCTCATGTCAGGCCTGAGAACCAAACTCAGCCGAGTCCTTCGCAAATGGATACCAATCTGCATGTGACTGAATTGCAGAGCTCTTGAGCCCACTTGCACAGTATGCCGATCTACCGATCAAATCCCTACATCTGATTGGCGCAGCCATGTGAGCTCAGCCTGCAGAATTATTTACTATTACTATGGCCTTGCAACTAAAAAAACAAGGTCGTCCTCTAAATAGGTTAATACAATTTAAAAATCAAAAAATCCTATCAGATAGAGGTGACTCTGATATATAACTTGTGTCAATTCCTGCTGCACGAGAAATCCAAGGTCAACGCTAAGCGTCTCGCTGAAATACAATTTCTGCTCACCCCTTTTCCTTACTGTTAAAAATCACGGGCCAAACTGCTTTGTAATTCTTTGTTTACCTACACGTCTTCCTTTCCACACTTTCTCTCTATCTACAGTTTCTATGTAAAAAAAAAAAGGAAGGTCTTCCGCCCGTCCGCGCCAGTCAAGAAAACACAAGCACCCCAGCCCCTTTTCGCCTGATTAGTCAATCTGACTACCGCCCATTGATACAAACTGACTAGACCCTCACGCCCCCAGGTCCATCTGACCATTCCAATGCAGGTTGTTTAAGCTTATATCTTAATCATATTATGTTTGTTAACTTTTTGGTAAGTGGTGCGGACGGGGGGAAGACCTCCCAAAAAAAACATTATTTACAACTTGCTGCCCACGAGAACAGCTCAAGGACACTACACTATGACTAGGTGAAAAACCGTTTGAACTCGATGAACTTTGTCAAGAACAGATTTAATTCATAAATGTTTCCACTGACTAAATTTTTGTGAGAGAGCAGTGAGTAATTTTTACAAACGTAATTATTGTGCGAGCCAGCATAACGTGGTCTCGTAAACAATTTGTTTTGAACAGTTTTTTTTCCTAAAAGATAGACAGAAGGTGTGGGGAAGGATAGACGGACAGCGTAGGTGTGCATGACTGAGCACTTTTTATATCTCGTGTTTTGAACTAGGTTTAGTAGAGAGGGAAGGGGTGAGTAGGAATTAAATGTTATTGAGATGTCTGTTAACGTACAGAAAATCCGTGATCCAGAGTAAAAGCTCGGGGTTTTGAACATGTTAAGAATTTATTGCTATAAAATTACATTTTATTGTCTTGAGTGATTCGACCTTTGATGTCGACCCAAGGTCGTTGCGTAGGGCTATTACTTAAAATAACTCGGTTCGGCAGCTGAGCTAGAGGTGGTTGCACCAATCAAATGTATGAATCTGGACGGAAGGTCGAGACATAGCTTTAGTATTTAAACCCGTGCAGAGCTTAGATAGATGCCACATGTAGACAATCCATTTACGAGGTGGACGGCGAGCTCTCAGCCAGATGAGAAGTCATAGAGACGCAGCGATTGAGCTGATTATATGTACAGTGATGGAGCATTGTCAGAAATCTACGCTCCTGAGCCCAAGCCTACTTGTTTGAGCATTAAACCCACAGCGCTAATATCAACAGCCCTCACAATGTGAGGGCCGAATGGTAAGCTAAAGATTTTAATTCCATGCTGAATTTACAGCCACCTACACATGTAGACTGTTGACCAGTACTGCCAGACCACATGCATTTCCCGCGACCACGTGTGAACTACACCAGAGCGCGCCTGGCAGAGACGCTATATAAATATGTTTTAGTATGAGAGAGATAGAACTTTAAACCTTACAGGATCCGTCGCCCTCGGGCGCGGATTCTTTTGAATGTAAATTTATTGTGACTTAGATAACTTCATATTACATTGCCTTAAGTACTTCATAGTTGCTCCTCAGCTTAGCTGAGCATTTTCAGTTGCTATTGTATTCGTTATCTATTGTATATTTTATCTTTGAATTTGTTAGATATATAAACTTTGCAGTCTGTTACTCAAATTGATTTATTCAGTTTTTAGAGTGAAAGTTGTTTATTTGTTGTTTTTTTTTGTGCTCGTGTGATTGGGAAGCGGACCTCTCGATCTATATTCCCCAAAATCCCGATCCGCGACAAACTTGACCCTTGGCCTAGCACGGCTTTTACTAAAACTCGAATTGCAACAAATACTGTGTTCCTTGGCAAAGATCACTGACCCAGATAAGATTCCCCATGAATCTGGTCACTGACCCGGTTATGTGGCTTTACCCATTGCGTGCTGCCTTGGGATTAACATAAATGAGGGCTGGGACTATTCAACTCATATTTCAATCCATGCACTCCTATTCCTAGAACTAGTCCTCTATTTGTGCATTAACTTTTTTTAAAAAAAAGGGAGGTCTTCCCCCCGTCCGCGCCACTTACCAAAAAGTTAACAAACATAATATGATTAAGATATAAGCTTAAACAACCTGCATTGGAATGGTCAGATGGACCTGGGGCCGTGAAGCTCTAGTCAGTTTGTATCAATGGGCGGTAGTCAGATTGACTAATCAGGCGAAAAGGGGCTGGGGTAGTCGTGTTTTCTTGACTGGCGCGGACGGGCGGAAGACCTTCCAAAAAAAATTTTTTAATTGCTTGATGTTACTGAAAACAACAGGGAAATTTAAACAGTAAAAACTTGGCTGGGTTTTGATTCATCTTCATTGAGAAGAGGGGGGAAGGGGGGAAAGGAATGACAATGATCTTACCTCGGAAGGAGTTCCGTACTCGAGCGCCAAAGACCAGAAACTAACACAACTACCCCAGCCCCTTTTCGCCTGAGTAGTCAATCTGACTACCGCCCATTGATACAAACTGACTAGACCCTCACGCCCCCAGGTCCATCTGACCATTCCATGTGTTGTGACAATTGGATAAACTAACAAAATTAATAAGTACCGAAAAAATATATAGGGTTTTTTATCAAAAAGTGGCGCTCGAGTAAGGTACTCCTCCCCTTACCTCTTCAGTTAATGCTGCTGCCTGTCCAGCTTTTGCTCCATCTTTATGACGATCATCTCGATCTGATTTATTAAAACGTTGTCGTAAATTTTTCAGAGAACTCATTTTCCTGCTCAGTTATCACTGCCAAGCGTTCACCATCGAGAAGAAGTGAATTAGACTTATTAGACTGCTCCCTGTCTTATCTGTATTGGCTGCATCAGTCACTTCATCGTGAGGATGACAACAATGGATGATTGCGATTCGTTTCTGAGGTCTTGCGTTTATCGCTCGATTTATGATCACTGCTGTGAGAGGTTTATCCTATGAAAAGTTCCGACTTTGTGATCAAGAATACATGTTATTGTGGCCGCACTATGCTTCGCTACTAGTCTAGATCTAGAATGAGATCAAAATTTGGAACAATTTAGGGAAATAAGAAGTCCGACTTGCTACTAGCAGACATGTTTACAAACAAATGAGCTACTTCTTGGTATAATCTGATTTCTGAAAATAAAAGAGCTCTTTGTCCACCTGTATGCTGACAGGAAGGAAAACTTTGATGACGTCATTTATTGTCCCCAAACGAATCGACAACCTATTATCTATATATCTATTATATATTTCAGTAACTCTATATGTCAGGTCAGAAAAATCTGCTACTGGTAACATGTAATATAGTACAACCTGTTTCATGAACTGGTACGCTAGCATGGTATCAGCGGGCGTGCACGTGTCGGTGCAAACGGCCAGGGCGGAGGAGGTTTCATCTAACCCAACGGCCACATGCTAGGGCACAATGTGACCCTCAGTACTTGAGTCCTTCACATTGGCCCCCGGTAGCGGTGTGGTCATAGGCTTGTTTGCTTAAATCACAGACGAAGAATTGAGCAAACTTCCCGGACGCAGCTTCGAAGCTGGCGGCAGCAGGCCAGTGGTTGATTGATAGGGCAGATGGCAATATACCGTCACTCTGGCCTGGATATCGTGACACAGAGCATCCACCAGTATTGGTGTTCTTTGGTTTGGGTCTTTCACCCTAGTCAGTTGGGACTGCGAGGCTGTGGAGTAGCCTACAGGCAGCCAGTCAGGCAATATGACTGTCCCTCTGGCATCCTCCTGCACCTGGATACATTTCCAGTCGTCTTGACCCTGTCTTGCCACTTGGATAAGTTGTGTCCAGGCGAGAGAGTGAGTCTGATGTTTGCGCAGCTCTTTCTCACTAAAAACAAATTCTCTGCGCCAGTCTTAACACTCACCTCGTCTTCTTTCATCTTTGTCTCGTCTTCTTTCCTCTCAAAATTCCAACGGCGATGGGCGAGTGCGGTGGCAGCAGGTTTGGATAGACTGGAAGCTGTTAGCACAGACCTACACGTTGGTGGCTGTGGGCTATGGTCGCTTCACCGTCGATTGAAGTGGAGGCGTGGGGAGGCAGCACCCACAGTAGCTGAGCAGCCTTATTTAAGGATAGCACTGCTCACCTCAACTGAGGAAGGGGCTAGAAAAGGTGCCCTAAAGAAAGCCCACTTCACATCACCCTGACTGGTATACCGCGACCAGTGGGGATCCCTTTTTGCGGTCGAAACAAAAAGAAATTCAGCTTACTCAGGCTAGGAGCCTGGAATATACGCACACTACAGGACAACTCAAACAACCCGGAAAGACGCACTGCACTTATTGCCATTGAGCTCAGCAGGTACAACCTGGACATAGTGGCACTCAGTGAGACCAGACTCCCTGATAGTGGCCAACTCAAAGAGCTCAGTGGTGGATACACCTTCTTCTGGAAAGGCAAGGGTGCAGTCGAACCGAGACAGCATGGTGTTGGGTTTGCAATTAAAGATGACCTTGTCAGAAACTTGCAGTCCATGCCAATTGAAATAAATGACAGGCTAATGACACTCAGGATCCCAGTTGGGAAAAGCCAGTCAGCCACCCTCATTAGCGCATATATGCGCCCACCATGACAAACCCAGATGAAGCCAAAGACAAGTTCTATTCTGATCTAGAATCTGTCATATGCTCTGTCCCGGCAGCTGATAAGCTGATTCTCTTGGGGGACTTCAATGCTAGGGTTGGCTCCGAAATCTCAGCGTGGCCAAATGTTTTGGGCCCTCATGGAGTTGGTTCATGCAATAACAATGGGTTGCGCTTACTTACCTTGTGCGCTGAATTTGGCCTGTTCATTACCAACACAAATTTTAGTCTCCCCGTGAGAAACAGAACGTCATGGATGCATCCCCGCTCAAAGCATTGGCATCTCATAGACTATGTCATTGTGAGGAAGACTGACAGAAAGGATGTCCTTGTAACAAAGGCGATGTGTGGTGCCGAGTGTGGAACTGCCAACAGACTCATTGTTTGCAAGCTCAGACTAACATTGAGGCGCAATAGACGCCCTCAAGGGAAAGCGCCACCTAAACGCCTAAATGTTTCAAAACTCTGCTCAGCTGAGAAACAGAGCGAGCTCTCATCAGAACTCTCCTCAAAATTGGATTGCGTGACTTTTGACCCTGAGAACGTTGAACAGAGCTGGACTGACCTAAATACGACTGTACACTCTTGCGCCAGCAGCACAGTTGGTTTTCCTGTCCGCAAGCACCAGGACTGGTTCAATGATAATGATAATGAAATCAAAGTACTCATCAAAGAAAAAAATAGTCTCATCCAAGCTCACTGCAGTGACCCCTCTTCCACAGCAAAAGCTGATGCACTGCGTGCATGTAAGGGTGTACTCCAGAAGAAGCTGAGGAAAATGAAAAATGACTGGCTTGAAGAGCGAGTAAGAGAAACTCAGAAATATGCCGACACAAACAACACTAGAAAGTTCTTTGAGAGCATCCGAGCTGTGTTTGGACCATCCCGCTCTGACACTACGCCACTTCTTGCGTCAGATGGTTCAACACGCATTGTTGAATTGAATGCCATAATTCAGCGTTGGGCAGAACATTTCGGAGGTGTGCTAAATCGGCCATCAAATATAAATACTGAGTCCATTGACCGCCTCCCTCAGACTCCTATTAATGCAGCTCTTGCCAAGCCATTCACAGCAAATGAGACCCGGACTGCCACAAATCAGATGTCCTTTAACAAATCACCAGGCGTGGATTCAATTCCTGCTGAGGTGTATGCCTTCGGTGGAGAAAAGCTTACTGAAAGGTTGACCGAGTTGTTCAATCATATGTTGAAAGCAGGCAAGCTGCCACAGGACTTCAAAGATGCTTCAATCATCCATCTGTACAAAAACAAAGGGGACAGCCAAGTCTGTGACAACCATCGGGGAATCTCTCTACTTTCAATTGCTGGCAAAATATTGGCAAGAATGCTTCTGAATCGCCTTCTTGATCACCTCTCGTCAAATGACTTGCTTCCCGAGAGCCAATGTGGCTTTCGTAAAGAGAGGGGAACGGCGGATATGATTTTTGCTGCCAGACAAATTCAGGAAAAATGCATGGAACAAAATAAAGCGCTGTATATCACATTTGTTGACCTCACAAAAGCATTTGACACAGTGTGTCGTGAAGGCCTCTGGAAAATCTTGGCGAAGTTTGGGTGTCCACCCGAATTCATCACAATAGTGCGCCAGTTTCATGATGGCATGCAAGCTGCAGTCAAAAGCAACGGCAGTGTTTCAGAGCCCTTTGCTGTCACAAATGGGGTAAAACAGGGTTGTGTCTTAGCCCCAACTCTGTTCAGCATCATGTTCTCTGCAATGCTACAAGAAGCCTTTAGCTCTCCTCCTCAAGGGGTAAGCATCAAGTACCGAACTGATGGCAGTCTATTCAACCTCAGGAGACTTCAGGCAAAAACCAAAACCAAAAGTACTCAAGTCTGTGACCTACTATTTGCTGATGATTGTGGACTTCTGGCACACGATGAGGACAGCATGCAAAACTGTGTTGATAAGTTCTCTAGTGCCTGTGACAACTTTGGCCTCACAATAAGCACAAAGAAGACGGAAGTGCTCCATCAGCCTACTCCAGACGACAAGTATCCTGTGACCCCAAATATCAAAGTCCATGACAGTCTTCTGAAGGTGTCGGAGAACTTCACCTATCTTGGCAGTACACTGTCTTCCGCGGCTCGTGTTGATACTGAAATTCTCTCAAGAATCAGCAAAGCCAGCTCTGCATTTGGCAGGCTTCGAAAGAGAGTGTGGGATGTTGCCGGCATTCGCACAGACACTAAGCTGAAAGTGTACAATGCTGTGGTCCTTCCCACCCTACTCTATGGGGCTGAAACCTGGACAGTGTACCAATCGCATGCCAGAAAGCTAAATCACTTTCATCTGGCCTGCCTTAGAAAGATCCTAAGGATCAAATGGCAGGATAAAATTCCAGACACTGAGGTCCTCAATCTTGCCAATGAATTGAGCATCTTCTGCCACCTGAAAACAATTCAGCTGCGTTGGGCAGGACATGTTGTCAGAATGCCCGACTCCAGACTCCCTAAGCAAATCTTCTTATCTGATCTCTCCAATGGAACGAGGAATGTTGGGGCCCCAAAGAGACGTTACAAAGACACTCTCAAGCAATCACTGAAGGCCTTTGCCATTGATGTGAGTGAGTGGGAAAAGCTCTCGCTTGATCGTGCAAATTGGAGGGCGGCCCTTACCAGAGGCAGCAAAGCATGGGAAGCTGACAGAGTCCAGCAGGCTATCAAAAAAAGAGAACGGCGCAAGAAAAGGCCCAGTGGTACTGAACCAACGGAGCACTCTTGTCATTTATGCAGAAGGGTCTGCAGGGCAAAAATAGGACTTATCAGTCACATGAGAAGCCATAAGTCATGAAAGAACAGTCTTTCCATTCTGTCCTCTGTGTCCTTTAGTTCTCTTTATTGTCCATGTGTTGAAATTCTCAACAATTTCTGTTCTTTATTCCTCTGGTGTTGTTAAGGTCATAATCATACCTGATGGACGAACTATTATTATTTCAGTAACTCGCAACCTTTGGCATGACTAACTGACCAAACTATACACTCTTCAGGCCTCAAATTTGGCAGGAAGGTGGCATGTGAGATAGGGAAGATGATGGCTATAATTAAAAGTTGTTTACTTCAAGCATGTATTTTAAAAAAATTACAATGTTTATTGCTATGTAACATCTGTATGTTTGCAGGTTTGTTTCGTAATATATAGTACCGTGCATGTCATAAAAAGTAATCGTATCAAGCGTTCAGTTTGGTGCGTAGTGTTCTGGTGCGCATGAGTTCTGAAGCAAGACTGTAGTTTATTACTTTTATTATATGAAAGAGAGGGGGGGCACATGATTGTTTATTCCGGGCAATGCCCGGTAGGTCATCTAGTCTATTATATATTTCAGTAACTCGCAACCTTTGGCATGACTAACTGACCAAACTATTCACTCTTCAGGCCTTAAATTTGGCAGGAAGGTGGCAATTGAGATAAGGAAGATGATGGCTATAATTAAAAGTTGTTTAATTCAAGCATGTATTTTTAAAAAATAACAGTGTTTATTGCTATGTAACATCTGTATTTTTGCATGTTTGTTTCGTAATAAAAATATAGTACCGTGCATGTCATAAAAAGTACATGTAACTGTATCAAGCGTTCAGTTTGGTGCGTAGTGTTCTGGTGCGCATGAGTTCTGAAGCAAGACTGTAGTTTATTACTTTTATTATATGAGAGAGAGGGGGGCACATGATTGTTTATTCCGGGCAATGCCCGGTAGGACAGCTAGTTATTGATAATACATGTAATAAATGTTTTTTTTAATTTTTTTATAGACTTATATGAGCTGTAAAGTTCATGAATATTGCTTTCAATGTTTAAATTTTCCTTTAATTCTGGTTCAAGCTAAGCAGCTGAACAACATCTGTATTTTTTCATTTTTTATTTATCTTCAACATTATGTCTGAGGGGTTGTATTGTGCGAATGTCATTCCTGAGAGCGTTTTCTGTAGGCGCCATCCATAAAACACACACATTTGAGGGGGGCTGGGGCTCCAACATACGAAAAGCATATATAGGGGCAGAGGGAGTATATACCAGAATTTGCATGCTTTTCAATGATGGAATAATTTGAATATTTTATATTAAAAAGTGTGGTTTTATTTACTTTTTTCCCGGCAAGTTAAGATAATATTGTATGTAAAGCCATCAGGCCTACAATAAACTTGAACTTGTAAAAGGGTCATGCCTTTAACAAAATAGTCACGCAAAGTGGCATTTTAGAGTTTTTAAACACCAAGACATTCCACATTCTCGTGGATGCACGCTAGCACATGGGATGGTGGTTTGGGGGTGGGAGGCCAAACCTATGAAAAGCTTGCATGGACGGGGTGAGGGGCAAAATCATGCGTGCTAACTTTATGAATGGCTCCCTATCACAAATCCAATACAAGTGCAGTTCGAAAGTCCTATTATTATCCTCTAACTGGGGTAATACTGTCCACACGTTCCCCCTAAGAACTGAAATAGATTCACAAAACAAGAAAAAAAAATGTAAGAGTTGCAGTATGGCGCACGACTAGAAATTGGACCCATATCACTTTCAAATACCGACAAATCTTTCACAGTATGAGCAATAGCACAGCCATTGCAACAGGTCACTTGTTAACACAAAAATGTCATTCCCAGTCTCTCGTGCACATAATGTAGGCCCATACTGTGTAAATAAAGCTCTTAGGAATTTTTTTCCTTTTTTTTCTAACCCGGCTAGCAACCTTTCCATATCTCAGGATACAGACATGACAATAAATTTCAAATGACCACAGATTTACTTTAATACATGTCTGTAATTATGTAAATATTTTGTTTACTAAGCTTTCAGGTCTTTTCATCAATTACCCAAGCATGAATTTTGTGAACTTGTTCTTAAATGGGTAATGGTTTCAAGATTACAGAGCAGATAGCTACATTAAATTCCCATCTTTCTGAAGACACAAATTAGGTGTTTGTTGCTGACATTTACATGACATTTTCATGCTGGACTTTTGCATGTTCAAATACCAAGTTTACTCAACAGCATGAGTTAGGAGATTGCTCCACATCGCCGCTGCTCAACACTAATGGCAAAAATCATTTTTGATACTTTTGAGATCTTGAGAAAAAAACTTTCTTTTCCTGTCATTTGATGACTAATGCCCCATTATGATTCTATTGGATTATTAGTGATATTACATTTTCTTATTGGCTCATTTCTTTACCTATATAATACTATCTGATAGCCCTCCTGCCCAGGAATGCAATGAACCATCAGTCGCCTTTTGACATATGTCTGACATACACCATTATTGTGGTGTAGTGGCAACATGCCTCTGTCTCTGCCCACATCCCATAGTACTTGCCTTTTAATTCCATCACTGAATATCATATTTAAGGACTTCCATCAGTGATGCCAGACAGGTGCACACCTGCATTCATACAACCTCTCAACTCACATGAAATCAAATGGATAAATCTGTTAATGACAAGCATTCTTCCTGAAACACCATGAACAAAAACACACAATTAGAAAAAGAAGATAAATAAAACACTGGTAGGTCTAGAAACAAACTTAAAAGCAGACAGCCAAAGCTTGTAGCACATGATTTATGTATTTATCTGAAATATGATACTAAGCATACTGCAAATAATGTTATCTATAAACTATTTACAAATAAACAACAACAAAAAAATGTAATAAATTAGTACATGTGTACATTTACAATAGTTTAATATAACTGGCAGGTTCTAACCAGTATTTCAGAAAACCACTGAAAATCTATAGGGTCTCAGCACAGCTTGGAACAAAGTTAAAATGGGAAAAAAAAATAAAAATAAAATAAAGGTAAAAAAAGGAAAAAGTTCTTTGTTGTAAAACCTGACGTTAGAACACACAAAGAAGAAACATTGCAATAAGCCACTAAAAGGTGCCGAGGACTCTAAACAGATAAGTCTCTGCTTCTTTGTAAATTATAACAAATTTTCTTCAAATACGGTTTAAATTTTTCATCTGAAGAAGGTCCTTTTATGACAAAAAGCTTGCATTTTTTTTGTGTTTTTTTTTTTGTTTGTTCATTTTGTTCCTTTCTTAAATTTATTGTAATACTACTTCCCTGTTTGTTTCTAACAGTAACACAGGGCGTACAATACACAAATTTTCTTTTCTCCTTCTTTTTTTCCCCCATGTTAGCTTATAACTAATGGAAGTATCAATAAAATCATTTGGCACTAGTGCAAGTAAATTTATCTTACCAAATTTAAATAATTTTATTTGTTAAAAATGCAGTCAAACAAAATGAAAAGGAGTTTCTGTCATAAAGGAGACATCCACATGTACTATCAAATTCATTTTCCACAAAGATTTTTGTTCTGCATCCACTTACATGTATTTTCTTTAGTAGTTAAATTGTTTTGATTTGGAAGTGTTTGCATAAGTTTTACTTTTCAGGAACATAATATGGACATTTACTTGCATATTTACGAAAAATAAACAAACAGTGACACACCTCAATTCACATCAGCACACACATATAGTTTGATGTTTTACTTCAAAGACTAGACACATATGTTACTTGAGATGCTGTATGAAATGAAGTTTACAAAATAAGCAGATTACACTGTCAAATGATGTTTAATATTAGCTACTGCCTGTATCGATCATAATTTCTGATTTGTTATATTTGAAATAAGCCTACATTTCCCCTTGTAGGGTCTGAAACCCACCTAATAAAGTCTACATCTCAACTGTTCTGTGTTCGTGATAATGGTGGTAGGTCTTGTTAAAGATTTTGTTCATAATACAGATTATCGGTACTGACTTTTCAAAAAATTGAACATCCAAAGAAGACACAGGAGCTTATTCAATGCTCTTAATCATAACATGGGATGGTGTGCTATATAAATGCTAAGTATTTTTATCATTATAATGGTACTGCATCATGCCTGTGTGCATTTTCATTACTGTAATTTTTGTTTATAAAACATCATGCCTTTCGCAGCATTTAAGATTACATTCCAATGAAAAAATACGAGAATTGTAAAGATTGCTTGAAAAGTAACTCTGGAGCACGATGACTAATCAGGTTACAACCAAAAATATTTTACAGAATATTTTATCGGACTCTGGTTTGACATTAAAAAAAAAAAGAATGTCAGCCAAGATAAGACTGAGAGTCACTTCACGCCGTATGATCATTTACTTAATTTTCACTTTGAGAAGAATGAGGACAGCTGCTATCACTACATTTACATTGCCATAAAAATTACATGAGTGATTGTTCAGGCTCCCTTTTGTAACAAATAACTTGTTTAGCACAACAAGTGATTTTTCACTTCATCACAAGGTTTTCATTTTTTGTGAATATGGTGGTCCTTATTTCTCAAAATCAAGAGAACATTGCTTTTGTCCTATCAATTTTTTTCTGTAGCATTGCTATTTTCGCATCTAATGTTGCTATGCCACTACAAAAGGGATCTTCACTGAGGCTGTTTAATTGATTGTTGTTCTGTGACTCAGCATCAGATGTAGAAATGGAGCTCAAAGATGCAGACAGTTCAGTGCCCTGGAAAAATTCTCGCTGAGTTAGGTCTGCATTGTCACTTCCCCTCGTGGCTCGCCTCGACACAGAAATGTCAGATGTGTGAACTGGAGAGCTCTGGGTAGGAAGTGTTGATCTTCCAGAGAAAAAGTTTGAATGTGTCGAGTAGGACGGATTTCTAGCACTTTCTCTCATGAAATCCTCTCTTTGCAGCCCCTCTTCTTGCCTACTGTATACATAAGGCTGTGGAGATGGTAATGACCTGGACAATCTATACTTTTCTTTCTCTTCAGACCAGTCCGGTTCTTGACCATCAAGGCTAATGCAATGTATGGCTTTATGAGACTGATGATCATACTGATGGGGAAATTCATCAAATTCTGAACTTGTTCCTGGAGCATCTAAATGATGTGAATGCAACCTTGAATAGGGGGATGTATGGTACTGGCGTTGCCTTTCTGACATTTTGTTTGGATCATAGTCTGATTCTGATGGCTGGTCAATTCTAAGTGTGGCAAAATGTATTTCTTGGTCTGAGGGCTCTGTAGAATCTTTTATTGATGACCCTCTTTGAAAGTGTTCATGACCACTAGAAGAAAATGGAGCATCATCATGTCTATGTCCAGAATAACCTGGAGAGGGTTCAGATTTTGACTCACTGATATAATCTGTTCCACTGTAATCCTCTAGCAGTGTCTCCTGTGGAAATTGTTGTTGTAGGCCATCAGAATGATACTGATCTCTGCTTTGACTTAGTCTCAGTCTGATAGGATGTGGAGATGATGTGCTTGAATGGCTGGCCTCTGGTTCTGAATTTCTCATGTATGACTGCTGATGAGTTTCAAAGAGAAGAGGTTCATCAGATAATGACTTAGACCGTAATGTAGAATAATATGTACTTTGAGATGCCTTGCTCTCTTTAAGCCTGTCACTTGTACTATATGATTCTGGTAGTGTATCTGATCTCAAAGTTGAGTATTTTGTGCTCTGACTCTCTCTGTGCTCACTGACTTTATTATCTGCATTTTTCTTACTTGTTCTGTGAGATTTTTCCAAATGAGAACTTCTTGGCAACTGTCTAGAACCACTGCTGGCACTATATCTGGACTTCTCTTCAGTGGTATCAGCAATATTTAATTCAGTCCATGATGTTATAGATACACTTTCCAATTCATCATCATCAGTTTCCACTGCCCTCAAGTTGATTGCATTTCTGTCTTCACCTACTTTATCACCATATTTATCACTTTCACTTTTCCGTCTCCTTCTGTCACTCTTTACCACTTCAGATCTTTCCCCACGTTGCTGAGGTTCCAAATCATGAGAGACAAATCTCAGATCTTTCTGTTGACTACTCTTTACACCAGCTCCCTTCAATGTCTTTCCTCTGTCACTAGTGTGTGGTTTTGATTTCTCAACAGCACCATGTGAATATTTCTGTGAACTCCTTCGCTGACCACCACGGCCATTAACTTGTATTTCAGAGTCTGAATAATATGGTTCTTCTCCTCGGATAGGTGGGGCCACTGGACCATCATCAAGACTTCGCCATAAAGTGCGGTCAATGGGGGATAAACGCTTGTTGTGTTCCTCTAAGGCTGCTGGGGTCAGGGCATTTTTAGGCCCATCTGGAAAATAAGTAAACATCAGATCAGTTAAATTTGAGAAGATAAATGCCAACAAGGTCTTTAATTCTTACGAATTCATAGTATGAGGCCAAAATGGTGGGTCAAATTCATTTGAAATTGCTCTCTCAGAAACTTCTGATGAGGAAAATGAGTTCGATCTCAACCTTCAGGATCACTTATATTCTATATTTTGTTGTTTCTGTTTAATTATTTCAAACTATGACAGAAATTCAAAGTCAGATTGATGTTTAGTGCAAGATTCACATTCCTTGTTCAGTTTCCTTCTCTTGATATCATATTCATTCCTGTCTTGCAAAAATGAAAGTTGTTACCTTTTCTATAAAAACAGCTCTAAATTATGGGAATTTATTGTGAATTGGTCTACATAAAGGAACTGATTTACCATTTAAACTTTGGCCACAATGAAAGGATGATGCAGAAAGTAATATCCATTTAAACATTTTCTCATAAAGTTTATATGTTGATTATTTATTCAAATTTATTGTAAAATTTTTTGCTTTTCTTACTTCTTCCAGCCTTTCCTCTAGGCATGTGTTGCATGTGCTGGCTTTGCTCATGTTTATTACCATATTTGTCAGCTTCTTTGGGCCGGGTTCTATGTGATAGAGAAGATCTTACTGTTTCAGGGTATTTTAATTGTGGTTCTCGTTGTCTGTCTCTTCCTGCATTACCATGATGTGGCATGGTTCGTATCATATAATTATCATCATGCGGTTCTCTAATCTTAAAGGCTTTTGCTTCATGTCTCTGAGTGTGTCCAGGATCTGACACTGCACTTCTGGACAACCTGTAACAATAAACACATCATGAAACAAATGCTAAATCCAATATACAGAATTGTCACATGCTCTCTGAATGGATATTGATTACCAGTTCTGGCCAACCCAGGCAAGACAAATCTTGCAAATTCTTGGTAGGAGGCCCAACTGTATATCTAGATCTAGGCCACAGTAACAACAGTATTCTGATTCAATGCAATGACTAATAGAACTTACTGCTAAGCCACAATCTCATGCAGAAATACACAGACGTGACAACATTGATTTTTGACCACCAATGTGTAAAAAAGAGATGCAGTACACAATTTCTGATCATGCTTTTTGATTTTCGACAACAATGTGTCTTTGTTTTTGGGGCCCAAAAAAAAAAACGTAAACAAATGATATTAAGGACTGATTTTTGTCCAAAAATGAGGGTGTCCACAAAACTCATCGTCAAACATTGAAGCAGTCCACAAAGTTTCATAATTTTTTATTGCATAGTGGCACAGTTTTAGCTATTTACACATTCATCCTCTAGCTCCATTAAAGTGAGATACACAGTGAAAGATGGCTGATTAAGCTCAAATGCAGATTGGTAAATTACAAACAATAGAGCAAAAGAGCGAAGTTCAAAGACATAAACTTATATTTACAAGCTTAGTAAATAAAACTTGCATCCTGAAAGACAGGAAGGTTTGTAATTATTATTGTCACCTTCCTTAATCCAATAGAATGACAACTAAAGATAAAATAAAATTATAAACCATAATCGATTTACCTGTATTGCTCAGGGTGCACCATTTTTCGCAGGTTGTCAATACCCTGCTTTTGTTCTGTTGTTGTCGGTTGTTGACTTGTGCCTGACTCATATGCCTGGAGAACATGATCCACCCCTATCTTCAGAGTACTGTTAACAAACAACAAAATTCATCTCTTAATAAAAGGAGGTCAGCAAGGAAAGTAAAAATGACAGTCACTCCTAAATATGCTGAATATACAATCCACAAATATAGACATGATGCTACATCCACCCAGTTAATTATAAATATCTGGAAGTCATTCAAATGTTCTTACTTCAGTCATTCTTGTGGCTAATAAAATCCTGAACATGCATAAGAACATCAAATATTCTTTCGACACTAATTCTTGCAGCCAACAAAATTCTAAGCATGCATAAAAATATCAAATATTTTTTCATTACTACACTTCGAGGCCAATAAAATTCTAAACATCCATCAAAACATCAAATGTTCTTATTTCACTAATTCTTGCTGCCAACAAAATTCTAAACACGCATAAAAACATCAATCGTTCTTACTCCACCAGATCTTGCAATCGCATCATCTCCTGATCCTTCTTCAAAGAATGCGCTTCACAAAGTCTTAAGCTGGCCTCAACCTCTTTCAGTTTTTCTCTCAGATCCCCAATGTCCAGATCTTTACATTTCAAGCGCTGTTCCAAATTGGAAATTTCCCTGTCAGCCACTGACAGCTTGTAGTGGACACCCTGTGAGTTTTTGGTGGCTTGATCTAACGATTGCAGTAATGTCTTCTTTTCTTCATGATTTTTTTCCTCTAATTTGAGAAGCTCATGGTCCTGCAAGAAAATGTGTTTTGAGTTCCCATAGTATACAAAGAAAAACCATGAGCATCAACAATGTTGAACAGTGGGAAAAAAATACTATTACTGATTGCAGTGCAAGACATTCAGTAGGTTTGGTTTGAGTTAGGGTTTTATGGCACATCAGCTTGATAATGGCAACTTTGCGCCTACATTCAATGGAGTTTGCAGAACATTCCTGTGAGCATATTAGAGCAAAGAAAGTCTCCACTAAGAATTAAATTACAGTTTGCATCTTTGTTTTTAACAATGAAAAATTTAAGTCAACAGCTGAAAGCACCCAATATTCTCCAATGATATACTGGATCAACGATCCTAAAATATGAAACTCTAGCTGAACCATCAATAACACTGTTATAATTCAGTTTATAACACTTGTTACATTACCTTCAGACTTATAGTCTTGATCAAGTCTTGTTGGGTAATTAGCCACTTTGCTTTCTCCTCTAAAAGAGTAGTCACTTGAGTGTCCAGTTTATCTTTCTCTTGCCTCAGGTACATAATCTTCCTTTCAAGCTGCAGCACTGTAAGAAGGGTGACAAGCAGCTGAATTTGAATTTCTCTTGTTATTAAAAGGAAACGTAACAAAAAACACAGACTTTTTCTGCCTGTATAGTAATTTCCTATTTATGCCCTAAGAGTGTCTTAAAAGAATGCAAACCTCTCCAGTGAGTCCCTGTGATATTTCTTGGTAATTTCAAACAATGCATTTTGTGCCTTATCAAGAATTAAAACATATTAAATACACAGACAGATTTGTTTCACATTCCATCTCTCAGATACACTTGGTATGATTTACTTGAGGCAGCACCAAGCCAACTTTCAGACAGTTCCATTCTCCATTTTATTTTAAATTGTATTACCAAGAATGTTGACAAAATTTATAATAAACTATAACACCCATATCATATGTATACATCTACAGGCAAACCTAATCCTGAAAGAGCCTAGGGCTCTGGAAAAAATTACTGAAATTACCTCTCTTTGGATGAACAAAAGCTGTTATTACAATATAATTCATCATGATGATTGTGATTGAATTAAACATGAATATAATCTATACAACTGTGTTACATAATTTCATCTGTCTGTATTATTGAAAATTTAACCCACTGGAGACTGGGCCTTTGGAGATTTTACATATGCCAGAGGCTGGCGTTTTCAGTTGTTTTTTTTTAAAAATCACCAACCATCTCAGAATCACCCAATTGCCATGATCTTTTACTACAGAAAACTTAAACCTCACCCTGCGCAGGGCGTCAAATAACGCCCATGGTTCCCAAGCGCTCACGCCGTACGGGTGGTAAAAGTCGGCAAGGTCAAGATGACCGGGCCATGCGCAAGCCATATTTTCACACATCGGGTCACTGACTTTTTTGAGACGTAACCACCGTCTTATTGTTCACTGTATCTCTTCTAAATCAAAGTCATTGTGACATGGACATCTTAACCAGTGAACCACTGGTCGGAATCACAAAGACTAAGCTTTCAAAGGCTCTCCCCACACTTTCAAAAGATGTAACATCGACATGCGAACTGTTGCTCAATAAATTTGCAATATTATCTCATTTTCTCACAAGCTGACCACCATCTGGAGTTGTCTGTATCTAAGAACCAATCAGAAACAAGCTCTGAAATAATCTTTGCCCCAAATGCCCACGCTGGTTTATTAGTATGTGTTAATCAGGATGAAACCATTTGTAGAGGGCTTGGGAGGGCCTGGCTAGTTATCAGGCTTCGTTCTCATGAATGCTACAGCTGTCAATTTGGAATCATAAGTCAGATCATTGGTCAGAGACTGACAGACTAAGGTTTTACTGGTTAATTCATTATCAAGTGTGATAAGGCATAGCAGCGAATGTTTTCATACTGATCAATAAAAACCGAACCACGTGGACAGCGTGTATGGTCATTGTATTGCGGCAAGGGTCAGTGACCCCAGATAAGATTCTCCGTAAGGTCACTGACCGGACAACGGGCTTTACGGGTAGCACGCAGGGTGAGAGTTAAGACAATGCACAATGTTATAAAACAGAGAGAAATACTCTAGGTCAATAACTTTTTTTGTGTGTGATTTATTGAAAATGACTCAAATTTTGACTTCACTGGAAATTTTCAGAAACAAGGTTGACCTGAAATAAAATTGCGTAAAAAAACAACAAAAGACACTTTTTGCAGCTTTTTTGTGTTGTTTCAGTTAGTAAATGGTGTCTGAATGTTATGGAAACAGATACAAACCATTAACACATAAAACAGAGTCACTGTGGGGGCACATCAGCAATGTAGTTGAGCCGGGTATGGAAAAGTTCGAAACATGGTTCGATGCATAGGGCTACTCTGCAGACTTTGCACTGGTGGTAGCTCCTTGTGGGCCTCTTCAGATTCACCAAATGTACTAGGTCCAGAAGTAGGGGCAGTCTGATCGACAGGTGTAGATCTAGCCACACATGCTTTCCCCTTCCCCTTTAACGCACTTCCAGATTGGCCCTTTCCTTTACCTCTACTTCTACCAGTTGGGGCAAATTCATGATCTGAATCACTTTCACCAGACCCAGACAGAAACTCTGGTCCTGATCATCACTAACATCACTGAAATCATTGTTTTCATAAAAAAGTTCAAACATTTGGTCGTGGACGTCACTTACTGGATGCCATCATTCTGCACTGGTCTGGTATTTGTTTAAATTGATCAACTGTTTTGGTCGATGACAGTGACTTCATCAGCTGTAACTTAAAAAGTTGTCACCCAATCTCACTGAAACTTCCAGGGAAGCAATATAAATGGCTCTAGTTCTGTATAACAAGAATCCGCCAGCTCCTGGCGGGTTAGTGAGAGCAGCAAAAAAATAAGAAGTCGGACTGCCAAGGGGTGGCGGATCTGTCCCAGCAGGTAACTGACCGAGCCACCAAAAGGTGATGGATCCGTCCCGAGCGTCTTAATTGAAGGAAAGAAACAAACAAAGAGCAAGAAAGAAAGACCGAAAGAAAGAAAGAAAGAAAGAAGGAAAAAAAGAAAGGGCAAAGTCAAGCTGTACCAGCAATATAAACATAATGAACTAGTAGATGAAAATACCGTCATTGTTGGAAATGCCTAAAGCACCACCTCCCATCCTTTCTTGTCTTTCCTTGGCTTCCAGCTGTCGATTTACAATTTGCAGTCTCCTGTGGAATCAAGATGGCACATTTGAACATCCTTGACATATTTAATACTGTAGATGTGGCTCGTTTCAAAATTATCATACATATAATTTAAGCATCCATCTTGCAGTAGAAAGGCCTTTTCATAAAATTTTGACGAAATAGCTTCACATATTAATCAAACTGAAATCTCGGCATCACAGAGTAAGGGGCTGAGGAGCTGAAGAATTTTCTCCACAACGAATGGTATTTGTTGTGAAATGAATAACTATAGATAACAAAGTAAAATATAACAGACCAATGTGGAACATGGAAGTTGTTGGGAAAAATTTTGAAAAAACCTGGTCAGGTAATCAACCGGCTCACAGATGAGAAACTTTGCAGGAAACTGGTCAACATATTGTGACATGTTTCAGTGCAGCACAGATTTGGTATCTGTTCATCTCACATATGCATAATTAAAGGAAAATCATACACAAATGAGGTAGGTACTATCTAATCTTCCTTTATAGTAAGGAAGCCTTTATACAATCTTATTTTAAATCAACTTACTTTTAACTTTGTTGCTGTAATGCCTCCTGAATCAGATGAATACATTAAAAAAGCTGGTGTAGATCTTGGAGATACATTTATATTATTCTCATTATACTTTTAGGTGGATTTTGAAAAACTGGCAGAAGATTAAAATGAAAACCATACTTTTTCAACTTGCTGTTTTCCTCTGCAAAGAACATTTGTGCTGACTGGAATCTCGCATCCTCTCGGCCCAAGGCAGCGTCAGTATGAAAGATCATGTCATCTATGAGATCTCTTAGTTCAACATCTCCTAAAAAGTTTAAGATCTTTTCAGTAACAACAACAACTGTGTCACGTAAAATTCACATTATGGTTAAAAAATTTTTTTTTTAAATACCAGAGATGAAGATAAGATTTAGAGACCTTGAATTCTGCCCATGCAAGATACTCAAAAGCTACTGGGTTAAAGGACTTATCTGTGTATTAGTGTTGCAGAATGGATTTCCTTAAACAACATAGTTGATAAATTGGGCATTTTCTTGGAAGAAAGAGAATCAACTAAAATGTTTACATACAATATTTTCATGTAATTCTTATATTTCTGACACGCAACAGAGCAGGAACAGATTCCTCATCCGCAAAATGGCATATTTAAAGGAATCACTAAAAATTGTGCTAAAAACTGACATAATCCGTCTGACAAACAGTTACTATATAAAAACAAAGCTGATTCTTACTCAGTGCTGTGGCTTTGAAAGCTAGCTGACAAGCAATGTCTCGCAATCCGGGATCTGCCATTTTCTCTAGGTAGCGCAGGTTCTTCGGTGTCCTAGTTGTTGGCTGCACACCTGGACCACTCCCATCATTAAACTGCGTCTTCCATTTAACATTTCCCTTGGCATTCTGATTTAAATCTTTGTCCATATGTTCTGGATCATCTACTGCTTTGATGATTTCATCATTACTTTTATCATTTGCCTCACTGATACTATCTTTACTGTTGTTATTGTTTATGTTTATCTTAACTTTCTCAGCCGTGGGAAGGTATTGCTTGAATAGTTTTGATAAAGCATTATCACTGTCAGTATCTTCCTCTTCATTCACACGGCTGACTGCTTGGCTGTATTTCTGTGATTCCTCTGCGCTGACATCCATTTCCTTCTGCATAACATCATGATCAATATCCTTATTACTGTTTGGTTCACAAGTCTTCATTTCATTAAAGGCATTAGTTTTCAAAAATTCAATCACCTGGCTCAAATTTTCAGTGTCACTTGATGGTGTGTCCCTGCCTGCAACCTGGCTATTCTCATTGTTTACATCAACAATATTTCGTTCACTGTTTGTTACTTTAGTGTCACTTTCATCTTTCTTTACATCAAATTTACTGATAACATCACTGACTTCCACATCACATGAGTCGGCAGACCTATTCATTCCGTGGGACTCTGGAAGGACCAATTCCTTGTCTTCTGGAGACAAGATGATCGGGTGTCCAGGTAGATCAGCTGATGGTATTGATATTATTTCATTTCCAGAGATTGTGCTTGGTGGAATGTCCTCACCTCTTTTGTCAAGCACATGTATACTTTTTTTCTTTTCCTTTGAGGATGATGGTTTCTTTGGGTTTCCAGTGACTGTCTTTTCTTTCTGTAAAGCAATCTTTCTGGCTGTTTGTGTTTTAGCTACCCAGATAGGTGGCACTGCATTTGAAACAGCCTTGTCAGCTCTTTGATCAGATCTTGGAGAAGCAGATGGTCTTTCATTCAAATTAGACAGGAACACACCACGTGCCACTGTTTTCTGATCCTCTGAAGATTTGTTAATTACACTTTCTGAATTAGTTTGTGCTGCTGTGAAAGAAGGTTTATCAGATCTGCCTGAAGTGATGATGGTACTAGATATGGAACTTGTGTTTTCCACAGTCATTTTAGAGATTGGTAATGTTTGCTTCGAAGATGCAAATTCTTCATAATGGTCAGCTACTGCTTTTTGCTGACATGAACCGAGTTTTGAAATTGGGTGACTAATTTGGGCTGAAATCCCTCTACTCTGCCCTGTCACTGCCTTCTCTCTGGCATTTCTTTCAGCTGAATCTGAAATGACATCATGAACCACGTAAGAAGTTTTCGTAGCTGGTAATGAAGATGATACACCAGACCTGTGGTAATGTTTAAAGGCTGAGTCTGTACTGACAGGATCCTCTTTCATTTGTTTCAAACTAGTGAGATTCAAGGTTTTAGATTTATTTGAAAATGCCTCTTTATGACTGTCTTCAACCCATTCTGCTTTTGTAACAGTTAGAGGTGGGGAAAGAGGGGGTGAAGGTGGAATATTTGGTAACTGAGGATGAGGTTCACATTCCTCCTGCTGGAAGGCTACTGCATGACCTTTCTGGGTAAGAGATGCACTGTGCTGGTATTGCTGCAGATGGTGCTCCCAAGGTTGATATGTATACTGGGATTGTGGATTGGATTTTTGCACACTGGCATCCTGAAGATGATGTCTCTGTTGCTTGAGGATTTCACTGAGCCCACTAGCTACTGATGCTAACACTGTTGGGGCATTAATTGATTTGGCAGTATCTCTTTCCGGAATCATTTGAGGAGGACTTTTAGGTGGTTGACTTTGTCCTATATCACCTTGATTAGAGATATGGACTTGCTGCTCAAAAAGTTCAGCCTCCAACAACTTCTCTGGATCAGGTGTAGAGGAGACCAGTCGCTTATTGAATGGAGTGCTAACCTCTGGAAAGTCCAATCTGCCAGTCAGAGTTATATCTTCTGGAACTGGAATAAATGAAATGGTATAAAGCTTTAATTTAATAAAACAAGGTTTGCCATCATCATGTGCCATCAAAAGAGGGTGATGTAGACAGAATTTAAAGGGTAAATATGTGAGTGTGCATGAGAAAACCCGGCATAAGTCGGCAGAGCTGATTTTGAGAAAAACGGCTTTGAAGTGAAAATATGGGTCCGACACAAACTTCCAACTTGGCTGTTGTTTAGGGGACCGTGGCATGTTACAGGGTAAACTGTAGACGAGCAGTGAACACTACTCACTATGATCTCTATAAAGGCTTTGTAATTAGACTACGTTCTCCTAACAAGATCCAAAAACGTCCGACTTGGCTCTTGCTAGGGGACCGTGGCATGTTACAGGGTAAACTGTAGATGAACAGTGAACACTACTCACTATGATCTCTATAACTGCTTAGTTATAGTCTGTCGTCCAGAGACATAAAAGGTATCGACATCAATGCCTTCAAGACGGAAATGGCCAATGCTCTCGAGAACTTTGAAGGCGACATCACATCTTATAATAACACCCAGCAAGATCTACTACAGCGACATGCACCTATCAAGACCAGGTCAATCTCCAACAGACCGTTCGCTCCATGGTACACCCTAGATGTCAAAGCAGCCAAAGCAGAATGTCGCAAAGCAGAAAGGAAATGGTTAAAGACAGGTCTTACAGTCCACAAGGACATTTTCAAACACCAGAAGAACAAATGGAAATGTGTTATTAAACTTGCAAAAAAAGACTTCTATGTCACTAAACTTCAAAATTCTACATCTTGTAAGGAACTTTTTAGTATTTGTGATGAACTCACAGGGAAAAGAAAGGAAACACCTCTACCCACAATTTACGGGAACAATTTGTTGCCCAATGTTTTTGCTGATTATTTTGATAAAAAAGTTACAACTATCCGAGAAAATCTTGACAGTTTTGATGCCATTGATCATTTTGATGAGTTTCAGGGAAATCCTATAGACACTTTTGGTGTTGTGTCGAATGAATCTGTAAAATCTATCATCATGGCATCGCCATCAAAATGTTGTGACCTCGATCCTATTCCTACATTTTTGGTTAGATCTTGTATTGGTGAACTGGTTCCAACTATTACAAAAATAATATATATATATATATATATATAGCCTTTAGCGTCTTTACAGACGGTCTTAGCAGCTAGAATATTCACTTTCACTTTGACTGACAGCTTCTCTCGTGGCTTATTCTACCAATGTTTGACCCGAGAGTGCGATGGCAGTGATTGCAGGTCAGTCTTTTGGGTTCACTTTGGCGAGTGTTTTCATTCCGCCTCTGTCGTTTTGTCAGGTATGTTTCTTTTGCCTTGAAGTCTATTGCGAGCGTGCCACTGCGCAATTTTTGTCTCCATCTGCTTCGATCATTTGCAAGGTTCTCCCATTCATTGGGGTCGATGTTGAATGCTTTCATCGTGACCTTGCAAGTGTCTTTGAATCGCAGATGTGGCCTACCTCTGGGTCGGTTGCCAGTAGCAAGTTCCCCGTAGAGAATTTGTCTGGGGATGCGATCATTTTCCATACGGTGGAGATGTCCAAGCCACCGCAGTCTTTTTTTGCCCAGGAAAGCCTGAGTTGATGGAATGTTGGCTCGGCTCAGAACTTCGATATTTGAGATCCTGTCTTGCCACTTGATCTTGAGAATTTTGCGTAGGCAGCGCAGGTGGAAGGAGTTGAGGGATCTTTCATGTTTGGAGTAGGTGGTCCATGTCTCTGAGCCATACAGCAGGGTGCTTAGGACGCAAGTTTGGTACACGAGTACCTTTGTTTTGATGGTCAGCTTGCTATTGTTCCACACCCTTTTTGAGAGTTTGCCAAAAGCTGTGGCCGCCTTTCCTATTCTGGCATTTATTTCAGTTGTTATGTCTGTGCTACCACTGATGGTTGAGCCTAGGTAGCAGAATTTTCCCACTTGCTCCAGAGGAGAGCCATTCAGCATGATTGGGTTGGGGTTTCTCAAGCCTTGTGTCAAAACTACAGTTTTTGAGACACTGATCTTTAGCATGAATTTGTCACAGGCTTTGGCAAGGCTATTGATGAGAGCCTGGAGCGTGGTTTCATCGTGGGCCACGATTGCAGCATCATCTGCGAAGAGGAGCTCTTGTAACATAATATGCTCTGTACGAGATTTTGCTTTTAGTCTGGCAACATTAAAAATGGAGCCGTCCACTCTGGTGTTAATAAGTACTCCACCTGAACATTGACCAAAGGCATTCTTGAGTAGGGCTGCAAAATATATACCAAATAAGGTAGGAGCAAGAACACATCCCTGCTTCACACCGCTGTTTACAGCAAATGAATTGGATGTGCAGCCCTCAAAGTTGACACATGCCCTCATGTCAGTGTGGAAGGATGCAATAAGTTTTAGCAATGTTGGTGGACAGCCTATGGATTTAAGGACTGCATACAGGCCAGATCGGCTTACGGTGTCGAAAGCCTTTGTTAGGTCCACAAAGCATGTTATAAGCGGCCTGTTTTGTTCTTTACATTTTTCTTGGATTTGCCGAAGTGCAAATATCATGTCAATAGTTGATCGTTTGCTTCGAAAGCCACATTGTGTTTCTGGTAAGACTTTTTCCGCCAGTTGTTGAAGGCGGCAGAGGATGACGCGAGCAAAAGCCTTTCCAGTAATGCTGAGGAGGGATATGCCTCGATAGTTGTTGCAGTCGCCTTTGTCTCCTTTGTTCTTGTAAAGTGTGACAATTTTGGCGTCTCTCATATCATGTGGTATCACGCCTTCTTTCCAACACTGCAGTAACAGATTATACAGGTGTGGTAATAGTGGGCCTTTTAGGTCTTTTAATACCTCTGCAGGAATGTTGTCACTTCCTGTGGCTTTTCCAGCAGACAGGTGGTCGATTGCATTGGAAAGCTCGACTAAGGAAGGTTCAGCGTCAAGTTCGGCCATTATTGGCAGTTTTTGGAGGTGTTCCTCAAAATCTGGTGGAATATTTTTCTCAGTTGAATACAACAGAGAGTAATGCTCTACCCACCTATTCAGTTGTTCATTTTTATCTGTGATGGGTTCACCATTTACAGACTTAAGTGGGGCGCTCTTGGTGATGATTGGCCCAAGAGCTACTTTCATCTGACTAAAGGCGGTTTTCATATCTCCCTTTTCATTTGCCTCTTGTATGCTGTTACACAAGTCTGTCCAGTATTTGTTGGCGCAACGTCTTACCTCCAGCTGAAGTTTAGCTTTTGCATTTTTCAAACAAGTTTTTGTACTCTGATTGCAATTTTTGTTATACTCATTGAAAGCAGATTTCTTTTGCTCAATGAGAGGTAGGAGAATTTCGCTGTTCTGGGCTACCCAGTCGTTGTTTGAAACTTTATGCTGTCCAAAAGACTTGATGGCACAGTCATGAATTTTTGAACTGAGAGTGTTCCATCTTTCATCTACCGAGTCACATTGGGTGACATTATCCATGCTTTCAGCAAATAACTTTTCAAATGACTTTCTATTTGATTCATCTCTGATTGCTGTTACATTGATCTTAGGGATTGAAGGGGCTTTTGATCTGTATATTTTCTTGGCCGAAATTTTGATTTTGCTGACTACCAGTGCATGGTCGGTGTCACAGTCAGCACTGTGGAGGGAACGAGTTATTTTTATACAGCCCAAACTCTTCCTCCTTGAGAGAATAAGATCTAATTGATGCCAATGGCCAGACCTGGGATGGCGCCATGATGTTCTTTGGCATCTCTTAAGGTCAAAGTACGTGTTTGTAACACATAATGAGTTTACGGAGCATAGCTCCAGAAGGCGCTGCCCGTTTTCGTTGATGTTGCCAATGCCGAAGTGCCCAATGCACTTTGGCCATGCGGAGTGATCTGCTCCCACTCGAGCGTTAAAGTCACCCAGAATTAGCAGGCCTTCGGTGAGAGGGATGTTGTGGAGAGTCCTCTGCAATGCCTCGTAGAAAATGTCTTTGGTTTCGTCAGAGGACGTAAGTGTTGGGGCATAGACACAGATAATGTTGGTAAAACCAGACCGGGTGTTCAGTCTGACAAAAATAATAAACAACTCTATTTTAAGTGGGTCTGTCCCTGATTATTTTAAAACAGCCTGGGTAACACCACTTTTGAAAAAAACGACTCTTGATCAAAACATGTTGAAAAATTATAGACCCGTCTCAAACCTTCCTTTTCTTTCAAAAATCCTTGAAAAGGTGATATTACAACAACTAATGTGTCATTTGAGAAATAATGACCTGTTGGAACCATTTCAATCTGCTTACAGAAGTAACCACAGTACTGAAACTGCACTATTAAGAATCATGAATGACATATTAGTAAAGGCAGATTCTGGAAATATTACTCTGCTAAATTTGTTGGATCTATCAGCAGCGTTCGACACCATCGATCACGAAATCCTGCTCAGAGGGCTAGAAACATCGTTTGGAATCAGAGGGGTCGCCCTTAAATGGGTCGAATCTTACCTGTCAAATCGCCACCAATTTGTTGTAACCAACAAAATAAGATCTTTTTCTTATGCGCTTCAGTATGGCGTACCACAAGGCTCAGTGCTTGGTCCTATTTTGTTTACTATCTATACTATTCCACTTGTACATGAAATAAAGAAATTTAATTTACAATATCATTTTTATGCTGATGATACCCAGCTCTACAGTTCTGCCTTGCCATGCGATGTTGACAGCCTTCTGCAGCAGGCTGGAAACTGTATAACAGAAATTAAAAGCTGGATGAACCAAAACAAACTGGCACTAAATGAGGATAAAACTGAGGTTATTTTATTAGGCCGTGAGCGGGTTCTGCAAGAGGTGGACAGAACTGAGATGATAATTGGCACTAATTCAATAGAAATTTCAAAAAAAGTAAAAAACCTAGGGGTTTACATTGATTCAAATCTTTCTATGTCATCTCAGGTTAGTCACCTCATTCGTATTCTATACATGGAAATCTGGAAAATTGGTAAAATCAGACATCTTATTTCAACTGAAACTGCGGCTGTTTTAGTAAATTCTTTTGTACTTTCAAAGCTTGACTATTGCAACTCCCTTTTGGCTGGAATTTCACAAAAAAATATTAGAAAACTCCAAATTGCTCAAAACAATGCAGCGAGACTTGTTTTGAAGAAAAAGAAAAGAGATTCAGCACTGCCACTTCTGCAGAGTTTGCACTGGCTGCCAGTCGAGAAAAGAATAATGTACAAATTGTCATCCATTTGTCACAAATGTGTCAATAATACTGCTCCATCGTACCTAGTTGATTTAACTGATTACTATGTTCCATCTCGTCAACTAAGATCATCATCTGACACTACAAAATTGAAAGTACCTAAAATGAATCTGTCCACTGTAGGAGAAAAGTCCTTTTCATTTCTTGGCCCTACCATCTGGAACACTCTTCCAAAGACAACCAGGGAAATTAATGACATTGGTTCTTTCAAACGCCATCTGAAGACCCATTTCTTTCAGACAAACTAGGCTAGGTGTTTTTCGGCAGCAACAATAGTAAATATTTTTGAATTTCTTTTGTGTATGCGTGTGTGTGTAAGAGTTTGTTAAAGCGCCCAGAGCTTGTCATCGACGGGGTTGGGCGCTATATAAATGCAATATATTATTATTATTATTAGTTATTAGACTACGGTCTCCTAACAGCAGTCACTCCAATATTACTTGGTCAATTAGCTATTGCCACTTATAGGATTAAATGCCGTTTTCTCAAAATCTTGTTTTAGGACTTCAATTTATCAGAAATGTCTTGTCTTTTATTACATGTACAGAACTCAAAATGTCATGTTGCCGACTTATGCCGGGTTTTCCCATGCACACTCACATATATGACTTGTAAAACATGTCACAGAATAACTGAACCTAAAAGAAATGTGAAACAAGGAAATAACACAATGGTGTCCTTTCCACAGTCTACATACAAAATTTTTTACCATGAGGAAACATAATCTATGGTCCAATTTTCTTCTTTATAAAGAACATACCATCTACATCAGCAGTTGGAATGACTATTCCTGAAGCCTGGGCAGACTTAAGCCTCTCTGCCTGAATTTGCATTTGTGACATCACCTCTGTTTCTTGTGCCTTGACCATCTGGTTTCTCTGCGGCTCCTTCCTGATGCCATCAGCATGCCTTGGATCTGAAGGTGGTATAAAGGCAGAATTTCAGTATAGGTAAACTTGATCCAACTTCCATGAATGCTGACAATCAGTTTACATATTTCACAAATTTCCCTTCCTCATTAACTTAGGTTGCGGCAAGATCTGTCTACAGTTCTGTAGAAAATGTAGTTGAGAGATTTTCAGTTCAAATTTCATCCACACAGTTCCCTTCTCAATTAAAGGTTAGGGCAGGTTTCTTGATGACTGAATGATGCTGTGTCATTATCCAGCTAAATATGGTACCACTCAGCCTACCAGTCCAAAGTTTTATTTCTCAACACTCTGCTGGGTTATGTTGTTTTACACAATCAATTCAATAAACAATAGGTTCTCCTGATGTGCAAGGGCTCACAGTGACTGAATATGAGAAAAGGGATAAAAAGTCACAGTAGTAACCAGAACAGAGTGGAAGGATGGGATATTCTGTAAAGTTTGATAATAATGACATATACACGTTTTTTAAACTAGACCATGTGGAAAGAATGAAAACAGCAAATTGAAAAGAAAAAAAAAACCTATAAAAATTATCACAGTGGAGAAAACAAGCTTGTTGTAACTGGCAGATAAAAAACAAAGTGTCAAGTTTAATGCAGCCACAAACACTTCTGAGTACACAGAATGATTTTATTAGAAATCAACTTGCTTTTTGTCTTTGTTGCTTTTGTGCCTTCTGAAGCAGACGAATACATTGAAAAACCTGGTTTAGATCTTGGAGGACCTCGTCTGATGCTGTCACTCTTTGGAGGTATACCATGTTGCTTACTGGAGAGTAAAGCATATTTTTGTTCCTTTTAATACTTTGTTTCGGAAAGTTAATGCAAAACGTGTTAATTTTTCAGATTGGCAAACAGGAAAGACATGCCCTTGTGAGCAACCTCGGAAAAACTATTTCCAAAATTATATGTCGTTTCACTCCCACATTTTCTTAAAACATTTTATGCAACTACTCATGACTGAAAGATGAAATTTCAGTAATAACTGTCCAGCATAAAAGATGTACCAAAGTAAAAAGCAAAAGAGCAGAACCTTAAGTCTCCATTCACAGCCATATAACATACCAATCTTCATTTTCAGCTAAGGGAAGTGGGCAACCAAGTGTAGCAGATTGTAATGAAAATTAAAATTACTGACCTTTTTCCAATGCGACCATGGTCCACAGTTTTTCCAGCACGGTCTTTAGGAACCTGGCAAAAGAACAATGAGGATAACCTTGTTAAACATCACTGTGTTGGAGTATTTAAATTTTATGGATAAACAATAAAACATAAATATTTAAATACAAGTCTGGTTATTCATTTTTCACATCTACTTTGTCTTCTGTGTTATTAGCTTGCCTCTCATTCAGTTTTGCAAGGCAGTGTGTTCCCTACAAACAAATTCATGTAAAATTATATATCACAAGTTGTGGTTACTGATTACTTGTTAATCATCACCATAAATGGTGAATTTTTGGTTCTTGCATCATGAATATACTCACAAATTTTCAATTTGCCCCAAGAGCATTATCAGCATTACAGTTTTTGTTTGTTTGTTTTGTTTTGTTTTGTTTTTGTCCTATACACACGATTAAATACAAAATCACCACTTTCAAACACAGATCATTTTCAGATGACTGCAAACCTTTGCTGAAGAAGCCTGGTCCTGTTTTCTGCCCATGGTTTTAATAATTCAGTTTCAGGAACAGACCTCTTGGAGTAAATATAACATCATCTAGAAAACAAAAGTACATATTTTTGTTTGAACTGGTAGCCAAGATTATCATACTTTATCCTTGTAATATTCATGGCACAATGGTGGTATTTTGCTGAGCATGGCCTACCGATTCTCAACTCTCAGTATTTCACTGACAGCAAACAGAACTGAAATCTCCTTCAGATTTTTTGGTTCTCAATCCTGATTTGGTTCTTTGATCATACCTCAGTCCTCAAAAATAATAATAACAAGCATACTTTTAAATTTTTATTCAAATCATATTATTCTTTCCATATGAATACTAAACATATTCTAACACATTTGAATAATGATGAAAACCAAACTTGCTGTCTAAAACTATACCCCTAACTCAGTTCTGAATTCCTTTTACTTGTATGAAAAACAATGACAGCAGGCCTGACTAATTTAAGAGTCAAATATAAGCACAAACAGTAAAATGTACCCCTTGAGCTCACAGTGATAAAAGTCCATGGCTGCCTTGGCATTCAGTTGCCATCATATTGACATGTAAATATTTTAGTAGAAGCATCCCAATTTACTTTAATCTGAAAGTTTAATTAAAATGGCACACCACATTATCAATGTTTTGTAACTGATAGATGTACACATTTACACCCCTCAGCCTTTAAGGCTTGAAATGTAAATAAAGCCTGCTGCATGACGTATATGAATGACTGGTTGTTTGGGAATTAACCAACCTAGTCTTCACAAACAAAAACCATGTAGTGTACACTATCATCACTATCAGTAAATTTAGGCTGGTGGTGCAATGAGTCAAGTCTGTTTGACTCAGTGCTTGAGGTCTCTCCATCTGCCAGCTGACTCACGATAGTGTGAGTTTTGATGCTGTCGCGCTAGTGACACGGATTTGTTTTGCTCTCGCCATTGCAGGAGGCCCTGTTAAACTCCACAGACTATAATTCACACTAAAAGTGAGACAAAACAGACTTGACTCTGTGCACCACCTGCCTAAGTAGGTCTTTTGAAGTAAATCTACTGCTACCCAAGACGGTGCAATTCAAGCACTTCCGTCCGCCAAGCCAGGAGTTTCTAAAAATAGTCCGGTGCGTACAATCGTAAACGCAGGCATGCTGCCATTACATGTGGTTCATCGTTCGTGTTTCCTAATTCATTACTCTTGTTCCCTGGTTATCTCTACTCTTTTTCGTAAGATTAGAAGATGCACAGTTCTCCTTTGGTCTTATTAAGAACTTCATTCAAAGTTTGCAGTTTAATATACTCATTAATTTGCTTCAATCATGAAATTAATTCTTTGAATAGATGCTATATTGTACACTTCTTGGTAGTCTATTAACCCCATCTCATCCCATGGGATACAAAACGAAGAAAATATCACTGTTCATTTCATGCCACCATTAAATCTTTGCTAACCGAGCCATGACTGGGCACTCCATACATGCTCGGTCAGTCTAGCAGACAATGCACGCGGGGGAACTCCTCGCCTTTGTATTTAACGATCGATTGCACCGTCATGGCGTTGTGGGTCTTGGCTGCTACTACCAGCATCTGAGTCAGTACTGCTGAGACTGGAGGTGGATACCAGGTTGAAATTACCACCTTTGATTGGAAGACAAAAGGTTCCTTCAATGAATAAATAATCAGGCAATAATATCAATATTATATCCTTATGAAATAGTTGGGTAAAACAGCTCTGTTCAGAATGTACATACGATAAGAATGCCTGATCTTATATTGTATCATGCATTGAACATTGGAACGCCACTGCTCCTGCTCTGTTTATACATGATCGAGATTTCGTACTGGTAACAACTGAGGTTCATGCAAAACTATAAATCTGAAAAAAGAAAATAGAAACAAAACAAAATCAATTCTGATCACAGACGGGCACGTAAATCGATTTATTACATTCATGTTCTTAAAACATCTTTAAACTTCTGGTAATAATAATATATATATATATTTTCCTATGTTGCTGCATTCAAACCATTTGGGATAGTTGACACAGACAAGCATTCATTCCTGGACATAAACTGCGATGCTATTTGTTCCTAGTATACGTAAAATTACCAAACAAAAACATTGTTCCTTTTGCATTCACATTTTTTTTTTCTGTATTCCTAGCAAACAGCCTTTGCATAAGCGCCCATATATTTCTCTAACAAGATGTAACACAACACCCATCTACAAGTAGAAAACAACAAACACAATTTCAGATATGAAGAGAATTTAAAGAAAAAAAAGGGGGGGGGGAGAGAAAGAGAGAAGCCGGGGTGGGGTATGGATAGCTCAAATTTTTTTTATGTTCCTCTTGTGAAGTGACCACAGACCGTGGAAATGACTAAGCAACCGCATGGGAAGGTAATTTGCGAATAGCTTCCCTTGGAAAAGTCTCTGAGCAATCCGGGCATTTCCCCACTGGACACAAAATGGCGGCCGTCTGGAGGTAAAAACGAGGTTACTTCTAGCATCTTCTAAACATTAATTTTCACGCTGGTATCGGTAAAAAAAAAAGACTTTTAATGTTATACGCAAAATGGGTAAATGTTATGCTTTTGGTTTATAATCGAACATGATGTCCTGTCTATGCACCGAGTTTCTGAGGCCTTTCTAGATCGTGGCCACGGGGCCCTAACAAATGCTGACATCATTATTCATCATCTTGAAATTTTCGGATTTTCCCATCAAATCACAACTTGACAACTAGAGTCTAGATCTAGATCTAGATTTATAGCAATGTCATCATGCGTTGCGTTATAAAATGTCAAGGGTACTTGTTGATATGAGCCAAAATGAGCGAAGCTTCAAAGTGTTGCACTAAATCTATTTAGAGTCTATTACTCCCTAGTATTAAGTAGATTTAGACATCTAGATCTAGACCTAGATCTAGATCTAGTATTAGATATCTCTACTCTATGTAAATTGTAATGTAATGAATTCAAGAGACAAGATCTTTCGGTATCATACAATCAGTGATTCTGCATCTGGATCTCCAAGAATGGTGGTGAGTATGCCTGTATGGCAATGAAGCAAAGCATTGAGGTCCTTTGGTTTCTCAGGGGCCTCAGCATTTAATGCTGTTGACCCCGACCCAGCAGTCGGCACTACCGGATAAGTGCGGTCCCTATCTTGCCCGCGTTCCATCGTTCGAGCGAAAACAATAGCCTACATAGCTACCCCGGCGGCTTTCCCTGATATGTCAATCTGACTACTGCCCAGACGAACATCGGCCTACGGCCTCGATGATACAAACTGACTAGACCCTCACGTCGTTACATTTTCGGTTGTTCCCACCCCAACTTACCTAGGCTATATCAGTCGATTGTCAGACTGATATGTAATTATGTATTGTAATGTAACGACGTGAGGGTCTAGTTAGTTTGTATCATCGAGGCCGTAGGCCGATGTTCGTCTGGGCAGTAGTCAGATTGACATATCAGGGAAAGCCGCCGGGGTAGCTATGTATTGTTTTCGCTCGAACATCGCATTCGGAAGTCCTTCCGTTAACTAAGGAGGAAATGAAGTGGGCAAGATAGGGACCGCACTTATCCGGTAGTGCCCAGCAGTCTACTCTGAGTCTGAGGTCCTTTTGTTTCTGAAGCAAAGCACATGGTAGCCTAAAGACTGTTGTACATCATGATAAACTGCAACTGATTGTAAACCCAAAAGTAGAAAAGAGTTTCATACCACTCGTCTATCTGTCACTTAAACGTCCTGATCCCCAACTTTAAACCTAATTTTATCCCTAAACAGTAAACCTACCCTTAATCTTTCAATCAGAAGTCACAGATTTAAGGCTCATTATATTTAAAAATATTAAAATAAATTATAAGTACAGGGTAGGATAGATTTACAATATCCTGACAAGGTGGTCACTTTGTAGGCCTACAGAACTTTTTCCCAAAAGTATGCCATCCAGGAAGTTGTAATTCGCAAAATGTGTTCTGCATAAACCAGCCAAGTTACTGTCCAGCAAGGTATAAAAAAAATAATAGAAGTCTAGATCTAACACTTAGCAACATCATTCATCAGTTAAATTGTGGATGGGGACTTGGAGCAGAAGTATCTAGCCAGATAATGCGGGTAACTGGATTATGTGAAAAGCGAAACTGAGAGTAAGAAGCGAATGCCTTTCTCGAATATGCTGTTTGTAAACCATAAAAAAGAGCATGGTTTTGTGCGTGTTCACAGTTAGTATAAATAGAATACGATTAGATCTAGGAAAGCACTCAATACGATCCTTGTATGTCAGCCATGTTTTTTATTCCCCTGACGTCATCGTCACTAGGTGACGTCACTAGGTATTATTACACGTTGCCAGGAAATCACATAGGCCAAAAAGGAAATCAAATTGAAACATGTATGCCACAATGGCATACATGGTTGTTTTGTTCTTGATCAATTTCCTGTAATTGTCAGCACTGCATAGGCCTACTTATTTTGCCAACTTGAAGAGTAGGCTAAACGATAATCCCATCCTAAATGTACTTCAATTCTTGATCGTGATATATTTTGGGGCAAAGAAAAGTGGTCAGTATTACTATTGGCCGCGTTCTTTCTCACCGCTTTGGAGAGGTGCAAAACAACCGCCGTTCTTTCTCACCGCTTTGGAGAGGTGCAAAACAACTGCCGTTCTTTCTCACCGCTTTGAAGAGGTGCAAAACAACGTCGTTGTTGGCCGCGTTCTTTCTCACCGCTTTGGAGAGGTGCAAAACAACCGCCGTTCTTTCTCACCGCTTTGGCGAGGTGCAAAACAACCGCCGTTCTTTCTCGATGTTCATTTTGCTACAAATTCGATCCTCGAGTTTTCTGTTTCTGGATTTGTTTTTTCCTTCAAGCGTTTCGGAATTTGAGATTGAAAAACAAATGTATGTTGACTCTTCAAAGTCTTTCAACGCTCGTGAGAAGTCGTCAAAACTTGCAAACAAACCTCCAACCTTCATAACAAAACTGGTGAAATTTCAAGTGTTAAAATTGAGTATGCTGCCGTTCGCAAATGAATCAGTGCAGATTGACGTTTGACGAAATCAGCTAATCAAGTGCAGATGTGTGACTCTGTGTAAGCCTAGACTCCTTTGTATCGTTTATAAACCAGCGGGCGAAAGTGAAGTATAGTCACAACAGTGTGTTTGCGCATGCCGAAAAAGCGGTGTGAAAAAACCCTGGTTTTTATACACCGCTGAGAAGCGGTGCAAAAGGACAGTGCGATTACTATTACCCTTCAGCTGCTTGATTTTCACCATTCGGGCCATTGTGACTAATACATTGCATAATGCATGTTACACAATCTGAAGCCACCAGCTTTTATTTCAGTAGAAAAAAAAAAAAGGAAAACTAGAAAAATTGTAGCCTGAATGAAACAATAAACAAAAAAAACTTGAATTTGTAAGTCATGGAAGACAGGAAAGGCGAGTTGTTTGAGAGGTGAAAAGTTTGGAAGGATTATCATATGTCATGAGGTACACACTCTTAGTCCTAGTTAGGCACCTGTTTCAATTTCATGTTCTGTGTGTTAATCACCAAATTGGGCATTAACCCCTTGCCTGCCACACGGATTTCCACTCATACTTCTCATAGTCATAAGCCAGTGTGCAAAACGTGACAAACAGGCAAATCTAAAAAATTATACATCATAAATCCTATGCTTTCAAATTACACGCAAATGATGTAAATAAGTAGGGGAACTAACCAGAAAATGCAAAACAATGATTGTCAATCATAACTCAAGAAATGCATATATAGACTAGGCCCGGAACAGTTTGTTAATGATAAAAACATCTATCTAGAGGACTAACTCAAACCCAAGAGAAGGATGCTCTGGAAGTCACAGTCTTGCAGTGTCATTGCTGTGGACTACATGCTCCTCCATAAAATTTAAAATTTTCAGTACTTTGATATTTGGATAACTTAAAAAGAGTTTTGTTTTGTTTTGTTTTGTTTTTCCTCCACATTTAGGTATATCAGTTGAGCAGAAGCCCTCACATGAACAAAACCTGTTGATAAAGGGGGAGCCATATAATATAAAAAGTGAAAAGCTTAAATCATTGTTGTTGAAGACATCCATCGACATATCATTCACTACTTGTTCATCAAAACGAAGACGAAAGAGTGACCATTTTATTCATTTGTTGTCTTTGGCTGAGTTGTTCTCACCTTTTACATATTATGGTTTAAAATTTACCTAAACTGCTGTTACTGTTAGATCACAAGAAAGACACTTTTAAGCTAAGCTGAAGTTCAACAACAAATGATACTGTTACCTGCACAGAATTTGTGAGTAAACTTCAAGGAATCTATTTTATTTGTCCATTCACCTAATTATTTTCGGAGCTGCTAAATTCTTTCGCTCAATCCTTTGAAAACATAATCACTTACTGGGCTCGTATGTTCTAGAGCAGAATAGAACTTCGTAAACACTTTCAAGAGTTTTACATTATAACAAGAGGACAGCATCATAATGATGGTGGCGTTGGATTTTACAAAAAAATGAGTGTTTTGCTGGATGTGAAGAAATTTGATTTCAGAAATGTTACAAGTTGGATTTTCTTGCATTTCTTCTCTTTCACTTGCTGAGTGGGTAGCACACTTGCAACTGTATATCTTATGGCTGTATAGTTTCAAGCATAAAGGAAACTCCTACACGAATTGAACTCCTGTTTGGATCATTTAAGAATTATGTGAAATTATTCATTTTTCAACTGGATAATGAAGAATGACTTACATTGAGGCTGTCTGATTTGATTGATATCCATAGGAAGAACTGAATTACAGTTCAGATGTGACAATAGGTTAAAACGGGAATATTTCACGGCTCAAACCTATTCACTCATGAAATGTGTGAGGATTCTAAAGTGGAGACTTGCATACAAAGCAACCAGGGGACTGTTGATTTACTGTAGATGCAGTAATTTCTTTTAGATGAACCGCAATGTTTTATTTCAAAGAACCTAATGGACTGTTGATTTACTGTGTTTTTTTTTGTTGTTTTTTTTTACATGAGCTATGTGTTTTGTTTTTAAAAGCTGTGGCTATACTCCGGTCCCGGACTGACGAATAGCCAAATGCCTATACTCCAGTCCCGGACTTGTGTGTACATCGATCGCCAATGGCTACCCCAGCCCCTTTTCGCCTGATTAGTCAATCTGACTACCGCCCATTGATACAAACTGACTAGACCCTCACGCCCACCAGGTCCAACAAAACATGTAGATCTAGATAGATCTAGATCTATCAACATCCATGCCGCCATTTGAATGTTAGTTTTCTTACCCTAGCCTAACTTGGCTATGAAAGACAGCTTTTATTTGGTCCGGGACCGAGTATAGCCATTTGGCTATTCGTCGGGGGGACCGGAGTATAGTCACTCTGTTTGTTTAAATGAAACAAGTAATGCAGTTTTGATTTGCTGCACATTCGGGAGGACTTCCGAATGCGTTCCATAGCTTGACAAGTGCTTAGGCATTGTCAGATTCATATGTAACGATGTGAGGGTCTAGTCAGTTTGTATCATCGAGGCCGTAGGCCAATGTTCGTCTGGGCAGTAGTCAGATTGACATATCAGGGAAAGCCGCCGGGGTAGCTATGTATTGTTTTACACTTGGGCTATGGAACGCATTCGGAAGTCCTTCCGCACATTCTTTAAAAGAGCCACAGTTTTGTTTAAAAACAAGTACTTCAGATTTTATGTCATCAATTTTGCTTCATCTTTACATGAGTCCTCAAATTGGTCCAGCTGAGTGTCCTGAAATATAGGCTGGGAATATACTATGGTATTTGAGAGCAGTAGTAACATGGTGTCCAGGGAAGTCAGAAATACTCAAATAGGTTGGATTTTTGATGTTTGGTAGGAAATGTCAGATACTGGTCACCTAAGAACATGTTTAGTCGCAAAATGAAAATTAGGGGACAAAGTGCGCACAAATTGGGCCTACTCAAAAATGCCAACCAAGAAAAGTATGTTCGGAAATGAGAATAATATACATGGGTCAATGCCAAAAAGCTGTCATTATGCCTTTTTGTGATCATGTTATTTCAGTCATTTTTGCTCCGATTTGTGTTTTCTTTGTGCATGGTTATTCAAAATTGATCCAACAACCTGCATGAGCAAGATGATCACAGTTGTTGCTCTCGTTTTCTTCGAATTTGAATTTGATTTTGGAAAATGACTGATTTTTTACATTTTCAAAATGGACACATTGTATGGGACCTCAGAAAAACCAAAATAAAAGGGTCTTTTGTTTTATCTGTGGATTCTGGCAGGTATGTTTTGTTTAGAGTGATAAATGAAGATGACAATACTGAACAAAAAAAGTTTCTGCATGGGCATAGAAAGTGATAATCGCTAGTTTAAAAAAAAGTGGTTGGACGTTACTTGTGGTGTCACGCTTTTAATGAAAAAATAAGAGCCTACTGTGAAATACCTCAATGCAATAGCAGGTCAACCATGTGTTCCAATAACATGTTATCCTTCAAATAATGGGAATTGTTGCCTTTGGCTGGTCAGTTTTCAGCTGCAAAGGCTTCACAAAGAAAGTTTTAGAAATCATATACTTTGTAGTCACACCGTAACGTCCAGCCACATTGCAAGAATACAGTCATTTCATTTTCCCAGTCCATCTAAACAGGTCTTTTGTAGTTTCTAATTAGTCCTCATATGGGGAGCACATGGTGGTGTTTTCAATATGAAGGAATGCAACAACAAATCTCCAGAGAAATTGAAATTTTTGTCATCACACTATATTTAATAGTAACGTCCGACACGTTCCTCCGTCTGTTTGTAATGTCCAACATTTTTTTGGTCTATTTTTTGCCTGATTCTTGCTCTGATAAGTTTATTTGCAACAGGTTTCATAAAAATGCATTTTCCCAGTCCCAGCAATGAACACAGGGATGAAAAATGAGAAATCTGGCACTGTGAATAGCCACCATCACTAGAGTTTCTATAATCATGATGGCATTATCCTTGATTTTACTGCAATTAAATTCAAATTATCCTGGCTGTCAATGCTGACTGAAGTACTATGTCCATTGTATTGTCCCTGTATATTTAACAGGTAAATATTTGCTTAAAAATGGGGATTTACATTACTTTTCATGGTTGGTCATCCTGTAACGTCCAGCACAAAATAAAGAAATAAAGTCATCTAATTTCTGTAGTCCCAATAATAAATCCAAATTATCTTGGCTGCCATTGCTAACTAAAGTATTATGTCCATTGTATGGTCACTGTATATTTAACAAGTAAATATTTGCTTAAAAATGGGGAATTACATTACTTTTCATGGTTTGTCATCCTGTAACGTCCAACACAATATAAAGAAATAAAGTTATCTAATTTTTGTAGTCCCATCCAAATTATCCCGGCTATCAATGCAAACTGAAGTATTATGTCCATTGTATTGTCACTGTATATTTAACCATTAAATAATTGCTTAAAAATGGGGAATTACATTACTTTTCATTGTTTGTCATCCTGTAACGTCCAACACAAAATAAACAAATAAAGTTATCTAATTTTTATAGTAGCAATTATAAATCCAAATTAACAGCTAAAATTAGTAAATTTAAATCAAGTCTCGATAGTAGCAGTAGTGCATGATGAAATCTGTCCTCATTAACAACACTGTAAAAACTTTAATTTTGCCTTTTGTGGCAGACGTTACCGTGACTACAAAAGAGCAGCATTTTTTATGCATTAAGTGCACTCTTTTATACATTATTGAAACTTTTGGCCAACAATAATGATTTTAACACTCAATTACAGGTGAAATGTGCATTCTTTGCCATATTAGTGACTTTATTACTACTTTTCTTTCATCACAGTAATGTCCGACACATTTCACTTTCATGTGAAAATCATCCCATTTCACCAAATTAAGAACACTTACAGCCATAAAACTTATAAAATCGAAACAAAGATGGTTAAAGTGTCACAGAATGTGTCTCTTTTTCCCATTGTGTGTTGTGCATTTTTCAGTACCTCTGTCCATGTTTCTATTGGAGCTTTTTGGCACTGACCCACATAGTGATTCTGGTATGCAGATTGCCCTTTCCTTCTTCCAACCTCATGATTTTGAGCATTGTGTTGAGTGGGTTGATATTCCAATCCAGCAACATTTCTCATTTACAAATCTGTTGAAGTTTAGTGTATGGACTTGATGTGACAATTTTCAATAGGCCTAAGCATTTGCTTTGTTTACTAGCTGATCAAGATCTAGAGAGCCTAAATGTGTATCGCCATAGTTCTGGACTTGTAAGAAGGCGTTTGAAATTTTCTGCTATGGCTTTGGCGCTGGATTATTTTCAGTGGTTTTTGCATTTGAATTTGAAATTGCATGTGTTTATCTTTAGATCATTCAGTAGATATCTCATTTTCGACAGGACTGAGAGCAGGAAGATTATAGGTTTAAATGAATCGATTAGACTTAGATCTAAAATTAAAGCTTCGCTCTGTTAACATGGGGAAATGGTATTTTACTAATCCTGAATGGCTCACTCGCCCAATGTTTTTGCTTGGGCTTGTAGAATAATCAGATGATAAAATCAAATTTTTATGTAAATATGTGGGCAGATCTATATTTAAAAAAACAGCAAGGAAAAAAAATTCACTGCTGCGAGGAAGAAATGCCCAGACCTGAAAAAATTACACTTGAAAGATAGTTCTTTTTGCTACTATGTCTATTCCTTTGACATGAAAGCGAAGTATCGTAATTTTGTAATAAATAAAAATAGGCCTAAAAACATCGAATAATGCTTTCTCCTCAACAATGATGGCCTTCCTCCTGTCTTTGTTTTGTTTCGACTTTAGTACCATGCATGTCATAAAAAGTAACCATATCAAGCTTGGTGCGCAGTGTCCTGGCGCGCATGAGTTCTGAAGCAGGACTGCAGATTACTACTTTTATTGTAAGAGAGAGAGAGAGAGTAGGTCATCGAATAATGCTTTCTCCTCAACAATGGTTGCCTCCCTCCTGCCTTTGTTTTGTTTCGACTTTAAACTTCCGGTTGCATTCCAAAGTTTGAAGGCATGAGTTTCTGTGCCGTCTGCTTCATGCACGGTACGGGCCATGCGAGTGTTGCTGTGCCAGTTGTGAGTTGTTTTCTTCCTAGATCTACATAATCATTGTGCGTGTTGTTTGCAACCCGTTCTTTGAACGGGCCCTTACACTAGTGATAAATAAAAACACCAAAATTTTTTGTATAAGTTTTGTGTGCAGGCTTAAGCGTTAGGTCATTCGGGTACAGGAGCTGAAGATTCAGATGTCTACCCAGAAACATAAAACCACAAACCAGCAAATATTTTAAATGTAGAACGAAATCACTTTTCAATCTCATGAAAATGACAGAGCAGTCTAGTACATCTGTTAGTCTGGAGACACACCAGTTTCTTCTATTTCTTCACTCGTTCGTCTTCAAAAGTTTCTGACAGCAAAACATTTTTAATGACAGTGTAAAACTATACCGAAACAGGTATGATTTTTTAAGGTAAATTCCCTGGACACCCTGAATAATCACTGATCTTCAAACTTGCTGCCAGAGTCACATGATCTAAATGCACACTGTTTGAAAAAAAAAAAAAAAACCCTCGAGCCCGTTCACAACCAGTTATAGTAGTATTACATTGTTAGCAAGAAATATTTTAACATTACCTGAAGAGCTGATCATAACATGTCACAACCTTAAACAAGAATAACAGTGAGTTTCCTATAAATGAATGTTTTCTTCATTCATCATTGTTTCATTTCAGATTACTATCTTGATAGCAACATGAAAGTTGATCGCAGCAAGTTAAAAAAATCCTCTTCTGAGGTGGTAAGTAATTTTCCATCTCAGTTTGAAGTGTGTACTATACTATACAGTGAACTGTGAACATTTTAAGGGAGGTCCTCCGCCCGTCCGCGCCAATCAAGAAAACACACTAAAGAGGGGACTTTTGTATTTGTATTTGTATAACTCTTTAATCCCATTTGTGAAATTTGCCTTTGTGCCATTGCAGCCCAGTTATAACTAGAGCAGGCACGTCGTCGCCACAGTGCAGCGCCGGTCGGCAGTTGTTTTTTTTTTTTTTAAGGGGAAGGGGGGGGGGATGGTAGGGATGAATTTTATTTAATTTTGCCCAGGCAGCGGCCTCTTCGGCCTGCTCTTTTCGATTTCCAACTGCCAAGGTATCTTTAACGTGCGCAACATGCACATGGGCCCTCCGAATTTTTCGTCCTTATCCGAGAAGACTAGGTACTCGATCCTACTCCCCAATAGGATCAGGGACACGAAAATATGAGAAAAATCTCAAACTTCCAATATGCCTGCGCTGGCCGGGTTTTGAACCCGGGACCCTTGTCATGAGAGGCGAGCACCTTGCCTCTATACCACCTTGTCCCCACCTTTTGAGTGGGCTTATCAAAAGGTTGGGTTTAGTATTTGTATGGGACAAAAAAAGAAGAAAGAACGAACGAAAGCGCAGGTTGGGGGGTCTTCATCATATTATGTTTAACTTTTTCGTAAGTGGCGCGGACGGGGGGAAGACCTTCCCATTTTAATTCGCTTATTAGCATAGTTGTTGTGCCATTCAAAGATCAATGAAACACTAGACTGACTAGTAGATGGTCAAGATTTATTTTCTTTCATTCTACAGAGATTTAAACACCTTTGGATAAATTACCGCTTGGTCATAATGTAGCGCAGGTATTTATTTCATTTAATAATGTCATCACCAAGAGAGTTGCAGATTTTTATTTTCCTTGTATTTTGTGCAAAATTATTTTGTTGGAGTGGAATAATTTTACTTAGCCATAAAATGATTAATAAAACAATTGTATCATTAACTTGACCTTTGCATTTCAGCCTGCAGATTGCAAGGTTCTTATAGACAAACTGAAGGGCTTAACAGATGATGACCTTTACAAAGAACTTCGAGACATCAAAATATGGACTTATGGCAAGGTGAGATTGCAAGTTTATTGATATTTGAACAATTTTTTTCAGTTTTTTACTATATTTGAACAGAAACAGTACAGTTTATGCTTGAGAAGATAAATGAGTTTGTTAGTTATTGCAGATGATCTTCATCAGCAATGATTTTATGAGTAAAATTATTCTGTAAATTCAGTCATTGTTTAGATGCCATATTATTTGTGTGAACTGTTTAGATTAAATAGATTTTCCAGTGTTCCAAGAAAAAGTCACCCATTTTTTCTGAGAGTGCCAGTGACCTTATGGCCTGTTTCGTAATTTTGGAAATGACCACGGAAGCAATGAAATTTTCACTCTTCATGTATCTTCAGTAAGCTCACTGTTAAACATATGATTATAGCTTGAATCGAGCCACATTTGTTTGGGGGTGTATTTTTCATCAGAATGTGTGGAAGCACAATTAAGATAAAAGATAATAATTGCAAATCTTTGGGAACAAATTTATGAATATATAATTATAATTTATACTTACTCCCTCCAAAACAGTGTGAGTTATACCACTGGGCAGATGTATTGGATGTATTTGATGCCATTCTTGAGAAGTCATGTGCAAAAGAAAATGAAAAGAAATGGACACTCCATTGTGACTTACCAGGGAGTGAGCAGGTGATACTAAGTTTTATTGTAACATCCTCGTTTACTTTAGAAATACATTGAATTTGTGCCAGGATGTTGAAATGAGGTCCAGAAGTAGTTTTGAGTAAAACTGAGCCAAAGCTTCAAGTGGACTGGAAATGGAAAATTTTGTCAAAGATTTGGTAACAAACAGCTGTTTTTTCAGTAAGAAGAACACTGGCATGGAGATGGTAATTCAGAGATGCAGATATATTGTGGTTTATTATGTGTACATATGTATATAATATAAATATGTAAGTGTTTGGATACCATCTATTCAGATTTCTTGTGGTAAAAATACATTTACAATGGTGTAGTATTGTTACACATGTTGTCACATGGTATTTGATTAATCAGGTCATATTTTACCAGGTACTTGAAGTCAAGGCTCATAATAAAGTTGTGATTTTTGAAGGTCACATCATTTACTACTATTCTGGTCTAATTTCAGCTCAAGAAGTTGCTGCTGGAAATCCTTCGATTCACTGCACTTCTTATTGAGCACAGTTTCTCTCGCCACCTCTACAATTCCATGGATCACTTAACAACATTACTGACATCATGTGACATGAGCACAGTCCTGTATGTGCTAAATTTACTTTATGTCTTCAGGTATGTAGAATTTAAAATTTCTTCAGGAGTACCATATGATTATGAGTACAGTACACCTCGAATCCAACGAACTCGGACTCAAAGAACACCTTCCATTCAACTAACAGAAAAATCCCTGTTTTTTTCCTTCACTGACTTTATTAAATATCTTTTACCGAACGAACTAATCTCAGACCCACCCTCGGTTCCAACGAACCAGAAGTGTAAGCAAGCTCACAATAAGTTGCTTGTCTACCTAGAAATCTAGTTGAAATTCGAAATTCAAAAGGTCTGCCGTCGGCTGACAAGAAATAAATAAGTATACCATAGGCTATATTATCATAGCCAGACCTCCGGTTGAGCGGACTGATTTGACGTGTTACTACTGTTACGCAAAAACCTATAATCTAGATCAAGGTCGAGCATGTCTCCTACATTTGTACCAATAATCATTGTACTAGATCAACCCGATGACTGAGGCTTTAGTTTACAAAGGCCTCAGATTGTTCTACTTTTTTTTTTAGTTTTCCGGCATCAATATCATTGGCATAGCCGGATTTCACTTCATTCAGTCCAATAAACGGTACTTATAGCAAGTGTGAGTGAGGCCTATAATAATAGGTCTGATGCATCTATTATAACCACGGGGGCCGTAAGCAGTGCGAGTCAAGCAACGGCATACTGCCAAAGCCTTGTTTTCATGTGTACGGAAACGAAAACGGCAAACCTCCATTAAGTACGTGTACATGTTACTTGATGGGTTTTTGACATTTCCGTTGCTGTTTCCATTTCTGTTTCCGTACAAAGGAAAACTCAGCTTAGCGGTGTTGAATTGAAAGGAAGACTACACGATCTATTTTATTGGCTCAAGAGGCACAAATAATATTAATAAACACGCACAAAGCAGTAGTTACATGTATTGTCCGTTGTGTGTTTGTGATAGGTTTTACAAACTTATTGGAGAAATTTTTCCCACATTCAAAATTAAATAGGAAATAATATCAGGGTTCGTAGTGGACCTTGAAAACCTGGAAAAACCTTCAAAAACAAAAATCGTTTTTCAAGGTCTTGAAAAGCCTGGAAAACAGAGCACAACCTTGAATAACCTTTAAAAAAAAAAAATAGATCGAATTGAAAAAACAAAAACATGGGCCTAGGCGCTCGGCCTAATGCAGACCTCCCAAGTCTCCCCGTTTTCATGATAAAACCCCGCCCTCTCCATGTTCCTTTGAAATCTCACCGTTTTGGGGAAAAAGAGAAAGAAAAAAAAAACCAAGTGAAGTTTTGCCGATTACACGAAAATTACTGATTAAGCTTTTTCATAGTGCGGTTTGGCTGATACAGTTGTATGTATTTTTCTTTGAGGAGCGTGGAACGTGCCCACTCAGTTGGGGGGTAGGGAGGGTTGGGTAGGAACTAAGGTGGAGGGGACCTGCCTGGCTGCAATGCCCATTCAGTCGTTTTCGAGAACACTTTCGAGACTAGACGGTGCCGGCATGTCTAGGGAACACACTATTCACTTTGATGTCCACCGGACGAGTGGGGGAGTGAAGGTGGGATGGAGAGGTCTGCTTAATTAACTGGGTCGGCAAGGCCAGTGCATATTTGAATTTTTTTTAAAAATCCAGTTTTTGGGAATATTTGGGACGAAGGATTATAGAGGGCACTTTTGGAGGCAAGTGATGGCCAGTTAGGACAACTGTTGCGCCCTGTGAGCATTATTATGTGTACAGTAGTACATGTAGTATACGGGGGGGGGGGGGATGAGCTGAGGAGAATCGGCCTGACCACCCAGCCTAGGCTTATTTTACGTAGATTCATAGACCTATGGAGGCTTGAATAATCAAGTGTCGGTATAATACATTAGTGTAACATTTTTACCCACATTTTCAGTACTTGCCAGGCCCATAAAATGAATCAATATCAGAAAAATGGGATAAATGGCAGTGAATCATCTTAAAGCAGTTTGTCAATAAAAAGTACAGAGTCTGGTACATTGAATTTTGAAAAAGAAAAATGTAGAATTTCAGATTATTCAGATGTCACAGTGACACATTGAAATTCTAATATCCAGTAGTCATAGACCGGCAGGTTTATTTAATTTGCTGTTACCGCCAAGGATACTGCTGAGATGTTCAGAAGTTTTATCTGGTGAAAAGAGAACACTTCCAAAGAAAAGAAAATAGCTTTTTTGTGATGTTAAGACCATCCCACAGATTCTCAATTTATCTGATTGTAATTAATCTGCCATTAAAGCAACAGGAGGACTATCTCCTCCTTGTTTTAGCAACTCTAGTGCCCAAAAGATGAAGCAAACTTTCTGATTATGGCCTTGAATTACTAAGTTAGACTGACCAGACTGCTTAGATTCAGCATGAAAATTGTCCGTATGGTTTCTTCAGCCATGTCCAAAATGTTTTACATATCTATTGAGGTCTTGCAAACTTAGAATGGCAAGTTTGAGGGTAGCATTATATTAATGGGGAAGGGGGGATTTGAATGCAACACTTTTACATGTATAAAAAAATATATTTATAGGGTGGTTGTATTTAATTTTCTTTTGTGTATGTGTCGAGTTTCTAAGAGGTTGCGGTAATCTCCCTGCTTTTTGTGAAATCTCCCCACTTTTTTAACCAAATCTCCTCACATCCTGCTTGTACTAGTTGGGAGATCTGCTAACGGAGACGGCTGTGTAGTCGCACGGGTTTTTACGGGCATAAGTGATTCATGGACATGCGTAGTTTTTGTCGCGGCATTTTGTGGCCTTGAAAATGAAAAAGTTGACCTTGAAAAACCTTGAAAAAACCTTGAATTTTCTCATCAAAGTCTGCTATGAACCATGTAATATTCATCTTATACTATAGAACAAAAACTGCTGTAGTCACACACATTTTATATGAACTACGAAGGTTATGGGTGTGCACAAATAAATACGTAGTAACCATGGTACATTATTGTGACATGTAAAGGAGGGGGAAGGGGCGGCAGCCGATGAACAGCCGCCGCATGGGAGAACATGATACGGGATCAAAGAGACAAAGCCGCCGGAACTTGGATAGTGGGTGAGAAGGGTAAAGAGTGGTTGTAGGCCTATAGACAAGCAATGCGGGGCAGAGGGAAGGTTGTGGATAGAGGGAGGATTGGCTTGTGTAGAATTAACACAGCGCGAGTGAGAAGATTGTAGCTAGATCTAGATCTTATTTCATACACTGAAGGACACTGCTAGTGAAAGCATCTCAGGCATTTATAGTTTTACATAAAGTACAAATTTGCGAATCACAATTTTCACCTGTAAAGACATGGCATCTTCAAGTCCAGTCACTGGTATCAAGAGAAAATGTCTCTCACTTCAGACTAAATTAAAAATTATCGAGGAAGTCGAAAGGGGACACAGAACCAAGGCTGGCATCTGCAGAGAATATGGCATTCCAAAAATGACCGAACTGGTCTGTTGAGTCCGAGGTGTACTGTATGAGGTACAGAGCTTTAGCCAGGCACCTATTTCATGTTATGAATAGTAATCACTGAACTGCACATTTGACTATGTAAATATCCGTTACAGGAGTTGGGGGGGGGGGGGGGGGTCACTCTCTCCCCCCTCCTCAAACCATGCACATGGATACTGCTAAATTTGAAAAAAAATTTCTCACCATCATTAATCCCTGTGCTGTCAATTGTTATGTCTGACAAAAAAAGTTTAAATGCGAAAAGAGCCATTGCCGGAAAACGACGATTATCGGAAATTCACAAGTTGGCGCTTTCAATCTTCCACCCTGGGTACTTTTCGTTGTGTAGGTCTATTCCACCCCACGGTCTGTCAGTTCAGCTCTTTCCTTTGCATTTGAGTGTTAGATCCAGCACCCGCAAAGAGAGATAACATGATGAAACGTCAAGTGTGATCGTTTTTAGAGCCTCATGGGTGATTTTCTGTTGGACTTATTCAGGTGAAGCCTGTGAGATGAAATTTCAAGGTAGAGTTAGTGATAATAGTCTAATTTTCACGGCATCCTTCAAATAAAAGTAGAGAACTAGACTCTAGACCTGGGTCTACACTAAGTCTAGTGTCAAGAATAGATTTAATTCATAAATGTTTCCACTGACTAAATTTTTGTGAGAGAGCAATGAGTAATTTTTACAAACGTAATTATTGTGCGAGCCAGCATAACTTGGTCTCGTAAACAATTTGTTTTGAACAGTTTTTTTTATAATAGATAGACAGAAGGTGTGGGGAAGGATAGACGGACAGCGTAGGTGTGCATGACTGAGCACTTGTTATATCTCGTGTTTTGAACTAGGTTTAGTAGAGAGGGAAGGGGTGAGTAGGAATTAAATGTTATTGAGACGTCTGTTGACGTACAGAAAATCCGTGATCCAGAGTAAAAGCTCGGGGTTTTGAACATGTTAAGAATTTATTGCTATAAAATTACATTTTATTGTCTTGAGTGATTCGACCTTTGATGTCGACCCAAGGTCGTTGCGTAGGGCTGTTACTTAAAATAACTCAGTTCGGCAGCTGAGCTAGAAGTGGTTGCACCAATTACAATCCAGGAATTAGACGGTAAGCTGCAGATGCAGTCCAGTATTTAAGGCCATACAGAACTTAGTTCTGGGCCACATGTAGACAATCCATTTACGAGGTGGACGGCGAGCTCTCAGCCAGATGAGAAGTCATAGAGACGCAGCGATTGAGCTGATATGTGCAGTGATGGAGCATTGCCAGAAATCTACGCTCCTGAGCCCAAGCCTACTTGTTTGAGCATTAAACCCACAGCGCTAATATCAACAGCCCTCACAATGTGAGGGCCGAATGGTGAGCTAAAGATTTTAATTCCATGCTGAATTTACAGCCACCTACACATGTAGACTGTTGACCAGTACTGCCAGACCACATGCATTTCCCGCGACCACGTGTGAACTACACCAGAGCGCGCCTGGCAGAGACGCTATATAAATATGTTTTAGTATGAAGAGAGATAGAACTTTAAACCTTACAGGATCCGTCGCCCTCAGGCGCGGATTCTTTTGAATGTAAATTTATTGTGACTTAGATAACTTCATATTACATTGCCTTAAGTACTTCATAGTTGCTCCTCAGCTTAGCTGAGCATTTTCAGTTGCTATTGTATTCGTTATCTATTGTATCTTTTATCTTTGAATTTGTTAGATATATAAACTTTACAGTCTGTTACTCAAATTGATTTATTTAGTTTTTAGAGTGAAAGTTGTTAATTGTTGTTTTTTTTTGTGCTCGTGTGATTGGGAAGCGGACCTCTCGATCTATATTCCCCAAAATCCCGATCCGCGACATCTAGACCCAGGTATAAAGAATCTTTGTCAACATGGTGCAATGTCAGAATCACGTTTTTCAAAATGTACTTATGTAGCTCAGAACTAGAAAAGAAATTGAAAAAGATCACATCCAGCCTATAGGCTACACATTTCTTTTCTATTTCATTCAGGATGAATTATGACTTGGTAGGTTAAAGATTTTCAGCTGTGTTAATTAGAAAATATGCATTGGACTTGAATTAGATCTACATTGTTAAAAAAATGAGGGGGTGGGGGTAGGATTACTAAACAAAGTTAGATCTACCTTTCAATAGGTACGGATTAGTTCAAGAGAATATTTGGATAAAGATACAAGTAAAAAGATTTTATGTTTTGGTGAGCATTTAACCTTGCAGTGTAGCCTATCCAGATCTAAGATGGTGTGGTGTTAAGAGACAAGAAAAATGACTTCCGATCAAGATTACACCTTATGTCATTCATGCTTGATGGTACTATTATAATGATGTGTCTTTATGTATTATTGAGTCATCTTTTACATTCGCGCATGACGCACGTGACACTAGCTGGGAAAATTTTAGGAATTTCTTTATGGACTGCTTCCGTCCCTGATCATTGTAATATCCTTGTTATATTGAAACTCCTCCAATTTTTTGCGTGGAGTAAAAAGGAAATTTTGTCAGGATAGAAACTTGTCCGGAAATGTGGTGCTGTATCTGCGCAAATCTCACAGTCTGCACTATTTGACAATCCTTTTAATGTGGTTGGGCACATCAGAATAATCCTTGAGGAAACTGTTCAAAGTGTTTTTTATCATGTTATTCTGCTGTGATCAAGTGTAACATCTACAGGTGTAATTTGAATTTATTAATTTGGGATTATGTTGTTTTCACTGGCAGACATGAACCATATATGCTTTGCAGAATTTGTAGATATTTTCCTGCATTTTTCATTACTTCTCTCTATAGAATGAAAACGTGACTAATCGAACTGTAAAGGATTTTCATCAGTGATGGATTAATGAAATCTCAGATTATGCCCTTGTTAAATTTATTGTCGTCTTGGCGAGAGCAAGTAAAGTTCTTCCACCTCAAGAAGCTAATCTTCTTCTTGTCATTTCCCATATCATTAAAGTGTGGTACATCTTGGTATGTGCGGTAGTTTCAGCTGCTGTGTTTCAGACTTCCTACTTCCTCACAGGGCTGTTGAGTGGCTGATTTTTCCCTGCATTATCTGTGCTGGATGTAGGTATTTTAAAGTGGTGTTTTTTATTTTTCATACACTATCAGCAAACGTTCCAACTTCATCTCCCGCATGAGTACAGAAAAGAAACAGGGACTTACTCAGAGGCTGATTCATCTTGCAGAGGTTAGTTTGTATATTGTCTTGTTGGAAGTATCTTCTGTTTTAGAAAGTTATCAGTCTGTTGGAAATGGCTGAAACTGAGGTGATTGTTTAGACATTTAGAGAAAGGATCTGTTAAAATCCGTAGTGAATAGTCTGTAGTCAGGAATGAGGATGGAGCTTTACTGAGTGTGGGGTTTTATTTAGCTTTTGTGTAGATATGGTTATCAAACATTGTAAATTTGTCTTTACTCGAAATCCATGATAATTGATCACTGTGGTCACCGTTGAAAATAACTAAAGTAAGAAATGTTTGTGCGTAAAATGCCAATCACAGATTTGAAAAAAAAAATTAAAAAAAATTGACTTTATTGCATGTATTTTTAAATTTGTACAATCTTGTGTAGAGGTGCTTGAAACAGAAGTAAATGAACTTAATCTGGATAAAGGTGATCATGGAGACGATAACGGTTTTTGACACTTTATAATGCTGTTTGCAAATTGCACAGAACATTGCATCATGAAGAACATCATTTAATCTTTATATTTCAGAGCTGGGGAGGAAAGGAAAATGGTTTTGGATTAGCTGAATGCTGTCAGGATCTGCCCCCAGGGGTAAGGTTGCATGTGATGTTTCATTTACATGTGTGAGCGCTACTGATGTGTTTCATATGCCGCAGAATGTTATAGTGTTTCATATGCTACAGAGTACTGGTTCTTATGACATTGTGCTTGAAGATGAACAATAGGGTATCAAAGAAGGAAATTGTAAAAGAGTGACAAGTTGGAGACCATCTATAGAAGTGTTTTTATGTGGTAATCTAAATGATTTTGACATGGTATTTTCAACTTTCAGGTTGTATAGATTTATTTAAATTTTTTTTTTTTTTGAAAGATTGAAAAATCCTAAATCTTCATTCACTTTAAAATATAGAAATTAGACTATTTGATTTTTTTTTGTTTTGTTTTTGCTAAAAACTGGAAATGGTATAATACCTGCACGTTACCTTAGATCCATACTCCGGATGTGTAAGTGATGCAAACATAGCAGGGTCTGCTCTGACAAGCTGTGGTTTCATCCATCATCCAAACAACCTTACCGGCTGTTCATGGAGTGTGCTTGAGTCATTGGCGTGCCACAGTATCATACCTCTTTGTTGTAGGTTTTTATGCTCAGTGTGGAGGATGTGCTCTTTATCTTCTCCATTTACACCTTGCTGCCTGCACATAGGGACACAATATTTAAGCACCAAACCCATCACAGTGCTCCCTGATGCCATTTAGTAATTAGTAAGCAAGGTGCACCGCACAAATGTGCTGTGTTAGGGAAAATTGCTTATCCAGTACTGATGTTGTGGACAGTGTTATCTTGTTTCTTTGGCATGTTGAAGAAGTGTGTGAAAACAATAGCTCATCATTCTGCAGCTGCTGATACAGTATCAGATAAGTTAGGTTAGGCCTTCAATATCATTTTACTCAGCTCACTTGGCTGTGGCCTAGTTGGGGAATTCACGAGGAGGAGCAGTAGTACTTGTTTGCTGAATTCTGTACTGTCCATTTGTAAAATAACTTTGTAATCGCATTCCACATGTGAGTCCATTGCAGCTGTTACTCATGAGACTTCTTGGAAGGTTGCATTGCTTTAAGCACTTCTGAACTATCTTATTATTCCCTTGTCACACTGTTGTGTATATATGTGAGAAATTCAGTTTAATTGTTTATGAATTCTCCAGTGAGGAGAGTGGGTCATTATTTTCAGGCAGCAAAGTTTCTGTTGTGGGTGCTAGTGTTTTTTGCTTTCATTTGACACTTTATACATAAATTTTTAGCTGCAGATCATTTTTTTTCTTTTTTCAATGAATCCATTTTTCATTTTAAACTGACTTCACTATCCAGTGGCTGATTTCTGCGGTGAACTCAGAACCCTCTGACAAAGTTCACTTGATAGGTTCACCATTCTGGATTGTATGCATACATCATGATGGCGATGCCCGAATTATATTTACTGACTTTTTTCACTTTCATTTCCTACAGAGCTTTCCAGCAAGTGCCACAACATTGCACTTTGAATTTTACACTGAAGGGAAAGAAGACAAAATGAACAAAAAACTGCACCCTGTAAGTAAAGGCTTTTGTCGTTTCTTTTTTATTAATTATGATTGTTAACTAAATGAAACCAAACATTAATACTGGAACTTTGTTAGTGTTTATTTTCCCTTATTGATGCATGTATTCTTGTTAGATCTAGATGAAGACTTGCCTGTTGTTACTTTCTAGTAATACTATAAATTGGTCTCTTCCTTTCTGCTGAATTGTATCTACATCTGGATAACAATCTAGCATCAGCTAGAGAGGTGTGGCAGGTTGAAGACCATCTATAGAAATGTTTTTTATGATAATCTAAATAATTTTGACTTTTTATATTTTTTTAACTTCCAGGTCGCACAAATTTTTTTAAGGAATGAAAATTTTAGATTCTCATAAAGCTTAAAATACAGAAATTGTGACGACCCCCCCCCCCCCCCCCACCCCACCCTTCTAAAACATGATATGGAAATGATATCATAACCTGCACAGTCATTATCTTAGATCCATACTCCTTATGTGTAAGTGATGCAAACGTAGCAGAGTCTGCTCTGACAAACTGTGGTTCCATCCATCATCCAAACAATCTTATCAATATCATTGGTTGTTCGTAGTGTGTGCTTGCGTCATTGGTGTGCCACAGTATCATACTTCTTTGTTGTGGGTTTTTGTGCACAGTGTGGGGGATGTGCTCTTTATCCTCCCTGTTTACACCTTGCTGCCTGCACATAGGGACAAAACTGATAGACCCCTAGGTTGTGCATTAGTAATCATGAACATCCAAATCACTGCCAACAGTGTTAGAATAATATTTATCAACTTCTTCAGCCTCTAAAAGTAGTTTATGCTGATGGCATAACCACTTGAACACTGACTTAAAATCAAGGGTGGTATTGAGAATGGTAGATAAAATTGAGGATTCTCAGCCTATGATATATGTCAGAGAAACAGTTGTATCTTGAAAACTTTTGGATAAAAAGTCATAAAGTTGTACATTTTCTGAAACTAAAGACCACTGGCTACATTCTAATGTTGAAATTGAGCATATGTGTGTGAAATTATGGGATATCTCAGGGGACAGAATGAAAAAAAAAAAGATTTTTTCAGTTACCATGAAACATTGTTTTCCACCAATATTCCACACACAAGCAGCCATGTATGCTTTTCATGCCACTTACACACCACTTAAAAGACATACGGTACAAACAAACCTCACAAAAATGCCCACTACAAGGGATAATTTACCTTCCTCACTATCTGAATTTGAGGGAGAAATTTCCTCCTCACTTGTATCACGTTGTTCTGCTTCTGAATCGCTCATTTTCGCAACAGCATCGGCAAAATCTACCTAAAACGGCCGAAGATTGTCTTTCCGGTGAATGGCGGTTGCTAGCAGTTGTTTACCGGTACTTTGCCAGGTTTCGTAGCAACTTCAGTGAAGCCACATATTCATGTCGGCATCGCATATTACGTTGAGGACGACATCGTCTGCATTGTGCCCTAATGGTTAACTGGCTTTAATCTGAACCAATAGACGGCTCAGATTCATGAATCCTGCTTTGGAAAAAAATCGTGGGCAATTCAAAAAATAGTTCAAAACACATCAAATACATGTCAACAAAAATTCCATTGGCATATGGGACCATTTTAGAGTAAACGGGAATAATGTCCCTTTGACTTCCTACATTTTACGAGGTCATGATGATCAGTTAAAAAGAGCCTACTTGTGTCTGCACGATATTGTGCCCACAGTAGTAAAGCCATATATTTTAGCGGTGCAATACTGTGGCTTTGCTTTAGGTGTTAACCCGGCAAATTTACTATGTGTTTTTTTTCTTTGTAGGTGCTGTTTTAAAATTAAATTTAAGAAAAGAATTTGTGAAATTATGTATTGTGTCCTTTCAGGGAACAACCACTGTGATTCAGGGTATCCATATGGAAAATGTGGATAAGACAGGACGCATGCCATCACAGATTATGGAAGGCATACTTGATGAATATGATGTGCCGGAGGAAAAACAGGTGAATTTGCCAATCAGTTTTCATGGTTTAGTAAATATAAATTTAGAAGACTGGTGCTATAGCCTGAAGATCGATGTAGTGGAGGGATTGTCTTATTTTTGAATGTTCTGTGTTGCCACTTAACAAATCAGCATCATAAGTCTCATTGCAAGATGCATGTAATTACCATACTCATGCCAGCGATTAGTTCTGTTCCTCCTATGTGATATTTGATTTTTTTGTGAAGTTGTTAATAACTTTTAAAAAGAGTAGTGTTTTGGATTTTGTGAAAATTGTATTCTCATCAGGTGCTCCTGTTCACTCACATTCGATTGGCTTGCCTGTTCTCCAATTATGAAGCGAGAGTACACTGTGTACAGGCACGACTGCAGGCCATTTCTATCTTGGGTCAGTAGGCTTATTTTTTTAACTTTGGTTATTAGCAACTTTATGGTGTAGAAGCTTGTAGCAAGGAAGTAGACTTCCTGTACAGAAACATTTTAAAAGTTTGCAAATGAAATGCTGACGTTAGTTAGGGATGCTGTTTTTCTGTAATTTTACACTTGTAGAAAAAACGTGAGTCTGAAAATCATTGACCGTTCTGTTAGAAAGTTATGTTCACATGTTCCGGGGTTTAACTGCATCTCCAAGGTTGGAAAGTTTGCAGTTAAAATTTTTGCTGTTCAGTCTTCCCCGGTGAATGTTTTAGAAAGCATTTTTCTGTTTGCTGGCAGATCCAAGCACCAGGAGGCTGTGTCAAACTCAAATCTATATCGATGGCTGGAAAAATCCGGAGACATCTAGAATTTTAAATGTGATTATCCTCAACATTCTATATTGTTTAGATTGGCTTTTGTGATGAAAGTTTTACCAATATAAATATGTATTGATGTATACCTCTGCTTAATTTCCAGTCTACTCAAGTGCAATACAAGACAACATGAATGTCATTCTGTACCCAGGACTAATTGAGGAACTGGTAGACATTGTTGAAATCAAGGACTCCGAACTTGTCGTAAGTCGGTTGTTATGTGTCTTACTATATTTCTGGCTTCTTTGATGTAACCAGAGCCATGCAACTTTGCGTTTGTTCATTAATAGATTAAAATTTATACATATCATCCTCCCACCAGCAACAACAAAAAATTTATTATTCATTATTAAATATATATTATTATTAATAAATATTCAAATATTATTTGAGTTATGAGTTGTGAACTGAGCTGTGAACTGTTGTGAGTTGTGAACTGCGCCTAACAGGCTGCGTTACAATTTGCTCCGAGATAGAGAGAGGTAGAGAGAGAGTGAGCGAGACAGGGAGAGCGGGAAGAAGCAATGTAGTGTGTTGAGCGCTTCGCAGGCGCTCCATTCTGCTCTGTGGTTGACATGTTGCTTCTATAAAGCGCATAGAGCATTTTAAATGGATGTGCGCTATATGGGTCAATGCCAAAAAGCTCTCTTTTTCACATATGCCTTTTTGTGATCGTGTTATTTCAGGCATTTTTGCCCCGATTTGTGTTTTCTTTGTGCATGGTTATTCAAAATTGATCCAACAACCTGCATGAGCAAGATGATCACAGTTGTTTCTCTCGTTTTCTTCGAATTTGAATTTGATTTTGGAAAATGACTGATTTTTTACATTTTCAAAATGGACACATTGTATGGGACCTCAGAAAAACCAAAATAAAAGGGTCTTTTGTTTTATCTGTGGATTCTGGCAGGTATGTTTTGTTTAGAGTGATAAATGAAGATGACAATACTGAACAAAAAAAGTTTCTGCATGGGCTTAGTAAGTGATAATTGCTAGTTTTTAAAAAAGTGGCTGGACGTTACTTGTGGTGTCACGCTTTTAATGAAAAAATAAGAGCCTACTGTGAAATACCTCAATGTAAAAGCAGGTTAACCATGTGTTCCTATAACATGTTATCCTTCAAATAATGGGAATTGTTGCCTTTGGCTGGTCAGTTTTCAGCTGCAAAGGCTTCACAAAGAAAGTTTGAGAAATCATGTATTTTGTAGTCACGCTGTAACGTCCAGCCAAATTGCAAGAATACAGTCATTTCATTTTCCCAGTCCATCTAAACAGGTCTTTTGTAGTTTGTATGTAGTCCTTCTCATATGGGGAGCACAGGATGGTATTTTCAAGATGAAGAAATGCAACAACAAATCTCCAGAGAAATTGAAATTTTTGTCATCACACTATATTTAATAGTAACATCCGACACGTTCCTCTATCTGTGTGTAATGACCAACATTTTTTTGGTCTCTTTTTTGTCAGATTCTTGCTCTGATAAGTTTATTTGCAACATGTTCCCTAAAAATGCATTTTCACAGTCCCGGCAATGAACACAGTATGAAAAATGAGAAATCTGGCACTGTGAATGGCCACCATCACTAGAGTTTCTATAATCATGATGGCATTATCCTTGATTTTACTGGAATTAAATTCAAATTATCTTGGCTGTCAATGCTAACTGAAGTTCTATGTCCATTGTATTGTCACTGTATTAATTTAACAATTACATACTTGCTTAAAAATGGGGATTTACATTACTTTTCATGGTTGGTCATCCTGTAATGTCCAGCACAAAATAAAGAAATAAAGTCATCTAATTTTTGTAGTCCCAATAATAAATCCAAATTATCTTGGCTGCCATTGCTAACTAAAGTATTATGTCCATTGTATGGTCACTGTATATTTAACAAGTAAATATTTGCTTAAGAATGGGGAATTACATTACTTTTCATGGTTTGTCATCCTGTAACGTCCAACACAATATAAAGAAATAAAGTCATCTAATTTTTGTAGTCCCATGCAAATTATCTCGGCTATCAATGCAAACTGAAGTATTATATCCATTGTATTGTCAACCGTATTTAACCATTAAATACTTGCTTAAAACTGGGGAATTACATTACTTTTCAATGTTTGTCATCCTGTAACGTCCAACACAAAATAAACAAATAAAGTTATCTAATTTTTATAGTAGCAATTATAAATCCAAATTAACCGCTAAAATTAGTAAATTTAAATCAAGTCCCGATAGGAGCAGTAGTGCATGATAAAATCTGTCCTCATTAACAACACTGTAAAAACTTTAATTTTGCCTTTTGTGGCGGACGTTACCGTGACTACAAAAGAGCAGCATTTTTTATGCATTAAGTGCACTCTTTTATACATTATTGAAACTTTTGGCCAACAATAATGATTTTAACACTCAATTACAGGTGAAATGTGCATTCTTTGCCATATTAGTGACTTTATTACTACTTTTCTTTCATCACAGTAATGTCCGACACATTTCAGTCCCTCTGTCCATGTTTCTATTGGAGCTTTTTGGCACATTATTATTATTAACGTTATTATTATTTTGTCATTGCAAATAATAGAAAAGCAAAAGAACCTTAATTCTGAATCTCATGAAGATTCTGTTTCTTCTCAAAATGTGATGTGTACTTTATGGTGAAATATGTGTGTCTGAGGAATTCATTCTGTATGATCTGCTTATTTTTTGGGTTGTCCCTTATTGTATTTTTTTGTTTGCAGGACATAAAATCTGCAGCTTTGAGAACTTTGACATCTGTGATACATATAGAAAGGAATCCCAGGTATGTCTGTTTCTTCCTGTCTCTTCCACGTCTGTTTGAAGATGCTTGTTGGGTAATGATCTGTAAGGATTAGCTTTCAGATTGAGCATGACTTGATTTGAAAAATATATCTGTTAGTATTTTTCCTGTCAGCAATTATTTAAAAAAAAATTATTCTCTTTAGTAGTACAGTTATAATTAATTCAGTTTGATTTGTAATGTTCAGCTTAATTTCGTTGATCTTTTCCAGCGTTTATGACTTCATTCTTTTAGTGCCAACATCATTTATGATAAGCGTGTTTACTTCCACAATGAGGACTAATTCTAAGAAGATTCTTATTCATATGTCATTAATGAATCTTTTTTTTCTTTCTTGTTATTATTTAAACATTTTTGCAGTTGAATAGATGAGCCATTTTAAAAAGTTTATTCAGAAAAGTTTATTAAAATGGACATAACGTTCTTTCTTATTCATGGATTTTTATGATTTAAAAAGCGTTTTGCCCAGAAATGTCTGCCGTAAAAGATTTGGGCAAAAAACATATGACTTCTTAGTAGTTTGTTTTTTTTCGTTGCCTTGATAAGCAGTGTCTGTCCATTTTTCAATATTTGTGTTATTGCAAAGGCCAATTTTATACCATCCATGAAAGATGCACCATGTATGAAATTTAATCTTTATGCAATAAAAAAAAAATCGCCTGATTGTTAACTAGCCTAGTTACTGCCCCTCATACTGCTTGGATTTTGATGAAATTTTACAGGCGCCTTCCTTTTGCCCTGTAAAAGGTTCCTTTTTTTTTTTTTAAATTGCAGATTTGAAGGGTGGGGAAGTATTTTTTTGAGTTTGCTTTGTGTCATCAGTTGGGCCTGCCAGCCCTTTCTTTCTCACGAACACATGGCATTGTCACGTCCTACGTTGTGTTCACTATTAAACATGCTGCCCTGTGTGCCGATTCTTGCCATTTCATGAATATTGGCGGGGTGCATAGGGCGTTAACACACAAACAGGGAGTGCAGTAAGCGTCTCTAAAAACAAAGAAATAAACAAAAAATAAACCTAAGGGAAAGGGCAAAGTGAAGCAGATCCATTATAATCTTCTAAAACTGAAACTAAGAAGCATACATCTCCTTGGCAGGGTCGGGTAACTCAGCTAGTGATTTGAAAAAAATGCTATTTTAAATATGTCTTGGTGCCTAGATTTCAGAAATTCAGTTGACAGACTTTTGTCTTACACTCAGTTTTGATAAGTTTTATTCACAATTATTCATATAACCCAAATACTAAAGAGAAACTGTATGTTCAGCAGGTTTCATTACAAGCAAATTAATTTTATTAGCTTCACGGCTTTCAGGTTGAACAGTATTATAGATGCCACAGGAGCGTCTTCATATCATGGATTTCTGCCAGTGTTGGTCCGCACATGCATACAGCATATGATAGGTATGCCACAATATCTGGAGTGTTTCAGCATCTTTTTCTGTCACTTGAATTGGAAATGTTCGGTTGTTAATATCCTTTAACATATCCTTGGGTAGCAGATAAATTTCCACAATTATGAAATTGTCATTGGTCATAGTAAATTTGACACTATATAAAAGGTGGCTTGTAGGGTCAGATTTCATTATAGGCTGCATTTCTTCTTTGTGGAATTGGGATTTTAAAATTTATAGGTCTTGAAAGTACTGGAAAAATATTATTTACGCTTTGCATAATACTGAATACAAAACCTGAAAATAAAAGCAGGAGTTAATTTGTAACAAAAAATGAGGATGATTTTCTGTTTTTGTTTTCAGATCCTGACTTGAAACCATTTCCACAAACCTATGCTACATCTCTCTTCTCTTTCCTATATCATCTTGCCAGTTATGAGAATGGTAAGAACACTCGAATATTAGTCCACAGATTTATGTGTTCCTGTAGAAGTTGTGGGATTGTTTTCAGGGAACAAGTCATTGCAGTACTCAATGAAAATATTGAAAGACTTTAATTTTACACTAGAATTAAAAAAGAACATTTGAAAAATCAGAAGGCAACCATGTGAGAAACAGCAAGAAAGTGTAAGGTAGAGGGCTTCATACATTGTAGTAATGCTTATATTGTATTCCTTTGGTTAAAGATACCTTATATGATATCTTAAACTGTACATTATTGGTACCTCCTTGTACAAGGTATCTTATCTTGCTATCACAGGCGTAGAGGCTTTAGTGTCTTGTGGCATGATGGAGTCGCTTCTGAAGGTCATCAACTGGTATGGTGATGGGCAGGAGCACATTACGGTGAGTTCTAGTTATAAATGTAGAAACTATTGATTTGTTTTCAAATCATATGCCTTTTTATATCCTCAGGTTTGAAGATACCATCTTTCCTACTTTTTTCTTGAAGCGAACATTTTCTTTTATAAACATAAATCTCGGCACCGGCTTTGTTTTCTTTTATTACCCCATACTGAACATTATATCTTATGCCCTTAAGTTAAGATTAAGAGCTGAGGCGTTGTTAATGGATGTGGAATTTCAATTTTACAGGGTTCACACAGGTCCTTAAAAGTCTTTAATTTTCATAAAAGAGAAAATAAGTACTCAAAAAGTCCTTAAATTCTGAAAATGATGCCAAAGTCCATAAAAAGTCCTTAAAATTTGTGTTTCAGTTGAAACATTTGAGATTCAAATCTTCCAATTGCACACTGGACAATTGATAATTTGAAATGACTGAACTTTTCATAGTGAATTTACCATGTTTGAACTCTGGATACAGAAACATTACGTTTCGATGAGTGCTGCACACCACTTGTTTAGTACGGTTGTAATATTTCTTGATCACAGGCACACAGGTTCTTAATTTGTTTACCGTGAGTCCTTAGGAAGTCTTTAAAAAGTCCTTAAAATTAGTTTTCAAGACTTTGTATGAACCCTGATTTTAACATCTTGTGCCTTATTTACAGTTTGTGACGAGAGCTGTGCGTGTGATTGACTTGATCACCAACATGGACATGGCTGCATTTCAGGCTCATGGGGGGCTGCAGGCTTTCATAAACAGATTAGAGGTTGGTCATGTCAAGCTGTTTACAACATTTGAATGTTTACTGAATTTTCCAAATGAAAATATCTTAATTTCGCATGCTTTTCATTATTTACAAACTTTAAAAACAAGGCCTTTTAACATAATCTGCAATGATATCAATTTTGAAATGCTTCACTTTAAAAAAAAAAGGGATATCACACACCCATAAAACACAGAATTAAAATCTTGTAGGTTTTCTTTTTTAAATAGGGTTTTGACGTAAAATGTAACGAATGAAATGTCTACATTTTGAAAACTGTCTAGAAGTTATGTGTACAAACTTTGGAGTTACTTTGCCAATATGAAAGCTCATGATTTTTAATGTTGTGGATGAAAAAAACAATTCTACCTGTTGCTTTCACATTCATGATCGCATTTGTTTGAGATGAAAATGATCTAAATTCTTGAATGATAATTTTCTCTTGTGTGTTTTTTGCACAGCATGAAGTGAATATTTGCCGGAAGGAGCAACCCTTTGTGATAAGACCCCATGGCCGGGAAATTAGTATGGATGCAATGCCAGACTCACCATTGTCGGTTCCAATGGACACATCTCAAACAGAAGAAATTGGAGATGGGGAGCCAAGTACCATGAGCTCAGAACCAACAATCACTGCTTCAACAAACACCACTGCAAACACAACCACAGTTTCCACAACTACTACTTCTGCTACAGTGGGAGAAACGTCACCTCTCCAGACAGCCCCAGCTGGTGGCAGTAAAGATGGAACTTCTGGTGGCATGGCAAACAATGTGAAAGGTGACTTTTTAGCAGATTCAAAACTTTCCTGTAATTCAACACTCACCCTTTTCTATAAGTCAGTTACTTGTTCTGAATTACCAGCAACTGGAGTGGTATGTTTTTTGTTGCCTCCAGGGATAAAAGAATGAACAACTTGTCAACTTGTAGAACACCATGAACTTACCAATATAGCAGAGCTCGTTTTTAAGAGAATAATTTTTGAGCATTGTAATGACATGTTGATTGATAATCATAAAATATTCACTAGGTTTAGGCTGTACTCGTGTTCTTTTTTTTCTGTGCTTCTAATTGTTGTTTAACATTTGTCAAATTTCATGATATAAACTTTCAATAAATATTTTGTTATATTCTTGTTCTGGATTGTTCCAGGAGCGAAATACTGAAAATATAGTTAGGAGCAAGCAAGTTAAAAATCTCAAAATTCAGAGATTTCAGTTGGAGAGTGCAGGGTAACATGTAGAACCGGTATTTCACAGATTTGGAGAGCTGCCCACATCAGAATGTCTTTTATTTGATGGCAAAGATGGCATAGTTTAACAGCCTCCAGTTTGTACTTCATGCCTTTGCTTTTTTGTGTATGTGCATATGTGGCACTTGTATTTAACATGTGTGTTACGTTTTCACTTTTGATACAGGTCGACATTGCTTTGCTCAGCGTGCAGCTTTACTCAAGTCTATGCTCAACTTTATGAAGAAAGCCATTCCAGATCTATCATTTGCTGAAAGCATTCGACATTGTAAGTTGAAATACTATCCACTTTCCTTGTTGGTGAAAGCTGTTTTGTTCTTGTTTATTAATTTAACCTTCATCACAGATTCATTTACTTGAAAGTATCTTATATTTAGCATAATTTATGCAAAGTATGAGTGGGTGGTTGGTGGGCACGCTTCTTAAGGTCTCCTCCTGTCTCACTGTTCTATTACAATCTGTCTATCGTCTGTTTTTTTCCTAGTACAAAGTGACCGTTATTGCGTCGACTGCTTTCTTCAAACTCAAAAACCAACATATGAAGTAGTGAAATTTAGCATTATTTATTCGAAGTATGCAGTATTAGTCATTGTTGTAATGTCCACAGTCATAATGAAAATTTTTTAACATCACACTCTTTTTTCACTAGTGATGGATGGCTCGCTGCCCAAGTCTTTGAAACACATCATTAGCAATGCAGAGTATTATGGACCATCATTATTCTTGCTAGGTAAGTTTCATTTACGAGGTGACTCATGTTCAGTTAATAATTAAGAACAGATAACAGTTCATGCTGTTCTTTCTATAGTATTCAGGATAAATCCTGTCAGAGACTTTTACAAGCTTTGGTTTCTCAGTGATGCTTTCAAGCACGTGTCTTACATTATGTTGTGAGGAGAAACTCAAACTGAGAGAAACATAAAAATACACCTCTTTATGCTCTACTTGACAGAATCTCACTGATGTGAAAATAAATATGACATTTTCTTTTCCACAGCAACTGATGTTGTCACAGTTTATGTCTTTCAAGAACCATCGTTGTTATCTTCTTTGCAAGATAAAGGACTCACAGATGTGGTATTACATGCCTTGCTGATTAAAGATGTGAGTTGGAACTATTATTAGTTTATTATTATTTCTGTTTCACCACTGCTGTGATGGGACTCTTAAAAGTAACAGTTATGATCAAAATAAATCGCAGGGTAATGTAGAAGAGTAAAATTGAAAGAATAAATTCAGGTCGCCAACATATTTGTTAGAATAGTTTTCTTATTGCATTGCTTTGGATCAGAAAGTTGATCTATAAGCGCAAGAAGTAACAGTTTGGATTTTTATTTTAATGCATTATTTATACTTCATACCAGAAAGATTAGAAGAAAAATCAGTATTTATCCCTGTTTGAATATTTGTAATTTGTTTTTGTTTTATTTATCACCCATGAATCCGCAGGTGCCTGCCACGAGAGAAGTTCTGGCCTCATTGCCAAATGTGTTCAGTGCATTATGCCTCAATGCGAGGGGTTTAGAAGCTTTTGTGGCATGTAAGCCATTTGACCGCCTCTTCAAGGTTCTGTTGTCTCCAGATTATTTGCCAGCTATGAGGCGGAGACGCAGTTCAGATCCATTTGGTAGGTATTCCCATTTCACTTTGGTTTGCCAGGAGCTTGTCACTTACTTATGCACCTGCTGAAACATAGTCCATTTTCGGCACTACCTAACCTTGATATGTCAGTATACCTTCATTTATAAACTTGTATGTCAAATATATAACTTATTGTTTAATTTTCCTGATTTTCATTATTAATTTGGTATTGTTCTATATGTACACTGCCCAACTCAAAACTATGCTGAAACGAAGCATGAATCTCATTCCTTGCATATTTAGAAGTATTTCCTCAACAAAAATCTTATATTTTGACTTTCAACTTTTGTACTTTTAAGTATAATGTCCTATTTGATGTTTGAGTTGACAAGTTTTTGTTTTTTTGTGAAAATGTGAATTTCATAATAGTGGATTGCAATCGGTCTCATTACATTTCAGTCAGAATCTATAACCATGTGATCTAATTGTTAATGTGATGTAGAATGTGGATTCTTAAAGCTGAAAATATCGGACAGTAGGCAGTCTGATTTTCAATTATTCAACAGGAGATACAGCAAGCAATTTGGGCAATGCAATGGATGAGTTGATGAGACACCAGCCATCTTTGAGAACAGATGCTACAAAAGCAATCATCAAGGTTGGTTGACTGGAAAACAAGCTATCAGTCATAAGAAGCATCCTAAGAGCTGTATAATGTGACCAACACTGATTACATCCAGTATTTTTTGGGCTGAAGAAATAATGTCTCAAACATAAAACAAATGCAACAACGAAAAGTAAAAGTAAAAAATTGTTTAGATCAGTTGATAAAAGTAAACTGTTGAAATTGTCTCTTGCTACCCAGTGGATGCATGGTGTGTAAACAATTATAATTTCAATTGCATTGGCATTGATGAATGAAATGGAATTTAACTACATAGAAAGAATTACGTCTGGCAGTATTTAACCCTATGAACCCTGACCCCTCGAGCCTTACATGATCCTGCACCTGGGCTCCTGAGGCAAATCCTATAACCCTCTTTATAAGGTCATTTACAAAGACATCATGCATAGACAGGACATGTATAGCTATTAGGATTGCACTGTAGGTATGCATTGACATCAACGACCAAAACGATGTAGAGCATGCTCTCGGTATATAGTCAAGTAAGGCGCTGCGACGCACAGGTCGCTCTTGTGGTCATGGGGTTAAAGGGCAACAACACATGTGAAAAAGCAGAGTTGCAAAAGCTCTTTTAGTGTATTGTTTAGTGAGCAGTCATGTGTAGGATTAGTTTTGTTGGTGGAATATATAATGTCAGGGAAGTACATGCTTGTGAGCCTCGACATTTACTTCTTCTCAAAGCTCCTGGAAGAGATTTGCTCCATGGGTCAGGACCCTCATTTCATATGTCAGAAACAACAGCCCAAATCAGATCAAATGACAGCCCAGACATCCAGTGTGAGGTCTCCACAATCCAACGAAGCAAGCTCATCTGATGAAGAGGAGGAGGACGAAGTAGAGATGCCACACATGCCTCCCTCCATTACGGCCTCGGCTCATATCAGTACTCCTCATGCCAAACCCCAAACTTCTACTACCACTCAGCAGGATGCTCAGCAGTGAGTAGCAATATTCATTAGGTTTTGAAGAGCACAGGATTTTGGCTCTGCCACTAAATATACAAATAATGTTTACTTAGGCACCATTTTCCAGATCACTCTGTCTTTATGGAAAAAAATACAGACATCCGAGAATCTGAACAGTCACTTTCCATACCCTTTCATGTGAAAGAAATTTTATTGTTGGTGACATGTGTATTGCAAAGCCAGTGAAGTGGAAACTGAATTTGCTGGGTTTAAAAATTGAACGTGTCCTTCTGGGCTCATTCAAAACACAAACAAGAAAAAAATAGTTTGTGAAAGTTGTTGACGAATACTGAATTTGTGTTTACTTTCACAGGGCACAAGAAAGACAAGCAATACCTCTAATGGACTATGTTTTGAATGTGGTAAGTAGAATGTATATGGTTGGAATGAATAGAAAATAAGGCTCTTGAATTTTTTTTTGTATTTTTTAAAAAAAGAAATTGTTAGAAATTTGTACCAAGTTGTAGGGCATCTTCTGTACTGCTTGAAGTAGAAGGGAGGAATAAATTACATAAATTCATTCATTTTGTTTGTCAGTAGTGCTATTTATTTGCTTAGAAGTGCATTTTAATATTTTAATATGAAGGTTTTGTAGAAAGTGAAATTGATTGTAAATGTATGAAAATAAAAGTTTGTGCATTGTCTTGAACCTTGGGGCGGCCTTTCATGCTGTCACAAGATAAATCAATGCGATAGAAAGTCTGGCATATTAGCTCATCAAAGCTGGACATTTTTTTGATGTTACAGCACTGTAAAAGCTCACAGGCCACATTAAATTATTCAGAGAAAAGATTTTGAGTGTTCAGTTTTCTGTATAAATGTGTATGATTTTTTTGGGCGCCCCATCCCCCTGCAGAAAGAATGCTGAAAAAATAATTAACTTGCTTCACTTCGATATAATTTTTAAATTTGCAGGGCTAGGGTACTTTCCGATTGAAGAAATTTTCCTTTTTTTTAAAATTCCAATCTCCATCATTATTGAGCAAGGAATGCTTCTTCAATACTTTATAGACAAAATTCAGAACAGCGAAGATAGCAGAGGATGGCATAATATGCTGCAGGAATACTAATCAAATTCAACCAACCGTTGCACTTTTTAAAAAATCTTCAATCAGCACATCTTCATTTTATTCCCTGAGATGTAGCTGAAGGGCATTAACTTAGCAAGAGGAGTGTTTACAATCATTGTTTAAAAGTGTGGAAAGAACTTTAATAATGGTTGCAGACAAATTTTCCAAAAAAAAAGATTAGGAGGCACACCAAACCTGGGGTCTTATATGGAGAGGAGTTTCCTTTCCTATAAGTAGCATTTGGAAGGATAGAGGCACACCAACGGACCTCAAAGTGAACATACTTAAGTGCTTGATCTGGCCAGTCCTACTATATGGTTGTGAAGCCTGGACACTCAAAAAGGCAGACATAACAAGATTGGAGGCAGCTGAAATGTGGCTTTACAGAAGGCTACTCAGAATAAGTTGGACAGAAAGGAGAACAAATACAAGCATCTTAGAACAGCTTGGCACCACCAGAAGAATAACACCTGAAATAAATAAAAGAAGACTTGCATACATCGGCCACGCGGCCCGAAACAAAAGCACGGCCCTTATGATATCAATCCTTCAAGGAAAGACAGAAACAAAGAGAAAACAAGGAAGACCACCCATTACATATCACGATAACATCAAGAAAGTCAGCCAGCTGGAAATAAGTGAACTAACTAGGAAAGCTAAGGACAGGATTGGGTGGAGGAGATTTTGTCGTGACATCCACTGTAGCAGCTAACATCGATGACGATGAAGCCGACAGGTGAGGTGAAGTAGCATAGAGATGCCATTTATTTATTTGATTTATTAATTTTTTTCAGATGAAATTTGTTGAAGCCATTTTAAGTAACAACTCGACAGATGATCACTGCAGGGAATTTGTTGCACAGAAAGGCCTGAGACCTCTGATGAGCATTCTTGGATTGCCCAACCTACCCATTGACTTTCCATCATCACCAGCTTGTCAGGCAGTTGCTAGTGCTTGCAAGTCAGTTTTGGTATGTCAGCCTTCTTTTCATAATCATATTGACATAGTGGTGAAAATTGTTGAAATGAAAACAGCACTTTCAGCTTGAAACCTGACAGTGGAGAAAGAGTTTGGGATATAGAAATCATTTAATGTAAACTGTCTGGGAAGTATTCTCTGACTGACTGTAAATACAAAGCTTCACTTTCTCAATGTTTCAGTTTTCAAGTAGACAAACAGAATATCCCTGGCTTACAAAAATTGCTTTCCTCAGCACCCTGATTTGCATCATTGTATGCACCTTGATAATTTAATGCTGCACAGCAAAGGGCTGCCAAACTGCAGAAAGATGACATTGTCAGAAGAAACTTTGTTTTGTGAAACCTTAACTGGAAACATCGGAGGAAACATGCAGTGCGGGGGAAAAGTAGTGCTTAGCTTTAAAAAAATCATCCTTGCCAAGCAAAGTGCATACCTACAGTTTCATTTCTATTAAATGAATGTTCATAAAAAGCGGGATGTCTGTAAGTTTATGGCTTTCCCTGAGTTCTCCGTGTAAGTTTTGCGACTCACTCCATTTTATGCAAATGAATACATTTCTTTGATTGTGGATTCTGAGTTGACAAGGTGTGTGTTCTGACGCAGAATGTTTATCGGTGAAAGTGCTGTCAAAATGGCTGCTTAATTCTCAGAGCTCTTGATGCAAGAATGCCTGGATCAGAACAGTTTGCAGTTTATTTGTCAGTCACTTGTTTCATATTCTCTCTCTGGTAAAAGTATATGCACGATATTCAACAGACCTTGTCCAGGGAGCCAGAAGTGATGAAGCAAGGCTTGATGCAGATGCACGAGGTTCTACAGAGACTTGAACCCCTACACCGACCACTGGATCCACCTGGGGGATCAGTTCTGCTCCATGAACTGGCTAATTGTGCTCATGTTCCTGATGCTACTTTGTCTCCAACTGCCACTCCATTACTGCATGCTTTAGCAGCAGCACATGCCTACATAATGATGTTTGTGCATGTCTGTCGCATGGGACAGGTAAAATATTTATAATTGAAACTTATTAAGTAGAGCTCATAAGCAAGCTTAGAAATTTGCTCCATTCTTTTAGACGTAGGAAGTGCGTGAAGAACCAGTATTTGGGAATCAAACACCTGTATTTGTGTTGAACTGAGAACAAACAAAATGGTTTGAAACAGTATTTAGTACTTTTTATCCACCGAGAAGTGATAAATTGGATGGTGGCTAACAGCATTGAGAGAGTTTCATATGTAAGTGGACAACAATAAAACTAGGGAGATATTGTATGATTTTTGTATTAGGTTGTCTGAAATAAAGACAAGCAAATGTACTATTATTTGGCAGCATATGATTTTTATACTAGGTTGTCTCTAGTAAAGATAAGCAAATGCACTATCATATGGCAGCATCATATGCCTTATTCTTGGACAAACATTGAGAACATGAAAGTATATAGTTGCTATCTTTGATAGAGACAGCTGATTGTTTACTGATGCATGTACAGCGATATACTGATGCATTCATTTTAATAGCCATGGCGTCTTTACCCACAGACGGACATCCGTACCATCTCTGTGAATAACTGGGGCTCTGAGCTGGGACTTGAAGTCTTAAAGGGCCTGAGTTCATTGTACAATTCCCTTGTGTGGGAGTCCACTGTCTTGCTGGCATTGTGTAACGAGGATTACCTGCCTGCTGACTGTCCTTTTGGGAGAGCTGACTTGGAAAAACTCCTCACAAAAGATGCAAAGGAGAAAGGTGAAAGTGGGGAAGGAGAAACTGGTAAAGATGGGAAATCTGATGAAAAGTCTGCTGGAGATGGGAAGCAGGCCGAACCCTCTGGAATAAGTCGTGGTTCTGGAGAAATGGGAAGTAATGGTGTAAGTGTTGCCATGGAAACTCTTACCACTGGTGATGAAGGGATGGACACATCAGAACCTGGGCCTTTACCTCGAGGTGATCAGACTGCAGCCAGTGGAAGTGCAGCCGGCTCTGTCGCAGCTCATCAAGGGAGTAGTACAGAAGGTGCAGGACAGTCCAGTCTCCCTTTACCTGCTGTTGTTACCACATCCACATCCTCAACATCCATAGAATCTGACATCTTACCTGGTCCAATGGGCATAGGCTCCACAGGATTAGATGACAAAGATGCAAAGAAAAAGATGTCACCAGCCATGCAGGCTCAGCTGCGTCAGCTGAAACCTCTCTTGACTCTGTCATCTCGTTTGGGAAGGGCTCTCTCAGAGTTGTTTGTTCTTTTAGTCAAGCTCTGTGTTGGCTCACCTGTTCGCCAACGCAGGTCTCAGCAACCTCCTCCAACTCCTCTAGTCCCCACTCCACAAGCAAGAGCTGTGGCCCTGGCTCTCACAAAATTGCTGGCTGGTGGTTTGTCTTTTCAACCACCAGCCTGTGCTCCCCAGCCAAAACTGAGGTAAGCACTAACCTTCTATCCTAGAGTTTGGGCAAGGGTAGAGGGTGGGTGTGAATGCATTCATTCTGTAAATTACCGGCTTTTGCATTTTTTGATGTCGTGAACTGCACATTTCAAGAAAGTGAGTGAAAACCAAAGATTTCTTTCATGTCGAAAGTCCAATAATTTGCCTGTGGGTTGGCATGGTAGTTTTATAGAAAGGAGGAGAAACTTAGGTTTTTCAGGAATGTCAAAGCCCACACAAAAAACAAAAGGATCTGTATTCTCAGATTTACTGTTGTAAATGTGGCTCATCTTTTATTGATTTTTCTTTTTAAAAACTGGCTGATACATCCGATGTTGCCCAGGAAAAATCTTTTTTGGCATAATGGCTTTACTTTTTGGGTGCCAATGAATTGAATTTACCAGAACCTCTCCTTTTCTTTATCAGCATGTTAAAATGGTTTGTAAAAATGCAAAAAAACAAAACAAAAACCACTTTAACCCTTGATTCCAGTTTCCTCTATCAGCCATGTTCTGCATTTTTTTAAAATTTGTTTTTGTTTTTGGGTTATGTGCAGTAATATTGCATATTTAGTGCTGTTAATATGGTATGCACCCCATCAGCTTTCCAGGCAATGATAATCATGACATGAAAAAGTATTAGTCGGCCTTCGCAAAGGTATCTTGCTATCATTTAAAAAACCAACTGACCAGCCAGCCTGCACCTTTAAAACTTGCACACTTATAACTAAATTCAGTTTGAAGAATCATTTATCAGTATTTTCAAATGTTTTTAAAGTCAGACATCAATGACATTTTAATCACTTGGAAACAGTGGGCATCTAATGGTGGCAAGGTGGCAACTTCTATGATCACAAATGTTTACATGCGTTTCTGCACTTCTTTTAGCTCAGAGGTAAAGCTCTGCATTCATAAGCACTCAGAATTACAAGAAAGATCGGAAAAAGACAAAGCAACTACATAATACAAGAGAGGGTTTAATTACCTATAAATCTGCATAAAATCCCCTGCAAAATACTATGTCAGAACACTTGACATTTGAAAAAGGTAACTAGATAGTGGCAGACGGTAAAGTTAAAAAAATTACTATGGATGCGTAAATCCTTAAATGCTTTTCACACAGTGCTTAGAAATGGTTTTGGAAGCCATGCATCCCAAGAACTCGGTTTTGACCTGAGGTCACTTTGTTACCATTTTTGCCCTTAGTCTCAAAAAATGATCCAGCAATAACTGTCCTGTTTTCTCAGTCTGCCAGTGCCTCACTCTTATTTCCACAGAATGACATTTTTGGTATGCTCAGCTGGTTTCACAGCCCCAATGTTGTTTGATGAGAAGAAACAACCATATCACCTAATGCTGCAAAAGTTTGTGGCCTGTGGTGGACAAGATGCCCTTTTCCAGTAAGTGTGATTGAAGTCTTGTGTCTGCTCCAAATATTCTTGATCCTGGGGTTTATTGCCTGAGTCTTTGCAATCTTGTAATAGTTTCTTTGACAAGTGTACAACAGAAACATTTTTTAACCCCTTTGATATGTCATATGTTTCCAGGTCTGACATTGCATATTTTGTACTATTTTAGTAACCCAGTATACAACCCACCTCTTCAATTGCACTAGTTTCCTCATTTTGAACATTGTGCCTTTTTGCTGTACTTCTCTTTCTCTTAGCTTTCTTTCCTTTTCATTAGTACTAGCAACTGTGGGCATTGCTTGTGACTTTTTGCCCTTTCCCTTTCCTTTTCCCTTTGTGGATTCAGAATTGGATCTGGATTCACTATTTTGTTTTTTAGGTACACATCTGCCATATAGATCTAGATCTAGGCTCTCTTCAAACTGTACTTGTATGGTATTTGATCGAGATCTATCATCATTGTCAGCCAAATTGCTATCGGAAGAATTGCCACTAGAACAATTATATTCAGAAACTGAATCTTGGTAAAACTCCTCATCGGTTTCAAACAATGAAAACAATGGCGCTCTGCCAAATATACCTGTTGTGCTTTGTTCATCCATCATGCTAGCACAATGTACAGGCAAGCGTAACACACTCGCTTTGGTGATCAATATATTACTTAAATGAAAGACGCTAGCAGTCAAAAAGTGGAGAAGGTAAGGGAAATCACTCTGATAAATTCAATCTGCCGTCAAAAAGCCACTAGCTCTCACATCTATTGCTCTATACACACTCTTAGTTGGGCAGTTCCAGCGTAACTGACGTGGCATTCACAAAGCTTTTCAGGAAAATAAAAGGTCACAGAAAATATAACAGATGTTGTTTCAATATGAAACTGGGCTGGTTCTTTCCAAAACAACACACTCAAAATACAGAGATTGAATAAAAACATGAATATGGGTTCAGGAATTTTTAATAGAACATGAAAAAAACGTAACTGATGTGGCAAAAATTATCACCTTCTTTCAAGTCTATTAACATTTGGCGAAAAACCTGTGAAACTAAAAAAGCAACAAGCTTGAGTTTGAAATGTATAAAATGTAAGATAACAACCTTGCAAAAAATAAAGAGAGCAACTTTCTTGTGCAAACACAGTTTGCATAATGTACATTTTTTAACGTAACTGACGTGGCAAGTCATCGTAACTGACATGGCATTTACAAAGAAACATTATAAGAAATTTTAAAGTGCAGCTTATTTTATTTTATAGCACATTAATTTTACCTCAAAAGTTGTAACAACTCAAATGCAATGTAAATACATCCCAAAGGGATAGTTTTATCTCATTTGTATCATTTGAAGGGAATTATATGAACAGCAAAGTAAAAGTGATCGGATGAGCATTAATTAAATTGCAGATAAACAGCATTTCTTCAAAATCAAATTAATTCCACTTGTATCAACTTGTGAAACACATTCTGTAAAGCGCTTAGAGCCTGTGAAACAGGGTTAGGCGCTATATAAATGCCATTTATTATTATTATTATTATTATACAAAATCTATAAAATGGAAAAAAAATTGTTTACATGAAACCAAACCATTTCTGCATAAAATAAAGGAAAATTAAAGCATAACTGACGTGGCATTGAAGCGTAACTGGCGTGGCACTGCAACTATAATAACATATTCTTGCAAAGTAAAGTACAAGTTAAATATTTATCTTCAAATTTCAATATGAAGGATAAAAATGCTGCAATAATACACTCATTGGTTTAGCCTAGTCAGTTTCCTTGATGGTGGACTCGCCACACCCTTTCAACTCAATGGGCCCATAAAAAATTGTGTCAAAGAAAACATCATCACAATCATCTTTCTTGGGCCAGTAAAAATGTAAAATTCCACTCTTGCTCATTTGGTGCAGAAATTTCATGGAGTAAAACCAAAAACGTTTGGCGTCACCCAACATAGTCCACTGCATTGTATTTCTCTTTCTCTACGCCGATGTAAGTGACACAAGGTTCTGGTGAATCATCATGCTCTGGTTCGATGGAGATGTAATGCTGTATGTTAGCGATATACCCCATGTAGAGAGTTGGTCTGGTTGAATCAGCCTGTCCAAAGACAATACTAGTATCTGATGACTCTGTTATGATTCTAATGGGCTGCCCCTCCAGTATTCTACTTGTGTACTCCACATTATTGCTGTTGGCACATCACTTCATCTTTAATCTGAGTTTTTCTTTACGTAGACTACTGGCAGTGCTTTCCTTTTTCCTTCTCTTTCCATCCCACTTCAATCTGCTCTTCTTTTGCTGCTCACTGTTTCTTTTCTTCATTTCATTCTTTGCCTCCTCTGACATGCGTTGTCGGTATTGCTGCATCCGCCCTGCAGCTGATTTGGCAGGCATTGTGGTGACTCTCCTTAGTTATCTAGAGAAAAAATAACAATAATTTTGAACTTATGACATCTCGTTATATAAAATAAAAGTAAATAAATGTAAATTGAAGCTTTATTATATTTTTTTTTAGTTATGTTTTCACAAATTTTGGGTTGAGGTATGGAAAAATAAAAATTTTAAATCAATGAAATGTAAAAAGAAAAAAATAGCACACAGTTGTGTTTCAACTAATCCTTTGTAATTATAATTGTATATTTTGTTAAATGACTTGAAGCATTTAAAAAGTAGATTTACACAATTTTGACACACATACAGTAGTTGTCAGCTGCGTATTTTAAGACATAGATGTAAATCTGCCACGTCAGTTACAAAATTTATGCCACGTCAGTTACAGAGTTTTCTCCAAAAGTAACCAACAGATTCCAATTATTTTTCATACAGACATCTATGAGGTTAAAAAGCAAAGGATGCATAAATATGACCCACCTGTACATACAGGCTAGCAAATAAGAACAACTTATCCTACCAAAATGTAACTGATGTGGCACAATTTTGGAGTATCCTTTTTTTCCTGGTGTGATGTAAATATAAATAATATGTTCAAAATATTTTGCTTACCTTCTGGTTGACCTTTAGATCTGCCAAACTAATGCTTTTTGTCTTGAAACAACTTGCTTTTTCTGTCAAAAACCAGACCTCGAAAAACAGTGACTTGGTACATTTCAGAGTACATGCATTGTTTATCACCAAAACAAGACGGCTGCCAGTCAGGGGAAGCCGCTCTGAAAAATAAACTCTTTTGCTCCTTATGGTCCATTAATTATGGTACCATAATAAATTATCAGAAACCCCCAAGGTGGTCTAGAGGCAAGGTGCTCGCCTCTCATGCCAAGGGTCAAGGGTTCTAAACCCGGCCGGTGCAGGCATGTTGGAAGTTTGGGATTTTTCTCATATTTTCATGTCCCTGATCCTATTGAGGGGTAGGATCGAGTACCTAGTCTTCTCGGATAAGGACGAAAAAATTCGGAGGGCCCGTGTGCACGTTGCGCACGTTAAAGATACCTTGGCAGTTGGAAATCGTAAAGAGCAGGCCGAACAGGCCGCTACCCGGGCAAAATTAAATAAAATTCATCCCTACCACCCACTCTCCCTCATCCCCCCCACCACCAAAAAAAAAAAAAAAATGCCGACCGGCGCTGAACTGTGGCAACGACGTGCCTGCTCCAGTTGTAACTGGGGTGCAATGGCACAAAGGCAAATTTCCCAAATGGGATTAAAGAGTTATACAAATACAAATTACAAGAAAAAAATTTTTTTTTTCAAATGATAATTTTTTCTGGAACTGCCCAGTTATGACGTACAGGTATGTCCATTAGGTACATGGGAACGGGATTTTTCACTACTTCCATGACATCCCATACGTCATAGCATCAATATATAGTGAGAGTCATACGTGCTCAAGGGGTTAAAGTGATTATAGTTGTCCCAAGGCATTAGGCTTCTGAAAACACAGCAGCATTACCATTAGTGCTTCTGTATTTCTTTACTTTATTGTTGTTTTCATATTTGATAAGTTTCCCTGCCCTGTTTATGTAATGTATTTTGTTTTTGCCAGTATTTTTACTTCCATGTTTTTAAAATCAACAGGGCATTCTCCTGGGCTCTTTCAATAGATGGGAGAGTGCCTTTGTCTGAGGGTTTGGAACATCCTGATCTTCCAGGTAATTTTGGCGCCATTTTGAGATTAACGCTGCTTGTGTGAAAGTATTAATTAATTACTATATGGCAACAGACCCTTCACAGAGAAGTTGAAAAATTATGATGAAAAAGTTATTTTGTCTTCATTTTTGGATGAAATCCTCATCATCTGTGACATGGAATTTTTCACAAGAAAGGAAAAAAAGTAGTGTAGATAAAAATTAAAGTGTGTCCTGTTTGACTCAAGTTTTCTTGGTGATGACAGATCATGACAAGCATATATCTGACATTTGTCTGCTGATTCAAGATTACACTGAAAGAAAACTTGGCATATTTTTCTCCTTTACTGCTTTTGTTGACATAGCTAATTAGTAAAAAAAAAAGTCATTATTTCCTAGATGATAACATTCAAACTTCTGACATGAAGTAACCCACTGCATGATTGTTCCTTAAACTGCTATTTATATGTTCAAAAACATAAGCCTGAGTGATTTATTTTTCATGAATGTATGAATCTTACCCGAACTGCTCTTGCAAGTGTAAGAGGAGCATATTAATGCATAGCCAAATTATCTCGGCCGCTGATATTTCCAGAGGGGCGTTCTTGTGTGGGCACATTCCTTAATGCCAGCATATCATGGGTGCCAGACCTCCGGTATATACCTGATTTCCGGTTTCGCTAGGTATCCAAAAAAAATATTCCGGTTTCGCGATGTGAAGAACTGAAAAACAAAAAAGAACAAAACCTGGTTAAAACAAACAAGCGCAAGCGTGCGTTTGAGACATCGGCCTAATTTGCCCTATTTTTAGCATCTACATTGTCCGAAGGTGTATCGTCAGCACAGGGCTACCGTCGTGTTCTGGCTGATTCGCAGTTTTAGATCAGACGCTTCACATGCAGTAGCAGCCCTTCATCACGCTGACAATAACGCGAACTTGAAAGTGAGCGACGGGTCAAAGAGTCACCTATTGTGTCCGGTCAAGACCCGCTTGTTCCGCGTATCGTTTGAGTGGTCGTAGTCTATCATGTGTTGTGTTGACTTCATCCCGTGTGCCAGGTCTATGCCAGAATTAATGCATTAGTCGCCTGCAGTGGTAGATCTACAAACGTTTATTATTGATTGATGATGGATGCTTTCGTTTGGAATACCCGGTTGCTTGGTTCTGCGTGTACTGTGAATGTGTTGTGGGGACTGATTTGACGTGGTACTACTGTTACGCAAAAACCTAGAATCTAGATTAGATCAAGGTCGACCATGCCCCCTACATCTGTACCGATACATGTTGTATGGCTAGCCCTGGCACTAATACTCATTGTACTGGATCAACCCGATGACGGAGGCTTTAGCCTAGTTTACAAAGGCCTCAGATTGTTCTACTTTTTTAGTATTCCGGCATCAATATCATTGGCATAGCCGGATTTCACTTCATTCAGTCCAATAAACGGTACTTAATAGCAAGCGTGAGTGAGGGGTAGGTCTGACGCTTCTATTATAACCACAGGGGCCGTAAGCAGTGCGAGTCAAGCAATGGCATACTACTATTTTTTTCGTGTGTACGGAAACGAAAACGTCAAACCTCCATTAAGTACATATATGTAGTTCTGTTTCACTACTTGACGGGTTTTTGACGTTTCCGTTGCTGTTTCCAATTCCGTACAAAGGAAACCTCAGCTTAGCGGTGTTGAATTGAAAGGGAGACAACAGGATCTATTTTATTGGCTCAAGAGAGACAAATAATATTGATAAACACGCACAAAGCAGTAGTTACATGTATTGACCGTTGTGTGTTTGTGATAGGTTTTATAAATTTATTGGAGAAATTTTTCCCACATTCAAAATTAAGTAGGAAATAATATTCATCCTATAGAACAAAAACTGCTGCAGTCACACATTTTACATGAACAAGGAAGGTTATAGGTGTGCACAAATACTTAGTAACCGTAGTACATTATTGTGACACGTAAAGTGTTTTGATCTCTGATATTTATAGAAAATTGCCTTTGTATAGCATTGGTACACGCAATTTAGGTGTCATTTAGTTGGTAGGTCTGTTGTTTTATCACTGCGTTGCTCAGTGCCCGCAGCTTCAGGTTTGGCTGATTTGGTCAAAGTGATTTTCAGGTTTCAGACAGCTCCGTTGCTGGCACCCATGAGATATGCAAATTACAAATCAGGTATCCATTTTCCTGTACTATGGATGTGTTATGTGATAGTCATTTTTGCTTCATATAATAATTGTCCTTTCTTGTATTGACAGAGGGAACAGGAGAATTCCTTGATTCATGGCTGACCCTTGTAGAGAAGATGATCAATCCAAAGGCAGTACTTGAATCCCCTCACACACTTCCTTCAAAGAACAAGGCTCCTCCTGGCCTTACCCCATTCAATCCTGTGCAATATCTCATTAGTACTCAAAAGGTAGAGGATGGCTTTAGAAATCTTAGATTTTATCATAACTGTTATCAATGGGTTATGAAATTTTTGTACATGCAAAGTTATGAAAGTTAGGTGTGGTTTACATTGCTATTACCTAGCCAGCAACAAAAAAGTTCTGAAAAGTACAATTCATACTTTGTTTAGTTTCTTCTTTCAGATAATTTCTGCAAAAATTTACCCAAACACTAAAATTTTGTGATTATGATAAGACTTGATAACTTTGGGTATTTCACTATTTGGGTCCTTCTCTGAATCACCAAGTTTTAAGTTTATTATTGGCCTTTAGGGGTTTAGTCAAAATATACACAAAAAAGATACATGGGGGAAAAAAAAATTTACTAAAAAAAATGTGAGAATCATGTTATCGAAAGCATTTTCAGCAAGTATTATGTCAGTGCAATTAATGAAATATCACTGGATGTATGGCTTACTCATATTTTTTTCTCTGTCAAGGCTGCTTTCAATGCTGTGATGAATTTGTGGAATAAGAAACCATTGCTGGTCCATGGCAGTCGTATGTCAGAATCAGTGCTCGCTATTTTGTGCCATATCATTGGTGGAGAGGCTATAATCAGGGTATGTTTGAGAACAAGTTATTTCATGTTATGTTCAATAATTTGAAAACTTATTCAATTATATCCGAGCCTGTTCTAATAGTTCATTAATCCAAAGGAAAAGGAGGAAAGAAAGACCTAAGAAAAAGCTAATATTTTATAATTAATAATTTTTTATGAATTATTTTAGTACATGTTTACTATTCAGTATTTTACAAAGCTCAGAATTTATTAGTATTGTTAACTTTTACCCTCAAAATAGAAATATTTTGATATTCACTGTAAATATTGTACTCAACAATTCTTACCAGTAAGCCTAAATTTTGTTCTTCAATCTCTAGATTATTTACCACTCCAATTTCGTTGACCCTCATTGTGATTTACATAAAGAGTAACAGCAGATCATGGTAGAAGCTGAACCTGAAATTATCGGAAAATCTTTTTTTGTGTTTTGTCAGAAAGTATTGATGGTAGCAAAAAATATTATCAAGACAATTCCATATGTGGATGATGATTGATAACAGCACAACATGCAAAGGGAACAAAAGTGTCCGGATCACTCATGCAGCACTTGACTACTTAATAAGTGTTGTGTTAGAAGTAATCTGGTTATTTATTTCATTATAGAAACAGCTGGAGAAGGAAAAGTCCGCAGCAGCAGCTGGCTCAAACGGTGATACAGCTGTTGATCTGAGTGGGGCTGGACCTTCAGGTCAAAGCTCCAGCGGGAGTGCAGCTGCTGGTGCTGCGGCTGGTGGAAGTAATGCTGCATCAAGGAGGTCTTTAGAGCTCATGGTTAACCAGACACATCTGCAACAGGTAGATATTTCAAGCAGTCCTAGACATACGTAGTCCAACAATTCTTGAGTCGTGGGTAAGGGAGAATATCTGAAGTGTGCACAACTCCAAGCCCACTAATGATTAGGGGTTTGCCTACGTAAAAGTAAAACTCTCCAGATCTAAAACTAAGATAATAGATTTCATTTGGATAGTTAATGAATCATCTCAACATTACTTGTGTAATTATTTTTTTAACAATTAATGTCTACTTCATTTATAGCGGAAAATGAAATGTCTTGAACATATGTTTTAAAACTATTTATGTGTAATTGCTTAACTTTTCCAGCTGATGGATATGGGATTTACACGTGAACAAGCTACAGTAGCATTAAATAACACCAGCAGCCTTGAGCAAGCCACTGATTACATCCTTACCAACCAGATTCCTGCCACAGGCCAAAGTGTAAGTCAAGACTAGAAAAATTAAAATGGTTTTATGAAAATTACAATGGCATTTTAGTTCTCATCAGAGTTAACTTTAAAAAATTTGATCCAAATACAATGGAATAGCTATGGTTCTCTTGTTTCATTATGTTTTGTTGTCATTTGAAAATATTATTGAAAAAAGGATGTGCTGATTTGATTTGAGGTGTGAAATATCTTTATCTGCTACACCCATTGAGAAACACTATGTAGGGATTTCCAGAGTATGAACCATGGAACTTCTCATTTTCCACTTAGCAGGGCTAGTTATACCAATTGATTATCATAAATAATAAATAAGGAATTGAAGGATTTTCCTATTATAGATGTTAACCTCCTGATTGAGGTTAAAATTCTCTGAAGGGCTGTTCCCAAAAAAACAAAACAAAAAAAACTACCATCTAGAAAGATTTTGCTTTAGATAATGTACTAAGAAGAAGCATATCTGTTTGTCCTTCAGACTTTGGGTGGAGCAATGGATCTGGATATGAATGATGATGACCAAATGATGAGAGCCATAGCCATGTCATTGGGTGAAAATTCCCTATCCACAGATCAGGTAGCTTTGTTGAAAGAGAAGTTAGAAACTTTATATTTGTTCTAATCCAGTTTGCTGGCCATGACAGCTGTTAGAAATTACGCATTCATGTGTTAATTTCACCAAGGTATTTTCATTACAGTCAATTGAATAGCTATGTAAGTAATTAGATTTTTGGTTTTGCAGACAAATATATCAGGGTGTTGTTTTTTTTTCTTTTTTCGTTTTTCTTTCACCTCTTTTTTTAAAGTCCATGCCCATGCTTTTACATGTTTGTTATAGAAGCCGATGACTTAGATTCTGCAACATGGATGTCCTTTATATCTAGATTAGCAGAATTATGTGATCCATGCAAGTTTCTTGTTTATACAGAGCTATGTCACTGAAAATTTATTTATGCAATTTAAAAGGTGAGGTTTGAGAGAGAACAAAAAATATATTCTTTTGATGAAGTCAAATGCAGAACTTATATCAGAATATAGCATACTTCCTAATAAATTGGATCCATGTAATTAGAAAACGAAATCCAACATATCCAGTAGCAATAAATGAATATTTTTTAACTCTTGTACAGACAAAAGGAGAAAGTAAAGAGAAGTCAGATGAAGAAGCCGATGAAAAGCAGGAAGTTGAGGAGCCAATAGACACAGCCGTTCTTGATGATTTTACCCATAATATATTCCCTGGTGAGTCAGAGTATGCAAAATTCTGTTAGTTATTGTTTTGAATTCTTTAGAACAAGATGTTACAATTCAATGTTGCAAATGGTGAACATCTTAATGTTGTGACATTTTGGTGTTTTGCTCACAATTTTTTTTAAAAAAGAAATGGAAGTATTGAGTGCATGATATTGCAGACGGTATTGTTCTCCACATGTAAGCTTTATTACATTTAATAGAAGGCTTATTTCTTCATATCATTTATGCAAAATTGTTTATACTTTCAAATCATGAAAACTGTCTGTAAAGGTTCAGACAAAATGATAACGTATGCTATAGGATACGGGTGACCAAACTGCAGCTCTTTGGCTTTCAATATGCGGCTCATGGAAATATGTTGGCTGAGCTCTTGTTTCATCTTTTTTTTTAACCCTTTAAGTTTCATTTTTGGCAGTCTTATTTTGTAACTGAAATGCAATTCGCACATTTTTTCTGAGATGTTCCTGTAGTTTATTGCTGTATTTAATACATTTAGTATGCTGGCAGTTAGACAATCATTGGTCAAGATTTTGAAAACATTTGGTATATATATGGGTACTTTACTGGAACTAATGCAAGTTAGCAGTTTTAAAAACTGCATACATAGGTAAATATTGTTGTATGCATTATTTCTTATTTATATTTAAAATTTTGTAACAATATATGTATGTGTAACAATAAAAATATGTGCACATTTTGTTCATGTCTTGTGGCTCTCAAACATCTGAAGTTTATTGCATGTAGCTCTTACTTTAAGCAAGTTTAGCCCTCCCTGCTATGAGACAACAGAGTTACAAATTTTAAGTGAATTTGGATCATGTTTCATTCACGACAAGGAATTTTTTTTACAAGAAAGGAAAAGGGAAAGTGTGTGCTTTGTAAAGTGTGTTGTTTGACTTCAGTTTTCTTGGTGATGACATATCATGACAAGCATATATCTGAGATTTGTTTGCTGATTCAAGATTACACTGAAAGAAAACTTGGCTCGTTTTTCACGTTATGACACTAGCTAATTCTTGTAAAAAAAAAAGTGCATTTTTTCAAATCACTGACACAATAATCCTCTGCATTTCTGTTTCTTAAAACTGCTGTTTGTGTGTAAACAAACCTAAAAAGGTCTGGTTTTCTTTTCATTGGGGATTGTATGAATGTTACCTGAGCTCGTCTCTAAAAATGTAAGAAGTTGCATGTTGCAGCCAGCATAAAGTGGTAAAATCACTATCCAGATTTGTATTTATTTAATTTCCCATCACTATCCCTTTGTTTTCTACAGGATGCCTTAATTTACTGGATACCTTGCCTGAAACGGTGTACAGAGTGTGCGATCTCCTTATTGTTGTCATGAACCGCAATGGTTCAGAATGGAAAGAGGAAACTTTAGGCACATTATGTAAAGATGTGAGGGTTTTTTTTGCTATTGTTTGTCTGGTGTTTTAGTTAGTTTGTTTGTTTGTTCAGACATCAGACTGTAAATTTTGAGGTCACTAAGAAACAATTTTCACCAGAAGTTGCTTTCCTGAAGAATTGTGTGTCAATTTTAATTTGAATTTGTTGAAAAACCAGAGCAGTTTCGATACTTTCACTCCACATGTTGTTTTTGCTTTTGATGCAGTTCATGTAATTTTCTGAGGTTGATTCTTGTAATGTTTGTATGACATGTCCAGCATTAATCTCATGCCCTGTTATTGTTTCCTTTCACCCAGCTGTGTGAGTTATGTGAAGAAATGACATTGTATGCTCAAGAAATGAACTTCAAAGCTATGCAGAGCTCAGCAAGTGCGCAAAAATTTGCAACACGACTTCATTTATTAAGTTTGCTGGCAGAGGTGAGTCAAGCTTAACATGTTTTTGAAGAACTGTATTTTCATGCAGTTTATTTTCTCATTTTTTATTGTTAAAAATGCAGGAGGGTAATGTATGTCTAGATTTATTTCAGCCTGATTAAAATCCATTGTCGCTTAGCTTATCTGAAAAGTGCATTATATTCTGAAATTAATGCAAAAAACATTCACCCAGTCTACCATAAAGCTTCTTGAAAAGAAATAATGCCGTTTATTTAGTGATGTGGCCCTATCAGAAAGCAGTAAACATCTTGTGATCTCTGCATCACCATAGTGTTTTTCGATAGAGTCATATCTCAGTGTCTTGATGGTGAGTTTCAGAATGGTAAACTGGATTGTTTTTAAATAAAAGAGTCCTTATACTTATGATTTACAGGAGATGAACCTTATATGTGCTCTGGCCATGAACCGTGAAAAACTGGCCATGCGTATTGTCAACCTCCTTCAGATCAGCAAAGATGCTATGCTGTGCCCTGGTCAAATGTCCAATGCAAAAATGACTCCGAAGTGAGTTTGCTGTAACAATAAGAGCATGATGAATTTGTGAACTTGTCTCATCCCATGCCTCTCCTCAAATTACACATTTTTAAAGCCTCCAGGAAACTCCTACTTCATCCATATTCATCTGGGAGCGTTGTTTTAATGGAGAAAGTGAAAAAGGAAAAATACTGTGTTAATCCACCTTGAAACTCTCATTCACATTAATGCTGCAGAAGTATAAATGAGATTTGATCCACATTTGTGTCTTGTCCCAGTTAATGAACCATGTAAATATATCTTTGATTTATTCTAAAAATTAATTTTGAGAAGAAAATAAATTGGAATCTTGAATTGTCAGATCTAAGGTTGTTAAAGTAAAAACATGTCTGGCGTGATTTAAATAGCAAGAGTTTAACAGGGTGTAGAAACATGTCTTTTACTGGAGACCTGTACATGTTTGCAGAAAAAGATACTGGAAATTACAGGGACCAAACTGGATCATTTGCTGCATACCGTAAGACATTCACAACTCTATCCGAAAACAATCCAAATAACACACAAAAAAATGTCACCTTTCACACTGAGGAAAGACAAAAAAATTTATTTGGAGAAAAATATATATGTTGGAATCGAAAAAATATGCTGAAAAGTGACCAGTTCTGCCAGTGTAACTGACCTGCATGTTTCAAACACCTGTATGTTATGGCTGTTTCTGATCACAGTTTATTCAAGAAATTATTATATTTACATTAATTAAGTTTTCTTTTCTGCAGATGGCTGGCACCCATGCTCTTGCTCTTAGACCTGTGGGAGAAAATTTCTGTGGCCTTGAAACGCAAAATGCAAGCAAGGATTGCTGTTGTAAGATCAAAAGTTCTGATATTCAAGAAAGTATGAAAAATAATGAGTGATGTAGAAAGGGTGAAATGTGAAAGCTGTGATTTAGACGACTTCTGTTTCATAAATATTAGGGGAAAAAATGGGTTTTTACATAAGTGTGTGGTTTGTCCATGTAGAAGAGGGGTGGTGGATGTTGCAGCTGAAGGAAGGACTCTTTTTCAAGATTTCGTAGAGAATGAAACATATATGTATTCATCTCAAGCTTCAGATGTCAGTGAATGTGCTGGAAAAAGTGTATTTCTATAATGTCAGCTAAACTTGAATTAAATGACATGGTAATGTAAGAATTGTTGTCATGTGTGAGGTTTGTTTGGATATGAAGAAGCTCCTTTTTTAATGTAAATTTTTAAAGAAATAAAATGGTGGTTTGTCTGCAGGGTCCCAACAGGGTATGGAAATGGTTTGATGACAGCAGTGGTCGCTGGTGTAAATATAGTACCCACAACAGCACAACTATTGATGAAGCTTACAGTAAAGGGGAGAGCTTTGTCAGGTATTCTTTTTTTTTTTTTTTTTTTTACGCTGAATCATAATATATGGAAAATGGTAACAGTGAAGTTGGTTTTTAATTGGCACTAGTGGAATGGAGGGATGAGAATTCATGTAGAATTTTAAAAGGTAAAGATAAGCTTCTTAAATCCTTTCATTGTTTTGATAGTTACTTCTGTCTGTGAAATGAAATATACAAAAAGGACACCTTCTGGCTATGGGGTCGTCATCATATAACATTCCAGTGAGTCAGAAACCATCACAGCTTTTTTTGTTTTCTCTTTCATTTGCTTACTAAGCTTGGATAGAGAAATACTCGGCTCAAAACATAATTTAGTTAAATAAAACCATCTTCCTGCAAAAATGTGGTGTTCCCATGTTATTATTTAAGGTAGCAGGTGTTCAGTGAAAACCATGTTTGTACCAGAGTATCTTCCATTTCGGACAAATTACAATTAGTTGAATTTTTTGTGGATGGTACTGGTAGTATGGGTAAGCCTGCCTTTTGGTCATTTGCATCTGCCTGAGAACATGTCCTATTGTGTCAGCGAGCAGGTTTCCACCTGAACACCCCCCCACACCACGCCCTGTTCTTATTAATAAATTATAGCAAAATTATAAATATGGATGTACACCTCTCTTGTATAGCTCAGTGTTTTCTCAATGATGATCAATCTACAGACAAGCATATAGCTGATTATATTTGATGGATACCTAATCTGAGGGAAAACAATGCAAGGGATTATTTATATTTCATTCTTCACGTTCATGTTAACCCACAACCCACGCGCTACCCGTAAAACCTGCTGACTGAGTAACCTTACTCACGGGGAATCTTATCTGGGTCGCACTGGCCCTTGGCATTGTGTGATAACCATATTACTTCTGTCCACGTGGTTTGGTTTGTATTTGGTTGGTACGAAAACATACGCAGCTACGCCTTATGCTTTATAATGAATCAACCAGTGAAACCTTTGTCTCTAAGTCTCTAACCAATAATCTTACTTACGAGACCACATTGACATCTGTAATTTTCATGAGAAAACTAGCACGATAACTAGCCACGCCCCCCAAGCCCAAAAAAATGGTTTCTTCCAGACTGGCACATACTAATAAACCAACATGGGCATTTGGGGCAGAGGCCATTTCAGAACTGTTTCTGGATGGCATTTAGATGCAGGCAACTCTAGATGATGGTCAGTTTGTGAGAAAATGAGATGTTGGAAAAATTCGTTGACCAACAGATGTCACACCTTCTGATAGTGTGGGGAGAGCCTTTGAAAGCTTAGTCTTTGTGAGGTTGACCAGTGGTTCACTGGTTAACATATGCCTTTGATTTAAAAGAGATACAGTGAGCAATAAGATGGCAGTTACATCTGAAAGAAGACAGTAACCTGATGCACGGTCAGTTTAACCGTGCCTGTTTACGTGCCCGTGCAGAGTGAACGCCTGGCAAGTTGATGCCATATTTCGATGCCTCGCAGACTTTGGGGCTTAAAAAAAAAAAAACTGGTAAAAATTTACTTATTTAGAATATCATTTTTATATATATGGGAAGTCAATTAGAAATTAATTAATTTGCTTTAATCTGCAGATATGGTGTACAGATACCCTGTTAATTCATTGGCATAAGATTAATGTAAGTTATATTCTTTCCATTTAGATTCCAAGCAGGAAGACGAAAATATACTGTCCAGTTTGGCACCATGATCCAGGTAAGTGTTGTAAAGAGTAATTTCAAATTTAAGCTGAAAAATATTAAATGTTTTGCTTTAATTACATATTTTCATATTCCTACAATTTATATGCAGCATTTACTCAGCTGAATATTATTGGCATAGTCAAGGGGTTAAAAAATAGGAATGGAGAATAAGCATTATTGAAATTGTATTATGAACTAACTATTGGTAATTTTGACCTCTTTTTTTGAACAGTTGAATGAAGAGACAGGTAATCGCAGGCCTGTAATGCTGGCCATTCCTACCGCAGAAGAGAAACCACCTGGCAAAAAAGAATCTAAAGAATCAATGGAACAGTTTTCAGGTAAGAGAATGTTTGAATCAAGTTTAAAAAAAAAAAAAAGATTAAAAAAAAGAGAGAGCAGAGAAGATTTGCAGTGCAAAGGTTGTATTTATCACTCAGAGAAGCAGACAAGCCGATCAACAGTGGCGCCAATTGATTGTAAAATTGGTTTTGAAAATGTGATTGCAGGTTTGTGTGACCATGTTTTTCCTTACTTCAGATAGATCTGCTTTTATGAAGATGACAGACATCATGCCCCTTGATTTGTGTAATTAAGCGACTTTTGGATGCAACTGTAATTTATGATATTGTATTTTTCATGAAAATGCAGAAGAAGTCAAAAGAGAGTTTTCAGTAACATCAGGCTCTGAAGAATACTTACCAGCATTGCCTAATGAGAGCATCGAAATTGTGATCAGGTAAACTATTTAAGATGTTTTTGTGCTATCAAGTTGAGGTTTTTTTTTTTTTTTTTTTGACTTGTCTCATTAGAAAATTAGCCTGTAAATTCTTCTTATAAAGCAGTGATTATTTTCTCGAAAATCATTAATTTTTATAATATAGACCTTTTTTATGACACTCTTATCTGTTTTGTAATTCAGTCAAAAGCTTTATCAGTTGATAGGTATTTGGGTGGCTGGCCTTTGCACACTTATTCATGCATATGAGTTTCTCATAATATTTACCAATGTCCTGTTAGATTTGGTGAATTATTGATGTTTGAAATAAGCTGGACTGTTGGCCTTGTGAGAATAAAAGATTCATCCTACTTGGTATTTTAATATGATTTGCAGTTTTGAAATTTGAAATTTACCAGAAAATTAAATAGATTGGTGTAGTCATATGAATATTTAATTCATTTATGTTGCTTTCCCTCTATTTCAGTTGCCTTAGCGCTTTCCTCAGCATACCTTTGAACTCAGACACACTACATGCTGCAATGCGCCTCATACTGCGTATGACCAGACAGCATCAGTATGCAGTAAAGTTTGTAGAAGAAGGAGGAGCCAGAAGACTTTTGACTCTAACTCAGGACTCCAATTTTCAGGGCTTCCTAAATCTGGCTACACTAATCTTCAGACATATTCTTGAGGAACCAGTATCTCTTAGATATTGCATGGAAAAAGTGAGTGCTAAACCTCTACATTTTTTATTCAAGGGATAAACTCAGGCAGTGCAGTAAACCGTTCTTAAGTAAATGTCATGTAGACTTTGAAAAGTGTTTCATACAACGCAGATTTGAAATATGCTGCAAGCATCTCACCTTGGCACCATTTGCCAAAGTTTCTGTCCTTGACAGTGGTCAGATTCAGAATGTATTGGTAACAGTAGGAAAGCATCTCAAGTTAGTACAATAATTATAAAAGAGTGAAGTTATTCATCACTTTTTGCAGGACAGAGGAGAAATACATTTATTGTGCAGGAAAGTGTTCCTCTGTGGCAAAATGGAGATTCTGGTTAATGTGGGAAGAGATGTTTGAGTAGTTATTGATGAGAATCTGAGCCACCTTTCAGTATATCTAGACCTGCCTGGCCATAAGTTTAGATGGATAATTCCGTGGCAGATGTTCTGTATCTCAGTTATCAGATCTGTATATCATCATATCTATGCAGGTGCCTTAAATTTCATGCTGTCAAATGTACTTTCCTCTTATAAAGGCATATTCTTATCTCAAGCATTGATAGTCTTAAATATCTTATACCATTGTTTGCAGTGAATATCCTACTTCACATGGCTACCAATCTCATATTACAATATTTAATCACAGGTGATGCGTAATGTATGTGCTGGAATTGGCTCGTGTCAGTCAGGTGTGAGCCAAGGGGGAGTTGGGGCCAAGGAGATGCACTATGTTCTTCGTGTGTTGGGGCCAGCAGCTTGCAGAGACCCAGAACTGTTTTCCCAGGTAGCACGTGACACACTGCAAATTGCACTGCCACCCCCATCACTAAGGGGTAAGTGTCACGAGCAGAGTTATGGTCTTGGGGATCTAACGACTGCACGAGAGGCAGTTAACTCACACTCGGACACAAACACACAAGAAATTATTAAATAACTAGAGTATTTGTATGTCAGGCCGGCCGGGCCATATTATTACATAATATTAATATACTAAACAAAAGACAATAGAGGTATATTCAAAGCAAAAATTCCAATTACTAAACTTAACCTATCATATTCATGTAACTAAGTTCCCTATCAAAGGTAATGCAATTAATAGCCAAATGGGTATATTATAAGAAATAAGATAATCTAAACTAACAGTTGAGTCCCCACTGGCCAGACGCCAGGCAAACTCTCCAGCAATAATACAGATTCTCAAGGTACACTGAAGGCTAGAACAGCCCAGTACATTCAAAGCCTACAGAAGCACAAATTGGCTTGTAGGTATTTAAGCATCTTGTAAAAGTATATATATATATATATATGCAATCACTCAGTCACTATTCATTTCATCAACAAGGTGCCATATTTCTTCAATCGTATTATGGAGATAGCTTTACAATACAGAACACTCGTTCGTCGAGTGCAAGCTGTGGGGTTCTCAGACTTTCTACGAGGCTGTGGGTTTCCTCCCTATCTCTGGACTTCTATCAATTACTAGTGAAAAAGATGAGTTACCGTTGGTCACGCCTAGCTAGTAGGCGCGAACATCATACGAGCGCAGCGTGGACTCTTAAGGTCAGTCCAACCAAAACTTTTCTTTCTATGAGCTTTCTCTCTCTAGGCTCCTTCAGTCCGATGACAATGGACTAGTCTTCGTGCCACTCAGTTCAGGTACTGGCCAACCGGAGATACTTCACGAAACGATGCTTCTCTCGTCTGTATTCAGTGAATTTCAACGTTACACGTTTTATACTATCCAACTACCCGGCAAGGCTAGTCCGCTGGCCAAATTAGTTCAGCAATCTCATTGGCCGAAACATCCCACCATTTTGAATGTAGGAATATAGTCTGCACTATTCTACCAGCCAGTTAACGTGCAAAAACTTGTCTAGTCATACTTAACAATGTCAACTATCCCCACCTTGTCTCACCCCTACTCTATTACTTCCAATCACGAACATTAAAACCGAACAAGCGTGAATCTAACAGTTTAACTTTGCAATTCTTTACTCACAAACAATAATACGCGAGGACCGTTCAAGGCCACCAGCCAATTTCTCATGGCCCTGGTGAAAAAAACAACTCACGGCTCTGCGTGAGATTTAATAACACTTGACTCATGACAGTAAGAATCATATGCTTTCTTCTTCTCTTTTTCATATGCTTTCTTCTCTTTTTATTATGACTAATTTGACAAGTTCGGTAGGAGGTTGAAGCTGGCATGTCAGATGTGATATATATCCTTGGAAGTGTGTTTTTCATATATTATTATGTAGGTGCACAAAGAGACAGTTCTATTATTGATCTAGATGCAATGATGTGATTGCTTTCTTATGGGTCTAAGTCATTCATGAAGAATGAAAAGGGTGAGTGAAAGCACCTGCAGATTTCTGTTACCTTACACAGACTTCAGCAATATTAGGCAAATCAAAAACAAACAAAAATATTTTTTGGGGAAAAAATGTTGAAAGCTTTTCTTAGTTTTAAGTAGATAAAGAATTGTTTGGCATGAAATTGTTTTCTCAATGATGATTTTAACATAGACAAGCATATAGCTGAATAATCTTTGATTATCATCTCATCTGAGAGAAAACTCTATCACTACCATGTTCTGAATACTTTCAGGATTGAAGCCTTAAAGTTTGCATTACATTTTGGAGCTTGAAATTTTTTATTTTGTCTTCTGTGTGACATTTCAGAAGAAGATGAGGCAAGATTTTTCATTGGTCCAAATGCCCCTCAAATGCTGAAGTGTACCCCTACCAAGCAGCTGGAATCCCTGGTTAATCCCTCAATCAAGACATTCATATGGGATCTTCTCAATGCTTTGATAGCCGAACTGCCAAGTAAAAGCAGTAAAGACAGTAAGTGTTAATTTCAGTAAAATGTTGGCTTTTTACAAAAATGTAAAACATTTAAAAACTTGTCTGATCATTGTTCATTTTGATTGTGATTTTGATAGTCATGGCAGGTTTGCCGTTTGTTGTTAATGGTGTCAGAATGTTTTCAGTTTGGTAAATATAACCTGTTAATAGTTGATGATACATCCCTGCAGGATTAAGATGAATATGTTCTCAGTAATCCCTTCATTGCCCAGGCCAAAATGACCCGTGAGACAATTTTGTTGTTGGATGGCTTTTGACCATAGAATCTCCTGGCTTATGAAATAGTCATTACTTCGTGTGTTTGTAATGCAGTATTATTAACAAAACCTGAAACTTGTTTTTTTAAAAATTATTTAAAAAAAATTATTATTATTACAAAACAATTGAAGAAGTGATATATCAAGGGCCATTTTGTAAACTACGGGAATTCAGTTTTACAAATTTTCTTGGAGAAGCAGGGAACTGGATAACTTTCCATATTGGACTTCATTGTTACAACATTTAAAAAAAATGTTATTTAACCCTTAGTTTTCAGAATTTAAGCCCCCAACTTTTTACACAACCTGTGGGCTGTCGATGCCTTCAAGCATGCCAAATATCAGGGGGGGGGGGAATAAAGTTTAATTATGATAGTGTACCATGTCCCTTTTGATAGGAAGAGCTTGTGAAAATTATTGACATTACTTCCACAAATAAGTGATTGACGTGTTATTGGTACGAGCCACAAAATGTTGCTTTTCCCTTGGCATGTGACACTAGTGAAGGGATTAAGAGAGTAATTATTTTTAGCCACTGGATACAGAGTTTTCACACAATGACTGGCAACAGAAGTGACTTTTGTTCTTCCAGGCACATCCTCTCAGACAAAAGGACCACAGACTTTAGCTGAAGTCCTGCAGGAGGCTGTGACAGAAGCCGGAGGTCAAGCCAGTAACAACAGCCATTTCTCTTGGGTGATACGTTGTGGGCCTGAAGGCTGTGCTCATCCTGTAGTGGACAGTGAGCAACAAACAGTGGTAAGAATTGTTTTCTGTTTTCTCAGAGAAATGGGATAACATGATTGCATTACCTGTGTTTATTAACTCATTCACCATGGTATACCGAATATTCAGCTCGTGGATTTTGGATTTGCTATGGAAAGCTGAATCTTTGGCTGAGTGGACACTGATTTTTCCAACACTAATATCTAATCATCTTTTCAGAATATCAAATCTTCTGTTATATTCTGCGTTCGTACTGAGGGAAAGAAAAACTATCTTTGAGCCACCCCAAAATTTCAAACAGACAATGTTGATAGTTCCCATCCACAGCCACAAAAGTTATGTAGGGAGTTAGGTAAATAAATCATTCCCTTCAAATGGGGTGCAAAATCAGTAGAATTAAGTGATCAAATCATTATAATTTATTAGCTGCAGTAGCATCTAAACAGTTTTCCGTTCTCTGGAGTAATCGGCTTTTATCACTCTCTCAGGAGAAGGATTCTGCTGCAAGTACCTCAGAAGACAACGCTGCAGCATCCATGAGGCCTCTGATTCCAAAGTCAGCAATTTTGAGATTGCTTTCTGAGATCATTCGGTCTTATGGAAATTGTGTGCAGCTCATCACTCAGTATTATTACCAGCCGGGACAGACAGAACTTGTCCGTGATGTGAGTGTTGAAATCTTTGTTTTCCAGTTTCTTTTGGTTTTGGATAAAATAATGTTGATAAAATAATTTAGTTTTTGCAAGGCACTATGGGATTAATCTCTGCTGTCCATGGGGTTAGTTTGTTGGGGGGATCTCATAATGTCAGTTGTGTCATTTCTTTATAAAGTTCCAGAATATGAATAAAGAATAAGAGAATTACAATTATGTTATACTTTGGTAAAGGGATATAAAGAGGAGAACAAAAAAAATTTCCACCAAAATCAGCCGAATCCTAAAGAATATGTTATTTCTTTTTCACCAGGGTTGCTCAGTATTAGCTTTTGTACTGGATAGTCTTCTCCCAAGCTCTCAAGACGTTGGGGATAAGGACTGCCCAGCACTATCAAGAGTATTTATCGCAAGCATTGCTTCATGCAGTCACAGTCCTGATGCACAAATGGCTCTTGTAACAGAGGTCAAGGGGGCTTTGCAAAGGGCTCTTATTCTTCCTGAAGGCTCAGCCAAGCATCAGCGTATTCAAGCACTTGCTAGTATTATCAACACCATGATTGAATCATGCCCAACTCCTGGTCAAGTTCCCAATCAAGTTTTCAAAGGTACATTTCAGAGATGCTCTCTGTACTTTTGCAAATCAGTGTTCCCTCTGAACTATACCATTTTACTTTTAAATGTGCCCACAGTTATTAAAAACAGTAGTTGATGAAAACTCTCAAGATAATATTGAAAAGCATGCCGAAAGATCCATAGTCTTTTTCTTAAATATGCTCTGTGAAGAACTTCATTCTGTTCCTAGTGATGTAAATATTCAAGATACTTTCTTTTCCTTTTTTTTGTTTAAAAAGTTTGTGTTACAGTGGAGTATTAAACTATGGCTTGGTATTTAACTGTCTATGACTTTTGAATTACCCGCAGTCGATGATAAAGCTATGACAGAAATGATAAAGCTATGAACTGTAGTAAACTTAAATTTCTATACAAAATGTAGTATCGTGTTTTCTACATCAAGTCATCATTTTCCGACAGTATTTGTTTTCAGGATGCTATCAATCACTAAATGTACATTTGTATAAATCTCACCAGGCCAGCAAGTGATGAACAACAACATGATGAAAATCTTAGTGAAGAAAGGAGTACTGGTGGACCTTGCCAGGATACCGCATAGCTTGGATCTCTCTTCTCCCTTCTTGGCCCCAACCATAAATGCTGCACTTAAGCCTTTGGAGACACTGTCACGTTCAGTCAACTCTCCAGACAAGTTTGTGTCAATGAAGAAAAGTGGGGCAGACCAGAACCACACAGCCCCAGACCAAGGGGGCACCACCACACAGGTGGTGACAGAACCTGCTACTACGAATGGTCAGTGTGAAATATATAAAAGTACTATGGTGGTGTGGGAGAGAGAAAAAAAATGATGCTGAGTGGCAGCTGAACATGCAGTAGTATTCATTCAGTCATGTTCAATGGGTATATTAGGTGTGCAGTTTAATTTTTGTGGTTATAGGATTTCCCAGAAGGTCTAGTTATTGTGGATTAAAAAAAATATATATTTGACCTATGGTAGTGCTTACATCTGTTGTAAATGTACGATTGTGAGACTTATCAAGGGAAGCGCTTCTTTGTTTAGTTATATCACTAGCTGCCTGCGTGCTGATGCAAGGACACGCATAGAAATGTGTAAAACTTAGAAACTTGTTAAGTATTTTGAAGTCATATTTATGCGGGGTATTTTGGATCTTGGAGCGCAGTTGCACCAGGGATACTCATGAGATGAGAACCACAGAGGGGGCTTGCAATATTTAGGTTTCAGAAGGCATGGGTTCTTTGTGGTGACATTATCAAATACACATTTTTGACTAAATAACTTTTGAGTGTTATTCTGTCAATCAAGAAAATTCCCTTGTAAATGTACATTTGTCTGTATGAGAAGCAAGTGATAAATATATGGGTTACGAACAGGAAAGAAAGTGTCATTTCTTCAGTTTTTTTTTTGTTTTTTTTTAAAAGTTATCTATAGCATTACTCAAGGAGTGGTCAGCTGAAGAAAGACACCCAGATACACTGTGGAAAGACATGAAAAGAATTTGGAGTGAAACAGCTGAATCGAAACTCGGGAAAAGAACGAGGAAAACTCCCAAACCATACATCAGTGAAGAAGTGATAGAGCTTGCAAAAAGAAAGAGCAAAGCCAGAAAACTTAGTAAACAAGATGAATATCATGCACTGAAGAAGGAAATCCAAACAAAGATCAGAAGAGACAAGAATGCATGGTTAGAAAGAGAGTGTGCAAACATAACAGAATGTAATACACAAAGAAAGTCAAAAGAAATGTTTGAACAAATAAGAAAAGTAAAAAAGAGGGATTTCCAATCACAGAACTTGAGTCTGAACAACAAAGAAGGCACAACACTGACAAACACAAAAGATGTGCTCTCAAGATGGCACGAATACGGCAAGATGCTGTTTGCGGACAACATCAGACCAGACCCGAGGGACCTCCAACAACCAGACTCACAACAGATAAAGAACCAGAACCTCTCTTGGAGGAAGTACAGGCTGCAATAAAACAAATAAAGAATGGAAAATCCCCTGGATTAGACAACATACCAGGTGAACTCCTGAAACATACCAGCGAATCAGGAATAAAAGCACTCCACCAAATGATCTGCAAAAAAAAATTTGGCAGACAAATGAATGGCCAACAGACTGGAAGCTACAAGAATTCGTCATGCTATACAAAAGCGGCAATGTCAAAGACTGTGGAAATTATAGAACCATCGCCCTCATCAGTCACACCAGCAAAATCCTGCTCATCATCATACTCAACAGAATGAAATCTAAGGTAGAAGAGGAACTATCAGAATGTCAAGCTGGTTACAGGACCAACAGAGGAACCGCTGACATGCTCTTCATACTACAAATAATGATTGAACAGATAAGAAGCCGCCCGTGCAGATGCGGGGCCCTCTTGCAGAAGAGGGACAGCAAAGAATACATCTGACGTGATACTGCGTGTCGTAAGAGGCGACTAAAGGTGCAAAGGTCCTGGTCTCCCGAGAAGAGCCAGTTGGCGGTGGGCCAACTACCCACCCTGTAAAAATAAACCAGTTACAGAAACACAAGCAAATACTTTAAATCAGTCTTTTATCTTGGGAGAAGGGGGAGCATCTGCACCTGTAGATTCAATGAAGGACAATGGACAAAGCCAAAAGGACTCCACTGGCCTGACTGCTCCTTCATCAAACAAGTCACTCCGGATTGCGTCGTGGAATGTCCGCTCCATGTATGAAGCAGGAAAGAGTGCCCAGGTTACAATGGAGATGAGGCGATACAGACTGCACATACTTGGAGTTAGCGAGACCCGCTGGATACAGTCCGGACTGAAACAACTTAATTCTGGGGAAAAGATTTTGTATTCTGGAAGGGAGGACAAAAAGCATACAGAAGGAGTAGCGATCATCTTGAGCAAGCACGCCCAGAGGTCACTGAGGGGATGGGAACCCTACGGAAGGAGAATTATATTGGCATCATTTACTACAAAGAACAAGAACATCAACATGAACATTGTGCAGATATACGCCCCAACAAATGAAGCAACCGATGGGGACAAGGACGATTTCTACAACCAGCTTCAGGAAATAGTTGACACATTGCCAAGAAAAGATGTGAACATTATAATGGGAGACGCCAATGCCAAGATAGGACAGGACAATACAGGGTATGAGGACATTATGGGGTGCAATGGTTTGGGACAAATGAATGAGAATGGAGAGCGGTTTGCAAGTTTCTGCGCATTTAACAGCTATGTGATTGGAGGTTCAGTATTCCCACACAAGAGGATCCATAAGGCCACTTGGATTTCACCGGATGGAGTAACTGAAAACCAGATTGACCACTTTTGCATCACCCGACGATTCAGACGCTCACTGGAGGATGTCATAGTACAGAGAGGAGCTGATGTTGGATCTGACCATCACATGCTGCTGGCAAGACTCAAACTCCGCCTCAAGAAACAAGGTACCAGAGCAGGAACAAAGAGGAGAAAGTTTCAAGTGAGCCTTCTGGATGGAGACAAGAAGGAAGAGTTCCAGCTGACACTGAGGAATAGATTCAAACCCCTTGTTGACCTCGAAGAGACAGTAGATTTGGAGACTCACTGGGCTAAGGTAAAAGGAGTATTTACATCGACATGTCAGGATGTTCTTGGGGAAAAGAAAGTGGAACACAAGGAATGGATCAGTCAAAAATCACTGGACTTGATAAGGATAAGAAGAGACCTAAAAGAACAGGTAAATGCAAGTCGTACAAGAAGCTCAAGAGTTGGTAACCAGGAAGAGTACCGAGCATCAGCTAAAGAGGTCAAAAAATCAATTAAAAAAGACAAAGAGGAGTTCATAGGAATGTTAGCAGAGAAAGCAGAGAAGGCAGCAACAGGAGGACACATGAGGATCCTCTACCAGACTACAAAGACTCTTGCTGGAAAATATGGAAAACCTGAAGTTCCTGTCAAGGATTACAACAGGAAGGCTATTTTTGGAAAGGAAGCTCAGGCAAAAAGATGGATAGAACATTTTAACAGCCTCTTGAACAGACCTCCACCAAGCAACCCACCTGACATTCTACCCGCAAGAAATGATTTACCGATCAGTTGCGACCCTCCGACTAAAGCAGAGATTAATGATGCCATAAAGCAGTTAAATCGAGGCAAGGCAGCTGGACCAGATCAGATCCCACCAGAGGCGCTGAAGGCAGATGCTGCTGGGGCTGCAGAGGGTCTGCACTCACTATTCTCGAGGATTTGGATCGGAGGCAAGTTTCCAAAGGACTGGAAGGAAGGACACCTCGTGAAGCTTCCAAAAAAAGGGGACCTCAGCAATTGTAGTAACTACAGAGGAATCACACTTCTCTCCATCCCAGGAAAGGTTTTCAACCGGATTATTCTCAAGCGAATACAGAATGCAACAGACCCAAAACTTCGTGAGGAGCAAGCTGGTTTCAGGAGTAATCGATCAACCACCGACCAGATCGCCACGTTGAGAATCATAGTAGAGCAGTCGCTAGAATGGAACTCCCAACTGATAGTGAACTTCCTTGACTACGAGAAGGCCTTTGATAGCATCGATAGAGAAACACTGTGGAGAATATTGAGACATTATGGAATCCCAGAGAAGATGGTGAACCTTATCAAGAGCATGTACGAGGGGACAAGTTGCAGAGTCGTACACGATGGCGAGCTTACTGACAGCTTTGATATCAAGACTGGTGTTAGGCAGGGTTGTTTGCTGTCCCCATTTCTGTTTGTCCTGGTGATTGATTGGCTTATGAAAGAAACCACCAGTGGAGGAAGAAATGGCATACAATGGACCCCATGGACACAGCTGGACGATCTAGATTTTGCAGATGACTTGGCACTATTGTCGCACACACACGACCATATGCAAGCAAAGACTACAGCTCTAAACAAAATTTCAGAATCTATTGGATTGAGGATACATCCTGCGAAGTCGAAGGTCCTAAAAATTGTTGCACCCCCAAGCGCACAAGTCAGAGTTGGAGATCAACCACTGGAAGATGTAGAGTCCTTCTGCTATCTTGGTAGTATCATTAACAATAAGGGAGGAACAGAGGCAGAAGTCAAAGCACGAATTGGAAAGGCACAGGCAGCTTTCACGTCCTTAAGCAAGATTTGGAGAACCAAGGATATATCTCTAAAAACAAAGCTGAGGATATTCAACTCGAACGTGAAGTCAGTCCTGTTGTATGGATGTGAGACTTGGAATGCGTCCCAGGCCTGCATAAAGAGAATCCAAGTTTTCATCAACAGATGTTTGAGGAAGCTACTTAAGATCAGATGGACAGACAAGGTGAGCAATGAAATTGTATGGAAAAGAACAAGACAGAGCCCAGTCAGAGAGGAAATTGGTAGGAGGCGATGGAGATGGATCGGCCACACTCTCAGGAGGCCAGGAAACAGCATCACGAAGAAGGTATTGGATTGGAATCCCCAGGGCAAGAGATCAAGAGGAAGGCCGCGCGGAACGTGGAGAAGAGCCAGAGAAAATGATGTGCAACGAAGCGGAAAGACTTGGAATAATGTAAAGAGGCTGGCCCATGATAGAGAGGGATGGAAAGTGTTTGTTGGTGGCCTATACCCTGATCCAGGGTGAGAAAGGCAATGATGATGATGAGATAAGAAGCAATGGAAACGAAGCCTTCATCACGTTCATAGACTACAGCAAAGCGTTCGACAGCGTTAGGCACCATCACCTGTTCGATATAATGATTAAGATGGGATTCCCGAAACACCTTGTGACCCTCATTGCTGCACTATACCACGAACAAAAGGCAACGATTAGATGGAACAATGAGAACTGTCCATATTTCAACATCGAGAAAGGAGTCAGACAGAGTTGCATACTTTCACCTCATCTTTTCAATATTTATACTGAGCAGATCATGAGAAACGCAGACATAGAAGATATGGGAATAAAGATCGGAGGCCGAAACATCACAAACCTTCGCTACGCTGATGACACAGCTCTTATGTCAGATGACATCACCAGCATGAAAAGAGTGTTGCACAGAGTGGATGAAGCGGGCAAGACAGCAGGCCTACACCTAAATGCTAAGAAAACGAAAGTCATGCATACTGGAACAGGGCACCATGAACACCAGGAGATACTAGTAAACAAAACAGCACTAGAAAAAGTGACTGATTTCAAATACCTAGGATCACATAAATCGCAAGATGGAAGCTGCTCAAAGGACATAAAAACAAGGATAGGAATGGCAAAACACAAAATGGTTCAACTAAACAACATTTGGAAGGATAGAGGCACACCAACGGACCTCAAAGTGAACATACTTAAGTGCTTGATCTGGCCAGTCCTACTATATGGTTGTGAAGCCTGGACACTCAAAAAGGCAGACATAACAAGATTGGAGGCAGCTGAAATGTGGCTTTACAGAAGGCTACTCAGAATAAGTTGGACAGAAAGGAGAACAAATACAAGCATCTTAGAACAGCTTGGCACCACCAGAAGAATAACACCTGAAATAAATAAAAGAAGACTTGCATACATCGGCCACGCGGCCCGAAACAAAAGCACGGCCCTTATGATATCAATCCTTCAAGGAAAGACAGAAACAAAGAGAAAACAAGGAAGACCACCCATTACATATCACGATAACATCAAGAAAGTCAGCCAGCTGGAAATAAGTGAACTAACTAGGAAAGCTAAGGACAGGATTGGGTGGAGGAGATTTTGTCGTGACATCCACTGTAGCAGCTAACATCGATGACGATGAAGCCGACAGGTGACAGGTGATCTATAGTGGCTGCTTTAACAGATTGGGTGCAGGAAGTGTGACTAAAGAAATGTTAGAGAATTGTACTTCAGTGGAAAAACTTACTATTGAATCTTTGAGAAAGATTTTTTAAGTAACTCCTATTCTTTCACTCACAAAATTCATCAGATGGGGCCCACAGGGAACCTGCATCTACAACAACAGGCCCTAATGAAATGAGTGTTACAATAGAAGATGTCACCAATGATCCAGAAGCTCAAGCAAACTTGGAAATGTCAGGCGAGCATCAGATTTCTGAACCGCAAGTGCTTGGACGAGTAAGTCTGTTATTAGAATTAGGTGATACTGTTTACAGGCTTATAAAAATCAAATATCACGCAAAGGAAATTTGGTCTTTTTATATTGGCATGTAGATTTCATATTATTTTTGAGGTCTTCTTTTGGTGATCATGTATTGTGATTTGGGGATCATTCATTTTCATACTTATGGAGTAACTTTGCCATAAACCTCAAATTTATGGCTATTCCATTGTAAGGCACAGTGTCATGGTGCATATGATAACTATGTATCATTCCACAAAAATATGGAAAATCTAGATTTTACGTATATGGATAAGTGTTTTTAAAAATTTGAACCTTTTTTTTCTTTTCTTTTTTTTTGTTTTGGGAAAGAACTATAAAACTGAGTTACCATCTGCCATCATATTTCAGGAGGAAGAGTTGAACAATGTGCTGACACAAATTCTGCAGACTGGCGCAGGAGTGGATCCTGAGGACCAAGTCATATCTGAAATGACTATATCTCAAGGTACATTCTTCCCATAAAAAACTGATTACTTAAAAACTTTTCATAAACAAGAGTTCCTTGTCATAGAAAACTCAGGAAATACTAATAGGCCAGACTAGAACTGTGTGAATAAATTATAAAAGCTCTAAATCACTGATGCAAATATATGTATGGGAAGACCCATGTAACTTTCCGCAGATATTTGTAAAGATAAAATTAGCTTTTTTTAAAAATAAGTCACAATGGCGGTGTTGTCAGAGCATTTATCTTTTTTTAAATGAAAAGGGCAATATTGTCAGACCAAGTGAATGTTGTAGGTGAATGCAGTTTAGTACTATCAGTAAGCATCTATTTCATGAGGTATATGTGAAAGTGCTGGATGTATCAGTGAAAAAATTGTTACCTAATCACTTTGTCCCTTGGTGTGTGGGCTTTGCAGTGGAACCAGCTGTGGGAGATGAAGACAATGAAATCCTTATTGATGTAGAGGTAGAAGGAGATGAAGATGACTATGAAGCTCATGACTCGCAAATGGTTAGCCAGGTCCTTTCTGATGAAGATGATGAAGGCGATGAAAGAGATCATAGAGGTAAGGAGTCGGGCATGTATGCATACACATACAAGCTCATTTAGGGGCTAACAAAGTGCTGTAGATCTGTGAAGTTTGTACAGTTGACCACAGCATATGAAAAAGCTTGCATAGGGGAGAACAGGGTTTCTGAGAAGCATTCGTATACTTTTTATTTCTGGTTATAATGAATTAGAAAGCTTTTGTTTTCTGTTCCTTTTTTTTTCCTTTTAAATAGGATTATATAAAAGTGGAATACAGGCTATGTAACTAGCAAAATGATTAATTTGCGTGTTCAAAATGCTCCTTAAAATTTTTAAAAATCACGGCCTTGTCCGTAAGCATTCACCATTCAAATGGTCTTGCATTCATAGAAGGGAAGAAGGGCGAGGAGGGTTGAAGCCAAGAGTATGAGAAGCATACATGGGGTGAGGAGGGTGAAAAATCACCAAAGGTAGGTACTTGATGGATGTTGACTAAATAACTTTTGAGTGTTATTCTGTCAATCGAGAAAATTTTCCTCGTAAATGTACATTTGTCTGTATGAGAATACCTTGCCTGTACTTGTGTTTGTTGAAGTTTCTAACCCAACAATGTTAATCTCTGCACATCTGCTACATTTTTTTGGAAGCAGAAGGTCCATCAGTGTGGTAATAATGCAGTAAATGTACACATTTGGAAAGTTACCAAGGTAGCATTACCTAAATAGTTTGTTTATTCACAACATTGTCATAATCACTGCATTTTAAATTGCCATTGTTAAATTTAACACTATCTAAATCAAAACTTTTAGAGCTGAAAATGTTTTGTTGGCAAGAAAATGCCTGCATCGAAGCAAATTGTCATTATTTAATCTTTAACATGTCACAGCTTCTGTTTTTTATATGAATCTGGAATGAAGTGATATTTAGTTACCCAGTACATCAGCTCTTGATTTTTATTATTATTATTATTATTTTTTGAAGCATTAGGTTGCAGCTTGATTATTACTGTTCAAGCAGATTGCAATGTTTCTCCAAAGTTTTTTTTTTTTTGGTCATATTTTGCAAAAGAGTGGCATTCACTACTTTTTGTATGTGTGTGCGTGTCTTGGCTCATTTTCAGTGTATCATGTTGTTACAGTGTGCATGTTATGTTCAATCTTTGGATGACTTCAGAAGTACTTGTATTTCTAAGAATGCATGAATATTACATATTTCAATGAAATCATCAGATCATGATGACAATCAAGATGATGTGTCTGGTGATGAAGAAGACTACGATGAGGCTGATCAGGAGGAAATGGGAGAAGATGATGAAGAAGATGACGAAGAGGATGAGGATGAGGATGATGAAGATGTAAGATCTTGATAAATTTCATTAAGCTTATTAACTTTCACATGATTACTTTATTCTTTCTCTTCTGCAACTTTCGGAAGCAAATTAAATTTACAAAGTAGAAAGCATTGCATGTTATGAGAATTGAGCCACAAGTATTGCCATTTTGGAAGACTTTTTTAATTCCTAATCTTTAAAAAGTAGAACTTTGTGTTTAGAAGAAAGATCTATCTGATGTGTGATTGGGTTTTGTAGAATAGGGACGGCCCGATTTGGTTTCTTTGTCTATAACTAGTTTTCAGGATGCTTTTTTTTTTTTTTTTGGTCCTGAAATCTTTGATGTAGGCAATTCTGTAAATGTACAAGAACCATGAGAATGTGGTGTTTTCCTGTCTGAAGTGTGTTGTTTATCTACAGGCTTCAGATATTGATGGGGAAGGGGATGATTATCAAGAGATAAGACATCCATTTGACACAGATGATATGGTCTTTCACATGGAGGACTTTCCATCAGGAGGTAAATGAAAGACTTGTTTCACACTTGTCGTATTGATGTGTATAAAATGCAAGAGTTAAGGACATAAAAGGCCATTCAAAGTTTTAACTCATTAAGGACGGGGTCAGATTTCAGTACCAGCTCTCCTAAGTTGGTCACATCTGGCTGTTTATGGTATGAAAAATGACAGAAACTGTAAAATAAATCTGCAGAAATAAGAATTCATTGGTAAATGCTCAGAGCTGATACGTGGTAGACATTTGACCTGATCCTTGTGAGCAGAAAGTAAAGAAAAAGTGTGCCCATTATTCGCTGCTTCAGCCCTACAAGCTATCATTTCTCACAGTGACATATCCGTGGCGGACTTTACAAGGTATGTTATGTGACTATTAGATCACACCAGTACTGTCTTCTGTGAAGTTTAGTAGAGAGTTTTGTAGTTATGTGAGTTCAATTCTATAAAAGGCCTTTTGCAGCTCTTCATTTTGGCATCATCAGAGTTTCTCGAGAATTTCTGTGAAAATTCTGTTCAGTACAGAAATATTTTTTTCTTGGAAACCTGGTTTGGATATAGAAAAACATTACTCTAGGTGATGAGGATAAGTCGTTACTTGTCCCTGACAACCAAGATAGTTTAAAATTTGTCATTTGTGAGTTAGCCAGTAGCTGGCTTTGATTGGTGCTTGAGTAACGTAAGGTAATTGTGGGTTCACAGTTTCAGTCTTACGGCATCCCATACAGACATGTTCTCCTGTCTGTCACAGCAAGTGTTATTCCTGAGGTGCTTGTGGTGGCTGAAATTGAAAGTAGGGTCTTGTGGCTTTAAATAATTATCATTGGTCTGAGAATCTCAGGGCATTCACTCACATCAGTAATGTAGGGAGTCCCGTCTTCCTTAATCCCATGCATCTTCAGATAGTAAGTTCATGTCCAAATTCTTAAGTCTGTGGCCAAAAAAGTTTGAAATCTTAAAGATTGGCTAAAAAAATCACTTGGAGACCAACTACTAGGAAGCAATTTGAGGTAGCATTTGTTTTCATCGCCTATGCCAACAAGCACACTTTCTTTATATTTTTACCAATTTGAAAGGAACTTGAATCATGCTCTAAGAATGCCATCTCTTCCTGATTTTTGAATGTGTGGCTTTTCTTTTGTCTTCCCAATACTTGCTGCGTTGTTCGCCACTGCTGTTTCCTTGTAGATCCTTATTGTTCTTTAGTTGAGTCCTCTATTGTAATTTGGCTGAATGTTTAGTTGCTGTTGTTGTTTCTGATTTTCTCTCTCTCTAAATTTTGGTAAACAACCTCTTGCAGGTGGAGGCCAGCATATAATTTTCAATGACACGAGTCAGATCCAAACTTACCAGCTCCCGGTGCATTTACATGACAATGATACTGGAAATGATGCATGTAGGTTTTAATCCTCCATCATCTGTTGTTGGTGTGTTGTTATTGAGTTCAAGTTGCATTTTTTCTTAACCATTGGCTTCAGCCGGCCATTGTTTGAGGAATTGTGATTTCCAAGGTTCAGAAACACTAGTTTGCAGGAATTTTAATCTCAAATTCTGATTGGACCTGTCTAGGAGTTGTCTATGCCAGTTAACTTAACATTTTTTTTGGTTGTTAGCCAAGATTGTTTGAACGAAACTATATGTGCACACATGTTGGGAGTGAAATAGCTCCCCGAAAATTAGGTTTTCAAATTTTCTTACTTTAAAAATTTGAGAGGGAGAGACAATGGAATCAGAGCTGTTTAATTGCAATCCTGAAGAATCTGCCACCAGCAGTGCAAAGACATTAAAAATTTTATCAGAGAAAGCATGATTATTTACTTCAGTTGTATCAGGTTTGAAAGTGTATTCTTCTTTGCATGCTGTTTATAATCCTTTAATCCATATATGTTGAAAGCCGCCATGCATTCTTGATTTCATTTTGCTACGCCATTGTGTCTGTCTTTCAACTCAAGTTATATGAGTTCTTTGCTCTAAAGGTTTAAATATGTATATTTGACTAGCTGTTTACTGCTGGTGGGGCCAACCCAAACTTTTTACATTCCTGTTTTTAAGTGCCAAGTATGCCACCAGCCCCTAGCAATATCACCAGTACTCATCCATTATTGATGAGACAAGGGGACCCCCAATCTGTGAGAGGCCACCGGGGGGGAAGAAGAATTCGGGCTTTGCCGACAGTGCATGTGAATCTTAATCCCACAACCCGCCAACCGAACACACCAGTCATTCTCCAGAGGTAAGATCCAGGAGTCAGGCATTAGTGTATATTATTTAGTAGGTAGCACAAAAATCATTCTCATTCAGGTTTCAAGCCGAATATAAACAAAGGTATTAAAATAAATTTGCCCTGATTATATTTCATAGGACATCATTTATGTTTTGATACTGACAAAAAAGGGTTTGTGTGAATGTTTGTAATTTCATTCATATCAGCCTATTTGGACATATTTTTAACAATATACTGTGGCATAAGTGCAATAGATTTGAAGAAAAATAAGCATACACACAAGCACAAAAATGTGTGTAATCATGGGTTTCAAGTAGAAGATTGTGCACAAAAAATACCACACCATCCAGTAATTTTACCAAACCATGTGGATATGCCTGATGAATCCCATGAATGTCCCGGGGTAGTATTCCATTAGATGGTATACATTAAGAGTGTGTGGTCTGGTGTTAATAGAATGTTTTTTACCTTTAGGTTGCTGGGCCCTTCTACTGCCGCTGAGATTCTTCAGCTTACAAGCACATTGAGTACACAGAATTCTGGGGGTGGAGGCCCAACGAGGGTAGTTTTGGCAGGAGATAATCTTCCTATCATACAGAGACCAGATGAAGATCTATTTGAGGAGCTTTTCCAGGTAAGCAGGATTACATGTAGTTGTTTGACAGCATAATCTTTGTAGCCCTTGTGTTTTTGGGTGGGTTTGGTGATGATGATTGAAGATTTGGTCCCTTAAAATATAATTGTTTATTATCTAAATGGAATGATGAAGCTTTAAATATCAAACTAAATAGGGTACCCAAAAGTTGTTGAAAGACACGAAGTGGCTGTTATCATACTGACATACTATAAAATCCAAACTCAAACTCAGATTGCTCCTTGAGGACAGATACAGATTTTCATGGGCAGTTTAAATAGATTGTTTTTGAGAACTTTTCAGGAATTTTAATACTGTGATTTAAAGAATACTAAGCTTGTTTGATCTAACATGTTTCTGCCAGGACCCATATTCTGAGTCAGGAACATCAGGCACTGGAGCATTGTCATGTATACCATCTACTTTAACACGATGGACAGAAGAAACCAAAGTTCTGGATGGGGATGGAGTTCATGATCTTGTTATGGGTAGGTATCTTGCCCCACAATTGTTTCAGTTGAATATTCAACCACCATATATTAAAAACCACCATTTCAAACTCTTTGATATTGGACAAACTTGACAGCATTCATTCCTTTGTAAATGAACTAACATAAACATGGGTGCCAGACCTCCGGTGTATACCGGATTTCAGGTTTGGCTATGTCTCTAAAAGCAAAATTCCGGATTTGGGATTTGATGTATTGAAAAAAAAACAAAAAAAAACCCCTAGTTAATCAAAACAAAAAAAGTGCAAGCATGCAAGTGCGAGATATCGACTTTATTTATGTCTATTATTTTAGTATTCACCTTGTCCAAAGACATATCATCAACCTAGGTCTACCGTCATGTTCTGGCTGGTTCGCAGTTTTAGATCAATGGCTACACATCGCGCTGACAATAACACGAACTTGAAGTGAGCGAAAGTCACGAGACGACGTACTGTGTTCGGTCAAGACCCGCTTGTTCTGCGTTTCGTATGAGTGAACATAGCCTGCTAAGTACCATGTCTTGCGCTGATTTCGTGTGTCAGGCCTACACCAGAATTAATGCTATAGATGCCTGCGATGGTAGATCTACTCAAATATTTATTGTCAATTGACGATGGATGCTTTCGCTTGGAATGTTTGATTGGTTGGTTCTGTCTGTATTGTGAACGTGGAATGTGTCGTACGGACTGATTTGACGCGTTACTGCTGTTATGCAAAGACCCAGAATCTAGGTCAAGGTTTAGCATGTCCCCTAGATGTGTACCGATACTGCTACATAATCATTGTACTAGATTTAACCTGATGACAGATGCTTTAGTTTATAAAGGCCTGAAGGGGCCCGCCTCAAATTCTTCTAGTTCTCGGGCATCAAAATCATCGGCATTGCCAGATTTCACTTTATTCAGTGCCAAAGACAGGTACTCAGACATCAAGCATGAGTGAGGCCTGTAGGTCTGGTGCTTCTGTTATAACAATGGGGGCCATAAGCAGTGCGAGTCAAGAAGCGGCATACTGCTAAAGCCTTGTTTTCATGTGTAGGGAAACGAAAACGTCAAAAATCCATGAAGTACAGGGTGTAGTTCTGTGTCACTATTTGATGGGTTTTTGACGTTTCCGTTGCCATTTCCATTTCTGTATACATGAAAACCCAGCTTAACGGTGTTAAATTGAAAGGGAGACAACAGGATCTATTTTGTTGGCTTGTGAGACACAAAATATATTAATGAACACGCACAAAAGCCATGGTTACATGTTTTGTCCGTTGTGGGTTTGTGATGGGCTTTACAAACTTATTGGAAACATTTTTCCACATTCAGATTAACCAGGAAATAATATTATCTTGTAGAACAAAAACTGCTGCAGTCACACACATTATACATGAACAAGGAAAGTTGTAGGCGTGCACAAAATAGTAACTGTGGTATATTATTGTGACATGTAAAGTGTTTTGCATTCTCTGATGTTTGAAATTTGCTTTGATTTGGGATTGGTGTACGCGCTTTAGGTGTCATTTAGTTGATAGGTCTGTTGTCTTATCACTGGGTTGCTCGGTGCCTGCGACTTCAGGTTCGGCTGATTTGATCCAAGTGGTTTTCAGGTTTCAGATGCCCCGTTGCTGGCACCCATGCATAGTCGGTGCATATATCAGTGCAATTTATGATTGTTGATGATTGTTTTAGAAGTATGTTACTAGCATTATAGAAAACATGCTGGAAAGCCAGTTCATGTGTGCACAGTTGGTCTCAGGTATTCTTAACAGTTGTTCTTGTTTGTTACTCTTCAGTGCTAAAACCACCTTTAATTGAAGAACTAGTGAAAAAGAGAGATGAAGAGCTTTCTGAAAGACGTGAGAAGAGGAAGAAGAATGCTGAAGCAGCAGCAACAGATGACAAGAAAAAGGAAAATCAAGTGGAAAGCTCAGGACCTAAACCAGTGTCTAGTAGCAGTTCAGGAGGAGTACGTATATTTCAACATGTTTTGTTTTTGTACATAACCAAATGCTGCTATTTCAAAGTGAGTGTCAATTTGATTTGTCCTTAATTATTTGAACACATTCGCTGTAGCATCAATGTGTGCTTTACTTCATTTGTTTCAGCAGAGAAAGAGTCCTGACTTATGAAAATTAATTTCCATAAAAGCTCACTCAATTGTAAACCAATTAAGATATACTTTAAGAAGAATCATTCTAAATGAATGAGCAGATGTATTAAGAGAGATACATAAGGCTCATTCAATTGATTCAGCCATGTCCGTGAACTGTTTAAAAATTTCACAGGATTCAACTACATCAGATTAAAAAAAACAAGATATGAAGTTCACTGTTGCAAAGGGCATCTTAAATTCTGATTTGTGTTGTCATTTGACACATTGCTTAGATAAGTTTATTGCATTTTGCACTGTATAATTCTCCCTGAATAAATTTATCCATCTAATTTAATTGCAATGAATGTTGAATTACAAATTACATGCGACTGTGGCATCATATACAGGATGTGGCTAATGTTCAAATTTTATTCACAGTCCATGGTTACAGCTCCGGCATCTGTCTCAGTTGCATCTCCTGCCATAAGTGCTGAAGCAAGTAGTGCTAACCAAGGTATTCATGCTAGTAACATTATGTATTACTGAATGTATCGTTTAAATGTTCTGAAAAATAACTCCAGGCACAGACTCAACTGGTTATGAAATATTTGAGTGACTAGTTGACAGAAATATTTCTATTCTGGTTTCATTCTGTAAGGAATCTGCTTGTTAAAGTAAGAAATTAGCAAAAATAAAAATAAACTGTCCATCTTTATAATTAGCTGAATTTTGGGGATGACCCTGCAGAGCAATCTCGGCACCTTTATCAACTAGGCTTTTTGTGCTTATTCCTTTTGGTCTAAAATAAAATTGGTCCTTCTTGTTTTTTACTGTTTGTAGAAGAGAAATTTACTACTGTGATTGAAAAAAAAAACAGAACACCAAATGGTGATACCTTTACTTCTTCTTTCAGCAGCTGAGATACTAGCTTCTGTAATGGTGGAGCAAGTCTTTTCTCCCATGGTGGCCAGCTCAGTAACTACTTCATCTTATCCAGCACCTGTCACTGTAGTATCAACTATTGGAGCAGCAGCGTCCAGACCAGCACCAGCAGTGACCAGTATGGATACATCCAGTGCAGCAGGAAGTGTGCAAGCACCATCTTTCTCAGGCTTGCCCAGTATGGTCCCCAGTGGTCCCACAACTACAGACAGCAGCAGCTACAACCCTTTCTCAGCATCTCAGACCACCTCTGCTACCCAGTCAGGAACTGCTGTCACCTCTGCAGTGCCTTCACTCCTGGCAGTAACAACCAGCAGTTCAGGACCTCCATTTTCACAACAGCTTCAGCAACCACCATTAATCCCATTGGCCCCTATCCCTGTAATCAGTGGTGCTTCAGCTCCAATGCTGTTTGCTGATCTTCCACCTCTCACAAACACCACACCATCCCCTGCTGGCCCCTTTTCTTCCCCTTTCCAGTCCCTCTTCCAAGGTATTCCCTCCCAACAGTCTACATCTACCTCCACTCCTCAGCAGCAGCAAGATACACCACCAACTGATGTCATGCGAGGCTGGGCATCCGGCTTTTCTTCAGGAGCAAGAGAAGACCACCGGCCGCAGGGAAGTCACAACCACATCCAAGGCTCTATGATCAGTCAGCTGTTGGATAGCATCATGACAGACCCACCTTACCCAGCAGGCTCTAGTGCTCCTTCTATGTCTCAATCCATCACACCGGCCAATTCAGTGATGCCTCCAATATCACAGACACCAGCCCCAATTCGGTAAGTGCATGTGTATTGGTGCAGAATCTCAATGAAGTGGCACATTTAACAAAGGCCCAATATGGTAGAGGATAGAATCATACATGTTATCTCCCTAATATAATATGATAATATAGAAATTCTGTATTTTTGTGCAGAATGGTGAAATTGGTAAAAACTTTTGCACTTCAAAGGCTGATATAGAGTGTGTTGAATATGCTGCTACTGGCGTAAAAATAAAACTAATGAAACAAAAAGCAAAACAACAATAGCACTATTTTGACCCCAAAAAAAATTTTCATCACTACATCGTCTAGCAGTGTAAGCTTGTACTTTATAGAATTTTGAAATTGTTTACCAGCCAACACTAAGATTCAGGCTTTTGAAAAGTTTAGCTTTCTTGCATCTTATTGCTGTGGCTCAAGTATCTTATTTTTTCAAACCAGACCTTTTAAAACTGCATGTAGTTTTGTATGCAGTGCAATTTTTAAAAAAATTTTGTCAACTTCTGGGTCAAATTTAAGAGGTGAAGCAGTACTGATCCTTTCATTGATCAAGTTTCTAGATGCTGCATAGTCATTCTTCAGCCTTTCTTATAGGGCCTTAAAACAGTAAAGTTGGATGCATACTTAAGTGAAAGTAGGTGACCCAGCTGCATAGTCAGAGCCAAACTTCACCATGTGCTATGTATGTCACTTTTCTCACTGAGTCAATCCAAGCGAGTCTTTGAGAAGTGTGTGCATAATGAAATTGTGGAATTGTATTTTATCAATAAATGCATTTGCCTTGTTTGTTAAAAGATTTTTTCCTCCTTTTTTCCCCCACTACCCATTTTATGGAATTCCCCCCAACTCGGATTTTTTCCCTACACTTTGGGATAACCCATATAATACTCCTGCAAACCCCCCGCCTCCTCCCACCACATCCATTGACCCTGGGCCTTCATCTCAACCCCTGCCCCATTCCCAAACTAACCACCAATCAATACAAAATATGCAACTTCCCCATTGCGTTCGCCCCGTGCATCCGCAATTTAACCCACATGTTCCTCCACCCCAACTCTACTCTCACTTATGTCCGCATCCACATCCCCAACTACTGCGTATGCAACCACAACAACGCCACGTTTCCCCGAACTCCTCGTATTTGCAATATGCCCAAAACCCCAATTTCCACATGAATCCCAATTATTCGGCACCATACCACCAACCCATGAACAACAACAGGCATATACCATGGCACCATGAAAATCAGTTTAGCCTGCCTCCGCCTCCACAATTCTACCTGAGTCCAGCTGATGAGCCCCCTGCAACTCCAGCCAGCACCAATCTAAGGCCAGATGGTAGTACTGTAACTTCAGCTCCACCCACAGTCCAGACAACAGTAACGTCAAGTTCTAGCAGACCAAGCGCATGCTTGTATGAGCTTTGTAAGTATCAGGGTGAAAAGAATTTTTTACCTCTTTACTCGTATGTTATGTGATTTAGAGTGCATCACCCCTCTCTCTTTCTCTCTGTCTCTTTTCCTCCCTCTCTTTCTCTCTCTCTCTCTCTCTCTCTCTCTCTCTCTCTCTCTCTCACACACACACTCACACTCACTCTGTCATTGGGGCACTCTGCCAAATTGAATGTTTGTCAAGTATAGTCTCTCTTGCGGTGGGCTTAACAAAGGGAGCACACAAAAAAAGTGGCAATTGTATTTTACATTTTTACAACTTTCTTTTTTAAAAAAGGGCCTGAAACTTGAATAAACACAAAAGGTCGATCCAAGTGTAGTTGTGGGTTAAGTGACACTTGAGAAATTTAATTATAAAATTTTTGAAACTCAATTGTAGCATTGAGCAATTAGAAAAGGGCCAGAATTGCACCACAATGAAATATTCCTGCCACAGTGTTGGTTTATATTGTTTCTTTTCATACCAGTAATAAGATGGTCATATGAGGTATATTGACTGTTTAACAGCTGACAGTGGATGTTTTTCACATTCTAGCCTCACAGCCACAGAACCAGGCACCACCAGCAAGCTCAGCTCCACAATACAGCAGCCTTGATCTTGCCCAGGACCTGTCCAGTATTTTCTCACAGGCACATCAGCCCTTTTACAGGTTTGTATTACAGTACTTACCGCACACTGTGTTCTTGGTCTCAGTCTAAATTCAGCACCGATAGGGCATTCCCAGATTCAGGTTCTCTTCACAGAGCAGAGATAAAAAGATGTCTTTTAAGTCTGTAGTAGAAAAGACTGCTCTGCACATTACCCTAGAATCACAACTTTTAAACCATCATATGCAGATCAGGGGACAAACCATTTACTTTAGTGCAAAATATTGAAAAGTAGCAGCCATTTTGACGTAAAAGAAAAAAAAAATGTCCAGATTATGGTAGCATTTGCTGAACATTTAGTTTTAACTTACCTACTTGTAATAGTGGAAGCATGGCTTGTAAGTACGAGAAAACTGCAACCATGAGCTGTCCGACACCGCAAGAAGAGAGTATTATTTGCAGTGGCAGTTGTCTTTCATTCTGCAACCCATGTGTCCTCGACTTTGGTTTCATATTGTCTCCACTTAACAATATTATAGACTTCTTTGGAGCTGCCTGCTTGAAATTCTGAAGCATTCCTTAACTAACTTCTCTCTGTCATCTGAGTACATCGCACCCTTGTGCAAATTTGATTGATTTAACACTACTAGAAGTAGTTTGGTAAATAGTGTTAAAGCTGAGACTTTTGGTCTGATTTATTATTTAACATCAGTAAAAAGGAAAATCATTTTTCAAATCGATTATCATCAATAGAAATATTTGCTGTAAAATACATAGGCAGTAATTCAAGCATTGAAAACAACAGGTGTGCAAAAATATGTACAATCATTTCTGGCAGCTGAACCATCCTGGTCAAATCCTATAAATATACCAAATGTCAGAATCTCATTATTTTCTCTTTTGGTCTGACTTGTACTTGAACAGTAGTGGAGTGACAGGAGCCACACCTCCTCTGAGTAATTTGACATTTGTGACTACAACTGCCCCTTCCACGACAACGGCTACAACAACAGCACCAGGTGTTGTGTCGGAAGCAGTTTCTAGTGGTGGTGCCCCGCAAAGTGCAGGGAGCAGTGGTGGTACGCAGGCCCAGCAAATCGAGTTAACTACAGGAGGCAAGTATCGACTGTTTCTTTTTCAGGGTATAATGTAATGTTTTCAGTTAAGAGTTGTTTAACCATTTACTTGCATTACCCCTGCACAATGCATTGGAATTCAATGATAAAAGTAAGGTGCATTATAGCTAGAATTTACAAATCCTGCTCTTACAATGTAGCTTTTGGAGAACTCTGCAGTTCACATTTGGTTTTGGAAAAAAAAAAAAAAAAAAGTAAAAATTTAAAGACAGTTTTCCTGTTACTTGTATGTTCATTCTAGAGCTTCATCAGCCGAGATAAACCTGTGTTGGTTTAATAGATGCAAGTATCAGAAACATTTTAGTCATGAATTTATTCTTATTATTGTGCTGTGTATTTATTCTTGTGTTCTCCATAATGCTGTGCAGTACTTTCTATGTGCAAGAAGAACTAATGGACCTACAGTTCCCTCATATCAGTATTTTCTTCCAATTTAAGATCCAGAAATCCCAGAAGGTGTGGACCCTTCATTCTTAGCAGCCTTGCCAGAACACATAAGACAAGAGGTCATATCTGAACAATTGCGTCTTCAACGAATACGTCGACGAGCTCAAGAACAGGCACAGCAGAGTGCTTCAACCAGTGAGGCTGGTGGAGATGGGAATGCTACCATGGAGGTCAACCCAGAATTTCTGGCTGCATTACCACCAGCCATCCAGGAAGAGGTCAGGATCATTATTTCAGTGATCAGCTCGTTTAAGACATAATAAATTTCAAAATTCGGATGTATTTATACAGTGGAACTTGCATATAACGAGAGGTCATGTTCCACCAAAAATGTCTCATTATACCCGAGGTCTTGCTATTCCAGGAAAGAGTAAAAAAGCAAGGCAAGGGATTAAAACACCCCCCCTATTTTTTATGGTTACCTCCCTTGTTAGCATGTCCTGTACATCAGCGAACATATAACATCAAACTGACGGCAGATCTCAGCCTCCATATTGGTACTTTTTTCTCTTCCTTTTTGTGCTGCCAATAGCCATGTTTCGATCAAATTACGAGAGAGTCAGATGCAAAAGTTAGAGACAGGCGAGTATGTCTGTTTCCAGTGGTTTCTTGTGCTGTGTCATTCAAGGAATTGGAACAGACTGGCCATTTGTTTGTGACACAATGTGGGCAGTGTAGACAAAGAGCACACGCCGTGCGGCGATTAGTGATGGTCAGTGATGTGCTAAAGTAATAATTATCGCACATGTCAGGCAGTGGCCAGACAGTGCATGTGTCTGTCGAAGCTACACAGTTGTAGCCTCCATGGCCTGCCCCACAGTTCGCCTCGGCGAAGGATGAGTCATCACATTGAACTGACTGCATGTAGTGTACTGTCACAGCACGGGGTGAGTAGGGAGAGACAGCATACTAGGCCTAAACGAGAGTTGGCCAGGTGGGTCCACAACTTGCAAGGCGGGAGTGGTCGGCATGTAGTAACAAACAAAGGACAGTACATGTTATTTTTTGACGTTGTTCTGCGGCAGCCCCCATCATTTGCCGTACACACTCAAAATTAATTATCTCGCTCTAGCAGGTGCTTTGATTATATTTTTATCAATTGCCATTATTCGAGTATTTTATTCGCTCATATACCGGAAAAGAGGGGGGTTTAAAATGTTCTCGCTGTCGGCAAGGTCTCGTTATTAGCTGTGTCGTTAAACATGGTGACCCACTGTAAATCCAGGTAAAGAATGTTGAGACTTCTCAGTTATTGCTTGTTATATTAGCGGAAAAAGAGGGGAAGTCATATATCCGTAGTTAAAATGTGGCATTAGATGTCTTTGTTTCAAGGCCTTCTGCAGCTGTACAGGTTGACTGTAGTTCCTTTAAAGTATGAAGTCATGCGTCCAATAAATGAGAAACGTGCATTGAAAATGTGCAAAGAATCAAATCAACACCTACACTACAGTCCATGAGAAATAAAACTTGTTTGATTGAAATTCACAAGTAAACTCAAATACAGTGTGGAAAAATAGTTTAACTGTGATCAACTAATGTGTCTAGATAACTATACTTTTCACATTAATTGTTTGGCACCACTCTGCAAGTCAGACATAATTGTAAGGTTCTGTCAACTGTTTGTTGGACAGTGAGGAGATTCAAAACACGTACGAAAGGCCACAATAATACCCGTTCTTTTTATTTTTAAAAAAAGAATGTTGATAGCAAATGTGGTGTCTGGAAATGTAGTGAACACTGACATCAAAATAGCCAGATATTTTAGAAGATAAACTCAGATGTTTATTGAACTGTTTTCATATTCAGGTGTTGGCACAACAGAGGGCAGAACAAGCAAGGTTAGCAGCGCAGCAACAAAGTGCAGCCAATCCAGACTTGCCAGTTGACCCAGCCACTTTCTTCTCCACGTTGCCTACATCTCTGCGACAACAAGTTCTGTCAGACATGGACGATAGTATGCTGGCAGTCCTTCCTCCAGAACTAGCTGCAGAGGCTCAGGAATTGCGTCGGGACATGGAAGAGAGGCATCGTCGTTTGCTGCAGGAACGTTTATTTGCTCAGGCTGGTGCGGCTTCAATCTCAGCTATTCTCAGGCACTCCGGTTAGGCCTTTGTCGTTCTTACCCCTTTTTCATACTCTTGCCTACTGAACTTGTATGGCCATGATTTATGGCTTGCTTAGCTTCTGCTCAGTAACAGCTTGAGCTTCTGTTAAGTTCTTGACTCCACACCACTCCTTGTTCGGCTTTTATATCTTGACTACATGAAAGCATTTCTTCTCCCACTTACTTTCACATCCACTTCTCTGTCTCACGGTCGCTTTTGTCATATCCACTTGAACCCATGTTTCATTCATTCCTAAATCATTGTCTGTTCTCTGCATTTTTGTATTGTCAGCCTCACTCCTTAGTAAATTGGAATGTTTTCTGACAGTGCTTATTCCATTTCATTCAGAAATCTGCACACTTTTCAGGTCTTGTTGCATTACTAGATATCTTTCATTTGTGTTGAACTTTCATCTATTTGCAAGGAGACGATTTAAGTCCAGCATTCCCTATAGTTTTGCTATTTCCTTTTGAGCTTTCAAGTTCTTGCAGCCTGTTAATTTCCCACATGTTAGCCAAGCTATATCACAAAGAAACTGCCTGATATGTGCATAAATTATATCTTACTGGGGTCCTTGCTTTCAACCTGGGTAATGTTATCAGGCATATCATATTTTTTATTTGCTGTAGTATTGAAACTTTGAAGGCCATCTGTTCAAATAAATATCTTTACTGTTATAAACTACTTGCCGCCCCATGCAAGTTAAATCTTGCAGATTTTTTGTAGGAAGCCCCACTGTATTATCTAGATCTAGGCTACACTGAAAGCAGCATTTGGATTCGATTTGCAGTGACTAACAGAACTTACGTAGAAATACACAGATGTGACTACATTGATATTCTACCACCAATGGGTAAAGAGAGGTCAAGGACGCAGTTTCCGGTCACAGTTTTCGGTTCTATCCGATAAAAATGCGTCTGTTTTTGTGGCTCAAAAAATTTTAATATAAAAAAAGTAGTAAAGACTGATTTTTGTTCAAAATGAATGCGTCCAGGTAGCTTCTTCATCAAAAGTTGATGTAGTACATCATAATTTTTTATGGCGTAGTCGCAAAGTTTTAGCTGCTTACAGGTTCATCCGTAAGCTCAATTCTAGTAAGATACCGTCAGGGAATGCAGTCCCTCACCACACCACTTACCAGTGGCCTGTTGTTAGGGGGCGCAAAGTATTTTACATTGTAAACTGTTTGCTGTACAGTGAACACAACTCAGTAGATTCTCTATTTGGCTCTGTAACTAGCTTATGCACCCCTAACAACATTGTGCCAGTGACATTTTTCACTTGCTTATCATCACTACCTTTAAGTAATAGGCATTGTTATGTCATTTTTTAATATATCACCATTCACTGGACAAGACTGTTATGCTTTGGTAATCCTACTAGTGAGTGCTTATTTGCTGCAGTGCATAATCTACATGATGTGTAAGCATGAGGCCGAAGAGCAGTTAAATGATTTTAGACCTGAAATAATATATTATTGTATATTATTTGAATGTAGCTTAAGAAATGATGTGTACTTAACCTTGACCTTTACTGCACATTGCATACTCAGTAATATATTGCTTAGACAAACATGCAGTAGTTGTCCATGTAGGACACGACTTATTTAGCAGGACCATTGTATTAAATTAACACCATTAGCACTGTGCACATTGGTCTGGGCAGTTTCAATGAAGTGCATTATATAATATGGAATAGCACAATTTACGTTGTACAGGTGTAAAATTTGAAATTACACTGTATTAAGCTTTATCAACAAAAACAAAAAAAGTGCCTGTCATGTAACTTACCAGATATCTACACAGTTTGGCATCATTGTCATTGAAATGAGTCGTAATGAAATGGAAATGGAAAGTGTGAATGGCATCCTTGATGGAGCCATGATATGGAAATGAGCATGGTTTGAAGTTGCTTCTAACAAAGCTCTTTGCTCTGCTTGTTAGTTACATACCAAGATACGTGTAAGAAGGAATGCGGAACCTCATTTGGGATCATTTGACAGTGATAGTTTTTTTTTTTTTTTTTTAATTTTTAAAATTTTGGTGAAAGCATTATTTTACACTAGTCTGTTAGTGGTAATCAATTTAAAAAAAAAGACATTAATTTCTTGTTCAACTGGCATCATTTTCTTTGTTTGGGAAACATCGCATGTTTATCTCTGGTGAGGAAAGTCAAGTTACAACTGTCTTTGAAGGCATGTCTAGCCATGACTATGGTAGTTACTATTCACAGAACACTGTCATTCACAGTTTAAAGTTACAAAGTAATTCACAAGCAAATGTCAACAGCCTTGTAGTAAACTGTGCATGTTTTGTGATCTTAAAGCATCTTTTTTTTTTTTTTTCATTGTTGTATAAATGAAATTTGATCATAGAGCAGAAATTCGGGCTAACATTACCCAGTGTTGTCCCTGTTTTGAGATGGTTGGTGTGCATAATTAGGTACCATTTGAATTTTCAACACCGTCCCAGTGTTGTGCAAAATGTAATAAGCCTGTCATCATGCAGAGACATTGGTAATCCCAAATTTAGTGAATGTTAATGTGTAATACAAGCTGCACGCATTCTGTGTTAGCTGTCATATGTTCATAAAACCATTAAACTTCAACTCTTTTCTTTTTTTCCCACTTGAACCTGTTGCTGTAGGTTTAGCTGGTCGTTTGGGCACAAGATATGCAATCCGGGCAACTCAGAGGCAACATAGCCAGTGGTCTTTTGGTGGCAGTCGTCTCAATCCAGGAGCATCTGGTGCTAGCAATCCAACCAAAGTGAAAGGACGTTTCATGCTGGATCCAGAGGCCCTGACCTGCCTGTTGGTGCTGCTCTTCATAGATGAACCAAAGCTCAACACAACACGTTTGCATCGGGTGTTGAGAAACCTGTGCTATCATGGACCCACTCGTGCATGGCTCATTCGAGCCCTGCTGTCCATAGTACAACGTGCTGGAGACAATAATGTTGCTAGCACTGTGGTGAATAGTCTGTGTGTGGAAGGGTCTTCACTTCCCTCAAACAATTTCAAAGATAAAGGAAAGGGCAAAAAATCAGCAATATCTGCCATGTCAGCCCCTGTGTCTTCAACCACGTCTTTCTCCTCCTCTGCAACCTCATTTGACACACCCATGTCTATGCAATCAGACTGTAGCTTAGCTGCAGCAACAGCCTTGCCTCAGTCATCACAAAACCAGTCCCATGGTGCTACCACCAGTGCACATGGGGTTCCAGCTAACAGTGGTTACTGGTTGTCTATCAGTCTAGAAGCAGCTTTGGGATGCAGAGCCAATGTCTTCCAGATACATAGGACCTCAGGTAAAAAATCCAGCAGCTCTGCACCAGCCTCGATCAGTATTCACCCACAAGCTGCACCAGTGGTATGTCGACATGCTTTGGACACTCTAATATCCCTGGCCAAAATATTCCCAACGTACTTCTTACCAGCTGGTAAAGCTAAGGAAGTGAAGTTTGACTCAGGAAGGGAGGAAGACTCAGATTCTTCAGGTCCAAGGAAACCAAGCACAGGGGGTGCTCAGTCTAGTCCCAAGTCATTGCGGCCAACAGATGCTCCAGCTAGTGGTGCAGTGTCCTCCCGCCATGAGCCAAAACTGGAAAATGACTTCTGGAATATCCTCATCAGATTAGATAGTGCATCTGGCAAGAGCAAAGGCAAAGGTAGGTGATTGTGCTGGCAGTAATTGTAATAATGTCTTTACCAATTGCTTGTTTCTTCTCCTTCTTCCGTGATCTCATGTGAAGTTTCAGAATATTATCCGAAGATCTGCCAATTCTTGATTTTAACACACATTTGCTTCCCTGTTGAATGTAGTCTGTAAGTGCCACTGCCAGCTACCAACATTTCAGATTTTTAAAGAGAAGTCATGCCAGTGTCACACCTACCAAATTTCCCTCATTTTATGAGACTGACCTGTATCTAGCCTGTTGGAGAGCAGTGAGGAAATTTTTGTCAAAGAGGAAAAAAAAATTGGGTATTTATGCCCCTAAGTGATCCTAAAGTCTGCATTGTTCAAGATGAATTGTTTCAGTCTTTGCCTTTACAATATATAAGTCATGTGTGCAAGTAAGGGCATTATCAGAGGAGGAATTTAATAAGCTCATGCTTTGAAAAGAGAGTATCTGAGCCTTTAAATAAAGAACATGCAGACTAAAAGATGAATGGTGAAAGCATTTGACTCAGATATTTGAGATAAACTTTAGTGTGCATCATAAATCTGTTATTTTTTTTCTTCTGTGAATCTGTTAGGTGTCCAACGAAGTCACAGCACAGCAACATCAGAAGCAGAGATGCTGGCTACGGACTACAATAGCAGCGCCCTGGGACAACTGATGAGCATGCTCAACCACCCTGTTGTCAGAAGAAGTCAGCTTCTGACTGACCGCTTGCTTCGATTGCTGGGTCTCATCTCTGTTAGCCTGCCTGATAACACACGGCCATCAGCTATCACCACAACAACCACAGCTACAGTGTCCACCGCCAGAACAACAGCTGCAACAACCACCACAGCAACAACCACTGCAGGTGTAACATCTAGTACAGCAGTCAGCACGGTTACTGTGACCAGCCCGTTTGTGACCACCACCGCAGCAGTGCCAACTGCAACAGTGCCAACAACAAATGTGACTCAGTCCACAGTAACTGAAACAGCAGGAGGTGAGTCTTATTTGTTCAACATGTTGTTTGAATGTCATATTTGAATTAAATTTAGACGCAAAGAAAAAAGTGCTATACCACACATTATTGTTCAGGCAGTGAAGTCAAAGCACGTTAAGAAACCATCAAAACAAAATTAACCCTTCATCTGGCAGTCACGAGAATGGTCGTGCTGCACTTTCGAGGCTCGCAGTGACAGTTACTGATTATGATCATTTTTGGTGGTAGACATTTTCAGAATGGACGGATTGTGTTATGGAGCTCTCCCATGCCACAAAACCAATGTAAATCTATTATAGAATGATTTCCCCTGCTAGTCATGACCTATGACCCCAATACCTCTTCTTTTGACTTCAGAGTAGAAATTCCTAAATCGTTTACATTTTTGCGAATCAGCTATGCACATCATGGTGAATGATCGTGAATACAGGAACTTGTTTGATGACTTGTAAACGGATTCTTCTGATGTTGTCGATGAAGTAACATTTCATATTACAGTGGACCCTCCGAGATAAGACCTTTGTAAATGTTCATGAAAATGGTCTTAACTGGGAGGGAGTCTTAAGTCAGAGGTTCACACTAGCATTGATGTCGGCTGATCACAACAATTTATTCATCTGTTTGTTAAATTTTAATGAGCTTGGTGTAAATTAAGTTTTTTTTTTATAAGTTTAGATCTATTTCCTGCTTTGGACACACCCACAAGTTAACTTGATCAGGCAAAGAAATTAATGTATTTTTTTTCATGAGAAAAAATTTATTGCACTTGTACTGACAACATACTGTGATGCATCCAGTGAACACACATTATATCTAATACTCCACTGAAAAAAAGTCAGACTTTCTTTTAAAAGAAGTCAGTGGAATCCTCAATTGACTTCTGGACTGTCTGCAAGTTTTCTGCTACTTCTGGTAGCCCATTTGCCAGCCAAATTTTATTAGTTCCTGAAGGTAATATGCGTTTTGCAGTCTCTCCAGCTTTGCTCCTTTTTATTTTTACAACGTTGACTCTATCCTCCAACGCGAGTGCCTTTCTCTTCCGGTTGCTCATCATTACAGATCTGAGTTAGATCTAGATCTAGTCTGGAACGTAGTTTTAACTGAGGTTTGAGCACTTGTCACAGTTCTGGTGAGGGGGTGTAACTACATGTACTGTAACCGAGGGTCCAGAGCTAGATTTACGGCCGATGTGATGCGTGCTATCTCAAAGACAACGTTCGAACATGTGAATGACCACACTCGTGTGAAAGTTACCGTGGGGGAAAAACACGGCTACCATTCGGTTTGCGTAGCATTTCATTGGCTTACTCGAACGATATTATTTCCTTTGTCCAATCATATGCCAGCAGCCTAAGTAAGGTTCCTGCCATTCATACGCGAAATGGACAGCGTAGGCGCTCCCACTGAAGTTACGCAATAAAGACGACCGCCCGGCGACAAACTACACGTGTTCAGACTGTTCATAGGCTACACCCGGAGGGTCGTTATTTGAAGTGGCGGGATGACTGAACAGAGGTTCTGAGTGGGTCGTATGTCGGATCTCGGAGGAAGTCGTTGCTCGGAGGTCTTTTGTATAGAAAAACCGATCCGTGGTGAGATTTTAGGTCATAATCGGGAGGAAGTCGTAAATGAGAGGGTCTTATCTCGGAGGGTCCACTGTATCAGAGAAGTGGCACAAGGGACTGTCATGGCCTCTAGGCCACTTGTGCAAGTCCCAATCGACAAAAATAATTGATCTAGACTCTAGATCTACAAAATATGTGGTTAAGTGGAGCCTCTGCTTCTCTTGTGGAGTCTTTCACTGGGGAAGTGGGGTGTGAATCATGTTCTCTGTTCAGTTTCCTTTCTTTTGATGCTTGATTGTGGCTGTGTGATACAAATTAAGAAAGTTATGAAATTTTTCCCTTCCCGACCTATTTTTTTGCTTAAGTGTCAAAATAATCTGCTACTGGGGGACCTTGCAGTACGGAATAAATATGCCAGTGGAAGGGTTAACTTTAAAATCAAGTTCTTGTTTCTGTTAAAATTCCCCTTTTTAGTTCCAATCTGCTTCTTTTACTGCACGTACAGAATAAATATGCCAGTGGAAGGGTTAACTTTAAAATCAAGTTCTTGTTTCTGTTAAAATTCCCTTTTTTAGTTCCAATCTGCTTCTTTTACTGTCATTTGATAACTTGTATTAACTTGGATTTTACCGTTCATGCATCAGGTGCTGCTGGTAGCCAGGAAAGTAAAACTGAGGAAGGAGAGACGGAAGAAGATGAAAGCCCAATTTTATATGAACAGCTCAAACTGGCAGTTGAGGTACTTTGTAGAATAAGAGTATTGCCTTAAATATGTGTTGCCGTACTCAAATACTTGATGCGACAGATGACAAAATGTGCTGATGGAGTAAAATGATTTCCAGGTCATCCAGATCCTAGTCAGCTTTGATGTACTCATCACAGAAATAAATAAAGTTTGCTTTAGCGAATCTTAGCCCTATCTGTAAAATCACTTCCAAAAGAAATGAACCTTAGCCTTGCACCAAACATATATATTATTTTGAAGCACTTATTACAGTTAGTCCTAAATTATTAGTGAAATCAGAATGTAGTACAAACATTTGAACTTACCTGAATTTCCCACTTTTGTTTGCATTTTCCAGATAATAATATGACTACCAGAGGTAGCAATTTTAAGAAGTTTGATGCTGTTGTCAAATATTTCAGTTCCATTCATTGATTACAAGTGCTTTTGATCAGATATATTAAGTTTGGTTGGCTGTTTGCATTAGAAACTTTGAAAGAATCCACAACATTTTATCATAATTTTTCAAGGTATTGACCTCAAAGTCCTGCTCAGAAGAGGGACTCGAAGATGCCACCAGCCTGCTATTACAGCTGTCTTGGGCCAATTCTGCTACCAGGGCAGCAGTACTAGAGCTGTTGTTGTCAGGGGCTCGGCAACTTGGCATGACAGTCTGTGGCCATATCAACAGGTTAGCTCTGTTTTGTCTGTGCTTGTGTAAATAACCAGTTAAGAATTCATGCATAAAAAAAAAATTGGTTTTGAATTACTACCTTTTCAACTTCATACCTATCAGGTAATGAGTACAACATTGCAGTTCTTGCTTTAATAGTACACAGCCTATTGACCTGGAGGGTCTGTTGTGACCTCACACTCCCCAAATACTGGACAAAGCCCCTGAGCTTCATTTTCAGGGTTAAATGTTGATAAAACTTTCCTGTGAATATAAAGATTGCTTTGGGTGTAGTCAGAGCTGCAAAATATATTTTGTCATGTTGATAATAAATCACTGGTAGTCTGCAAGCCTTTTAAACATAATCTGACAATTTGTTCACAGTTTACTACTACAGTTGAGAGAGCTGAACACACGCTTGGGGGTGGATCAGATGGAAGAGGAGACTAGTGGTGAAGCAAGTGGAAGCCTGACCACCTCGGGGTCTTCAGCAGCAGCTCAACAAGCAAAGGGTACATTGCAAGATCGGTAAGTGCACTGTGTATTAAGTGATACAGTGTTATGCATGAGAAATTCGCCTTTAAGCAAGAGCATTAATTAAATTGTTGCTCTTTTTGTTGTTTTATGAAATTTATCATTGGTTTACTTTTCATGATTTTGTTTTCTCATTCTGATCTGAAAGTCCTCTGTAAATTTGTTTTAAAATGCTCTGTGTTAATTTTCCTATGCACAATTCAACATTGACAATTTAATAAGGGGCTCAGACAACACCCTTGCATTGTAGTGTTCAGTTATGTTTAAAATGAAAAATTTCTCTTATTTTGCTAACTTCTAAAACTTCCCACTGTATCAGTTCTGGTCAAATCTGAGTTGTCAGGAATGATACAGACTGATGGGCGCAGGCATTTATTTTAATTTGCGGATATAGATTTCATTCTCTCAGCCACACCAATGTTTTCTTTTTTCCAAATGTTCTCTCAGAACTGCCCTGTTTGTCGAAGCATATATTGTAGTATGATTTATTCTTTTTTGCATGTTTGAAATAAAAACAGGTTTGCAAGTGGAGCCAGTGTGGTTGTCTCTGCACCCAGCAAATTGAAAACAGGGCGCGAGCTCCAACTCCCATCAATGTCTCAGCTCACAAGCAAAACCTCAGGCCAGCAGTTTTTCCTGCGAATTCTTAAAGTGATCATTCAGCTCAGAGACGCAGCACGATCTGCTGGATCAAAGAACAAGAAGTCATCAGGGAGAGGTAAGGCACACCTGAATCATGAAAATCACATTTTTAAAAAAGTAGGGGGGGGGGGGGGTGTAGGTATTGTCTCTTATTCAAGACAGGTTGGCAATTTAAGGCCTGTTTGTTTAAAACTCTAGCATTTCTTATTCACTTAGAAGAAATACATGCTGGAAGAACATGTCTAATTAAAGCTCAATTCTTAAGAAAATGAAAATGAGACTTTAAAACTTTACCTCAAGTGATTGTTTTGCTTTATTTACACAGTGAAGTATTTGTTGTTTATCTAGTATTGCTTTTGCACTTGTTTTTGGTTTTCAGTAGCCTACAAATCTGGTCTAATTCTGATGTGTATTTCCATGCTGGAGACACAAAATGTTGGTTTTGAATAATACCAATAGTGGTGGACTAATGAAGTCAACATATATTTCTTAATATGTGGAGAATTTTTTAGGAATTTCTAGTGTAACTGCTCTGTGCAAGAAAAGAATTTCTGCAGGAATGTAAATCTTCCGACTTTTTCCGCCCAAAGCGCGATTGCCGACCCTGCCCTTTCCGCCTGGGGCGCGATCGCCAGCCATCCGCCAGTAGCACTAACACAGGCCGTCGTCTTCAAATCGGTTAACAGTTCTTTACAAATATAGTTAACCTAGTAAGGTCTAATCATAGATAGTACATTCTATGGGTCTAATCGTGATCTTTTCGCATAGAAAATTTCTTTTGTAGTTGCCTGTCACTTCCGTTGGCCCAGTGGTGTAGCCTGAATGCTTGTAGCAGTGTTTCACACACAGTTTCCGACATTGTCGCGATGTGGGTTAGATGGGGAGAATTCGACTGACACTCTTTTGAGGTCCGCTCCCACAATCGACGAACACACAAAAAAAAATACTTGCACTCTAAAAATTAAATAAACAATTGCTTTGATTTTTAGCAGAACTGTAGGGCAGTTTAATTACAGGAATTAATGTAACAAATATAATTATAAATATAAATATCAATTCAAAGGCAACTGAATCTAACTAATGAAACTACAGCTTTCTATAAAGACTAACTTATTCACTCTAACTACTTGCAGGTCATATGAGTTAGATGCCAAATAGAATCCGCGCACGTGGCGACGGATATAACAGTTTAAATTCTATTAATTCAATGAGACATGTTATGATATGGACATTTCCTCTAGACACGCCATGGAGAATGCTTGTACAACCATGCGTTGTCTGGCGGTAGCTCTGAAACTGTCTTCAAAAGTAAGTAGAACGGTTCACTTTCATCATTACAAATTAGTATGGACTCTCACCATTAGGCCCTCACTGGGAGTGAGAGCGCTGGATGTAAAAGCTGTGGGTTCATATCAAACCAAGTAGCTTAGGCTCTGGAGCTTTAAAACATCACGCTCCTCACAATATGGACTGCTCAACTGCGTCTCTATGTCTCTCATCTGGCTGAGGACTATCGCCGTCCACCTCGTAAATGGATTGTCTACATGTGGCCTCTATCTAAGCTCTGCACGGGTTTAAATACTAAAGCTATGTCTCGACCTTCCGTCCAGATTCATACATTTGATTGGTGCAGTCGCTTCAGCTCAGCCTGCAATATTAATTTATGCTTGTCATGGCCTTGCGCCAAAATCAAGGTCAATTTTACGGTCTAGACAAAATTTAAAATGCGAAACATTAACTACTAAAATCTTCAAACCCCGTGCTTTCTACTCTTATGCACGAATTTCAGAACGCCAACTAAGCGTCTAAATAAACTACCTTTACTCGCCCCTTATCTATGTTAATCAAAATCACGGGGTCGAGAACTGCTCTGTCATTCCTAGCTATACATTTATTCTGTCTCGCCCCTCCTTCTCTCCATCCATCAGAAAAAAGGTGTTTCAAAACAAACTGTTCACGAGAACAGCTCAAGGACAAATTACGCTGGTTATAATCAACAAGATCGTAAAAATTAACTCACTGACGTCGTGACCTAGCACGGCATTTATGATCCTAATGTGATCATGACAGACATCGACACGGAATTTGGTGGTGATGCTAAAAAGCTTTGTTGCTAGCTCTAGATTGAGATTTAAGTATTTTCCTAGAATGAATAAATTTTTCATTCTATCACTAAGTGCTATGGGCTCAGATGATATGATTCTGAAGAAATTCAGGTGACAAAAGACCAGATCTAGATCTAATCTAATCTAGATCAAAAGGGAATTGACACAAACGGATTTGATAGCAACTTCTTTTTTAAGAAACGCGGCCAAGACGTTTCTGCATTGTATTTGTTGTGTTCTGGTTAACTACTCGTCATCAGTCCCGCTATAAGACCATAAGTGTAATGCATCTTTATCAAGTACAGCTCTTCTGTAACTGTGGAAGTGTGTCAGATTATTTCTTATTGTCTTCCCCTTAATATAAAATAGATAGACTACTGTATAAGTTTAATTTAATTACCAACATCAATCTTTGTCCTTTTAAAACAGTTGAGATTAATTACTCTATATCTTTTTCTCAGGAGCTTCTGGGCATGTTGCACCATTTCCTTCCATTTTGTCACCGGCTGTTCTATGTCCCTGTTTCTGGCAATGAATGAAATTGGAATGTTTCAGGTTGTGGATTCAAGGATTGCTATTGTATTTTGAAGAAGTGACAAAATTTACATTGATATTCTTAAATCTTTACAGGGCGCTCTGGTTTTGAGCAAATTCATGCCATTTTGAATTCGGTTGTTGGAGATGAAGAATTTCTGAACTTGTTTGAGGAGCGACAGATGTTACGTGATCTGCCTTCAGTCCCACAAGCCAGTGCTCCCATGGCAGGGCGCACAGCTTCAGCCACAACAAATCAGTCATCTATTCCTGAGGCTCCTACTGCCAGCCAGTCCCAGCCTAGTGCCCAAACCAGTGAATCACAAAGTCAGGAGGAAGCAGCAGGGGGTGCAGAAATGCCCATGGAAGTTGACTCGCAGGCTACTTCTGCAGGTAGAATTTGGTTGTGTGGAATAAATGCTCTTCTGATTTTGTCTTTGGACATTACATTTCTGTGTGAAGCATGGAGAATATTTTTCTTGCAGTACCTCTATGTAAGTCAGAAAGATTGATATTAAGATCAGGCACCTCATTGCTTTGTTTTTATTTCCCTTTGTTACAGAGAAAGATGAAAACAAAGCATCAGCAGTTGCCTCATCAAGCACACAAGCTGCTGGACCACCAGCTTTACCTCGTTTGAGTGAGCAGTTAGGACTTGATGAACTGTGGACAACCCTGGGTAATTGCCTGGCTGAGCTCGCACGAACTCCTGATCATCATGCAGTTCTCATTCTGCAACCTGCTGTAGAGGCCTTTTTCATTGTTCATGCTGGTAAGACATTGACTTTCACTTCTGACATATTATAGAATTTTTGCTGCTGCTGTCAGTGTATCAGTCTTGCTGTAGTCACAAAACACATGGGCATAGTCTCTATCATTGGTTATCCAGTTTGTGCAAATATAGCAGATATTTCACACACAGAGAAATTCATTGCATGCAAATGCAGCAGGAAACAGAATCCTTGAAGCATGAATAAATATAAAACATTTTAAAGGAAAAGTTCTTGCAACATGGAGCAAGAATACTGTGAACACAATTTTGTGAATGCTGTCTCTATAAATTATTTGATGGTTGAATTTTATTATGGGTTGTTTTCTGTGATCTGTATCTATGAATTATTTGATGGCTGAATGTACTATTGGTTATTTTCTGTGATTATGTAAAAGCTGTCCATTCATGATAACATGTACCTAATTATTTTGAATATGGAGAAAAACATTTCTTCAGACTTTGCCTGTGAATTTTTTGTGTTCAGGAGAGAAAGGCAGTAAGCCAAGTGAACAACCTACAACAAGACGTGAAGATCAGTTGGCACACTTGAATATGGAGATGGCACCTCCTAGTCCCTCCCCAGGACCTTCCACAACAGAAGGACCATTGGCTATGGTAGCCAGAGACAACTCAGGCATTGCAATGGCTTCAATTACTCACCTGCCACCAGACACTCAAAAATTCCTCAAGTTTGCTGGTATGTGCCCATTGCTGGGCCTTAAATTACACAAAAATTAGTCCAATTAATCACAACATTGCTCCTGCTTGTCTTGTCATTTAGATATAAAACTAATGAAAAATCATTCTTGAGCATAAATATATCACTGCCATGTGGGTTTTACATCCAAGGCTGAATTTTGCAAGTTTCTCACCTTACGAATGGTTGGTAAATTTATTGACAAACAATTTTTTAATGGTGTGAAAGCATATTTACAATTTCCTGGTTCAGTTGTTATTCAGGTTTGTATTTCCTAATTGAGAAGATTGTGTCAGTCTTTGTGCCATAGTGATAACATCTACCAGGAACATACTGTAAGTACTATTCAATGTATAAGTTTTGAAATTTGTCAAAAGTAGAATCACTAGTAAATAGTTTTCTCACATATAAGAATTTATCATTTAGCAGTCTGAGAACAACTTCTCATCCCATAATCTGATGAGTTGTCAAGTCAAAGACTGCAACAGCAAAGCTGAGAATCATGTTTGTGCAGATCATGCTCTTTGGCATCAAATCAGACATCTTCTCTCACACAATGTTTAAAATTTCCTACATCTTGGCTAGTGCATCTGTCCATAGGCTATTTCTGACCCTCATGTTTTTGGTAGGAAGTGGATAGGTGATATTGTTTAAAAAAAACAAAAAACAGTAATGATACTTGAAACAACCTTGATAATAGCACAAGGGTTCATCTTGCATGGATGTGGCAAAGATGTGTTTCCATGTTAGTATTTTTGGGGGGTATCAGACTGCTTATAAATGTTACCTCTTTTTTTGCTATGCAGGATTGATTTCTGGCATGTTAGCTGCACTTTAAGATGTGTATAACTTTAATGCTTTCACTTTTAAAATGTTTGGGATTTTATTAACAAAACGTCTTTCTTCTGACAGAGACACACAGGACAGTCCTCAACCAGATTTTGCGACAGTCAACTTTACCCCTGGCAGAGGGTCCATTCTCAGTGTTAGTGGACTACACAAGGATTTTGGACTTTGATGTGAAGCGGCGTTACTTCCGCCAAGAGTTAGAACGTATGAATGAGGGATCTCGCAGGGAGGACTTGCCAGTGCATGTGCGCAGGTCAAATGTCTTTGAGGATTCTTTCCGTGAGCTGTTTAGACGTACACCAGAAGAATGGAAGCAGAGATTCTACATTGTGTTCGAGGGTATGTACGGCATGAATAGCTTGGGTTTTGAATTTTCAGTGACATCAGGAATCAAAAGCACATTAGAAATCTTTGATCTTGGTGAATGAAACAAAAACAAATGAGAAAATGCATCTTAGGAGCCCACAGAGGAAATCAACAGGTCTCAGCATGTCTTCAGAAACCATATGACAATGGAGAACTGGAGAATGCTTCAAAGTAATTTGAGTTTCCTGCCTTCATTCTCCTCTTATCTGTTATGTCAATGGCATTCACTTTTCATACTGTCATAATCTGTTAGGCCTGTGTACATGTATGTGTTCTTGCATGCAGTTTTATGGATATGCAGACCTCCCAAGTCTCCCCATTTTGTGGGGAGTCTCCCCTTTTTATGGCAAAACCCCGCCCTCCCCGCATTCCTTTGAAATCGCCCCGTCTCTGGAGAAAAAGGGAAAGAAAAAAAATTAAGCCAAGTTTTGCCGATCACACGAAAATGACTCATTATACTTTTTCATAGTGCCGCTTGGTTGATACTTCATGTGTATTTTTCTTTGAGGAGCCTGGGACGGTGCCCACTTGGTTGGGGGTAGGGAGGGTTGGGTTGGTCCGTAGTAGGAACTAACATAGAGGGGACCCGCCCGGCCACAGTGCACATTCAGTCTTTTTCGGGGAGAACAGTTTCGAGACTGGTCGGCGCCGGCATGTCTAGGGAAGTGTCGGACTACTCACTTTGGTGTCCACCGGAGATGTTACGTGAAGTGTAGCAAAACCCGGTTGGAGTGGGGGAGTCAAGGTGGGATGGAAACCGTCTGCTTACCTGGGTCAAGACATCTATTACCCTATTGGAGACGCCAGCGCATTTTTGATTTTAAAAAAAAAAAACATTAAAAACTCGGGTTTTCTCGGAATATGGAAAGATTATAGAGGGCACTTGTGGAGGCAAGTGATGGCTAGATACTGAGATAGGACTACTGTTGCATCCTCATGAGCATTAAATGTATGCAGTAGGAATATCATTAGGCCTAGGGGAAAAAAAACAAAACTCAGCTGAGGAAAATCGGCATGAGACTCCCCAGCCTGGGCTTATTTTACATAGATTCATAGACCTATGAAGGTTTTGAAAAATCAAGTGTTTACATATATCTACTGAGGACTTGCAAACTTGGGGGTCGCAGTTTTGAGAGTAGCAGTTTTGTCCTCATTTTCATCACTGAGGGGGGGGGATTGTATGCGGCACGTTTTTATACGCTCATTGTATTTAATTTTTCTTTATGTGTTGAGTTTCTAAGAGATCGCAGTAACCTCCCCGGCTTTTGTGAAATCTCTCCACTTTTTTAACCAAATCTCCCCATATCCTGCTTGTACTAGTTGGGAGGTCTGGATATGGATGGGAACTCAACACTGTCCAGTTTGAAATATAGGAGTTGTTCAAAGATGTTTTTTCTTTCACTCAATATGAACACGAGACATGCCATATCACACATCGAAATAGAGGAAAATGAATGAACCAGGATGGAATTTGATATTTTGAAAAGTTGGATTAGACATTAATATTAGAAGATCAGTGTCCACTCATAGCGAAGCGAAAACCCGTGAGTGGAATATTCGATTTAACCGAAGCAAATGAGTTAATCATGCATATGAATTGGGATAATGAAAAACTTTTTAGGCTTAACAGTGAACTTGCCAGCATCAGGACATGAATGTCACTTTGCTTAACTTTGAAAACCTATAGAAATTAGAGCCCATGCAGAGCAAAATCTGATTGATACACATTTTTTCGTGGTTTTCAGGAGAGGAAGGTCAAGATGCAGGTGGTCTGCTGAGGGAGTGGTACATCATCATCTCCCATGAGATCTTCAATCAGAATTATGCTTTGTTCCTGACCTCCCCGGGTGATCGTGTAACTTACAGCATAAACCCATCCTCCCACTGCAACAGTAACCACCTGAGTTACTTCAAGTTTGTGGGCCGCATCATTGCCAAGGCTGTCTATGACAACAAGCTGCTGGACTGCTATTTCACCCGCTCTTTTTACAAGCACATGCTGGGTCTGGCTGTCAAGTACACAGATATGGAAAGTGAGGATTATGCCTTTTATCAGGGCCTTGTCTTCTTGCTGGAGAACAATGTAGCTGATTTGGGTTACGACATTCATTTCAGCACAGAAGTAAGTGTCCTGGTTCATCAGTAAACATACCATTTTCATCTTCTTTGATCATTTCACATTCCAGGAGTATGAAATATATAACTTGTATTTTGCTGTAGTGAACTGTAATAGCTTTCTGATTATGAGTAAAGTGGATTGATAATGTTAGAACAAGTAATTTCTGTCATAATGACACTGCTTGTGAAAGTAGAAGCCAAATTTGAGTATGTTTATTGTCCCTTCAAAAAATGTTTATTTTTTTGCGAACAGATCCAAGAATTCGGTGTAACAGAAACAAGAGAATTGATTCCAAATGGAACCAACATTATTGTCACTGATGAGAACAAGCGTGAATATGTGAAGTTAGTGTGCCAAATGAAGATGACTGGAGCCATCCGACAGCAACTCAATGCATTCTTGGAAGGATTCTACGACATCATCCCCAAAAAGTTGGTCTCGATATTTACAGAACAAGAGTTGGAGCTCCTCATTTCAGGCCTACCCACAATTGACATTGATGATCTGAAAGCAAACACAGAGTATCACAAGTATCAAGCCACAAGTTTACAGGTAGGCCTTTCCTATAATTATTTGTTGAACTTCAGCAATGGATAGTGTTTAGAGAGTAAGGTAACATTGTGAACCGAATAATTCAGTTTGTTTGAGATTTGAAGTCTGGGCTAACAGATCCACATTGTTATCAAGTAATTTCATGTGCAGATCAGTCCATTGACTCGTAAGGGGAAACACACTCCGAATACACTTGGGTCTTTTCCTCGTGGGTCTTTGCCTTTTGATAGAAGTGATGCTGACAGGATAGTTGTTTAAAGGATGGAGTGAGTGAGTACTTGGTGATTTCTCTATGATGATCAAGGAAGACAAGCGTATAGCTGATCTTGTGATTATGACTATACCTGATCTGAGAGATGAGTCTGCTGTTTAGGTTTTGGAAGAGAAAACAGTGACAAAACAATGGCATGGTTTGCTAATAAGCCAAGAAGAGTTTGGTACTTGGAACATTATTTCAGTATCATATGTGAGGCAGTCTGAGAAAACTCGTTGGGTTGCGAAAATCCTGGTATTCTGTAATCAGCTTCCAAAGGTCGTTTGGGTGACGCTAGGTCTAAATTTAGCTAAGGCCAGAACCTTATTCGACATCCATTCCTACATCTTGTGTGTAAGCTTTAGCATGAAACAACGCTTCTAAATACTTAAGTTTTGCGTTTTAAATGTACGGGACCAAATTTCTTGACATTATGGAATTTTACTGTTTTCATGTTTAACAACTGTAATCTTGTGGACGCGCACTCATATTTTTCCACCCTGTGACACCATATACCAATGAAAAAGGAAAATCCACAGCCTTTCGTTCATAGCTAGTATGCATGAATACATTGGCTCTGTAGTATTTTGTAAGACTTGCGCATCTTCGTAAACAAAAGAAGAGGCCAACCTTATAGTATCAGTTTTTCAATTGATTTCATTTGCAGTTCTCCATGTAAATCTTTTAGCTGACAAATTAACCTTTGCTTTGTGCAGGAAAACTTTCTTTTGATATATTCTAAGTGCAGAAGAATTTTATTTTAATTAATACCTGCAAAAAAATGTGGTTGCTGTCAACAAAATGGTGGACAGAGATACATCTAGATCCAGCGAAACATCTGTTTTGACTTGACTTTATGCACACAAAAAAGTTCCGGGTGCTTGAAATGTTGAGCTCTACTGAATATTTGAGTTTGTGATGGTTATAAACTCAAAAAAATGGCATTACTTTGCTTTCCTGGTGAGAAAGATACTTCAAAATTTTTGAAAATAAATGTATTAACTTTAGACGCGATATGCTCATTTTGTAATATCCGTGTGTTTTGTACCTTTAAAATGCCATAACTTTGGTTCTAGTGAAGATATTTCAAAAATTTAAAAAGCAAAATGCTCTACAAAAAATCTGCTGCATGGTGGAGCAAATAACTCCAATTTTCACATCGTGACTGGTTTTCCCAGGCTGCCTCACATTTTTCAACATTCGTGTCAATTTGCCATTTAACTTTTACCCTGTTTCTACAAAAAGTCTTGTCTTTTCTATTTACAGATTCAGTGGTTCTGGCGAGCCTTGCGTTCCTTTGATCAGGCAGAACGTGCCAACTTCTTGCAGTTTGTTACGGGTACATCCAAGGTTCCACTGGGTGGCTTTGCTAACTTGGAAGGAATGAACGGGACCCAAAAGTTTCAGATTCACAGAGATGATCGTTCCACTGATCGCCTGCCATCAGCCCACACATGGTAGGTTGAACATAGTCCTGTCACTATCTTATCAATTTGCAACAAGTTGGTTTTTGTTTTTTTATTTTTTGCATGACTGCTGATATCAATCAGTTCTAACCTGTATGTTTCTTTGGCGACGGTGATGTTTGGATTTTCAAAAACTGCAAGAAAATATCCTCTTATTGTCTCTGTGTAACTGTGGCATTGTTTCAATATTTAAGGGGAATTATTCACAGGGAAAGGCAGAAAATTATGTGACAGATTTTAAAGATGAGTTCTGAAGCATGTAGGAGGCTACAATAAACTGTGTGGTCAAAATAAGGGAATAAAATTGGGTGACAAGAACATGATTTCCCAAGATTAAAGCAGTAAGCCGTCTGAGTTGTAGAAATCATACCATAATAATACACATACTTATAGACAGGCAGATTTAAGCAAAGAAATTTTCGGGGCAGAAATTTAAGAACAAGAGGCTTCTGTTGTATTCAGCATGTATGAACAGAATACTGAACAAACAATGCTTTTGAAATCTTGGTTTTGTGCGAAAATCAACCCACAAATATATTGTGATAAAGGTTGTATTTGTGACACATCTGACAGGTATACTCTTATTTACATTGTATTTCAATAAATAGTCTGCCTTATGAAGTGACTTTCTGATCTGCAGAAATATATTTTTTCAATTAGTTCTTTTTGGATTAAAAAGTTTGTGTTGGAAAATATTTTATTGGTTTTCATTTTGTTTCTCTCTTTTTTCTTTTTCTTTTAGCTTCAATCAGCTGGATCTCCCGGCTTATGAAACCTATGATAAACTGAGGAAAATGTTGCTCCTGGCCATCAGTGAATGCTCTGAAGGATTTGGACTAGCATAAGGAAACAATCAAACAATATTTGCAATGTGAATGGGCTGGCTGAGAAAGCCTCAGGGTTGTGGATAAACACAAAAGTGTGATGCATGTTGAGTTAAGACATATTGTGAAAAAACATGAGATTTATGAACATTTCTTCTGTACAGTTTTTGAATATGAATGAGACTGAAGGAGATTTCATGTGTGATCTCTGCATGTCATACAAGACAATACTTAAAAGTTTGAAAACAAAGCTATGGAGGATGAATGAGGGAGTGAATCGGATTATGCACATACCAGGAGAGAAAAGCTTGATGATATCGGCAACAAAAACAGGCAAAAGTTTTAAGTCTTTGCTGTGATATTGGTGGCATGGAAATGTTTGTAGTGATGTATCTAAGGTCAGGAAATGTGTTTGACTTAATTCTTGACCTCGAGCAGTATGACCATGAATGATGTCCATGTGATTATATTATTCACCCAGTTTAAACTTATGTGAAATACGAGTAGGTCATAATTAATGTACTGTAACAATGGTGACCTCAACTTTTCTGCATTCATGTCATCAGCTTAAAATGTCACTTGACACAGCAACAGCCAAATAAAACTTAAGCTATCACTTTTTCACCTACTATACCTGACCATTTTGTTTTTATGTATACTTTGCATTCACTATGATTACAAAGACAGGATTGCAAATAATATATAACAAGAATGAACAGATCTTTCCAAGTATGTTGCTCCAGTGCAGTCAAGAGATATCCAAGAATACTGGGGAGGAGTAGGACGTCTTGTTGTATTTAGTGAATGTTTGACTGATATTTTCATTAATGACAGTACTTTCGCTGATTTGGCGGAGTTTTGTATATAGTATTGTGAGTGAAAGTTAAGAATGGTTTGGAGTTCACCTGATGTCCTTCCATTATTTGCTTGAATAAAATACGGTACATTAAAATAACATGATTTATTTAATTAAAATGATTTATTTGTGCAAATGTGGACCACAAAGAGTGCAAGAGAGGTTTAAGTCACGAAATTTTGTATTGAAATATTTTGTAATATCTTTTCTGTAAGATTGATCCAACTTTGGAATTTATTGCTGCTTTTTTTTTGGTTTTTTTTTTTTTAAAAAGATTATATTGATCCGATACATAATGGTTACTTTGTGTCATAATGTGGCACTTTGGAAATGTCAGTTCTGTATTTGTTGTTCTGTTTCTCTTGCAGTAATTTCATTGTTTTTTGGTTTTGTTCCTTTTTTTTAAAAGTTCAATCAGAGAAGAGTTTGTAATGCTGCAGAATTGTCTGAACATGGGCGGTTTCAAGGTTCAAACAAACTAGAATGAAGAGGAGAGATTATGAAAATTGATAATGAAATGTATATAGGTTTATGATTTCACTGGTGAGCTGCAGGAAATATGTCAATGTCATAATGAGCTTTGAGTAAAGAAGGAGAAAGCTCGTTACTGTAGTATCACATCATTGAAATGTTTGCCTAGAAAAGCCCCCTGATGGACAATTAACTAACTTAAGTCTTGTTTGTGTTAGCACAGTGTGTCTAGTTTATCTCTAATGGTATCTTTTTGTATGCCACTGTAACAAACTTTTCAACTTTTATTGGTAACGCAAGATTACTATACTAGTCTGCTTACAAAGTAGAGATATGGCTCATCATATTTATTTGAGTGTCAGTGGGGGAAAAAATTAATAAAGTTAACTTATGATATCCATTTCCTGAAGTGTTCTTTTTTAAAATTTTATTTTAAGGTTGAGGCTGTCCGTACTATTTTAAAAATACAAATCACCCTGAAGGGGTTAGCTATTTCTACATGATAGATGGTGTCTTAGGTGATAGAGACATACATGGCAGTTTTGGGTACCTAATTTGTATTGGCAGGTTTGAAGCCATAAAATTTGTTTTTTTTCAAGCACTGTCTTGAGAAAGTGCTGAGTATTTTTTTTTTTATGCCTTATGCTTCAATAAAGTATTATGAAATGCACCTCAATGTCTGCGTGAATATTTTGAAATTGTGGCCATGAAGACTCTCCTCTTGCATCTTCAGCTCTTTCAAAGTCGTGATTCCCTTCATATCCTGGAAGAATCTCTTTTACTTTCCTGAATCACCAATTGTCCTCCGCTAGTCACATTCATATCATGTGCATTACACACAAAGGGTGCGTCACATTTAGCCATGTTTGTACTGTAAATATATTGACATGGCAATGACACAGGGTTAACATGAGTCATAGTTATTGTGCTTTCTTGTATATGTCATAAATCACATACATTATTTATGCCACAATTGCATTCCATTTTTTTTTTATTGGTACATGGTTTGCTTAGTATTTAGTTTATCAAGTGTCTGTCATGGATTGGGGAAAAAAGATAATTTTTTTTTCTTGTAATCAGAAGTGTTACAAACCAAGGTTAAAAAAATCCACTATGACCATAGCCAGCACCAAGTAGCCAATCAAAAAAATATTTCATTGTTCTAAATTTGCCAGTTAGATAGTGACAAAAGGTTCTTTCATTTTTTTCCCCGTGGACGATAGTGAGGAGTTAGGACGTGGTTGTTGCAGAATATAAAATGCTTTTTGAGTTGTTCATGATAACAATATTTTACCTTGTAAATAGACTCGTTTTTTCAAAAATGGTTAACTTAAGTCAAACCTGAACTGTCATAGACTTCTGTTCAGTAGGCGTCCGAACACTGCTGACATTTCATTGGTGAAAATCAAAAAGTCTATACACTCTTCAAATGGAGAATGACAAGTTAAAAAACCAAAAAATGTGCACATTGAATGTCTCAAAAAATCCACATACCATAATATAAAAATTCAGTTCACTTTGTATGAGTAAAAGCTCAAATGATATTGGTAGCACAGTGCATGAAACTGCTAAACATGTAAGCATGTGTTAATTCAGGTATGGACTTCGCATTCATATAAATTAGATTTTTCATCTCAGCTGCAGTCTTTCTGGGTTTAAAAAATACTAGAAATAGGGGTCAAGTTTAGATCATTGCCCACTATTCATCATTGAGACTCCAAATCAAGGATGACTATTTCAGACTGTCTGATTTTGCAGCGTTTAAAACAAAGCCAAATGTTAATTATGTTTTATTAAGAAATAATTTCAGTGGCTAAACTTAGTCATCCTATATAATGATAGTACATGTATCATTTTGGTTTGGTATTTTTTATAATCTGCATTACCCCACTGACTGACTGACTTCCTCCCCTTCCTCCTTTGGCTTATCCTGGAGTTGTGATTTTTGTTTTATTTTGTTGTTTTTTAAAAATAAATTCATGCAAATGTATATATCTCCATGAGTTTTTCTTGTTTAAAATTAGTTTTGTTTCTTGTTTGGATTAACCAGTAATCTTTGTCCATTCTGAACGATCGTCAAGAATACCTGCGTATGTGTATCAGTTGAATTTGACTCGCCTGACAAAAAAGCTTTGTTTTCACCATATGTGCATTTGCCTTTCCATTTATGTTATTTGTATTGGACACAAGATAAATGGCTATGACTTGCAGTACCCCCCCCCCCCCCCCCCAACAACTAAAATTACTATATGACATTTGTACAGAATTGAAACCATCAGCATGGAAACATGCGCATCTTGTAGAGCCATGGAGCTGAGAATAGGTATCACAGTCATACTCAGAAGACGCATGTGACATATTGCCAATGAATTGCATTCTGAGTTTGTTCATGATGTACCATTGAAAACAGATTCTTGTAGTCTGTTTCACCAAATCGACACTCCTATGACTTAGGGAGATAAGTTTTATGTAAGAAAATGAAAAGGTGAGGGGAATTCATATTTCTTGGGGCCAGAGAGAGGAAAAGAATGTGAAACTGTACGAAAGAGAGTAGTCGGAATTTGCAGCAAAGGCAGTGATAATTCAAGCATTTAAGACATTGTAATTTATTTCCTGGTGAACTGGTTTGGAAGTATGGAAGCACATCACACCATTGTTCAGTATATCTGCTGACAAAATACACAAAACCACAAAATTGCAGATATTATAAAAGGCATTAGTATTATATAGTGATCTAATGTTTTAGAAGTCTGTAATTTGTGGTTTCCATTTTAAGCACATTAACCTCCCTGAATTGCAAACTGTGTGTTTACAGAAAATTGAAGTCACTGCTAATGACTTGAATACTGAAATCATCCGGTATTGACCAGAGAAATCTTCATTTTTTTGCCATCCTTGACAGTGTTTTTTTGTGTGTTTTTTTCTTGTTCTAAAGACTTGTAATGTCATTTTTGATTTCAATTTCATGTTGGTCATTGTATTTCCTCATTTAAGTCATGTACATGCATATTTCTTTGCTAAATTTTGGAGAACGTCATCAATGCATTTTGTTATAAACATAATAATGCTTAGAGAGTAAGGAAGATGGGACAAACTTTGACAGAACAGATATTTAGTTCGTCTAGAGGTTTTGTTTGCATGAATTTCAGAGGTATTTGACTTGAAATATTTAGTTGCGATTTGTAATACATGTTGAATTTATGATTTTATTGCATTAAATTACTTTGCCCTTATTTCCTCATCAGTAGCTTTTGTCAGTTTGTCAAATTATCTTTTTTTGTGTTTCTTTTCAATGCAGCATCACTCAATATTGTTGACTGGCCATAGAAATTTTCCTTTTGTCTGTACATTGAGGGGTCTTCACAGAGACAGTTGAATCAACTTATGAAATAAAAGTGTTTGAAATTTGGAAGCTGGCTTTTTTTTTTTTTTTAACCTGTACTTAATCCGCAGTTGTGATTGTGTTGATTTGAAAAGTTGCGAGTGATTGGTGGTCGCATTTGGTAGGGTCTCCTTCTGTCATATCATTCTTTGCTATATTCGATCTATCGTCTTGCTTGCTTCTAGTGCATCAAGGTTGTTAATAGTGTTAAGTTGTCGACCAGCTTTCTCCAAAATAAAATAAAAATTCAATGAAAAGTTGCTGATAAATTAAATGCTGGTAGCCCACCGAGTCAAGTTGTTTAACCTCCGTCTGTTTAAGATGTGAACTTTTGAAGTATACGGGACTGCCCATACTGGCGAGTCCAAAACAAGTCTGTCTCACTAGATCAAGCTCGTCAAAACTTGTCTTGAGTCAGCAGGCAGAAAGAGACCTCGCGCACAGAGTCAAATCAGACTCAAGGCAAGACTTGATTCAGTGCGCTGTGAGTCTAATACGTGACATCTACAGGTAACCAAGAGTGCGTCCTCTCCAATGTTATCATTAGTGTGAATAGGACGAGATTGGTGCATACCTTGCAATTCATTGCAGTTCAAATACACATTTGGCTCGTTCTAGGCTGATCAAATCCACAGATTTATCTAGAGCTTCTCTCCAAAAACTGTCCTTAGGATTACACTTTATCATCGTTTTCAGAGAGAAAAGAAATCACCAGCTGGGAGTGCGGGAATGAAAATTTGGTATGAATCAAAACCTGGTTTTAAAATCGAAGCAGTGAAAATACGAATGTTATTGCCTCTTCGTATTGTAAGTTCAAAATGAAAGAGACTGAATTTGTATAGCCCTTACTGTCTTTGATAAAACTGACAAGACATGAATAGATTGGCACAGGTGATGTATGGTTCGGCAAGTTCGTGTCATTGTGATAGAAAAGCAGGCAGATTGATCGTTATTTGTGTAGAGTGTTTGCCCTTGACCTGATTTATGAAGGAACTTGGCTCCCAGGGGAGGAATTTCAAGTCTGAGGGGAGGAATTTTAGCTAGAGTCTAGGACTTGGAGAAGAATTTCAGCCACATGAGGAACTGCAAACTGGGAAAGAATTAACTCTGTACACAACTCCCTGTCGTCAACTTTTGAGAAATGATGATTAGAGTTTCATGTGCTCCTAGCTTTTAGAGATACCGGTACAATTTTTTTTATTTTTTTTAGTAATAATTTGGTAATACTGTACTTATAAATCGCACTATTAGTACACACCGAATCCGCTTGATACTTTGACACAAAATGGAAAAAGGCCCATAGGAGTAATGTGTAGTGTGTAACTCAGATCGGCCAAAAAAAAAAAGTGGAGATGAACTTGCCATTCAAAGGGGACGAGTTCTCAAAATGAAAATTAAAAAAAGAAGAAGATGCTGTTTCAGACTGAATCCAGTTTCGGACTGTTCAACTCCTGAGGTTTAAAACGCGTGTTCATTTTATGCTCGGCTTGTATTTGATAACTGTGGCTATTACAAATTCAAATTCAAGTTCATTATGAGGGAGGAACTGAGGAAGTCTGGGACCACAAGGCCAGGAATGTGGCCGGGGACTCGAAGAACCATTGCTTTTACTTGCTACTGTGTTAAGTGATTGACAATTGAAGAAACCTAATGCTGCTGCAGTATTCGCAAATGCTGAGCGATACCAGTCTCTCTGATAATTGCATCCCTGCTCTATTATCCTGGAAAAATTCGATTACATTGTAATACATATTAGCATGTAATCCTACTTCTCGCTCCAGCTTAGCCGGTTTACGATGCCGATACCGTACTGTTAGTGGTACTGCCGAATCCTGTCCAGTTCTTGTTTTCATGTGCGGAAATTTGCTCTAAATCTGGAAGAAAAATTGTGACAGAAAATTAATTTCCAGATCGATTTCCTCTTGGTATCCATGACTTGTGTTCTAATATCATAGGCTTACAGCTTACAGTTACAAAAGGCATTTACCACGCATGCCAAATTAAACTTTACAGAAATATTTATTTTACATTTTAAACATGAACTTACACGAACGTCATGGTAGCATGGCAGGTCGTATGAACATGAGCATCCGATGCAATCACCAATATTTCTCAAATGTTTCGGCAAGATTGACAATATGAAAGGGTTTTATTATTTTTTTATTTTTTGGGTGGGTGGGGGGGGGGGGGATTGGTCTACCCGCATTATCACGAGTGTTTGGTTGTCTCGATATAATCCCGAAATGAAATTTGAGCTCGCAGAATGTCAAAATTCAAGAAGGAATTCCGAATTCAGACAAGGAGTGTTTTTTTTTTTCTGCTTGCGTGTGTGTGTATTGGGGAGGGGGGGGGGTGGTATGATGGTTTAAAAACCATACCTTCATATGCTTACACACAACACACGCACAGGCTCCTTCTCCAAACGAAAAGCCGCGTACAGTACACGTACACTGCGGGACTTTTCACAAGAAAAATATGTTTTCATCGGTTCTTTAGAATGCAGACAGACAGACAGACAGATAGATAAATAGATAGATAGATAGATAGATAGATATATAAATAGATAGAGAGATAGATTGGCAGACAGACTGGCAGATAGATAGATAGATAGATAGATAGATAGATAGATAGATAGATAGATAGATAGATAGATAGATAGATAGATTGGCAGACAGACTGGTAGATAGATAGATAGATAGATAGATAGATAGATAGATAGATAGATAGATAGATAGATAGATAGATAGATAGATAGATAGATAGATAGATAGATAGATAAGATTTTCTTCAAACAAGTTTTACAGTGAATGTGACTAAATAATCGACCGGAGTCCATTTTGCTGAAGTCTTCATTTCTTCTGTATTACGATCGAGCATGACCATTAAGGGAGTTGATGTTATCGACCCATTATTGCCCATTCTTCGGCCTCTTTCTCCGCTTTCTCCCCGGGGTCACCAGACGTCCAATTACTGAAACAACAGAGCGGAGATAATGTCACTTTTGACCGATCTCCACCGAGGTGGGGAAGCAAGGGGCGCTAATCTCCCAAGCCCATTGCCAAAATACTGTATGCCATCGATAAAGGGTAATAGATAATCGGAAGCCAGACCCGACTGTATTCCCTCCCCTGGGGACAAACAGGGCGAGTCTCCTTATCATGCGTTTGTTTTGCGTCGAGTCCAGGAAACATAAACTTGGCTTTCGAGCATTATTGACACTTTTTTTCTTCCTCATCTGTGTGTAGCCCAAAAGGAGTTCGATATTGGCCATCAAACTCCGGAGACGTTGCCTTTTTTGTCGAAAGGTCTTTCTATTTTTGACTGCGAGTATTCATTGTCAGGCAGACGGCGCGAGGCCAAACTTTACTTGGCAGTTCGGATGTTTTCCTGTTAATTTGTCCCGTTTTATCAATACAGAGCAGGGGTTAACCTGGTATTGACCATGTCCAGCTGCCAGTAGGCCTACATGTGCAAAAGTCTGGATGAGAATTCTGAACCTTTTTATTTGTTTTGTCTATCTTAAGTTAAACCGTTACGTGTCGAGCAGTGGCGAAGCGTGGGTTGCCTGCACCCGGGGCAAGGCAAATTGCGCCCCCCCCCCCACCACCCATGGTCCGTTAGCACTCGCTGGGTCCCTTCCACCAGTCCAGAACTGAATCCTATACCCCCCCCCCCCCGCCCAATCCCTCCCTCCCAAGCACATCGATGGTGTCGGGCGCAAACCGGCCAAGTCCAAAAATTTTATATATTACTTTATATAGTACCACTTTATGAAGCCTGGAATCCTGCAGCATATGTAAAAGTAGCTGTTACCATTATCCAGTAGAAATACTCAAAATAAGCATGTGATCAAACCGACTAGGTTCATTTCCCATTAGTTTTAGCGGCCGTTTTTTGTTTCTCCTGTAAAAGTTGCTTATTTCGACCTGACTGGTTTGCTCCCAATACCATCGACATGCATCGTATATAAATATTGAGAAAATACTGATGTAATTAAAGTAAAATGCATTTAGTGGTAATGTACTCAAATTTATTTAAAATCGCGGGTGCAAACTTTTAAAAAAATATTGAAATCTATATTGAAATCTCTCTCAGTTGACGGTACTGCTAGGCTGCTCAGTCTTTCTTGGCTCATTGTAGATCTCTGATACGTTTTGATTAAGTTTTGAGAAACTTCTTTGACAAGTGGTAGTTGAAATCGTGACAGTTTTGAAATAGAAGTAAGAAGAAGTAAGAATTTCACGCCCAGGACAACAGCCCCTGTGACCCCGCTCACACTATGTCACTGATGTCGAGCCAGAAACGGTAATTACGCATAGCCAAATTCCATAAAACAGAAGAAAAGAGCCAGTGCATAAACGTATTAGGCCACTGGTTACAAAGGTGGGTGGGGTGAGATGGGGTAGAAAGAAAAGTAACTTCAATAATCTCTCCCATCATGGTTAATTATGACACAAAGGTATTTCTTATACACAGTATGCCATATTGATAACATGAGACTGAGAGATGAAAATTCTACATGTAGATTGGTACTATCAGCTTACCCTCTCAGTAAACTATATCGAGGGGTATTTGCAATATTGTTGTATGCGACATTTTGCCGATTTTAAGGTTTTGTCATGAAAGTGGTTCTCTCACTCCTAATTTCAATATGTATAAGTGTCATTCTAATCGGTTAAAAACTTTTTGAGGTATGTGTTTGCGACGTAATGCGTTTTAGTCCTCTTGACGACCAAACTTTAATCCTCTTTTTCTCGAAAAGGTAAAAATGCACATACAACAATATGGCAAATACCCAATGATATCTAATATCTATATTTAGAACTTGATTCGATTCATAATGTCTGAAGAAATTTGTGTACATTCAGTAAACTCCACAGCAGTAGCAGAGACCAAGCCACAATATACTATATTTATATCTCTCCTGGCTCTTCTGAAAAAAAAAAGAAAGAAAACATTCAATGGGGTCTGCAACAAAATGCAACCCAGAGCTTGTACAGAAACTTTTGTACACGACACTAACAAATAATACATGTATCATGATAGCAATATCAACCTCGTTTCCGACTGTCAGAACAAACAAAAAAAACAATAACACGTTTTTTTTCGGGGGGGGGGGGGAGGGGGAGGATCCAAGGGGATTGGCCTCCTACACTATTGCTTTATGGTTCAATGCATGTTGAGTGAGCGCTCCCGCAAATGTTTACCGCCTCAGTGCCTCATTGGGACGACCGGCAGAGACCTGCTGCAGTAGGCATTTGCTCTAGTAATTCAATTTTTATTTTTTCGGGAGCCGTACCGATGGTTTCTGGGGGGTCCTGTCATTTACTTGATTGTTTTGGAAGAAAGAAATTGATTAGATGTTGCGGCCGTATTATACTAACCCTGCTCCCACTGATTCTCTGAGTGGGTTACTTTATACCAGTTAGCTACGGGCACTAGCAAATTGTTTGAATAGTTTGGAGCTAAAAAATGTAGAGCTCTTGGTGAAATGCAGCCATGTCCTGTTTGGATCGCACAGGAATATGCCACGCCAGCACCCTCTCTCATTAGAAGACATAGCACATTACTTGCACTTTGTGACCGGTCTTACTGACAGATGGGACAATATGACTCGTTATCCATAATGTGTGTCTTGCTTCATTGTCAGATGGGAAGACGTGAGCCGCTGTCTGCGGTTTGCGGCTCTTGCACTCTTGTCAGATGGGAAAACGTGACGCCCTGTTTGCAAGTTTGTGATTTTTGCATCATTGTCAGATGGGAAGACGTGTCCCGCTGTCTGCGGTTTGCGGCTCTTGCACTCTTGTCAGATGGGAAAACATGACATGCTGTCTGTAGTTTGTGACTCTTGCACCATTGTCAGATGGGAAAACATGACACGCTGTCTGTAGTTTGTGACCCTTGCACCATTGTCAGATGGGGAAACATTACACGCTGTCTGCAGTTTGTGACTCTCTTGCATCATTGTCATATGGGAAAACGTGACACGCTGTCTGTAGTTTGTGACTCTCTTGCATCATTGTCAGATGGGAAAACGTGACACGCTGTCTGTAGTTTGTGACTCTTGCATCATTGTCAGATGGGAAAACGTGACACGCTGTCTGCAGTTTGTGACTCTTGCACTATTGTCAGATGGGAAAACCTGATACGCTGTCTGCAGTTTGTGACTTTTGTATTGCCGACAGATGGGATAATATGACACGTACGTCATTATCCGCAGTTTGTGACTTTTGCATTATCGACAGATGCGATGGCATACAGTCTGTAACTGTCACCATAAGTCTGTTTTCAGAATTCCTTTAATTTTGCCGCCCGCTCCACCCGTCCATTGAATAAGAGCATACTCATTTGTTGTGTGAATAGATATGAGCGACTATTTTGTCCAGGTGGCCAGATTAGACTTTATTTGCACGACGAAATTGTGGGAGTGTGCTTGGGTTGGAGTTACTGTTAGGATTATATTTGGCTCGCCGGCAAGGATAACTTTTGGTTGGTGAAAATGGTTGCAGTAACGTGGAATTTGGCCAAAATGATCGGACAAAACAACAACAACAACAACAAAAAGCCAATGTGAGCATTTTGGCTGCACAGCCCGAAAAAGCCTGTGCCAATTAGGCATAATTACACAGCAGGCATAGTGAGAGGAATACTCAGCCTACCACAGCTTTTGCTCAAACCCACACCACACTTGTCCGCACGATGGCTCATGCATAATCATAATTCACATTACCGTGTAAACAAACAGAATACAAAACCACATATAATTGACAGGCGTTTTGTCAAAACGCTGGCATAAAACATCTTAAATGCTCATTACCAATATGCCACGTGCACAGTTGAATCAACATTGGTTAGGCGACCGAAATAGTTTTCTATCCACTCCCCATTACCTGTTAATGTTCGGATGAACTGTTGTAAGCTAAAAATAATCAGTGTAATTTTGTTCTTTTCCTATCGATATGAGAAGCAACCGCCCACTGCTTGATTAACGTGTTAACTGAGAAAAGAGGGAATGAAGGGATGATTTGTCCTTTATGTATCATGGTACTTGTTTCATCATGTCTGATATTTCAGGCTGTTGTGTGGTGGCTCATTTCCCCATCAAGCGCACCATTATTATATATTGCTGTATTACTATATAAGCAGATTTTGAAATACGGCCGTTTGGGCAAGTTTGAGCCCAATTTCGTCAGAAAATGCCACATTTTACGCAAACACAGCTAACCCCGACCCCAATTGATAAGTTCCAAATGATAAAGATGTCAGTGTTCAACCCCGCCCAGGCTGCGTTGTGAAAGGAGCCCAAATATATAATCAGTGTAATTACTTAAGAAAGTTGTGTCACAAGATCTGTTTAAAAAACGTTCAAACCAAATGATGTAGAAACAGCATTATCTTCATTCGGTTTGAGTCTCTTGTTACTGTAATATTCTGGTCTCTCTGCAATTGTGGTTGCACTTAGACAAACGAGAACATGTCTGTATCAGCCTTGATTTTTCAGTTTTGCTTGCTATTGTTTGTGCTCCATGCCTTTTATTTCAGCACCATGGGACTATCATCGGTGGCTTAGGCTTGAGCTTCGGCCAGGCCATCGACGACTCAGTGCCTTTACTCAGATTGTGTCCCGTTCTGAGTGGGATTCTGACCCTGGCCCTCTGGGATTTGAGACACGCGTTTAGCTACTGAACCACCGTGCCGGCTTAAAAAAAATTCCTATGTTTGCGGCGTCAGCTCTGAAATAAAATTAAAAACAAAAAAAAACAAAAAACATACGCAAACAAGAAAGTCGTCATCGGTGCTGTCGGATCCGGCAAAAATTGTGAGAGGATTGTCATTTGACTCTGCTGTATAGTAATCAGGAATCAATTACATTAAAACAACATGGCGGAAACACGACAATAAAACAACTTATTTTTCGAAAATTTGAATTTTCGTTATAGTTCTCCAATGTCTTGTAACTGTCTCCTGGTGATGATCATATTATGGAATTACGGAGTTTTTGCCATAAATAAAATTCTGCTGAAAAATTTTTGGCTTCTTGGATGACATAGACAACAACAACAACAACAACAACAAAAAAGCGTATTTTACAAATGTCTATCGACCAGATATTTTGTACACGATTCGACCAAAGTGCAGCAGCAACTGTTACGACATGGTAGTTATTTATGAAGCCACCTAATAGATGTTTCATTGGACTCCCGATACCTGTTCAAAGCTGAAAACTTTACTACACATGTATCACTACTGGTTAAGATATTAATGCTGGTGCAGAACTGCACTGTTCGACAAGAAAAGGGGTCTCTTGATTTCTCCAACAGAGTATTTATGAAATGCCACACTAACTCCAGAAAGTTGGTTAATATATTCTGTCAACTACCGACATGTGGCTAATGCGCACTGGTTTCAGCATTCCATACATTCCACCCTTCCTTTACAACAAATAATCGTGATTACGAGATTTCAGTGTAAAGACTTACAATAAATGGTCTTGTCCCCAGCATCCGCTTCGCTCAGATATTTTACGGAAAATGACGTATGACAAAGTAAAACACGCTTTGCCTCTGTAGATGTCCACAGCATCCGTTCCACTCCGCTCCTCATCGTTAGAGAGGCAAAGAGTGTTTTACTTTGTCATGCGTCATTTTACGTAAAATAGCGGAGCGGATGCTGTGGACAAGACCACTAATATTTCAATAATCTTCATCAAAGAGTGTTTTACTTTGTCATATGTCATTTTCAGTAAAATAGCAGAGCGGAGAGGATACTGTGGATAAGACCACAAGCATTTCAACATTCTCCATCCAAATATGACGTACATGTATAAATTTCGACTGCAGTGAACTGTTATCAATCATTTATCAATGATCTTTAGCCTGAGCTGTGTACCAAGTCAATGCTATTTTTTGGCGGTAGTGTTTGTGAAACGCGTGTACACACAATCTTACGTACATACGATTTTTAATCCAGCCAACAATAAAGCTACTAAAATGTTTACAATTACACGTTCTACTCTAATCAGACCAATCGATATGGTCATTGACTACAGACCCCACACCATGGGCTTGTTCGCTCTGAAGCCCCAAAACATAGCCCACGTGACTCTAGGGATGTCGGCTGCATAGTCATGGGGATGTCATTAAGTAATTACATTTATTAGAGATTATATTATGTTACATTGTATTGACAGAAATATTTTATGGCAGTTAGAATATGAAGATATTGGCAAAAGAGATTCAAGCAGTCATGAGTCTGGTTTTATAATGTAGATTTAAAAATAGTAAATTTTGGTCTTTAATGCTGGAATACGTTCCGGTCAGAACTACGGTAGAGTTCATGGCGGACATCAGTGAGTAGAAAGGTATTCAGAAGCTCTGGCTGCCTACCACCTATTGTGTAAGGTGCTGGATTTAAAACAAATGTCACGAAAACATCAGCATGTCTAATCCCCACAAGTCGTAGGTTCTGAGAGTGGCGGACCCACATTTTTGGGACTCCGAAGCTTGAACTGTTATGGGGCCCCTTCGCAACCAGCAACAATAAGGCAACATCCAAAATTCACTCATTAATAGAAGATTCTTCGGGGGGGGGGGGCACCGGGATTAGAGGCCCTGAAGTTTAATCTTCATTGGTTTCATAGTTGATCCGCCACTGGGTTCTGGGTACTCGATGCCCATAAGCCAAAGATATGAACCAACAGCACAACAGTCTTCTATCCATGACAGAAAGTGTTCACTGTATGCCGGTCCTATTTTCACAGGCCTGCCGAGGTAGTTTCAGTGAAACATGTACGCGTACAAGTTTGAGAGCCTGAGAGTTGTAAAATTCTCATCCCCGAGCACGAGGATGTCCAAATCAACGGACAACCGAGCCGGACCGACGAGTTTGATGTGTCTGCCACACGACCTGTCCCGGCCAAAGTAATTGAGTTACTGGACTTAAAGTAAACGAATGACCATCAGAAAATTTGGGCCGAAATGAACAGCCCCGTCGGATGGTCACCGGGGTTTGGCATGGCGGTGCGTGTCATTCGGCTGAAATCTTGAAGCTGTTTGTTGGGATCTTCGCTATTTTGTAACGTCCACTGCGGATGGACATAAATCCTGCTCTCCCGCCTGCTCTTTTATAAGGACCTAATCATCTCTGCGGGTAATATGCTAGACACTAAGACAGCCTATTGGTGAAGGTACTGCGCGGCTTGATAATTCTGTGTGAAGATCCAAGGCAAATTGCATCCCATTAACAAATATACATGTATAGCTAGGATGGAGATTCATGCTTCTGGCACGTCATTTCATCTTGACATGTAGATCTACCAGAACTGGTGTTTTCGTGTGACATCAGCGGCGATATCAGTTTGTTTAAGTACTACTCAGTAATTATCTGCCTTTTCAGGCATAGATGTTCAAGTTTTCTATCTAGTTTAAGTAATGGAACAATAGAAAACAACACGCAATGACCGAATAAAGTGAACCTTAGCGTTTCTGTTATTTGCCTGAAGACAGAGATAGGAGGCAGATCGATCTATTATGGATAAATTAAAAGTTTGTGTTGATTAAGTAAATACCCGAAGATATTTGGTACGGTATTATTATTGCATTTAACTCTGTCATGACATCGATTTATAATCCATTAAATTATTGATCATCATCGCACTGCCATTTCATTGATTTTCATCTCTCTTCGATAAAACTAATACAGATTAATCATTAATTCGTTATTACTGAAAAAAATGTATCAATTACATGGATGTTTGGTTGGAAAAAACGAATGCATCGTCGTTAACAAAGCATATCATATGTATTTAGATTCTTATTGATTCCAGATCCATTGCCACTCACACGTTTTAAATCCTTGTACTCAAAAATGCTGCAGTTACTCAGTTAATGTTCCGGTGTAACAGGCCAAAATATACCCCCCGCCCAGAATATACCCGGGGTTAAACTGGCCTAGCCCAGAATATCCCCCGGGGTATATTCTGGGCTAGGCCAGTTTATACCCCGGGGTTACTTTGGGCTAGGCCAGACTATACCCCCCCAATCCAGATTATACCCCCTGCTTTTTCTTTAAAAACAAGTCAAGACCACAGTTTATTTCAGCCTGTTCTTCATCACTGTCATCAGATATCATATTAAGACATACATGAACACATTCTTGACACCAACAAGTCATAATGCAATTTAGAGAAAATAATAATAACAGTTTATTTCAGCCTTAGTTTACTTTGGTGTACATACATAGGCCTAGATTCTTGACTCCTGTAAATCATGATACATTTTAGAAGGAACAAACATTGTCACAAATCCCAGACTGGGAGATGTAATAGTTTATGACAGGACAACAATCACGAACGAACAAGTTTAACACTTAACAGAACAACCCATCAGACTCACACATTTATTAAACATAATTATACAGATAATAGCGCAATTACATACATTATATTATTGCAATTAACTGCCGTACAACGGCCTTATTCTCACACACACTCTTCCTCGGGTCCACAACCCGGTAGTTACTCCTAAAGGCACTTCGGCCTCAGCCTCTCCCCTCAGGGTCTTAATAGCACATTAATAATTCACTGGCACCGCAGTCTCTCAATATCACCTTCCTATTGTCATACACCTTAGCACTCCCCTAGCACCTCAGCAGGGCAATAACACATTATCATTTCAATAGACATTATCATTTCAATAGTACATTATTAGTTCACTAGCCCCTCAACATGGCAATAGTACAGTATCACATTCACGCTCATATCTACGTCCCTGTCCGTGGCCTGACTGCCACGACTTTATGTGCCTCTACTGTCCTGCACTGACAGCCTCACTTCTGGCCTATGTGTGGCCTCCGGCCCTATGCTGGCCTATCCCCTGTGCTCATCGAGGTGGCTCTGCGGCCCGTCCTCGACACCTACAAGAATAACATTACATTGGTATAATACCCTACCATTTCTATTCACTCCACCTCTCCTTACAACCCATGAAGCGTACACACACTAATTCACCTTTCACTCACCACACATCTTACGGTAACACACCTCCATCGGAGTACACACTACTCACTCGCGCTACAAATCCATGAACTCACTTTCATCTATCGCTCATGGCGCACATTGCTATATCCAATATCAAGGACTTCCACATTCCTCACATATACTTATTTACATCATGGTAATAGACGAATATAATATAATACATCAATCATAATAATCAATCAACGTTCTACGTACCAGTCATCACTGGAAACTCTCTCACTGGTCTCTCGACTGCTCCCCTTATGTCCGCCCGATGGGCTCTTATTAGCGTCCGTTCCGTAGGACCTTCTAACTTGCAGTGATAGTAATACAGCGCTTTCGCCTCATTCAGACCCCCCACTACTCACAACAGCACGCTTAACTTACTTGTCTACGTGCGTTAATTTTACTCTCCTCCTTTCCCGTCTTTCCCTACTTGTCTGCCGTGAGCCCTTCTTACTCTACACCCGCTCTGTAGCAATCCCCTTAATTGCACTCACTCCACTCGTGACATCATCCCCCACCCCAAAAAAATTAATGCAATTAATTTCAAATCGCATCAAGATGACTGTCAACGAGTGAGCGTGAGCAATACCTACACTAAAAAACTGACCTAGCAGTTCCCCTAGTATATAAAATACCGAAATCAGGGGAAAATATGGGGATCAATATGCATATATGTGTCACATCATGAATAGCTAACTAAACACAATATCTACTACAGAATCAAAAGCCAATCAACCTATCAACCATTCTTCATATCATATTTATAATGTCAATATTTTAAAGTCGACTCATTCACACAGATCCTGTCAATGTTCCTGTCCTCCGATGTATAAGCTCCTGAACTCTTCCCCTAGGCTCGACTAAGGTAGTCGGCGATATGATTGCTGGTTCCTGGAATTGGTTGAATAACGAAGGTATACGGCTGCAAAGCCAATGCCCATCTAGACAAGCGTGGGCTGGACGAACGATTCTTCGACAAAAATGTCAGTGGCTTGTGGTCTGTCTGGATACAAAATTCTCGTCCCATGAGATAACGTCCTAATTTCTGGACGGACCACACAATGGCAAGACACTCACGCTCTATCACAGAATACTTTCTTTCTCTCTGCAATAACTTCCTACTGACATAACATACAGGATGGAGACATTCGTTCTTCTCCTGTAGAAGACAAGCGCCGACACCAGAGTCCGACGCATCCGTTCTGAGGATAAAATTAGATCGAAAATCGGGCAATATCAGAATGGGTGACGATGATAATGCTGTCACCAAATTATCAAATGCTGTCTGACATTCAGACGTCCACTGGACCTTATCGGGTTGTCCCTTCTTAGTAAGGTCAGTAAGAGAAGATGACAAGGAGGAAAAATTTGGAATGAACTTTCTGTAATAATTTAAAATTCCCACTAAGCTTCTGACTTGTTTCTTTGTCTTTGGGATTTGCAACCCTACTAATTTGTCAATTTTTGTTACTTCAGGTCTCTGAACACCTCTACCCACGATATGTCCTAAGAATACTATCTCTGGACATGCCAAATCCATCTTTGCGGGTTTAGCAGTTAACCCAAAATGACGTAATCGTTGAAAAATTACTGTTAGTGTCTGAATATGATCAGACCATGTCGACGTATGACACGCTATATCGTCAAAGAATGACACGACATTAGGTATGTCCTTCAACACTAGTCTCATTAATCGTGCAAACGTCGCTGGCGCGTTTACCAACCCAAATGGCATGACCTTAAATTGGAATAATCCAATGGGCGTTTGGAACGCCGTGTATTGTTTCGACTCCTCAGTAAGCGGGATTTCCCAATAACCTTTCGTTAAATCTATCTTGGAAAACCACGTGGGCCCGGCCAATGAAGCTATTAATTCCTCCTGAAACGGAATAGGCTCCCTATCGCCTACCGTAATAGTGTTCAATCTTCGAAAATCAATACAGAACCGCACCGATCCATCAAGTTTTTTCACGAGGACGATGGGTGATGAATACGGCGATGTTGATGGTTCTATCACATCTAACTTCAACATTGACTCAACTTCCTTTATGACTCTATCTCTCGAAGAAAAAGGCAGCGGATACGGTCCAAGAAATACTGGCTTATCCGAAGTCAACTTTATTTGGTGCTGAATCACCGTAGTGCGACCCGGCAAATCCGTAACAACATCCGGGAATGACGCTAACAGGGTCTTAAGTTCCCTACTCCTTGAACTCGTAAGGTCAGGGTTAATTTTTACGTCCCTGTAACCTTGTGTCGGAGTTAACTCCGGCAATTGAATTTGTAACTCTTCCTGCGCCTCGGTGTCGCTTACGTCACAGTCCAACTGGTCTACGACCCCCGTACAAGCAATAGAGAAGACAGTCTCCTCTGGTCTTGTCTGTGCACAGAGATACTGTGGTCTCTCATAAAATCTCTGTAGCATATTAACATGGAAAACCTTACTCGTTCCATCAATGTGGATAGCGTAGTCTACCTTTGAAACAACTCGCTCAATAACATAAGGGCCTTTCCATGTCATCAATAACTTATTATGGTCCGTAGGTAACAACAATAGGACCTTGTCTCCTGGCTTAAAAATTCTCAGTTTGGAACCTCTATCTTTATAGTCTTTTGCTCTTTTCGAAGCGATGCCAGAAGCTTCTTCTGCTATAGTGCGCGCTGAAGATAGTCTTTTTCTTAAATCAACAAGGTACTGAAACACCGAAATCTGCTCATCGTCTCCCGATGATGGCGACGTCATCATGTCCCGAAGAACATCAGTTGGGCCCCTAGGACTACGACCGTACATCATTTCGAACGGCGAGAATCCCGTTGCCTCCTGCCGTACCTCTCTGTACGCGAATAACACTGCAGGGATATATCTATCCCAATCTTTAGGGCCATCAGCAGCTACCTTACGCAGCATCGACTTTAACGTCGAGTTCAATCTCTCGCACATGCCATTAGCCTGCGGATGATAAGGGGTGGTAGTGATGGGTTGTATGCTGAATAAGCGGAACAATTCCTTCATCATCTCCGACGTAAATTGCGCGCCCCTATCAGACAGAATTTGCTCTGGTATTCCTACCCTAGCGAAAATTGCAAACAACGCTTCCGCGACTGCCTCAGACGTTATGGTCCGCAGAGGAACCGCCTCCGGCCATCTCGTAGCATTACATATGACCGTTAAGAAAAATCGATTCCCCCTATCGGTCGCTGGGTGAATGGGGCCAACAAGGTCTATCGAGACCTTTTTAAACGGTTCCGAGACCGTGGGGATCTTCTGAAGAGGAGCCTGGGGTGTACGACCCTTATGCGTCGTCTTTTGGCACGCACTGCACGTCTTACAATAGACTTGCACATCTCTGTGGATCGATGGCCAGTAAAAATTTTTAAGAACCCTTTCTTTGGTTCTAGCTATCCCCATATGACCCGCTAATGGGACATCATGTGCCAAATGCAATACTGTTGCGATCAGCAACGCTGGCACAACGACCTGCTTTAAAATGGAGGCCACCGTTACATACTTACGGAACAGAATGCCCGCCTGAACAACAAAGGAAGACGAGCCGTTCTTATATTTCCTCGTTTTCTCGGTTCGCGCTTCCCCAAAACATGGGTTTAATGATGGGTCCTCCCTTTGTAATCTCGCCAAGCGCTCTGGCGTGATATCTAGGTTGACCGCTGGCGTCGCCAAAGGTCTAATCTTATCTTTATCAGCTACCCGTCGACGTGTTTCGACCGCGGCGCAAAAGTCAATACCTTTTGATTGCGACCATGCTTGCACGTTCTCATCGGAAGGGGAAACTACCTGTGATACATTCCCAATGATGAGCTGGGCGCCTGGAAAACAACCAACGACTGCTTCGACTTCCCCGCTAAGGAAAGGTGTATCTATCACTATTCTTGCCATGGGTAATTTCTCAATGGCCCCCGAAAATTGGATGCACGGGACAGTCTCACCTGTAAGCTGTGAATCCCGAATGCAGTCTCTATGCACTCCCACAACGGTAGATCCTGTATCTCGTAAAACCGAGACCGGTTCGTCCCCAACAAACCCCGGATAAACCCTAAGACCACCTCCTGTATGACATGAATTTATAACGGGGATCTTTCTCCCACAAGGTAAAACACCGGAAGATAATAACTTCTCACAACTGGGACACTTAGAATACTGTCCGCCTCCGTTGTCCGATGTAACACACGCAGCCGCATGATGAAATTTATTTGGGGAACATGGATTGGAGCTACTGTCCACGTTCGCCGCTATCCTACCTGCAGGGCAATTCACGCTGATGTGATCTGCTCTACCGCAGTTCCAAGACTTCGCGGCCCTACACTCGCGTGAAAAGTGACCCACGCGTCCGCAAGTCCAACACTCCGCTCCCTGTGCTGCACTAGGCCTGGGTCCCCGTGACCCATCGCGACCGGAACTAAAGTCCCTATGCCGTCGGTCATCGGCAAAGGTCACAAATCGCCCCCGGCCATTACCGCGACCTAGCCCTCCTGCTCGGTCAAACTTACCGGATCCATATGCCGGTGATTGGTGATAGCCCCTACGCTGCCCCTGGGCTTGCCCACTATAGGCACCACGCTGACGCGACCTGTCCTTAAGTCCTGCCGGCGACCCTTCGACAACGGCGACGTACCCAGCATCTTGGACGTACGCCCTGGCGACTGGTTTGGACGGATGTGCCGTACGGTATGCTTCCGCCAACTTAGACGCCTCCTGCACCGTCGCGGGTTCGTTTTCTTTCAGGAAAGCCACCAGATCTTTGTGGCACGACGCGTACAGCTGGTCACGGATCATTAAGTCTTTCAGTTTAGCAAAGTCCGCGCCCACATGCGCCAAGTCTACCCAGTTCGCGAAATATTCCGTCAATCTCGCGACGAAGGCAGCAAAGTCCTCCCTGGTATCCGCACGTGCTCGCCTAAACTGCTCCCGGAAATATTCCTCGGTACGCGCAAATCGGCGAAGCAGCAAAGACTTCAGCTTATCGTAATCTTGCACGTCTTCGCGCTGTAGCTCCTTAAAGTAGGTTAACGCTCGCCCCTGCAATAGAGACGCCAGGTACGTGGACCATAATTCTTTATTTTCCCCCCATTGCAATTGTGCGTTCAGTTCGAACCTGTAAAGGAAGGCGTCTATGTCGTCCTTCCGGTCGTCGAACGTAGGGAGCTTAATCCTAACGCCACCTTTATTGTGTACCTGCCGCTCAACTGTTTCTGTTGGCGCACTCTTTTTGATTTCCAACTCGGCGATTCTTATTCGCGCCTCTCTCTCCTGTTGCTTATCCCTAGCCTCTATCTCCCGCTCTTGGGCTTCTATCTCCTTTAACTTTAACTCCCTCTCCTGCTCCCGTTCCTTAGCCTCTCTTTCCTGTTGCTTAAACTCCCTTTCCTGTTCCTGAGTCTTAGCCTCTCTTTCCTGTTGCTTATCCTTAGCCTCTCTCTCCTGCTCCTGAGCCTTAGCCTCTTTTTCTCGCTCTCTATCCTTAGCACGCTCATCGCGCAAATCCGCCTGCTGTTCTTTAATCCAGCCGCGTAGCTCCTCTCCCTCCAGGCCAAGTTCCTTACCCAACTTCATTAGTTGTTGGAGTTCCGCCATTTCACAGATTTATGGTTACGGTATATACTATGAAAACGGCTAACCTGTCGGTATGATCACTAACGGCACGACCAGAGACCTGAGATCACACCAGATACAACAATACCCAATTGTCTCAAATACAATTCAGAAATTTACGTACTTCCTAACTAATTCTATATTTATAAAATGTATTGCCCTATTAATAATAAAAAAGAGTAGAAAAGACAAGAATAAGGAAATTCAGTAGAAAGACCACAAGTACGTCAAGGACAACGAACCAGACTAGGACAAAGTTCCTACAAAAAAAAACTATAATGAAAAAAAATGCAACCTAACTACGCCGATTACACTACAAGGTACGAACAAGAACAGAGTCTGAAAAAAAAGAACGTATCTACAGAAAGGTAAGAGAGGGACAAGAGAGACGTCTTCCTAAAACAACGAGGAAGATGGAACGGCACAATCTAAACAAAAATACAGGTCCCTATAGAACTGTTCACTGTGATGAACGCGGTTCCAAGTTTAGCCCACCTCCCGAAGAGGACAAACTACGCTCACCACAGCAAACCCGCGCCACCGCCCGTATAATCGATTACGACAACAAGAACAGCAAAAACAGGGCAAAAGACAGAAGAAAAGACAGCCCTCAATCCAGGGTACAAAATTTTTGACTTTTACTTAACTTTTCTGACTATAACCTCTCCCCTTGTCTCGGAGCTCTGGCTGCTTGACCTCTACAGGCTGGCACGCACACTCTGCAGAAATTTAAGTACACATTAATACATATTCATCAAAATACATGCATTAATACATATTCATAAATATACATAAATCATATCATCATGAAATTCCCATTCATCCCACGAACAAGGACAACAGCACGAATTCCTAGCACAACAGAAAAACAACTAGATATAACGAATAGACAATGTCAAAATGACCACAGATAAACAGGACGAGCCCCCAGTGTCACAAATCCCAGACTGGGAGATGTAATAGTTTATGACAGGACAACAATCACGAACAAACAAGTTTAACACTTAACAGAACAACCCATCAGACTCACACATTTATTAAACATAATTATACAGATAATAGCGCAATTACATACATTATATTATTGCAATTAACTGCCGTACAACGGCCTTATTCTCACACACACTCTTCCTCGGGTCCACAACCCGGTAGTTACTCCTAAAGGCACTTCGGCCTCAGCCTCTCCCCTCAGGGTCTTAATAGCACATTAATAATTCACTGGCACCGCAGTCTCTCAATATCACCTTCCTATTGTCATACACCTTAGCACTCCCCTAGCACCTCAGCAGGGCAATAACACATTATCATTTCAATAGACATTATCATTTCAATAGTACATTATTAGTTCACTAGCCCCTCAACATGGCAATAGTACAGTATCACATTCACGCTCATATCTACGTCCCTGTCCGTGGCCTGACTGCTACGACTTTATGTGCCTCTACTGTCCTGCACTGACAGCCTCACTTCTGGCCTATGTGTGGCCTCCGGCCCTATGCTGGCCTATCCCCTGTGCTCATCGAGGTGGCTCTGCGGCCCGTCCTCGACACCTACAAGAATAACATTACATTGGTATAATACCCTACAATTTCTATTCACTCCACCTCTCCTTACAACCCATGAAGCGTACACACACTAATTCACCTTTCACTCACCACACATCTTACGGTAACACACCTCCATCGGAGTACATACTACTCACTCGCGCTACAAATCCATGAACTCACTTTCATCTATCGCTCATGGCGCACATTGCTATATCCAATATCAATGACTTCCACATTCCTCACATATACTTATTTACATCATGGTAATAGACGAATATAATATAATACATCAATCATAATAATCAATCAACGTTCTACGTACCAGTCATCACTGGAAACTCTCTCACTGGTCTCTCGACTGCTCCCCTTATGTCCGCCCGATGGGCTCTTATTAGCGTCCGTTCCGTAGGACCTTCTAACTTGCAGTGATAGTAATACAGCGCTTTCGCCTCATTCAGACCCCCCACTACTCACAACAGCACGCTTAACTTACTTGTCTACGTGCGTTAATTTTACTCTCCTCCTTTCCCGTCTTTCCCTACTTGTCTGCCGTGAGCCCTTCTTACTCTACACCCGCTCTGTAGCAATCCCCTTAATTGCACTCACTCCACTCGTGACAAACATGCCTTAAAATGCATTAATATACAAAAGAGTTGAGTATCCATTCAAACTGACATGATTAGACTTCAGCATTAATTTCACTCGTGAGTGTTGATGATATTATTATTATTATTATTATTTTGATAGTTAGTTGGCCATGAGTAAAACATGCATTGTATTTTTTGTTACAATGATGTAGAGAGAAAAGGCCAGAAAAGAACACACAGAAAAAAATAATAATGATAATCCAACTGATAGATAGTGCAATTCCATCATCCAGCAGATATAAAACTAAATAGGCACTTAATGTTTGCGACTGATGAACTCCACCTGTCCAGATCCACTTGAAACGTTACAGAATGCTAACCAGTAATAATGATAACAATAAGAACAGGAAATCATGTTATTTACTCTTGAAAATATAGAGAAATATCAATATCAGAATCATCATCATCATCTTGGAAATTGCAAAGATATGAGAGGGAGTGTAAAAATGGCAGCGTAGGCCTATGCCTACAAATCATTCTAGAATTTATAAGCAGCAATGTATGTGTATCAACTATATATAAAAAACGTGTTAAATCTTTTCAAATATTCAAGTAGAACTGGACAGAAAGCTTTAGTGAAATACTAAATAGCCTTGACAGTTGTGTAGGCCGACAGAGTAAGTCCACTGAGACAAAAGTAGTGCATTATAAAAGGTAATTAGATCTATAGCATGTTGAGGCAAAATTCGATGGATCATGTTACATTAACAGTATTTCTTGTCAGTGAGTATCATTCTTTGATAGGTTATTTGTAGAAAGATATACATTTCATGTACATTACGGTTTAAGACACGATTAGTTTGCAAGGTATTTGAAAGACTGAACTTATGTGTTATAACTTATAGTGAGTAAGGGAATGTCACTCGCGAGTGAAATGAAATAAAAAAAAAAAAAGAAAAGACCTTGTCCGTCTTTACCTTCCTAAGCTTAACACGTCCCTTGCCAAGGGATTTAACAACTGTGTATTTGTACACAAAAAAATATTTAAAATGACTTCATTTTTATGAGTCCGTTAATTATTTCATCCATTGGGATGTGTATGTCAGTGCCAAACAAACAGTACCGTGCAAATTTTACTCAATGGCAATCAACTACAAAAACAACTACAACATGCCAACGAACGTTGAGTGACACTAATCCAGTGCCTTAAACCATGAGCTACATAAAATGTATACATTTCTACAAATACGCTATCAAAGAATTTACTAACAAGACATGTTCATGCAATTTTTGCCATAACATACTATAATTACTTTCTGCAATGCACTGTTGTCTCAGTGGATTTAATCTGTCATTTTACATGACTATCAAAGCTACTTCGCTAAAGCTTTCAGTCCAGTTCTACTTGAATAGTTGAAAAGATTTAACACATTATTTTTTACATGTACTTGCACATATATTACATATATTATTGCTGCTTATAGATTCTAGAATGATGTGTAGGTCATTTTCATACTCCCTCTTATCTTTGCATTATTCCAAGATGATGGTGATTCTGATATTGATTATATTCTCTTTATTTTCAAGAGTAAATAAGATGATTTGGTTTTCTTATTGTTATTATTGTATATTACTGGTTAGCTTTCTGTAACGTTTCAAGTGGATCTGGACAGGTTAAATTCATTATGTGAAACAATTTTAGTATGTATTTAGTTTTGTGTGAAGTATTTAATGTTTGCTGGATGATGGAATTGCACCATCTGCCAGTTCAGCTGTTAAAATGTTGTTGTTGTTTTTTTTTCTCTATGTATTCTTTTCTGGCCTTTCTCTCTGCATCAGTGTAACTTTGTATATAGATCTAATTGTTCCGACATATCAAGCACATTTCTTATTTTCAAAAATTATAATAAGATTCAGATAACTCTACACTTATGAGTCTTATAATTAGTTCATACTTTGCCACTAAGTATATGTTAGTGGTGCCAAACAAAAAAATACAATACATGTTTAACTCATGGTCAACTAATTATAAAAAAACCAGAACAATAATAATACCAACGGACACAAGTAAAATTAGTGTTAAAGTTTAATCATATCAGTTTCAATGGATTTTCAATCCTTTTGTAAATCAATGCTTTTTAAGCATGTTTATGTCCTTTTAAATGTATCATAATTTACAAGAGTCAAAAACGTATGCTTCAATATGATATCTGATGACAGTGATAATGAACAATTCAAACTAAAGTTGAAATAAACTACGGTCTTGACTTGTTTTTAAAAAAAATTAGGGGGTATAATCTGGACTGGGGGGGGGTATAGTCTGGCCTAGCCCAAAGTAAATCCCGGGGTATAAACTGGCCTAGCCCAGAATATACCCCGGGGGATATTCTGGGCTAGGCCAGTTTAACCCCGGGTATAGTCTGGCGGGGGTATAATCTGGCCTGCTACACCGGGTTTGGAGCAGAAAAACAAAATATCAAATGAATTGATGAACTCGTTTGTTTGAAAAATTGCCCTTGAATTATGAACCATGGTTTATTGTCAGTAATAAAGGCGGTTGCATTTCTGTTTTCCTGTAACCAGCGATTCATGATAGTTCAGGTTGAACAGTTTGTGAGTGGATATCTACAATCAGAACATTTAATTTTACGGGGACTATATTATTAACTTTTTATCGTCTAATTGGAAAAACCTCAAAGGGAGAATTGTTTAATTATTGCATGTACGTGCAGTTAGCCTCTTGTGAAATCAGGAGCAACAATGATATCATTTGGGAAGAATACTACATCGTGAAAGCACGCCCCCCCCCCCCCCCGCAAAAAAAGGCGCAGTTCCGAACACATCAATATAACACCTTGTCACGTATAAGAGTTTGTCTCAAGCACGTTCTATTTACAGCATTTCAGTTAGTGGACTTTCCCAGCGTGACAGCCCCAGGTTTTACCCTTGATACATTTCCCAGATCGCCAGACATCCAGTTGTGTCCTCCTCTCTCCAGATGTAGCTTACTTGCACGATCTAATTGAATTGGCCTACTCTCTGAGGACCAAGGGTCCCGTCTTATGTGTGGTCTTTGGCGTCTCTGAGGACCTTCAGGAGTATTGGACTAAGCTAGCAGTGACCAGGGAAACCACAATTATATAAACACAGACGTGCGCGCGGGCACACACACGCCCTGCTGGACGTTGCTTGCTGTAATCGGTAGACAGCACACTCACACATATGCGCACAAGGATACAAGTACACATCGACCCAAAGCCGCAATGCATTTTTTTTTTTTTGAGAGAGAGGGAGAGAGGAGAAAATAAAAATAGTAAAGAAGAAAAGAGCGAGAGTGCCCTTGTCTCTGTGTTATGTACGTGTGTGGATGTGTAATGCCTCCACCTGAGTGTCTGTCGTATGCATGTGTGAGCGTCTGTGTGTGTACAAGTGTGTCTGTGTGAGCTTGATGTGTGTGGTGCGCGCGAGTGTCTCTCTCTGTGAATGTGAAGTATTTGTGTGTGTGCGAATATCTGTGTGAGTGTGTGGATGTCCGAATCTCTCTCTCTCTCTTTCTGCGAGTGTGTCTGTTTGTGTATGATGTGTGTGTGTGCGCACGTGTTTCGCTGTGAGTATGTGACTGTCTGGTATGTCATGACCTGTGTGTGCCAGTGTCGCTCTGTCAGTGTGTGATACGTGTGTAGGGGTGTATACGGGTGTGTACGATTGTGTATGGGTGTGTAGGTGTATGTGGTGGTGTGTACGGGTGTGTACTGTGTGCAGGGGTGCGTAGGGATGTGTACAGGTGTGCAGTGATGTGTATGGCATAATCATAACAATGCCTGTCGTTAAGGGACCGTAGTATAATTGTGGAATGTGCGTACGTCTCAACTCTTTCGGGACGTATCCCCGATTTATCGGTGCCAGTGAAAAACGCCTTTGGACATATCGCCGATTATATTGTATTCTAACATTCAATTCTCTTTTATTTGATATAATATATAACATTTTACTTTACCATCAGCACTTTTCTTTTTCTGTATGCTGTTTTATACCCCCGCCAGACTATACCCGGGGTTAAACTGGCCTAGCCCAGAATATCCCCCGGGGTATATTCTGGGCTAGGCCAGTTTATACCCCGGGGTTTACTTTGGGCTAGGCCAGACTATCCCCCCCCCCTCCCCAGTCCAGATTATACCCCCTACTTTTTTTAAAAAACAAGTCAAGACCGTAGTTTATTTCAACTTTAGTTTGAATTGTTCATTATCACTGTCATCAGATATCATATTGAAGCATACATTTTTGACTCTTGTAAATTATGATACATTTAAAGGACATAAACATGCTTGTCACGAGTGGAGTGAGCGATAGTTAATAATTACGGGGGGAAAGGAGGAGAGTAAAATTAACGCACGTAGACAAGTAAGGGAAAGCGTGCATGTTATGAGTGGTGGGGGTCTGAAGGAGGCGAGGGCGCTGTATTACTATCACTGCAAGTTAGAACGTCTTAAAGAGCGGACGCAAGAGAAAGCCCAGTGGGCGAACATAAGGGGAGCAGTCGGAAGACTAGTGAGAGAGTTTTTTCCAGTGATGACTGGTAGGTGAAACGATGATTGATAATTATGATCGATGTATTATATTCGTCTATTACCATGATGTAAATAAGTATATGTGAGGAATGTGGAAGTCCTTGATATTGGATATAGCAATGTGCGCCATGAGCGATAGATGAAAGTTGAGTTCATGGATTTGTAGCACGAGTGAGTATTGTGTACTACGATGGAGGTGTGTTACCGTAAGAGGTTTGGTGAGTGAAATGTGAACTATTGTGTGTACGCTTCATGAGTTGTAATGAGGGGTGAAGTGATTAGAAATGGTATGGTATTATACCAATGTAATATTATTCTTGTAGGTGTCGGGGACGGGCCAAAGAGCCACCTCAGTGAGCACAGGGGATAGGCCAGCATAGGGCCGGAGGCCACACATAGGCCAAGAGTGAGGCTGTCGGTGCAGGACAGTAGAGGCACATAAAGTCGTGGCAGTCTGGCCACGGACAGGGACGTAGATATGAGCGTGAATGTGCTAACTGAAATGATAATGTACTATTGCCATGTTGATGGGCTATTGAAATGATAATGTACTATTGCCATGTTGATGGGCTATTGAAATGATAATGTACTATTGCCATGTTGATGGGCTATTGAAATGATAATGTACTATTGCCATGTTGAGGGGCTATTGAAATGATAATGTACCATTGCCATGTTGATGGGCTATTGAAATGATAATGTGCTATTGCCCTGCTGAGGTGCTAGTGGAATGCTAAGGTGTTATGGCAATAGGAAGGTGATATTGAGAGACTGCGGTGCCAGTGAATTATTAATGTGCTATTAAGACCCTGAGGGGAGAGGCTGAGGCCGAAGTGTCTTTAGGAAGTAACTACCGGGTTGTGGATCCGAGGAAGAGTGCATGTGGGAATAAGGCCGTTGTACGGCAGTTAAATTCAATAATATAATGTATGTAATTGCGCTATTATCTGTATAATTATGTTTAATAAATGTGTGAGTCTGATGGGTTGTTCTGTTAAGTGTTAAACTTGTTCGTTCGTGATTGTTGTCCTGTCATAACTTATTACATCTCCCAGTCTGGGATTTGTGACACTGGGGGCTCGTCCGTTGTGACTCGTCCATTTTCGTAATATTTAGTTGTAGTTAGTTAGTAGGTATTTTTCAGTGGGCAATTGTTACTTTAGTTTTTGTCCACGTAGTACTTATCTTGTGGTAGGAATTTGTGCTGTCTTTGTTCGTGGGATGAATGGAAATTTCATGATGGTATAATTTATGTATATTTATGAATATGTATTGATGTATGTATTTTTATGAATAGGTATTAATGTGTACTTAAATTTCTGCAGAGAGTGTGTGTGCCAGCCTGAGGAGACAAGCAGCCAGAGCTCCGGCATACGTCAAGTTAAATAAAACGCTGAGTGAAAGTTAAGTAAAAGTCAAAATTTTTGTGCCCTGGATTGTGGGCTGTTCCTTTAATCTGTCTTTTTCTCTGTTTTTGCTGTTTTCGTTTGCTGTGTTGAACCTAGTTTATCCTTTTAAAAAAAGGTGTGATAAACTTGGAACTTCGTTCATCACGGTGAACATTCTGTAGGGCTTTGTTAGTGTTTAGTTGTAGCGTCGATATCTTCTCTGTTCTGCAGGAAGACGTATTCTCTTGTCCCTCTTCCTACCTATCTGTAGATACGTTCTTTTTTTTCAGACTCTGTTCTTGTTCGTACCTTGTAGTGTAATCGGCGTAGTTAGGTTGCATTTTTTTTTCTCATATTTTTTTTTTTAGAAGCTCGTCCTAGTCTGGTTCGTTGTCTTTGATGTCCTTGTGGTTCTTCTTCTGAATTTCCTCATTCTTGTCATCTCTTTTCGCTTTTGTTATTTAATAGTGCAATACATTTTATGAACGTAGAATTAGTTAGAGATAGTATGTTATAGAATGTTCAGTTAGGTGTGCTTCTGAATTGCATTTGAAAATAGTGCTTGTTATTGTAGTGGCATAAGTTCAGGTCTCGGGATACGGCGGGTATTATAAGTACATAGACAGTAGATTGTATTGCAAGTTGTATAACCATAAATCTGTGAAATGGCAGAGCTCCAGCAACTGATGAAATTAGGTACGGAACTTGGCCTTGAGGGCGCGGAGCTGCGTAGCTGGATTACAGAGCAGCAGGCGGAGTTGCGCGATGAGCGTGCTAAAGATAGGGAGAGACAGGCTAAGGATAAGGAGCAGGAGAGGGAGTTAAAGTTAAAGGAGATAGAAGCTCAAGAGCGGGAGACAGACGCGCGAATAAGAATCGCAGAATTGGAAAGCAAGAAGAATGCGCCAACGGAAACAGTTGAGCGGCAGGGGCAAAATAAAGGTGGCGTTAGAATTAAGCTGCCTACGTTCGACGACCGGAAGGACGACATAGACGCCTTCCTTTACAGGTTCGAACTGAACGCACAACTGCAATGGGGGGAAAATAAGGAATTATGGTCCACGTACCTGGCTTCCTTGTTGCAGGGGCGAGCGTTAACCTACTTTAAAGAGCTACAGCGCGAAGACGTACATGATTATGATAAGCTGAAGTCTTTGCTGCTTCGCCGATTTGCGCGTACCGAGGAATATTTCCGGGAGCAGTTTAGGCGAGTACGTGCGGATACCAGGGAGGACTTTGCTGCCTTCGTCGCGAGACTAACAGAATATTTCACGAACTGGATGGACTTGGCGCATGTGGGCGCGGATTTTGCTAAATTGAAAGACCTAATGATCCGTGACCAGCTCTACGCGTCGTGCCATAAAGATCTGGTGGCTTTCCTGAAAGAAAACGAACCCGCGACGGTGCAGGAGGCGTCTAAGTTGGCGGAAGCATACCGTACGGCACATCCGTCCAAACCAGTGGCGAGGGCGTACGTACAGGATGCTGGTTACGTCGCCGTGGTTGAGGGGTCGCCGACAGGACATAAAGACAGGTCGCGTCAGCGTGGTGCCTATAATGGGCAAGCCCAGGGGCAACGTAGGGGGTATCACCAAACACCTGCATATGGATCCGGTAAGTTTGACCGAGCAGGAGGGCTAGGTCGCGGTAATGGCCGAGGGCGATTTGTGACCTTTGCCGATGACCGACGGCATAGGGACTTTAGTTCCAGTCGCGATGGGTCACGGGGACCCAGGTCTAGCGGAGCACAGGGAGCGGAATGTTGGACTTGCGGACTCATGGGTCACGTTTCACGCGATTGTAGAGCCGCGAAGTGTTGGAACTGCGGAAGAGCAGACCACATCAGCGTGAATTGCCCTGCAGGTAGGATAGCGGCGAACGTGGATGGCAATCACGGGAGCTCCAGTCCATGTTCCCCTAATAAATTTCACCATGCAGCTGCGTGTGTTACATCGGACAACGGAGGCGGACAGTATTCTAAGTGTCCCAGTTGTGAGAAGTTATTATCTTCCGGTGTTTTACCTTGTGGGAGAAAGATCCCCGTTATAAATTCATGTCATGCAGGAGGTGGTCTTAGGGTTTATCCGGGGTTTGTTGGGGACGAACCGGTCTCGGTTTTACGAGATACAGGATCTACCGTTGTGGGGGTGCATAGGGACTGCTTTCGGGATTCACAGCTTACAGGTGAGACTGTCCCATGCATACAATTTTCAGGGGCCATTGAGAAATTACCCATGGCAAAAATAGTGATAGATACACCTTTCCTTAGCGGGGAAGTCGAAGCAGACGTTGGTTGCTTTCCAGGCGCCCAGCTCATCATTGGTAATGTATCGCGGGTAGTTTCCCCTTCCGAGGAGAATGTGCAGACATGGTCACAATCAAAAGGTATTGACTTTTGTGCCGCAGTCGAGACACGTCGACAGGTACGTGATAGGAGTAAGATTAGACCTTTGGCAACGCCAGCGGTCAACCTGGATATCACACCAGAGCGCTTGGCGACATTACAAAAGGAGGACCCATCATTGAGTCCATGTTTTGAGGAGGCGCGAACGGAGAAAACGAGGAAATATAAGAACGGGTCGTCTTCCTTTTTTATTCAGGCGGGCATTCTGTTCCGTAAGTATGTTACGGTGGCATCCGTTTTAAAGCAGGTCGTTGTGCCAGCGTTGCTAATCGCAACAGTATTGCATTTGGCACATGATGTCCCATTAGCGGGTCATATGGGAATAGCTAGAACCAAAGAAAGGGTTCTTAAAAATTTTTACTGGCCGTCTATCCACAGAGATGTACAAGTGTATTGTAAGACATGCAGTGCGTGCCAAAAGACGACGCATAAGGATCGTACACCCCAGGCTCCTCTTCAGAATATTGCGGAAGAGGCGTCTAGTATCGCTTCGAAAAGAGCAAAAGACTATAAAGATAGAGGTTCCAAACTGAGAATTTTTAGGCCAGGAGACAAGGTCCTATTGTTATTACCTACGGACCATAATAAGTTATTGATGACATGGAAAGGTCCTTATGTTATTGAGCGAGTTGTTTCAAAGGTAGATTACGCTATCCACATTGATGGAACGAGTAAGGTTTTCCATGTTAATATGCTACAGAGATTTTATGAGAGACCACAGTATCTGTGTGCACAGACAAAACCAGAGGAGACTGTCTTCTCTGTTGCTTGTACGGGGGTCGTAGACCAGTTGGACTGTGACGTAAGCGACACCGAGGCGCAGGAAGAGTTACAAATTCAATTGCCGGAGTTAACTCCGACACAAGGTTACAGGGACGTAAAAATTAACCCTGACCTTACGAGTTCAAGGACTAGGGAACTTAAGACCCTGTTAGCGTCATTCCCGGATGTTATTACGGATTTGCCGGGTCGCACTACGGTGATCCAGCACCAAATAAAGTTGACTTCGGATAAGCCAGTATTTCTTAGACCTTATCCGCTGCCTTTCTCTTCGAGAGATAGAGTTATAAAGGAAGTTGAGTCAATGTTGAAGTTAGATGTGATAGAACCATCAACATCGCCATATTCATCACCCATCGTCCTCGTGAAAAAACTTGATGGATCGGTGCGGTTCTGTATTGATTTTCGAAGATTGAACACTATTACGGTAGGCGATAGGGAGCCTATTCCGTTTCAGGAGGAACTAATAGCTTCATTGGCCGGGTCCACGTGGTTTTCCAAGATAGATTTAACGAAAGGTTATTGGGAAATCCCTCTTACTGAGGAGTCTAAACAATACACGGCGTTCCAAACGCCCATAGGATTGTTCCAATTTAAGGTCATGCCATTTGGTTTGGTAAACGCGCCAGCGACGTTTGCACGATTGATGAGACTGGTGTTGAAGGACATACCTAATGTCGTGTCATTCTTTGACGATATAGCGTGTCATACGTCGACATGGTCTGATCATATTCAGACACTAACAGTAATATTTAAACGATTACGTCATTTTGGGTTAACTGCTAAACCCGCAAAGATGGATTTGGCATGTCCAGAGATAGTATTCTTAGGACATATCGTGGGTAGAGGTGTTCAGAGACCTGAAGTAACAAAAATTGACAAATTAGTAGGGTTGCAAATCCCTAAAACAAAGAAACAAGTCAGAAGCTTAGTGGGAATTTTAAATTATTACAGAAAGTTCATTCCAAATTTTTCCTCCTTGTCATCTTCTCTTACTGACCTTACTAAGAAGGGACAACCCGATAAGGTCCAGTGGACGTCTGAATGTCAGACAGCATTTGATAATTTGGTGACAGCATTATCATCGTCACCCATTCTGATATTACCCGATTTTCGATCTAATTTTATCCTCAGAACGGATGCGTCGGACTCTGGTGTCGGCGCTTGTCTTCTACAGGAGAAGAACGAATGTTTCCATCCTGTATGTTATGTCAGTAGGAAGTTATTGCAGAGAGAAAGAAAGTATTCTGTGATAGAGCGTGAGTGTCTTGCCATTGTGTGGTCCGTCCAGAAATTAGGACGTTATCTCATGGGACGAGAATTTTGTATCCAGACAGACCACAAGCCACTGACATTTTTGTCGAAGAATCGTTCGTCCAGCCCACGCGTGTCTAGATGGGCATTGGCTTTGCAGCCGTATACCTTCGTTATTCAACCAATTCCAGGAACCAGCAATCATATCGCCGACTACCTTAGTCGAGCCTAGGGGAAGAGTTCAGGAGCTTATACATCGGAGGACAGGAACATTGACAGGATCTGTGTGAACGAGTCGACTTTAGAATATTGACATTATAAATATGATATGAAGAATGGTTGATAGGTTGATTGGTTTTTGATTCTGTATTAGGTATTGTGTTTAGTTAGCTATTGATGATGTGATACATATATGCATAGTGCAGGGCATATTGATCCCCATATTTTCCCCTGATTCCGGTATTTTATGTGCTAGGGGCATTGGTAGGTCATTTTTAATGTAGGTATTGCTCACGCTCACTCGTTGACAGTCATCTTGATGCGATTTGAAATTAATTGCATTAATTTTTTTGGGGTGGGGGATGATGTCACGAGTGGAGTGAGCGATAGTTAATAATTACGGGGGGAAAGGAGGAGGGTAAAATTAACGCACGTAGACAAGTAAGGGAAAGCGTGCATGTTATGAGTGGTGGGGGTCTGAAGGAGGCGAGGGCGCTGTATTACTATCACTGCAAGTTAGAACATCCTAAAGAGCGGACGCAAGAGAAAGCCCAGTGGGCGAACATAAGGGGAGCAGTCGGAAGACTAGTGAGAGAGTTTTTTCCAGTGATGACTGGTAGGTGAAACGATGATTGATAATTATGATCGATGTATTATATTCGTCTATTACCATGATGTAAATAAGTATATGTGAGGAATGTGGAAGTCCTTGATATTGGATATAGCAATGTGCGCCATGAGCGATAGATGAAAGTTGAGTTCATGGATTTGTAGCACGAGTGAGTATTGTGTACTACGATGGAGGTGTGTTACCGTAAGAGGTTTGGTGAGTGAAATGTGAACTATTGTGTGTACGCTTCATGAGTTGTAATGAGGGGTGAAGTGATTAGAAATGGTATGGTATTATACCAATGTAATGTTATTCTTGTAGGTGTCGGGGACGGGCCAAAGAGCCACCTCGGTGAGCACAGGGGATAGGCCAGCATAGGGCCGGAGGCCACACATAGGCCAAGAGTGAGGCTGTCGGTGCAGGACAGTAGAGGCACATAAAGTCGTGGCAGTCTGGCCACGGACAGGGACGTAGATATGAGCGTGAATGTGCTAACTGAAATGATAATGTACTATTGCCATGTTGATGGGCTATTGAAATGATAATGTACTATTGCCATGTTGATGGGCTATTGAAATGATAATGTACTATTGCCATGTTGAGGGGCTATTGAAATGATAATGTACCATTGCCATGTTGATGGGCTATTGAAATGATAATGTGCTATTGCCCTGCTGAGGTGCTAGTGGAATGCTAAGGTGTTATGGCAATAGGAAGGTGATATTGAGAGACTGCGGTGCCAGTGAATTATTAATGTGCTATTAAGACCCTGAGGGGAGAGGCTGAGGCCGAAGGGTCTTTAGGAAGTAACTACCGGTTTGTGGATCCGAGGAAGAGTGCATGTGGGAATAAGGCCGTTGTACGGCAGTTAAATTCAATAATATAATGTATGTAATTGCGCTATTATCTGTATAATTATGTTTAATAAATGTGTGAGTCTGATGGGTTGTTCTGTTAAGTGTTAAACTTGTTCGTTCGTGATTGTTGTCCTGTCATAACTTATTACATCTCCCAGTCTGGGATTTGTGACAATGCTTAAAAAGCATTGATTTACAAAAGGATTGGAATCCATTGAAACTGATATGATTAAACTTTAACACTAATTTTACTTGTGTCCGTTGGTATTATTATTGTTCTGGTTTTTTTATAATTAGTTGACCATGAGTTAAACATGTATTGTATTTTTTTTGTTTGGCACCACTAACATATACTTAGTGGCAAGGTATTACTAATGATAAGACTCATAAGTGTAAATTTATCTGAATCTTATTATAATTTTTGAAAATAAGAAATGTGCTTGATATGTCGGAAAATTAGATCTATATACAAAGTTACACTGATGCAGAGAGAAAGGCCAGAAAAGAATACATAGAGAAAAAAAAACAACAACAACATTTTAACAGCTGAACTGGCAGATGGTGCAATTCCATCATCCAGCAAACATTAAATACTTCACACAAAACTAAATACATACTAAAATTGTTTCACATAATGAATTTAACCTGTCCAGATCCACTTGAAACGTTACAGAAAGCTAACCAGTAATATACAATAATAACAATAAGAAAACCAAATCATCTTATTTACTCTTGAAAATAAAGAGAATATAATCAATATCAGAATCACCATCATCTTGGAATAATACAAAGATAAGAGGGAATATAAAAATGACCTACACATCATTCTAGAATCTATAAGCAGCAATAATATATGTAATATATGTGCAAGTACATGTAAAAAATAATGTGTTAAATCTTTTCAACTATTCAAGTAGAACTGGACTGAAAGCTTTAGCGAAGTAGCTTTGATAGTCATGTAAAATGACAGATTAAATCCACTGAGACAACAGCGCATTGCAGAAAGTAATTATAGTATGTTATGGCAAAAATTCGATGGATCATGTTGCATGAACATGTCTTGTTAGTAAATTCTTTGATAGAGTATTTGTAGAAATGTATACATTTTATGTAGCTCATGGTTTAAGGCACTGGATTAGTGTCACTCACGTTCGTTGGCATGTTGTAGTTGTTTTTGTAGTTGATTGCCATTGAGTAAAATTTGCACGGTACTGTTTGTTTGGCACTGACATACACATCCCAATGGATGAAATAATTAACGGACTCATAAAAATGAAGTCATTTTAAATATTTTTTTGTGTACAAATACACAGTTGTTAAATCCCTTGGCAAGGGACGTGTTAAGCTTAGGAGGGTAAAGACGGACAAGGTCTTTTCTTTTTTTATTTTTATTTCATTTCACTCGCGAGTGACATTCCCTTACTCACTATAAGTTATAACACATAAGTTCAGTCTTTCAAATACCTTGCAAACTAATCCAGTGTCTTAAACCGTAATGTACATGAAATGTATATCTTTCTACAAATAACCTATCAAAGAATGATACTCACTGACAAGAAATACTGTTAATGTAACATGATCCATCGAATTTTGCCTCAACATGCTATAGATCTAATTACCTTTTATAATGCACAACTTTTGTCTCAGTGGACTTACTCTGTCGGCCTACACAACTGTCAAGGCTATTTAGTATTTCACTAAAGCTTTCTGTCCAGTTCTACTTGAATATTTGAAAAGATTTAACACGTTTTTTATATATAATTGATACACATACATTGCTGCTTATAAATTCTAGAATGATTTGTAGGCATAGGCCTACGCTGCCATTTTTACAATCCCTCTCATATCTTTGCAATTTCCAAGATGATGATGATGATTCTGATATTGATATTTCTCTATATTTTCAAGAGTAAATAACATGATTTCGTGTTCTTATTGTTATCATTATTACTGGTTAGCATTCTGTAACGTTTCAAGTGGATCTGGACAGGTGGAGTTCATCAGTCGCAAACATTAAGTGCCTATTTAGTTTTATATCTGCTGGATGATGGCATTGCACTTTCTGTCAGTTGGATTATCATTATTATTTTTTTCTGTGTGTTCTTTTCTGGCCTTTTCTCCCTACATCATTGTAACAAAAAATACAATGTATGTTTTACTCATGGCCAACTAACTATCAAAATAATAATAATAATAATAATATCATCAACACTCACGAGTGAAATTAATGCTGAAGTCTAATCATGTCAGTTTGAATGGATACTCAACTCTTTTGTATATCAATGCATTTTAAGGCATGTTTGTTCCTTCTAAAATGTATCATGATTTACAGGAGTCGAGAATGTAGGCCTATGTATGTACACCAAAGTAAACTAAGGCTGAAATAAACTGTTATTATTATTTTCTCTAAATTGCATTATGACTTGTTGGTGTCAAGAATGTGTTCATGTATGTCTTAATATGATATCTGATGACAGTGATGAAGAACAGGCTGAAATAAACTCTGGTCTTGACTTGTTTTTAAAGAAAAAGCAGAGGGTATAATCTGGACTGGGGGGGGGGGGGGTATAGTCTGGCCTAGCCAAAAGTAACCCCATGGTATAAACTGGCCTAGCCCCCGGGGTATATTCTGGGCTAGGCCAGTTTAACCCCGGGTATATTCTGGGCGGGGGGTATATTTTGGCCTGTTACACCGGTACATCCAGACATGAAAGAAGCCCCCTAACACTGACGTCGTGAAAGAGTTCACCAAGTTGATAAATCTTCAGTGCGGCTTTAGGAACAAATTGTTATCAAGTGTAAAGTTGCACGAGAATCAAACCCAGGAACAACTTCTAGGACGTCTTCTTCACTGAATTAAATGTTCCAGTCTGTCACAAATCCCGGATTGGGAATTGTAATAATTATGACAGGACAACAATCACGAACGAACAAGTATAACACTTAACAGAACAACCAAACAGACTCACACATTTATTATACATAAAAAATAAGATATACGTGCATTACGTTATTCAATTCAACTACCATCCAATGGTCAGCATTCCCGACATTCATTCCTCTACGGGTCCACAACCCGATAATACTTTCTAAAATATGCTCTGGCCTCAGCCTCACATCTATATATATATATTACTTGCTGGCCTCTCTTATTGGCTCCTGCTCAACCTAATCTCCGTATCTCAATCTCCCCTCGAGGTCTTAATAGCACATTATAGTCTCAATGGCACATTAACATCTTAATAGCACATTAACATCTTAATAACAACGTCCCTGTCGGTGGCCAGACTGCTACGACTCATGTGCTCCCGCTGACCTGCGCGACAGCTTCACTCAGGCAGGCCTGTGGGTAGCCTTCTGCCCAACCCCGGCACAAGTCCGCTCACCGCGGGTGGCTTCTCTGCCCGACCCCGGCACCTATAAGAATAACATTACATCTGTAATACACCACACAATTACTATCCACTTCACCACTCATTACGAACCATCAAGCGTACTCACAATAGACCACATTTCACTCACCACACATCTTACGGTAACACACCTCCACCGTGTTACACCGTACTCAGACTCGCTACGAATCCATGATCCTAACTTACATCTATCGCTCATTGCGCACATCTCTATACACCGTAATCAATGACTTTCACAGTCCTCACATATAACTTATTTACATCATGGTCATAGGAGAATCTAGTACATCAATCATCATAATTATCAATCACAGTTCAACCTACCACCAGTCATCACTGGAAAACACACAATCTCCCGACTGCCTCTGATCTCACGTCTGTCCCCCTGGGCTTCTTAACTTGCAGTGATCTGACTATTCAGATTTTGCCTCTACTACGCCTCAACTTCACTCACAACATGCACGCTTCAACGTTAACTAACAGAAGTCAATACAGGTGAGCAGCCTCACTATTCCGTGAGTCCATCCTACACTTCCATGCCCCCGTAATCCTTGAATCTCGCTCACTCCACCCGTGACATCATCCCCCACCCCAAAAAAATTAATGCAATTAATTTCCAAATCGCATAAAGATAAATGTCAACGAGTGAGCGTGAGCGATATTTACGTAAAAATGACCTACTCATGCCCCTAGCACATATAATACCTAAATCAGAGGAAAACCTGGCGATCAATTTGCCCTGCACTATGCATATATATATCACATCATCAATACCTACTAAAACATAATACCTAAGACCGAATCAAAATCAATCAACCTATCAACCATTCTTCATATAATATTTATAATGTCAATGTTTTAAGATCGACGAATTGTTCCCACAGATCACTGTCAATGTTCATATGTTTCCCAACTTCTGGTGACATACGTTTCCAATTGTGCACAATCTGCGACTCCTCGTTCTGTCTGTCGAATGTTCCCGTTCTCCGATGTGTAAGCCACTGAAATCTTCACCTAGGCTCGACTAAGGTATTCGGCGATATGATTGCTGGTTCCTGGAATCGGTTGAATGACGAACGTATACGGCTGTAAAGCCAATGCCCATCTAGATAAGCGAGGGCTGGATGAACGATTGTTAGACAAAAACGTTAGTGGCTTGTGGTATGTCTGGATGTAGAATTCTCGTCCCATCAGATAACGTCCTAATTTTTGGACGGACCACACAATGGCAAGACACTCCCTCTCTATTACAGAATACTTCCTTTCTCTCTGCAATAACTTTCGACTGACATAACATACAGGATGGAAACATTCGTTCTTCTCCTGTAGAAGACAAGCGCCGATACCAGAGTCCGATGCATCTGTTCTGAGGATAAATTTAGATCGAAAATCTGGCAGTATCGGAATGGGTGACGATGATAATGCTGTCACCAATTTATCAAATGCTGTCTGACAAACAGACGTCCACTGGACCTTATCGGGCTGTCCCTTCTTAGTAAGGTCAGTAAGAGGAGATGACAAGGAGGAAAAGTTAGGAATGAACTTCCTGTAATAATTTAAAATTCCCACTAAGCTTCTCACTTGTTTCTTTGTCTTAGGGATTGGCAACCCTACTAATTTCTCAATTTTTGTTACTTCAGGTCTCTGAATACCTCTACCCACGAGATGTCCTAAGAATACTATTTCTGGACATGCCAAATCCATCTTTGCGGGTTTAGCAGTTAACCCAAAATGACGCAATCGTTTAAAAATTACTGTTAGTGTCTGAATATGTTCAGACCATGACGACGTATGACACGCTATATCGTCAAAGAATGACACGACATTAGGTATGTCCTTCAATACCAGTCTCATTAATCTTGCAAACGTAGCTGGCGCGTTTACCAACCCAAATGGCATGACCTTAAATTGAAACAATCCTATGGGCGTTTGGAAAGCTGTGTACTGTTTAGATTCCTCAGCAAGAGGAATTTCCCAATACCCTTTTGTTAAATCTATCTTCGAGAACCACGTGGAACCAGCCAATGAAGCTATCAGTTCCTCTTGGAATGGTATAGGCTCCCCATCGCCTACCGTAATAGTGTTCAATCTGCGAAAATCAATACAGAACCGCACCGATCTATCAAGTTTTTTCACGAGGACGATGGGTGATGAGTATGGCGATGTTGACGGTTCTATCACATCTAACTTCAACATGGCCTCAACTTCCTTTATAACGCTATCTCTGGAAGAAAAAGGCAACGGATAAGGTTTAAGAGATACTGGCTTATCCGAAGTCAACTTTATTTGGTGCTGGATCACCGTAGTACGACCCGGCAAATCTGTGATAACATCTGGGAATGACGCTAACAGGGTCTGAAGTTCCCTACTCTGTGAACTCGTAAGGTCAGGGCTAAATGTTACGTCCCTGTAACCTTGTGTCGGAGTTAACTCCGGCAATTGAATTTGTACCTCTTCCTGTGCCCCGGTGTCGTTCACGTCACTGTCTGACTGGTCTACGACCCCCGTACAAGCAATAGAGAAGACACTCTCCTCTGGTTTCGTCTGAGCACACAGATACTCTGGTCTCTCATAAAATCTCTGCAGCATATTAACATGGAAAACCTTAACTGATCCATCAATCTGAATAGCATAATCTACCTTCGAAACGACTCGCTCAATAGTATACGGACCTTTCCATGTCATTAATAACTTATTATGATCCGTAGGCAATAACAACAAAACCTTGTCTCCTGGCTTAAAAATTCTTAGTTTGGACCCTCTATCTTTATAGTTTTTTGCCCTTTTTGAAGCGATACTAGAAGCTTCTTCCGCAATAGTGCGCGCTGAAGATAATCTCTCTCTTAAACCAACAAGGTACTGAAACACTGAAACTTGCTCATCGTCTCCCGATGATGGCGACGTCATCATGTCCCGAAGAACATCGGTTGGACCCCTAGGACTACGACCATACAACATCTCAAACGGAGAGAATCCTGTTGACTCCTGACGTACCTCCCTATACGCAAATAATACTGCAGGGATATATCTATCCCAATCTTTAGGGCGATCAGCAGCTGCCTTACGCAACATCGACTTTAGCGTCGAGTTTAGTCTCTCGCACATGCCATTAGCCTGTGGATGATATGGGGTGGTAGTGATGGGCTGTATGCTAAATAAGCGAAACAATTCCCTCATCATATCCGACGTAAATTGCGCGCCCCTATCAGACAAAATCTGTTCCGGTATTCCTACTCTAGCGAAGATTCCAAACAACGCTTCCGCGACTACTTCTGACGTTATGGTACGAAGAGGAACCGCCTCTGGCCATCTCGTAGCATTACAAATGACCGTTAAAAAAAACCGATTCCCCCTATTAGTAGCTGGGTGAATGGGGCCAACAAGGTCAATCGAGACCTTCTTTTAAGGTTCCGAAACCGTGGGGATACTTTGAAGAGGAGCCTGGGGTGTACGACCCTTGTGCGTCGTCTTTTGGCACGCACTGCACGCCCTACAGTACAACCGTACATCTCTGTGGATTGATGGCCAATAAAAATTTTTGAGGACTCTCTCCTTGGTTCTAGCTATTCCCATATGACCCGCCAATGGGACATCATGGGCCAACCGCAATACTGTTGCTATTAGCAACGCTGGCACAACGACCTGCTTTAGGACGGAAGCCACTGTGACATACTTACGGAACAGAATGCCCCCCTGGATAAGAAAGGAAGATGAACCGTTCTTATATTTCCTCGTTTTCTCTGTTCGCGCCTCCCCAAAACATGGACTCAATGATGGGTCCTCCTTTTGTAATTTCGCCAAGCGCTCTGGTGTGATATCTAGGTTGACCGCTGGCGTTGCCAAAGGTCTAACTTTACCCTTCTCAGCTACCTGTCGACGTGTCTCGACTGCGGCACAAAAGTCAATACCTTTAGATTGTGCCCATGCCTGTACATGCTCCTCAGAAGGGGAAACTACCCGAGATACATTACCAATGATGAGCTGGGCGCCTGGGAAAAACCCAACGACTGCTTCGACTTCCCCGCTAAGAAAAGGTGTATCAATCACTATCTTTGCCATAGGTAATTTTTCAATGGTCCCTGAAAATTGAATGCATGGGACAGTCTCACCCGTAAGCTGTGACTCGTGAATGCAGTCTCTATGCACTCCTACAACGGTAGATCCTGTATCACGCAAAACCGACACCGGTTCGTCCCCAACAAACCCCGGATAAACCCTAAGACCACCCCCTGTATGACATGAATTAATAACGGGAATCTTTCTCCCACAAGGCAAAACACCGGAAGATAATAGTTTCTCACAACTGGGACACTTAGAATACTGTCCGCCTCCGTTGTCCGATGTAACACACGCGGCCGCATGCTGAAACTTACTAGGCGAACATTGAGTGGAGCTACTATGATTGCCATCCACGTTCGCCGCTATCCTTCTTGCAGGACAATTAACCCTGATGTGACCTGCTCTTCCGCAGTTCCAACATTTCGCGGCCCTACAATCCCGAGAAAAATGCCCCACGCGTCCGCAAGTCCAACACTCCGCTCCCTGTGCTCCGCTAGACCTGGGTCCCCGTGACCCATCGCGACCGGAACTAAAGTCCCTCTGCCGTCGATCATCGGCAAAGGTTACGAAACGCCCTCGGCCATTACCGCGATCTCGCCCTCCTGCTCGGTCAAACTTACCGGCTCTATATGCAGGTGATTGGCAATACCCCCTACGTGGGACCTGGGCTTGCCCCTTAAAGCCACCACGCTGACGCGACCTGTGTCTATTATGTCCTGTCGGCGACCCCTCAACCACGGCGACGTAACCAGCATCCTGCACGTATGCCCTCGCCACTGGCTTGGACGGATGTGCCGTACGGTATGCTTCCGCCAACTTTGACGCCTCCTGCACCGTCGCGAGTTCGTGTTCCTTAAGAAAAGCCACTAGATCCTTATGGCACGACGCGTATAGCTGGTCACGGATCATTAGGTCCTTTAATTTAACAAAATCTGTGCTAACATGCGACAAGTCCAGCCAGTTCGCGAAATACTCCGTCAATCTAGCGACGAAGGCAGCAAAGTCCTCCCTGGTATCCGCATGTGCTCGCCTAAACTTCTCCCGGAAATATTCCTCCGTACGCGCAAATCGGCGAAGCAGCAAAGACTTCAGCTTATCGTAATCATGCACGTCTTCGCGCTGTAACTCTTTAAAGTAAGTTAACGCTCGACCCTGCAATAAGGACGCCAGGTAGGTGGACCATAATTTCTTATTCTCCCCCCATTGCAGTTGTGCATTTAGCTCGAACCTGTAGAGAAAGGCGTCTATATCGTCCTTCTGGTCGTCGAACGTAGGCAGCTTAATCCGAACACCACTCTTATTTTGTCCCTGCCGCTCAACTGTTTCCGTTGGCGCATTCTTCTTGCTTTCCAATTCCGCAATTTTTACTTGCGCCTCTATCTCCTTTAACTTTAACTCCCTTTCCTGCTGCTGGGCCCTATCTTTAGCTTCTCTCTCCCGCTCTTGAGCCTCTTTTTCTCGCTCTCTATCTTTAGCACGCTCATCGCGCAATTCCGCCTGCTGCTCCTTAATCCAGCTACGTAGCTCTACGCCTTCAAGGCCAAGTTCCGTACCCACTTTCATGAGCTCACGGAGATCCGCCATTTCACGGATTTATAGTTATACGATTTGAAATATATAATAAACTGTCTGTGCAGCTACCATAAACGACGCGACCCGAGACCTGAAATTATACCACTACAATAACAACCACTATTTTCAAATGCAATTCAGAACAATACCTAACTGAGCATTCTATAGCATACTCTCTAATTCTATGTTCATAAAATGTATAGCACTATTAAGTAATAAAAGAGAATAGAAAAGACAAGAATGAGGAAATTCAGTAGAAGGACCACAAGGACATCAAGGACAACGAACCAGACTAGGACAAGGAATTCAAAAAAAAAAGGAAAAAAAAAATGCAATCTAACTACGCCGATTACACTACGAACAAGAACAGAGCCTGAATAAAAGAACGTATCTACAGATAGGTGAGACAAGGGGGACAAGAGAATACGTCTTCCTGCAGAACAGAGAAGATATCGACGCTACAACTAAACAATGACAAAGCCCTAAAGAACTGTTCACTGTGATGAACGAAGTTCCAAAGTTTAGCCCACCTCCCGAAGAGGATAAACTACGTTCACCACAGCAAACCCACTCCACCGCCCGTATAATCTATAACGACAACAAAAACAGCAAAAATAGGGAAAAAGACAGATGACAAGACAGCCCTCAATGCAGGGCACAAAATTTTAACTTTCACTTAACTTTTCTTTTGTAAATTTACTTTTCCCCCTCTCTCGGGTCTCTGGCCGCTTGACTCCTTCAGGCTGCACGCACACACACTGTCTCTCTGAAAAGTTTAAGTACACATTAGTACATATTTATAGCAATACATGCATCAATACATATTCATAAATATACATAAATCATATCATCATGAAATTCCCATTCATCCAACGAACAAAAGACAACAGCACAAATTCCTACCACAACAGAAATACAACTAAACGGACGAATACACAATGTCAAAATGACCACAGGTGACTAAACGGACGAGCCCCCACTGTCACAAATCCCAGACTGGGAATTGTAATAATTATGACAGGACAACAATCACGAACGAACAAGTATAACACTTAACAGAACAACCAAACAGACTCACACATTTATTAGACATAAAAAATAAGATATACGTGCATTACGTTATTCAATTCAACTACCATCCAATGGTCAACATTCCCGACATTCATTCCTCTACGGGTCCACAACCCGATAATACTTTCTAAAATATGCTCTGGCCTCAGCCTCACATCTATATATATATATTACTTGCTGGCCTCTCTTATTGGCTCCTGCTCAACCTAATCTCCGTATCTCAATCTCCCCTCGAGGTCTTAATAGCACATTAATATTTCAATAGCACATTATAGTCTCAATGGCACATTAACATCTTAATAGCACATTAACATCTTAATAACAACGTCCCTGTCGGTGGCCAGACTGCCACGACTCATGTGCTCCCGCTGTCCTGCGCGACAGCTTCACTCAGGCAGGCCTGTGGGTAGCCTTCTGCCCAACCCCGGCACAAGTCCGCTCACCGCGGGTGGCTTCTCTGCCCGACCCCGGCAACTATAAGAATAACATTACATCTGTAATACACCACACAATTACTATCCACTTCACCACTCACTACGAACCATCAAGCGTACTCACAATAGACCACATTTCACTCACCACACATCTTACGGTAACACACCTCCACCGTGTTACACCGTACTCAGACTCGCTACGAATCCATGATCCTAACTTACATCTATCGCTCATTGCGCACATCTCTATACACCGTAATCAATGACTTTCACAGTCCTCACATATAACTTATTTACATCATGGTCATAGGAGAATCTAGTACATCAATCATCATAATTATCAATCACAGTTCAACCTACCACCAGTCATCACTGGAAAACACACAATCTCCCGACTGCCTCTGATCTCACGTCTGTCCCCCTGGGCTTCTTAACTTGCAGTGATCTGACTATTCAGATTTTGCCTCTACTACGCCTCAACTTCACTCACAACATGCACGCTTCAACGTTAACTAACAGAAGTCAATACAGGTGAGCAGCCTCTATATACCCATGGAACACATTGGGATTAATTTTAGTAAGACTAGGCGGAATAGCCAGACCTATGCCATACCATCGTCCAGTGTTGACGGCCACTTATATTCTTTTTATCCGAGCACGTTGAGGCTGTGGAACTCTTTGCCGGAGGACCTAAAATTGTGCAGTAGCCTAGACTCTTTTAAGACAAAATTAGAAAAGCACACGTTGAGAGCTAGCTACTGAACAGGCTGCATAGATATACTTATAAACCCAGTGATAAGATTGGTTGATCTGCTCATGGCCACAATCAAGTGTTTTTATAAGTTTTTATAAATCTAATCGACTCCCGCTTCTTACACCCTTATATGTATATAAATTTTTAACTCCCAGGGACACGGGCCGAGTCGATTTTTATTGCGCACTGGTGAGATACTCAAACCTGAGAAAACCAGTTTTAAGGAAGAAGAAGAAGAAGAGTCCATCCTACACTTCCATGCCCCCGTAATCCTTGAATCTCGCTCACTCCACCCGTGACACAGTCCACATTGTCATATTAATTTAAACGTTTTCTGATGAAATTAAAACTAATTCAGTTAGATTAACAAATGGTTCTTCGATAAATTGTTGCGAGAGAGAGAGAGAGCGAGAGGAGAGAGAGAATGAGGGGGGGGGGGAGAAAGAGAGAAAGAAAAAGGGGGAGAAAAGGGAAAGAGCAGAAACAGAGAGAGAAAGAAAGAGAGAGATGGAGAGAGAGAGACAGAGAGAACAGGGAGAGGGAGAACACAGAGGGAGAGAGGGAAAGAACGACAGAGACGGAGAGAGAGAGAGAGCGAGAGAGAGAGAGAGAAAGAGATTTTTGCTACTCATTAAGAAAATCTATATCCTGACACAGACACAAAAGTAAAGCCTACATGTAGGGAAATAGACGAGAAGACCAGCTGTTTTAGAAATCGGGTGAAATTACAGGACACAAGGAGGATGAAAATGGCCCGAGTTTTTGAATAGAGTCGTCTTTGGCAGGTCAGCACTGTGAACTCTGGATCAAGCCACAGTGGCCCAGGGCTACAAGAAATAGGAGTGGAGAAAGAAGGAGATGGGCATAAAATTGACAACAAACAAGATGGTAGATAAGCGAGAGAGCGAGAGAGAGAGAGAGAGAGAGCGAGAGAGAGAGAGACAGAGACAGAGACAGAGAGAGAGAGGGAGACAGAGAGAGAGAGAGAAAGAGAGAGAAACTGACCGACCAACAGTGACAGATAGACAGTCAGACAGGCAGGCAGAAAGACAGACAAACAGCAGACAGACGGCGAGACAGAAACAGACAGACACGCAGACTAGACACATATATAGACAAACAGACAGACAGACAGACGTTAACTTTATGTACTGCTGAACCAAACCCATTAAATTTCTACTATTTTTCAAATTCGCTTCACAACAACAACAACAACAAAAAAAAGAAATCTTTCGGGTTAATGCTGCCTTTACTGTAGCACAATTTTTCAGTTGAATTCTCGATGGATCTTCGTCTAAGCGAAAAATTGGGTCCACTTGAAAGATGAGCAGTGTGCGTTAGTTTAAATTGCTGGTAATTCAATGATGTCTGCATAAATATCCGCGCCAACAGCAGCAGCGTTGCAAAGCCAGGTCGTTTTATTGATTAAATACGAACTTGGCTCACGTAAATGAAAATTTAAAGTGACAAGACAGAAATATGAGTTAGAAACTACACAGGGTGGCTTCGGCTTCGGATCTGTTTCGATAATTTTGCCGAAAGACCCCCGACTCGATGAAAAGCAAAACCCGACGAAAGCGGAAAAACTTATGTCTATGGGCTCTCAAGGCGTACTGAAGGTTTTTTGACATTTTGCGACCAATGTTTGTTCCAATGCCTCTTTGTTGAACAACTGAGAAATTCAACGTTAAATGGTCGCGACTTTAGTTACTGCGATAAGGAGTTAGAATAAAGGAAGTGTGAAACAGCTTGATAAGTGCCACAACGGATTGTAAACATGTGTGCATTTGTTACACGTACTAAAAGATCTCCAGTTTTTCAGAAAATGGAGATCGAACAAATAAGACCTAAGGTCCCAATGAATCAACCTTTCAGTGAGACGAGACAGGCGTCATTCTGCAAAACTGGCGAAAGCGAAACGAAACCGAGGCCACTCTGTTTGAGCTCTTATGCCTTCTCTCTTTTTCCCTTCCATTTTCTTCCATCTACTTCGTTTTGCTTCCTTTTGAAGAGGTAAGGGACGAGATTGTTCTACTGGTTTTTAAATCCAGCTTTAAAACAATGTTCATTGGCATAAATAAAAGTAAGAAAAACATAATACTGTAGCTTGGTTGTGCTCACAACGGAAACCGATCCGCGGTGAGTAGCAGTAGGGCTAGATGTAACTAACAGGAACGTTGGCTCACAGTGAAAGAGTTAACAGCGTTTACGACTGGGCACACAGGAGACTTGCTGTCTTATTGCAGCCATGTCGTAGTTTCATGTCCCCGTTGTCTCTGAAATGAGCACGCGTGTTGCATGAGTGCGCGACTTCATTCACTCACCTAAATTTAGAACAAAAATGGGATGCGACGGCGACACGACAGTAACACAACAAAGGCGCATCAATGCGCCCACGCCAACACAGAAAGATAGAATCTCAAGCGGTGTCTCTGAGACCGAATAACTTTACTCACTACTATAAGAAAATGTCTGTTCCTCTGCAAGCTTTGTCAGACAAGGTTGTTTAATGCCCCTACTCGGCAATTAACTATCATTTGGAGGAGAGAATAAAAAATGAACAAACAAACAAAACAAAACAAAATAAACGCAGACAATCTGTGGGGTCCAGGCAAGGTTTGAAACAATGTGCCAAAAAAACCAAAAAAGAAAAAAAAAAGGTTGCTCTGCAACATACAATCTTTTCTCATTGCCACATTTTTACTTCACCACATTTCAAGGAGGGAGTATAATCGCCGTGAATTTTACGCTGAAAGAGCCCCTTAGTGTAATTACCCAGCGTCTGGCAGTTTAATAGCGATGAAGGATTGATCTGAATAGAGAGAAATTTCCGAAGGTGTGCGATGTCTCAGCTCAGAATATATTTTGTGCTTTTCATAGATACAATCGGTTTTGTTTAATTTATGTCACCAACATTTTGACGTAGACCCCAGTCAATGCTCCGGTGCTGTTTTGGGTACGAACAGTTCATTAACTGAGAGAAGAGGACATTCCTTGACGTCGAGGGGAAAGCAGTATTCTTTTTTATTATTATGTTTTACGTACGACCCCAAAATTATGATATATGGATTATCATGCAAAGGTTAGCCGCCACTATGGGGAGGAATGATCTAAAACTTTACTGGGGAAAATTGCAAGCTCTCCGACGTCTGGTGAAACCAACCTATAATAACTTTCGCCCATAGAAATTAGCCATGACATTGGCATCATAGATGTACTATACAAAATAATGACATTTCTATTGTACAATCAGTATAAAACAAGATTCATATATGAAAAGCTGCCCTTCTGTGAACGAGCCAAAAAAGCGCCAGAAATATAGGTTTCTTCAATTTTTAATATCTCTACAGTTTAAAAGCTTATCACTTGTAATCGTGGTTCAATATTTGAATGCCATATCTAAAAGAAGCATTTTACTTTGCGGGCTGCCAGATGACGATGAAATGCCTAATGGAGATATCAGTATATGTCACAGCCTGCCCTAGCAGACTTAAGGACTGGGCCAGATTTAGGCTTTGTTGGAGGGGGGTACAGGCGGAACATTCAGGTTCGGAAGGCCCTACATACATAGAAATTAAGACCAAGCAGTAGAATTTTCTTTCTTCTAGGACAAGGATTCCTAGAGTTCCAAGTAACATTTCTCCATTTTACGATCCCATGTTCCTTAAATTTCTCCCCGATTTTTAATTGTCATCTCATACTTTTGTCACCATTACACGTGGGGATAAAATCTTATGAAGATTTAATGCAGTTCATGCACTCGTTATAAAAGCATATTCGTTATATATAGGTGTTTCTCATAAGCCGATTACAATAACAATATTATGTCTTCTCTCGATCCGCCCCAGTCCAGGCATCCATCCGATGTTCTGGCCAAGAGAAGATCTAGTCAAGGGTTTACAACTGGGACGGACACAATACACAGTGTCTCAAGTTACAGTTGCACCATAAAGATGCTATGCTGTTATTAACCCTTCGTCTTCCAAACTCGCTCGCTCACAATGATCTTAACCAAATTACGGGACCAGGGTTTTACCTCGGAGCGACCCCTGTGGGAGTGATCCACTGCTGGTATTCAACGATTTGTTTCCAGTGTCATCAATTTTTTGTCACGACGATCGTTTTTTGTCACAAAACATGAGTAAGTTATGAACAATGTCGAAAGATGGATCCAGAAACAACCATACCTATTATTAATGTCACAATTTCTATTCCACCTCATCTATCTATCTATCTATCTATCTATCTATGTATCTATCTATCTATCTATCTATCTATCTATCTATCTATCTATCTATCTATCTATCTATCTATCTATCTACCTATCTATCTATCTATCTGTCTGTCTGTCTGTCTGTGTCTGTCTGTCTGTCTGTCTGTCTGTCTGTCTATCTATCTGTCTATCTGTCTATCTATCTATCTACCTGTCTGTCCTTCCACCCACCCACCCATCCATCCATCCATCCATCCACCCACCCATCCATCCATCCCTCCATCCATCCATCCATCCATCCATCCATCCATCCATCCATCCATCCATCTATCTATCTATCTATCTATCTATCTATCTATCTATCTATCTATCTATCTATCTGTCTGTCTGTCTGTCTGTCTGTCTGTCTGTCTGTCTGTCTGTCTGTCCATCCATCCTAGTACGTCTGTCTATCTATCTGCCTATCTGTCTGTCTATCTGTCTATTTATCTGCCTATCTCAGTATCTGTCTGTCGGTCTGTCTGTCTCTGTCTGTTTAAATTTCTGGTTGTCTTTCTATTTTTCTGTGTTACCTTTTTGGGTCGGAACCGTGTTGATCTTAGCGAAGGAATTTCAGCTATACAGTCCACACTATGACATTTATTATACAGTAAGTAACAATACTTTAAATATTGCTTTTTCTTTTTTCAGCGTAAACAAATTCAGTCAACTCCCCCATCTCTCAAACACATTAACTCACGACAGCTCAAGCAAACAACTCAAAAATTTGCGTATGCACCTTAACGGTGTAAGGGCAGATTTATGCTGGGTGCCAATGCACAGATGACTTCGTCATTGAGACCTTTGCCGTGCTTTTCGATTCCAAAAGTTAGAGCCCATATTGCTCCTGCCTTTGCCCCGTTTCGTCTTTCGCCGAGACTGACGCTTTGAAAGCGAAACGAAACCGAAGCTGTTATGTCGGCAATCGAAGCTCTGTGGACAGATCGTTCTAGAGTTAACGTCCTACGAGTAACACCCAGAACCAGAGGCGGACCCGGACCTATCTTTTTTGGCTCTCTGAACTGTTATTGGACCCTATCGCACTCAGGAACAAAAGGGCAATATTCAAAATTCACTCATTAAAAAAAAAATCTTCAGCCCCCCCCCTCCCCCCCCCCCCCGGATTAGGGGCCTTGAAGCTTAAGCGTTATTAGTTTCATAGTAGAGCCGCCACTGCCTAGGACATGAAACAGATGCCGAACTAAAGCTCCAAACCTCATAATTATGGTACTCCTTCCTATATTAGTCATTTTCCTTCCCATCTTCCTTCTCTCCTTCCATTTCACCCCCATCCCATTCAAATTCTCTTTCAAAACCCAGGCCAACAACTGTATTATCGCGACTTCACAAAAAATAATTCTTATGACTCACACAGTTCTTATGAGGGCATAGTTTGATATCGTTATTCTGTCTCTTTCATCTGCCCGAAGCTTGGCTCTTGCTTTCACCTAGAATCACATTTATGACTGAGGTCATCTGCCAGTGTATCAATCTGAAAATGAAACTGTCAGGTCTATCCAAATGAATAACGGCCGTGAGATGGACGATGCTGTGAAAATATGTATCGACTCCAAGTAATCGTCTTTCTGGATTTTTGCCCTCGAGCATAACATTACTACGGTAATGTTTCGCGAGAAAATGCCATTTACTTTTTAAATGCTTTTTTTCCCCTTAAGGAGATGTAGTTACCTATATAAAGTATCATATTTCTTCTTTCATGGTTCTCAATGAAGTGAAATCCCCCCCCCCCCACCTCCCCTCGCTTTCCTTATTCTCATTTTTCCCCGCCCCCCAACTTTCATAATTAAATACGCATGAAAACTGCACATGCATCTTTAAAATCACAGTTCATAAAGTTAGTATGATCTATCTATCTATCTATCTATCTATCTATCTATCTATCTATCTATCTATCTATCTATCTATCTATCTATCTATCTATCTATCTATCTATCTATCTACCTGTCTGTCTATCTATCTATCTATCTATCTATCTATCTATCTATCTATCTATCTATCTATCTATCTATCTATCTATCTATCTATCTATCTATCTATCTATCTATCTATCTATCTATCTATCTATCTATCTGTTTGTCTGTCTGCCTGTCTGCCTGTCTGTCTATCTGTCTATGTATCTATCTATTTAGCGATCTGTCTGCTCTTATGAGGAATACGCTGTTATCAGACACAAAATACTCGGCCATAAGAATGATATAAAGTAGTGTCTCAAGAGAAAATCAACACATTCAATACCAATGGTGTTTGAAACCGAGAGAAAGTAGAAGCGATACTTGCATTTCTATTGGCATCGATCTGCCCAACTTCATCAGGGAGAGTTCATAAAGAAATTTTGGGCGATTGGCCTGTCATGGACTCTCAAGCGGGATCTCGATGGTGTATGGTTTGATGCTCTACTTAGTGCACCCTTGGGGAAATCAAATTAGATAATACTCATTGGGTACCCTGAGTGGAGATTCATTTTCTGCGGAAAAAGGGGGATATCATCGATGGATGTACGGGGGATAAGCAAGTGCACTGCCGAGAAACCAAGACTGGAAGAGTAAGCGAAGAGGTGTGAAATAATTATTGCGCACTGGGCATAACATTTTCAATAACGAAAATGGTGGGAGAACTCATTTTGTACCATTTTCTTGGAAGACTGAAAACATGATTGTAAGTTTATTAGAGAGACAGACAGACAGACAGACGGAGATACAGACCGACTGATAGAGAGAGACTCTCTCCCCCCCCCCACCCCACCACACAGATCTATCTATCTATCTATCTATCTGTCTGTCTGTCTGTCTGTCTGTCTGTCTATCTATCTACCTATCTGTCTGTCTATCTATCTATCTACCTATCTATGTATTTATCCAAATGCATTTGAGAGACAAGGAAATGTCCGTATACAGACAGACAGAGAAATAAAAACAACAGACAAGTTTTGAGAAAATTGCTGCTGATCCTGTTCATTCTAAAAAACATGCACTCTATGTGAGTATAAAAACAATAAACATGATTAATAATTATAATAATTATTCCACCAAATACACAAAACCAGAAAACTATGGACTCCAGGTTTTGTACTTTGTCCACATGATATGTGACACTGTCCATGGATTCACCCTCAGGAAGTGTATACAAGGCTAAAGTACCCCCGACGCATAAAAGCGCTGACAGTGAATAGTCCTACGCCGGAGGGGACACGGTGGTCTAGAAGCAAGATGCTCGCCTCTCAAGCCGAAGGTACGGGGTTCGATCCTCTGTCGGTGCAGGCATGTTGGAATTCCTGCCCCTGATTCTTTGGCAGGTTAGGATCGTGCACCTAGTCTTCTCAGATAGGGACTAAAAGCTCGGAGGGCCCATGTGCATGTTGCACACGTTTTTTTAAAGACAACTTAGTAGTTAAAAGACGAGAAGAGCAGGCCGAACAAGGCCGCTGCCCGGGCAAGATAAAAAAAACCACCAAAACGAATCCCTACCACAAAAACACACAGAAGCAAGAACAAGAAAAATAAAAACAAGATAAGTGAGGTATCAATGCCAAGGGCAGCGAACTTCCTAAAATAAAGACCTACCCACAATCCTACCAGAGAGTATACTCAGATCCTACGCCGGAGTAGATTTGCACCTCTTTCCTTTCGGTAGTCATTTTTAACTGATCACCGCAGGTCGGCGAATAACGGAAGTACAAGGGACGTTACTCCGCTTGACTCTGCAACAGAAAACATTGAAAGGATACAGTTCAGGATTTTTCAACTTCTCCCGTTGTTTTTTCAGTGAATTGTGATGAAATTTGGACATGGGACGAGGCTGTTCTCCAAAGATACGAAGCAAATTCTGATTCACAGCTAGCTGTAGATTCAGTTGATAGCTGGTAGAGTTATCAAAGTGATGGTATAAAGCAGATTCCTTTAACTACTTTAACTTAAGAAAATCTTTTATGCTGGTGGCTTCGTGTGGTGCTGAAGCTTTGATGGAATTCCTTGCCGCAGATGTAGTCTGGATATAGATCTGTTTGCCATTGATTCTTTAAAGTCAACACCCTAAAATTAGACAACATCAGACATAAGGTTGTGGTACTAGAGTAGACCTACTGGTACTCAATTGAAGTGCAAAGCGGAACAGTGTGGTGCTTTAACTAAACTTTAAGTATAGATCTAGGCCTACTGCTCTATTCAGTATAGAATCCTCTTTAAAAAAAAAATGCTTTGTTGTAGGGAATGAATGATATAGAATGGTTTGTGAAATGTGGGAGGGGAAAGCTGTGAGTCACCAGTTATTTTATGATCCATTCGGTACTTGTGTAGTAGATCTACCTGTAAACCTTTGGAAAATCGCCACACAAATGAATAGTGATCTCAAGATTCTTCAGTTTAACAATAACATGCAGTGGGACATTGTCGATCATGTGTGATTTCAGATTATTCGATACTGAACACCTTATTTGCTAACTTGACTTCACAGAGCAGATATTGCATTATAAGATGAAGTGAATTATGTGCACCCTGATAGTGAATTTGGTCTTGTTCTACATGCAAATCAAGAGAGTATAAAACTGGCCACGGCTTACCGGCAGTTAACTTGACTGCACCTGTTGAAAGCAACAGTCAAAAGTGATAAGGAAACAGTTCAAATGTTGATAAAAGCTGAGGTGAATTAATGAACGTTTTTACACAAAGTGAATGTTCCATTTTGGTTGGTCAACTAAAAGGTAGTTCTTCTGTCGTTATTTAGTATTTCAAAGCAATAGACCTGATCTAAACAAAAAAACAAAAAGTCAAGATTGCTCTAATGATTGCAAAAAATTAAGGACATATGAAGATAGTTAAAGAGCTACCAGTCAACCCAGCTGACAAATTTAACAAGCACGACAATCAGGGCAGGACGGCATCAATAATAGTGTAAAGACAAATGTAGTAGAGGCAGATAAGCATAATATTTACATTGTCAATGATGGCATCATATTGGGGGCAACGCATAGAAAATGGAACTGATGCAGACAAAGAGCTACAGGACACTGAGTTGATTCTGCCGTCAGGGAGTGGAAATATGGAAGTTGTGAAAATACTCCTGGAAAGGGGAGTTGACCCTGACAAAGTAGACAATTTTGGCAGGACCATGTTAATGATGGCTTCAGAGAGAGGAAACGTGGAAATGGTTAAAATGCTGCTAGAGGGAGGATGTGACCCTAACAAGGAAGACAGTTTTGGGCGGACAGCATTAATGATGGCATCAGAGAGAGGAAATGTAGATGTGGTTAGACTTCTGCTAGAAAGAGGAGGTGACCTTAACAAGGCAGATAATTTTGGTAGGACTGCATTAATTACAGCATCAAAGAGTGGAAATATGGATGTGCTTAAAGTACTACTAGAAAGGGGATGTGACCCTAACAAGGCAGATGAACATGGCAAGACAGTGTTAATTATAGCATCAGAGAGTGGAGATGTGGATATGGTGAAAGTGCTGTTAGAAAGGGGAGGTGACCCTAACAAAGAAGATAATTTTGGTAGGACCGCATTAATTGCAGCATCAGAAAGTGGAAATGTGGATATGGTTAAAATACTACTAGAAAAAGGAGGTGACCCTAACAAGGCAGGTGAGCATGGCAGGACAGTGTTGATTATAGCATCAGAGAGTGGAAATTTGGATATGATGAAAGTACTACTAGAAAGGGGAGGTAACCCTAATAAGGCAGATGAACATGGCAGGACAGTGTTAATTATAGCATCAGAGAGTGGAAATTTGGATATGATGAAAGTACTACTAGAAAGGGGAGGTGACCCTAACAAGGCGGACAATCATGGCAGGACTGTGTTAATGGTGGAATCAGAGAAAGGAGATGTGGATATGGTTAAAGTACTGCTAGAAAGGGGAGGTGACCCTAACAAGGGTAATAGCTGTGGCAAGACTGCCTTTATGATGGCATCAGAGAATGGAAATACGAATGTGGTTAAAGTACTTCTAGAAAAGGGTGGTGACCCTAACAAAGAAGACAGCTGTGGCAAGACTGCATTGCTAATGGCATCAGAGAATGGAAACATGAACGTGGTTAAAGTACTTCAGGAAAAAGGCGGTGATCCTAACAAGAAAGATAGCTGTGGCAAGACTGATTTACCTATGGCATCGTGTAATTCAAAAGTAGAGATGGCTAGAGTACTGCTAGAAAAGGGAGATGTCCCAAACAAGAAAGACAGTGATGGCAAATCCGCTTCAGTGGTAGCATCATATGATAAAGATAAATTATCAAGGAAGACAAGCAAGGAAGGACCGCGTTAATGATAGCATCAAAGAATGGATAAAAGGATATTGTCAAAACACTTACAGAAGGAGGTACTGATCTTAACGAGCAAGATAGATAAAGCATTAATGTGTGCAAATAACATGGGACTTGTCACATTTTTACTCAAGTCTGGGAGCTGATCCTGATCTGTTAAATAAAAGTTACCACAAAATTGTAATTTGCATGTCACAGGCTGAGAGTATTGGCTGTCCTATAATTTCAGAAATTCTGATGCAAGGTGTAAAACCAGTGGTGAAATATCGGTAGTGATGGAGAAATGCATCTCCCCATTGTCTGCATTGCTTTCTTAGACATTTGCCACTCAGTGAGATATTTCAGATATGTATGAAAAGATTTTCTGTTTCCAGTTTTGAACAAATTTTATGGCTGAGTGTGAACAACGAGATGCTAAAGTATGGTAAAATGAAGAAAGATAACTACAGAAATGTACCTGGAACATCTGCACGGCATTGGGCACAACTAAAGAACACAGAGGAAAATGAAGTGACAGTAGATAAGTTCCTCCAGCAGTCTTAGAGCTAGGCCTTACCACTGATCCGGTTAGCTTTTAAGGCAGCTGTCAGACCCTGTCCTCTGATAGAAGAACATATCAAACACAAAGGACTCCCACATATGCTTCAGCATACGTTCTTGTTCCAAACAATTGCATCATCACAACTGCCATTCTAGTATTTCTAGTTTGTTTTGATTGTTGCTTTGATTGTACTTTTATTTTATTAATGGTCATTGGAAGATAGTCGGACTTAACAGAACAAGTAAGCTATTAAAACATATAAATTAATTGCCTACTAGTTGTAACAGGACATGTAAACGAAGTGAGATCTGTTGATGCCAAATTCAGGAGTAGGCTATTTAGTTCTCATGACATATGTATTTCTTCCTTACAGCAAGCTTTCTACACTGCTTTTTTTTTTTCGCTTCAAATATGTTTGTATGAGCTGGAGTGCAGAAGACAAATATTATGGAAATCATCTACGCATGACTGTTATCCTGTGTACCTTTATATCTTACAGGTCCACCGAGGAAAGGTGTTGAGATACAGACAGCAGTGTCACTTGATCATTCAAACAAAAATGCTCTTTACATTGTTCAGTGTTTAAAGTCCTTCCATTATGTTTTCCAACAAGTTATATCTTATACATTACAAAAAAGAAAAAATAGTGGCGGGAGTCTTTCATTGTCATGGATTTTGGTTTTTGGTGCTCAGTTCTTTAGCCTGAATGACAGTTTCAAAAATCATAAAATTAATTCTCTTAAATTTCAACTAATCTAACTAAGTCTCCTTTATTTCAGCCTTTTGTGTTTATTCAAGTTTCAGGCATTTTTTAAAGAATGTTGTAATGACTATTAAAAATGATCCTTTATTTTGTTCCTTATTTATGAAAAAGCCAGCATATGAGAGACTGTGTTTATCACATGTGTTCAGTTTGGTGCAATTTCTTTGCCTGGAAATGAGTGTGCAGTTGAGGGGGATGGACACATGAGATTTGTAGCAAGACTGGCTCATTATACATTTAGAAACCTTTCAGGATCAAAGGGAGAAAGAGACAGAGCATGACAGAGACAGAGAGAGAGAATGTTGGGATCACAGGTATATCCCTGGTAATGCTGTATACCTCATCTGGTTGCATTAATATTAATATAAAAATTAATGCATTTGAATTGCATTGTAAATTTCAGTTACATTACGGTAAATGAAAACACTGTTCTTCAGTAATATTTCGTCCAAGTTAAGACTGTTGCAATCAGAATTGATTCATGGAACAGTAAGGGGAAGAAGCATAAATTTTCTTCAGATTTTCTTTCCATGTATTTGTTTATGTGCACATGCATAATTATTATCCTTTAATGTGAAATTTGCTTCCAGAATTCTTGACAGATAGTCATAGAGTATTTAAATGTAGCAAAAGGAAGGCCAGCTGCATTTGTTTTCCCTTAGGGGCAAGCCAGACCAAGGCTGGCGTAGGCACCATCTTGGTGGCTCGCCACTACTCACTGCTCATACCGCGGCAGTGTGGGTGGTGAGTAGTGTTTTAGTCTGATGCATAATAATTAGGTGGGGAGCCACCAATCTGGGGCCTACGCCAGCCTTGGTCTGGCTTACCCATTACGAAGTGAGATTTTCCTCATTCAACAGATTTTTCTGTTTCATAATCAGAAATTGAACTGAACATCCAGTTATGCCATACATTTGACCATAGTATGTCATTATTGCCATGTGTAAACAATGCTGGCCTAACACATTTTACTTACGTCTGTTAATTTTTTGTTCAACCAGCCATCCCATTACTGGTTATTAAAAATATTTATTCCTTCAGCCATCCAGCTATCGCTTATGCAGTGAGATTTTGCTTATTCAACAGATTTTTCTTTTTTATGATGATACATTTGACTTTGGATTGTCATGTGTAAGCAATGCCTGCCTAGTGATTTGACTGTGAGTTGTCATGTAAACAATGTCTGCCTGGTGCATTTTACTTTCTACTGTAATTTATTTTTTCCATCCTCCTTTCCAAAACAACTCTGTCATGCCATTACTGATTACTGAAAGTTGTATACCTCCAGTTATCCGGTGTAAACATATAACATATATGATGATTAATTAATGCTCAGATGGGAAAAACAGTCAAATTACAATTGTCTCATGTGCCATATGATTTTTCAAAAGTTTTGATATGATTCATACATAAATGTGCCTACTAAAACTAAAAATAAGTCTGTGTTGATTTTCAGCCTTTGCATTGTAATGTAAAAAGCTACCAGTTACAACTAATTTTCAGGTTGGCACACAACAGTCAGGCAAACATGGAATCTCCTGCAATACAAGCATTTAAAAAAAAAAAAAATTCAGAATAATTGTGGTTACGGTAATTTTCTCAAATCTCAGTGTAGAATTCATAATTCTTGAGTTTACGGTACAGAGTTGTAGGGAATTGTTTTGGTTTTAAATGAATGCAAATTGTCCGTTTGGGATAATGTCAGTTACTATATTCGGAGACCAAACTTAGCTTTATCGTGAGATACATGTATTAGACAAACTGAATCTGCCTGCGTGTGTTGTCATCCCAGTATAATAGTAACATTCTAACTAGGTTCTATCAGCCCTTGACTGCACTTTTGAGAAATTTGACTTCAAAGTTTGAGCCCCTTTGAACCAGAAATAATGAAAATACAGAGATGTTGAATACTAGGGTGTATTCATGGACACCACAAAGATTTTAAATTAATTAATATGAAGATATCACATGTCAAGTGAAATCCATTGACGGAATGAACTCATTTTTTGTGAAAAGTTGATATAGAACACTTGTAGACTTGGATGACACAGTATTGAATTACCTGCGATACTTTTCTTACTGCAATATTTTCTTGGTTGTTATTCATACTTCTCTTTTAGTTTGCATTTCATTGTAATGTTTGGGTATTATTTCTTACTCGAGACTTGGCTACATAAAACCTTTTCTTTTAGCCAAGTTTTGACTATTCATGCAGAATGCATCGATTGTTAGTTTTGTATTATGAGTTTAATTGTTATTTACGCTTTGAATATATTTATATCTGTATTCTGGCATGAAATGCTCGTAGACAGAACACCAATACTTTTGTCACGCGTGCTTTTTTTTTCTACCGATGGAAGGAAATGATCTGTTTGTTAACTTAATTCATATTGGAGTGAGAGTGGGGGCCTGTTGTTAGCCTGTTAGTGTTAAACTTGTGATAAAATCCAACATGTTATAATTCGGCATATTTTAATTCCTTTACACCATGACACTTTTCAAAGTACATGTAGCTGTTTGAATATGATATGAGACAGCAAGTAATTATTAGTATTAGCAAAGACAGAACTGAATTCTATTTATGATTCTTTCATGTGACCTGTAAAGCTATTATAACACATAATAGCTTGCAGACAGAAAGCCGTGATATAATTGACAGCACTGTATCAGATTGTGACACTGTCAATTTGTTACTTCCTGTAAAGGAGAAATATATCAGGTGCATTTTATTTGATGGAAATGTTTAGCTTGTTTGTAACTGTTATGCATAATTATATGATTGACTTTTTCTTTTGTTTGATACATTACGGTACCAGTACTAGAAACACTCCATTATTTTTGCAATTACTTACAGTTGACACATTTAGCTTGGTTATGTCAAAAGTATGGGAGTGGCCATGTTATTAAACTATATCATGGAATTAAATATCATTAACTTTGTTATTTATTTTTTTTACATCAATATGTGTTTTTATAACAGTGCATGTTTGTCCTAAGGCTGAGTGCAACTACATGTATCTTCCAAAATCCCACACAGCAAACTATGTTATGTTATATTATTATACATCTTCCCTTTCCAATTTCCACCCATTTCCAATTCCCCTTGCACCGGATTCTCAAATTTATATCGTACGTTATACACATTCACAAAGACGTCAGCCTAGTGCTTTCTGCCTTTGTTGGGTAATGTGATTTAAACGAAAACTGACCAAACAAATTCTAACTGCAAACAGATGATATTATATACTTATACCATCGGGTTAAATCCCAAGAGTTTCACTTTTTAACCAATCAAACTTTAGCATAAAATTTTGTCCAGCAACACTGAACTCTTCCCCTTATCAGGATGGCGATGACAGAAAAGTATTAGCGTCAGGTCTCACCTTCAATAGTTTTCAGTCGCGTTTGATGATTGAGTTAAGGCTAGGGCTAAATAGTATTAGTAATGTATTGTTTTTAACACGACAATGCTCATAACGTCTAAAATCATGTTGGAAGCAGTAGCAAAAAGAAAAAAAAAATCTTTATGAAAATGTAATGCCTCAGGCTGTAAAACAAAAGGCACTGTGCAATATAAATATTTATGGATGTGGACAATCTTCACTTTTGTCTGTCTGTCAGTCTATAGCCTACATCTATAATTTGCATAATAATATAACGCAATATAATTCCATGTGAATGTGTGGTTATAATGTGAATCTCTTACTCTCTATGCAACAAACCAGGAAATTAAAGGAAACAATACGATTAGTTTTGTGTAAATGGTCGTAACAGTGATTGCGCCACTCTAATAGGATTCGATCAGCGTAGACCCGCACTGAGCAGATCCTATTACTATTACTGTATGGGGCCACACCCAGGCACCAAGGGTTGAAACTCGACATCCGAATGCTTGCCAGTGGGAATCAACACATCGTTGCCAAGACTTAGACTTAGACCCGAAACTAATCGCAGCTATTACTATACCGGTACCATATTGCCACTTTAGCCAAGGTGCGCTCTATGGTCTATCCGATTTTGACCGACCGACTAGATCTAGTTGGATGGTGACGTTACGACATTGAGTTTCAGCAGAGAGTATGTATTTATAGAGAGATCTCACTTCCGCCAAATAGCGAAACTAGGTCGCTGCGGTAAAGAAGAATTGAAAGAGAACGCCGTCACAAAGAGTCCGCGCCGGGGCATCACGTTGGCCTAAAGTTACTTATCAAAAGCCACCCGAAGCGCATCGTAATGCACACCTTATCGTAGCGAAGGACACTCCGCGCACCTACGTGCTGTTCGGTATTCATTGTGGTGCAGTTTTGCCCCATTTTTTGCTCGACTTTACAACCTAAATGACAGTTTCAAAAGTTATAAAATTAATTTTCTTATGTGTCAGTAAATCCAGTTCAATCGCTTTTCTGTCGACTGATTGTGTTAATTCAAGTTTCAGGTATTTTTAAATTAAAAGTCGTTAAAAAGTAAAATACAATGATCTTTGTTTTGGGTCCCTGTAGTAAGCTCACCGCACCGGAAACGATGTATTAATATGCGTTCAATTCAGTGCGCGCCATTTCCCTACCAGAAATGAGTGCATAGTGCTCTGGTGCGCATGAAATCTGCAGTACGACTGTAAAATATGGGAAGCTTTCTGGACCAAAAAGAGAGAGAGAGATGGAAGGGTGGGTTCACAGTTTTATCCCGGATAATGCCGGGAAATTCATATATTTGTAAAAGAAAAAAGATAAATGTTCATAGGTTGTCAGAATAAAGTCTTGTTCACAATAGTGTTGTACCAACAGGGTTACGGAACGAAGATTAATCTGATTTTAAAGTCCTGAATCGGGAAGGCAGCACCACTTCGATAAAGGCCATGCGAACATGAAAAAGTAGGGCGCTACACTACCACAAGGATGCTACGCTACCACAGCGAAATCGGGTTTTACCACATGTTGAGAAATGAAGATTAGTGAACACAACAGTCATGGGCAGAAAAAAATGGCCATCAAATTCGCACGAAAAAAGGTTAATATGTCATAAAAATCCATTCATATCGTGAAAAAAAGCTTGTTTCCAGGTGAAAAGTTCAAAAATTTTGGCTCCGTAATGACAGCAGTTCCAACGTCACTTTCGTATCTGACATAGCCGAATCGCCACAAAGCGCGACCCAAAATAGTGCGATAACGGACAAATTCCTCCGCGTTGCGTAACTTCCGCCGACGGTGCGTATATGCGCGGACTGTCTATAAACCACCCGAAGTGCATCGTGAAACACTCATTATCGTAGGGAGGCGCATCGACGTGCTGTTCGGTGCTAAGGGGAGAGACGGGAGCTTATTCGCGTGGAACAGCAGACCAGAAAGGACGCTAGGCTAGCCTTGCATGCATCACTCCTTCCGGCGTCTTCCCTACTAATTCAGTGATTGTCAAAATTGGGCAAAAAGAAAAAGTTGTATGTAGCGAAGCCCTGCGTGAGAAATAAAACTCAAACGATACAAAGCAAACTAAAGAGAAGACAGGAAAATACACAAATTTTCGGCTTTCACCTTTTTCAAGTGTAAAAAAAAAATAGAACAATAGTGATTCATGTGCACTGCAGCGGCTGTTCAACGAAGGTGGCTTAACTAAGCTACATGTCGTCGTCCGCATAATAAAACCTCACAAAGCTGGTTTGGGAAATTTTACAGGAGAAGGAAAAAACTGATTTATTCCAAACCACAGGTCGCAGATTCTTGAAATTTTCTCACTAGTATACATTTGCTTTTACAACTTAATACACTGCCTGATGTCTCATCCTGATGATTATGATTACAGTTATGTTTTAGGTGTTTAGCAGGTTTGCTGACCCGAAATCCGCACGATAAAACCTCCTTATCCTTGAGGCGGTTTTATTGTGCGCATTTCCCCTCTCTCACTGGCCAGTAAACCTCTTTATCCAGGCATGTTTTCGTTTTGCCTTTGTGAAGGCTAGTTTTCGAGGGCAAATCAGGTGTGTACCAGACATGGATGAAGTTGTATAGCGACAGGAGGGATATAAAGTGAATTTAGTAAAAGTGGAAAAATATTTGGAGAAAATGGAAGACGGGTAACCGCAATGAAGTAAACTAGAAGACGTTAAAGACGTTCCATATAGACACATAAAAACATTAAAAAACATACAATGCATGGGCAATCTATTAATATTTCACTAACTTGCAACCTTTGGCATGAGTCACTGACCAAACTATACACTCTTCAGGCCTTAAATTTGGCAGGAAGGTGGCAATTGAGATAAGGAAGATGATGGCTATAATTAAAAGTTGTTTACTTCAAGCATATATTAAAAAAAAATAACAATGTTTATTGTTATGTAACATCTGTATTTTTGCATGTTTGTTTCGTAATATATAGTACCATGCATGTCATAAAAAGAAACCGTATCAAGCGTTCAGTTTGATGCGTAGTGTTCTGATGCGCATGAGTTCTGAAGCAAGACTGTAGTTTATTACTATTATTATATGAGAGAGAGAGAGATGGGGGGGGGGGGGGGGGAGCACATGATTGTTTATTCCGGGCAATGCCCGGTAGGTTATCTAGTTCTTTATATTGTGGGAATTAAAAAAGACGGTTTATCAATTAAAAATAAACTTTAAAAAAGAAAAACAAAAACGTGCAGACTTTCTCTTTCAGCCTTTTCGGCTCATTCTTTCCGCCTTTTCATTCATCCATTCCTTCCATGCTTTCCCCCTTTTTCCTCCTTCCTTCTATATAATTCCTCTTACCAGGTCTCATCTCTCGGCCCTCCCTCTCTTCACCCATCTCCCCCTCCCCCTCTCTCTTTCTCACCCGTCCGCCCTCCTCTCCACTTTTCTTTATTTCTTTCTCTTTCGTTTTTTCGCTCTCACGTTTTATCTCTTTCCTCGTTCACCCAGCCCCTTCTCTTTGTTCTCCCTGACTTCCTACTTCTCTCTCTCTTTTCGTGCGGTGGAACAATACTGCTGAATGCACGCAGTCACATCCCGCTATAGTGTGACCCTTCTTTAAATACTTCTGCTCCATGTTAGTAGCTCTTAGTCTTGAAAAGCGGAGAAGAGCCTTGGCCAGAATAAGGTTGCTCTTCTCGTCGGTACAGCCCTCGATGTACTGGATGCACCTATTGTAGCTCCCAAGTTGTAAGACACACAAGATGCGAATTCATTGGGCATTAGCTTTCCTTCCACCTCATGCCACAAGAAGCATTCCACGTCATCTTTAATGGCCAGGTTGTGGATTGAAAAGTTATGGACATACACGTTTCTTTTTGTAACATGACGCCAGTGCATTTAGACATGGAGCGATGACCTTTGCCTGCAAACCCATCGTTGTCACTACAACATCCCCATGCTCAGCAAGTAGTTTTTATTTGGCATTAGAAGTCTGTGCATCATTTGCTTCTATGAGCCTTCCATGTTACCTCGTCGTACGACACACACGTGTCGCACTGACTTAGCGGTGTTTGAATATGGCCAAATTCTGGGACTTGAAAGTATGTTTTCAAAAAGTCTTTGGCTCACAGCCTGTTGGTCCATCTCTCTGCGGCTACATTTTTTTGTACATCTTTTGCATTAGACCTATGTAATCACGAGGTGTACCATTTTCACCCCCCCCCCCTTCCCTCTCTCTTTCAGAAAGTTGAATGAACAACGAAATCAGTGTGACCTAAATCTACGTTCGCAGTCACACACATTTTTTTCAAGCTTGCCCGTGATTGCGCCCTCCTATTGTAAAAAAAAAGGATAAATGTTAGTAAGTTGTCAGAATAAAGTCGTGTCCACAATACTGTGGTACCAACAGGATTACGGAACGAAGATTAATCTGATTTTAAAGTTCTGAATCGGGAAGGCAGCCCCACTTCGATAAAGGCAGTGCGAACATGAAAAAGTAGGGCGCTACACTACCACAAGGATGCTACGCTACCACAGCGAAATCGGGTTTTACCACATGTTGAAAAATGAAGATTAGTGAACACAACAGTCATGGGCAGAAAAAAATGGCCATCAAATTCGCACGAAAAAAGGTTAATATGTCATAAAAATCCATTCATATTGTGAAAAAAAGCTTGTTTCCAGGTGAAAAGTTCACAAACAGAAGCTCCGTATCGACAAAGTTGCAAAGTTACTTTCGTAACTCTCACAGCCGAATCGCAACTAAGCGCGACCCAAGATAGTGCGAAAATGGACAAATTCCTCCGCGTTGGGTAACTTTCGCCGACGTCACGTCTATGCGCGGACTCTCTAATGTGCATTCCGTATCGCCTAGTGCTCGAGGTTTCACTGAAACTCAACGCCGTGACGTCACCATCCAATTAGTCGGTCGATCAAAATCGGCTAGTGCATGCCTTGGCTTACAGTACAGCTGATCTGTCGATCGGCCCGTGCTATGCGCTTGTACTGGAGGATGCTATCGGTCTGAAATCAAGCATCTGCCACGGTCTGGAAGACAACTTCCTCCCTGTCAAGTTGAAATGATGGGGATGAGGTCAGTTTTGGGCCTCAGTCTGGCGTTCAGCCTTTTTCGGAGAAGGGATGAATGCTAGAATCTAAACACAATGAGGTTTGGATCTTCATAGCTCCCCACTGTAATTAAGGTTTTTCTCAGGTAGTAAAACAACTGCTCAAACAAACAAAAATACCAGCAAGCAACTTTGTTTTTATTGTTGTTAAATATTAGTAATTCGACCGAAGGGGGGGGGGGGTGAAGCAACGAGATGGGAAAGACTAAAGTCAAAGAGCAAGACGAATCTGAGACACAATGAAAACACTTAAATTATAATACAACTTGCTCCAAGCTACCAAAATCAATAGCTCGTGCGAACTGTCAACTAAGCACACTTCAGCAACAGTAACTAAGTGATTTCTCTTTGGTGCCAACAGTCTCTATTTGAAATTTGAATATTTCTGACATCTTTACACACCTACAGTCCCGCGCATTATACCGGTGCTTACATTCAATGCGGCCAGACACTCTTCCGAGTGCCGGGGTAGGAATAGAACCTTTGTTTTCCCATCATGTCACAGTTTTGAACAATTCTACTAGAGCTGCTCATCTCCCAAACGCAGGACATTAAATCATTGACTGATCTCTTATCCAAGTACTGTCTCCAAGCCAATCCTGTTGCCGCCTCCCCCCTCCCCCCAAAAAAACAAAACGTCGTTCATCTGCTCAAAGAGGTCGATTCCGCTAAGAATGGCTGGAAACTCGCAAAACAGAACACTCCCTATTAGACTGTGCTCTTAGATATGGATGAAATAGACTTGACAATGAATTCCGTACTTAACCATGTTTGAAATAGACCATGAAATAGACTGAATTGCATAGCATTCACCAGAAACCCATTTCCATGTTGTGAAATAGTCCACGAGACGCATCTATTAGTATTACATATTGATAGGTGATGATATCGTAAAGGCCTCGCCCGGTCAGGGAAATGTCCCGAAACAAAATACGTCAAATCAGACCTTCAGATCTCTGCTTAACTGGCCCATTTGGGGAGACGTTGATTGCAAAATGGGTACGGTTTTGGATGAAAGACGTCCTTTTGTTGAAGACCGCAGGTATGGTTTTGGATGGAAAACATACAGATAATTTTATGAAGACACAGGGCGTGGTTTTGGATGGAAGACATAGTTTTATGAAAACAACGGGTGTGGTTCTGAATAAAAAAGATAATAATTTTAGGCAGACAACGGGTATGGTTTTGGATGAAAGATACTTGTATGAATTCAACGGGTGTGGTTTTACGTGGAAGACATGATTTTATGAAGACAACGGGTATGGTTTTGGATGAAAGATACTTGTATGAATTCAACGGGTGTGGCTTTACGTGGAAGACATGATTTTATGAAGACAACGGGTATGGTTTTCAGTGAAAGGCATACTTTTATGAGGACAACGGGTGTGGTTTTACAAGTGAAAGACAATTTTATGAAGACAACGGGTGGGGTTTTAGGTGGAAGACATCATTTTCTGAAGACAACGGTTATGGTTTTACATGAAAGATATACCGATACTCTTATGAAGACAACGGGTGTGGTTCTAAATGAAAGACATACTTTTTAGGAAGACAACGGATATGGTTTTGGATGAAGAACATAGTTTTGTGCAGACAAGGAGTGTGGCTTTAGGTGAACAACATCATTTTATGAAGACAATGGTTGTGGTTTTCGATGAAAGACATACTCTTATGAAGACAACGGGTGTGGTTTTACATGAACTACATAATTTTATGAGGACGACGGGTGTGATCCTAAATGAAAACTATAAATTCATGGCAGCATCTCGCATGCGAGACCATTTTGCGAAAACATGAACGTGTTTTCGATATTTGCGATATTAGGCCATTAGCGAAGTTCTATTCTAAGGAGAAAGACATGGTCATAGGTTACGATATTATTACAGTATGTGTATTATAATAATAATACAATGCGTTTCAAAAGAAATATTATTTTTCTTATTTTAAACTGGTATGTAAATTTAAAAACAACAAAATTAATGCAAACAGAGGACCACTTTAGTAATTTTGTAAAAGAAAAAATTATAACATGAATTATAGCGCACGATTTTTGTATATTTTTTTTGCCTATATAATCATAAATCCAGCAAAAAACATATAATCTGTTTTATCGAGAATCAGGGATTTCTGCCTGAGCAGTGTTGAAAGCAGCACAACGTATAATAAAAATATTCTAAGAATTGTTAAATAGATTTCAGTCCTGACTGTTTTAAATATAGACCTGAGATAGTTTATCTCATATTTTTCATCATAGTTGTATTTACAAAAAATAAAAATAAAATAACAGTCTGCATTTTTAAAGATGGGACAGCTTGGAGGAATACACTTTCAAGTGACCTTTCCGTCATATATGAGACGCAAATGAACTCAATAAGGCCCACAGTTTTTGTTCATGAAATTCTGTCGTGAAGTCTTGTTTCTTGTTTTGTTTTTCCTCTCAATATTTTAAGACATGCTGCATAGGAAAGTTAAATCCAGCACAGACAGAATAAGCCGTTGAAAGGATGGAAATGCCGATTCAGTCGTGTTTAAAACCCTTTTCGTCCCAGCCAGTCGTTGGCGTTTTCATTTCCCTAACTGACGATTTTGATCTGTCTGAGTTGTCAGTACGGTTGCCGTATTGCAGCACTACCCCACCAGTTGGGAAAAGTCTATTTCTGGACATTTATAATTAAGGTGTTTGCATAACAACACTGCCATTAGAGCATACTATGGTTGGTGGGGGGGGGGGAGGAGGGGGTATCTTTTTTATAATACATCATCAGGTATGTATTAAGATAAATGCTTTAGTCAAAGTACTCAAAGTGATGGGTTTTGAAGGGTTTTGAAAAAAACAACAAAAAAACTCTTTCGCATTCGTATGCCAGGCAGTTCCAATTGCAAATTATGATGGCTACATCTAGATTACAGTATCTGTTAAGGACACAGAATGACTTTTTCTTGAAAACCGACTTTGTCTTAGAAAAGCCACATAGACAGTTATAATTTTAAACTATATGATTTAGGCATTTATCTTAAACCACCGAGCATTATGTAAAACTCTCAAGATTAAAAAACTTGGTAGTCGAGCTCGTGCATGTATATCTTAAAGATTGTAGGAGATAGTGCCTGGGAATTGATAGCTATAACAAATCAGAGTTTATCTGAAAACTGGTTTAATTTTAATCGTCTCAAAAAATTCAACATTTCATCCAGTATACACTGTGACTGTGGGACGGACAAAATCGATATTATTTAGAGTACATAACTGAAAAAGGTATCGTGTGTACAAGGTAGTGTCAGTAAGCTGGTAATTCCAAGCAGGTGTTTATCTCCAGTTATACTATACATGCGTGGCTTAAGTAAAAACGGAGATGGTCTTCGTTTACGGTTTCAGAACAAAATAAATATCTGGCTGTCCCTCCTGCCATTCATCTGAATCCAATTATTTCTCACATGTCTTGTGTAAATGATCTGCCATGATTTCTGTGCTTTCACCGCAGGAATTTCACCCACCATGAGGATAACATTAAGTCTTCCCGGTGTTGTGTCTGGACTGTATCAGCGACCGTGGGACCGCGGATAACAATTACGTCGAGTTCGAGCACTGACTGTTGACTGTAACATGAGCTGCACATGGCGAAACAACTGCTAAACAAACATTAATTTGTTAAATTAAGCATAGGAACAAAACTATGCTTGCTGAGTTCTGAACGGTTGGGATGGGAAAAACAGGGCATCAGAATTACTGACTGCATTACAGCTCTGCTTCAGGGGAAGCGCTACGGAGAAAGCAGAACGAAGAGATTGGGGTGTTCTTTTTTCCTCCCCTTTCACACACATAAGCAATGTTCCTCGACAATGTGATTGAAACTACAAAAAATGCATCAAAGAGCCACTGCAATCGCACTAATGTATCTTTGCCTAGGGGCATGTTTACACGTGTAAAAATGTTGGCATTATCTTAAATGTTTTTCCTATGGGCAAGTACGGAATATGCCAAACAGAAAGAATTGCTGAGCTGATCATTCCAATACTTTGCAGCTGAAGTTCTTTTGCTCGTTAATTTCATATTCGTTATTATTCCTTTGGGCAGACACAATAGGCCTATATGCCAAACAGAAAGAATTACATGTACTGAGATGGCCATTCCAATACTTTGCAGCTGAAGTCCTTTAATAAACCATCTCCATATTCTTTTCAGTAAAAACATCCTTTGGGCAGATATTGTGTGTGTCAAACAGAAGAAACTGCTGAAATGGCGACTCCAGTATTTTGGAGCTGAAGTTCCTTAGTGTATTAATTTCACATTCTTTACATTGTTATAAACCAACTGTGGGATAGCAGACAATTCCTCCTTTCTTTTGGAATGTTTGGGTATTAGTAGGCCTACATGTATATTTATGTCTCATGGAACATTTTTTTTTCTATATTTGGTGCAAGGGCTTCAGTACTTTTACCTCTGAACAACCATTCCATCAATCTGAACTTTTTGGTTTCAATGGAGTCATAGCGATTTGCAGTTCTGATAGACAACAGATAAGTCTGTTACGCCGTGCAGTTTTGATTTCACTGGGAGGTACTTACCATAACACAGCCTAAAACTTGAAACACAGCAAACGGGAAATTAGTCAAATTTGAACATGTTCGAATTCTCTGTCTGGGACAATGCTTGTCAAGGTGGGACGCACGGTCCACTGGTGGGGCATGGAAATAATTATGTTGGTGGGGCGTGGGACTTCAGAATGGGGAGTAAGGATTTTTCATAGAAATCTTAATTTCGTAGTGTATTTTAACTCAACCATAGATAAAGCTATTGTTTATTTATGTCATGTTGGTGGTTTCCTTGTTTAGCTCGGATTAAAACACCGAGCTTAACAGGTGCACTTGAATGTATAGGCTACATATTAAATAAATAAATGTCTTAAAAATCTGTTTGTATATATACTGTATACCAATTTTGTCCGATCTTGGTGGGGCGCATGTTTTATTTTTTTTTAAATATTGAAATGGAGCGTGTGACAAAAAGGGTTGATAAACACTGTCATTCTTGACTTCTATAACAGTTACTCCATAATTATTGTCCTGAAAGAAGCCCCCCCCCCTCCCCCCCCCCCCCCAAAAAAAGAATTTCGAATTAACAGAGGCGCCTCTCTTATTTCAGGACATTGTCCTTCTCTGTTGGTCTGCAAGTTAAGGCCACGTTTTTTTTTTTTATTATTATTTTTTTTTTTGGTGCCGTTTGAATAATATTTTTTTCTGAAATTCTTTTAATTCTTGTAATTTCCCCACTCTGTAATATCTGACCAGCGTCAAAAATTTCATTTTCTCACGTCTGTAGGAATCCCCGAGTGTGTGCTAAACTTACCCCTGTTACGTAATTTGACATTTCCCCCTAGTCCTCTGATACTAATCGCTAGGAAGCCGATAGTTTATAATTCCACCTTACCCCTGCATCATTTTATCCTGGGCATTACCTCTGAGGAGCAACGATCAAGGAATTTGCAATTTTTAATACCGATTTAATTGGGACACGTGAGTGAAAAAACAATGAATAGCTTTTTTTTCTTTCGCTGCTTCGATATTAAAAAAAAAAAAATCACATTTTAATTTCTCTTGTCATGAGTAACCTAATGTTTTTGCTACTGTAATCTCACACATTCGGTGATTTTCTTGCTACTTGTTAGCCCTTACTTCGTCAGTTTATAGTTCACAAGAGTTGCTGAAGTTCGATCCATGTCACAGCTTTCTCCACTCCCATTTCTGCGACATTTAGACGACTAGTAACGCACTCTGGCCATCTGTTTTGTCTCGATTACAGTATGAGATTGACAAAATATTATAAAAACCACAGAAAAACTGTGCGGTCGCAGGGAGGCTTAAAGCAAAGTAAAAAATTGGCAAAAAGAAAAAAAAAAATTGTAGGCCGATACAGCAAAGCGTCGCGCAAGAAATAATATCCTTACGTTACGGTGAAATGCAAAGAAAAGGGGGAGATGTGGACCTCGGGCACTATTGAGACTACAATAAGTCTGTCCCACTGGTTGATTCAAAAAAAGTTTAAGTCTGAGTTCAAGACCAACGCAAAACAGATTTTTTACTCACCGCTCTGCTAGGCTTAAGCTGTAGTTTTCATGGAAACAGCCAAAAATCCATCAAGTAGTTAAAAGAAAGTATTTCCATGTGTACGGGTGTGGCGTTTCCCCAACACATGAAGACATTCTTTTTACTTCACTACTTGAAGAATTTTTGACGTTTCCATTGCCGCTTGCGTTTCCGTACACATGAAATCACAGCTTTAGACCTTCCACAAGTCCCAGTCTAGCGCCTTCCATCCACCCATTTTGTTCAACCACGTTGTTCCCATCAAATCACGTCTGTCATTCTGTCCTTGGCTGTTCATCATTATTTCTTTTCTCTCCCCTTTCACCATTTCTTCTTTCAAGTAATCAAGTATTTTTTCCCCCACTTCTTTCTGTCAAATCCACCTACTTACCCTTGATCCGTGGTCAGCTTTTCTATTTTGACGTGACAACGTTTATTGTTCCAAGTATAATTATACGATTCACACATAGGCTATCTATGAAGCTGAGATTCCTACAATCCTAGCAAGGTTTATTTGTTTGTTTATTTATTTAGTTAGTTATTTTATGTGTGCATTTGATTGTTTGTTCTTTGATTTAGCTTTTTTGTTTGCTCCTTTCCTTAATTATTTATTGATTTATTTATTGATCGATATAGATGTGTTTATTAATTTTGTTTAGTTATTTATTTTGAGCATGTTACACATGTTTCATTTCCATGGAGGCGACTTTTCGTTTTATGATTATTGAAATAGCTGTCCATTTAAATCTTTTTCACTTTTCATCTCGACGAGCTTCTTAACGTCTAATATACATTATTATATGTTATTTAAACTATATTAAATTATCCCACATATTATTTCATATCATCCGTTGGCATTAAATCGCTACCGTTATTGTTAGTAATCGTAATGTACGCACATTCGCACATTCGCACAATCTATTATAAAAAAAAAACTCGCTTTTTTTTGTAAAAGCCGTAGCTCGGCTATCTGTGCACCAATCGAGCTCAAATTTGGCATACAAATTTCTTTTGGTCTGAAGTTGATTCCTTGCTACACTCATTGCTGAACACTCTCCGTAAGTATTTTTTGGAACTACGCAAATTTGCATTTGTTCCAAATAAATACCATCCGGGCGTGAGTTTTTATGTGGCATGACGTCACTGAATTTGCGGTCCACCGTGCGATCTCAACGTCCGGTTCCCCAAATTTGAAACCGTGCTTCCGAGTCCATCCATAACATTCGTGGTTCTTGCTGCACTTTGCTGTGCCAACGGTCAAGTAATGCTCCCTCCGTTGCAGCCACCCCCAGATCTACTCACAACACTTTTCACTTCCCCCCACCCCCCCCCCCGCGAATTTCGCGGGTTCAATACTTGTATATACATATTATTATTGTCATATCTCGTGTCCCCTCGTCCAAGTCTGTTCTCACCGTTTTGTGTCCTTCATAACCCCCTCCCATTTCTTCCTTTTCTCTTTGTTATTTTGGTCTTCTTTGGCTTATTTTTCCTATTACTTCATTGTTTTCTTTTCCACTGTTCTATTTATTCTTTTCCTTTGAAGTCTTTCTTTCACTTTCCTTTCTCGCCTCGCACTTGGTTTCGCTTTCTCAGGTCATGCAAGTTTTCTTTCAACAATGCTTTTCTGTTTCTCAGAGTTGTTAAAATAATCTGTCTCCTAATTTCGTCTGCTTGCATGGTCATTTATGAGTGGATCTCGAGGTGAATCGGCTCAAGGTGAAATTTTCATACTTCTTTCAAAAAAAAAAATACGTCTAAGATGATTTGAATTAAAATATTTTAACTGAATGCACCAAAGTGGCTAATTGTTCACATTATAAACAAATCTCAATTTCCACACACAAAATTGTTTCTCTTTTAGAGGGGTTTTCTCACCAGATCCATTCATATTTTTGATATAACCACGGAGTCAGTAGGTAAATGTGGCATGGAAATGATTTTGATATAATACACTGAAAAAAACAACAACAAAACTCTTCCAGTCCTCTCGTTGTTCAGGATGTCATCGATCTGGGCTTTTCATCTTTTAGCCGGCAGCCCCGACGGCGGTATCTTTGATCTCTTCCGACAGATAGATCTAGACATGAACTGTAAAATAAACAATAACAACAACAACAACAAAAGATACAGAGGTTGAAGGTGTACAAACGTTCTGAATGGGGCGCGTTTAGTTGAATGAATCTTTGAAGTTTTGATGTTCTGTTTGAGTGTGGAAAAAGCACTTCGCCACGATAACGGCCATAATGTGCTGGAAGAAGCAAGACGATCTGACAGAATATAGCAGAATGATAGGACAGGAGACCTTACCAGATGCTCCTACCAACCGCCAGCCTTTGAAGACGATCACGGTTATGAAAGATATTTCGGATCAGAAAGCAGGATGAGTGACCGCAAAGGAGTTTAGCGAAGCTGTAAAGAAAACAGTAAAGACAGCAAGACAGAACAAAGAGGAGAATAAGCTTGTGAGTGGATCAGCCGAAATTGGGCTTAAGGTGAAAGACTAAATAGTAAATTCCTGAGAAAACCTCTTCAAATGGGGAACAATTTTCCATGGATATTGATATTTGCTTAGAATGTGAGAGATAAGCAATTTTTCTGCACTCAGTTAAAACATTTTGCTCGAAATCGTGTTAGAAACACTTCATTTTGATTTCTGAAAGGTTTATAAAAATTTCACCTTTGGCCCGGTTTGTCAGATCCACCCACGATTATGGAAAGCCAGAGACAAAATAGGAAAAAAATGGGACGGAAAGAAAGAGCAGACGAGGGGATGAAAAATAATCTAAAACATTATCGAAAAATCACATACAAAAAAAAGTGTAATAAATGGAATCAAGGGAGGCATATGACAGCCGCGTTGAAAAAGAAAATTAATTAATAAGGCGTCGTTTCACAAAATCTGCATGTGTCAAGGGAAAAGTTAAGAAACAGTAAATGAACCAGAATATGTTGAACAAACTGTAATCATATCGTCTTTCCACTGAAATACTGATGGAGATATTCTTACATAGCCATCCCCGCCATAATGTCAGTAGAGCGACGATAAGGTTAATGTGGAAGTTTCGTAATATTTATGATACCTGTCACGAGCAGAGTTAGGGTCTTGGGGATGTTACGACTGCACGAGAGGCAGCTAACTCACACTCGGACACAACCACACAAGAAAAGTATTAAATAACTAGAGCGTATATATGTCAGGCCGGTCAGGCCATAGTTTACATAAATATTAATAACAAAACAAAAGACAATAGAGGTATATCTTCAAACCAAAAAAAAACTCTAATTAATAACTTAACCAATGATATTCATGTAACTATGGAGGTACTGCAATCAATAGCAAATAGGTATATTATACGAAACCAGATATCAATTTAAAGTGACAGTTGAGTCGCCACTGGCCAGTCGCCAGGCAAACTCTCCATAAATCATATGGGCTTAAATGTTAGGAGAGCCCAGTACGTTCAAAGCCTACAGAAGCACTCTTCGGCTTGTAGGTAATTTAAGCAGTTGCCAAAAGACTATATTTTATGCACAATCACTATTCAATTCATCAACAATGTGCTATATTATTCTAATCATACTATGGCAATAGATCTATGATACAGGACACTCGTGGTCGAGTGCCAGCTGGGGTTTCCTTAGTCTTCCTATGAGGCTGTAGTTCTCTCTCTATCTCCGATCTCTATTATGCTTGAACAAATAAAATATATTACCATTGCTCACGCCTACTGGTAGGCGCGAACATCAAAATAGCGCAGCGTGGGCTTTCAAAGGTCAGCCCACTCAGACCTTTCTTTCTAGAGCTCAGTCAGTCCGTTAGCAAGGACTTCTTGTCTTCAAAGCACACAGTTCAGGTACTGGTCGACCGGAGATACTTCACGACACGATGCTTCTGCTCGCCTGTATTCACCTAATCTGAACGTTACACGATGTTATATACTATCTAACTACCCAGCGTGCTAGTCCGCTGGCCCAATTAGTTCAGCTATCTCATAGGTCGAAACCTCCCACCATTTTAATTGTAGTAATACGTCTGCACTATTCTACCAGCCAGTTAACGTGCAAAAACTTGTCTAGTCATACTTAACAATGTCAACTGTCCCCACCTTGTTTCACCCCTACTCCATTACTTATTAATCACGAACATTAAAACCGACAAGCGTGAATCTAACCGTTTAACTTTACATTTATTTACTCACCAACTATAATTTGGCGAGGACCGTTCAAGGCCACCAGCCAATTTCTCATGGCCCTGGTAAACAACAACAACTCACTCTCTGCGTGAGTTTTAACAACATCCGAATCATGACAATACCGATAATCAAAATCTTCATTGAAAATAAATGGAGCTTGTTAGAAACCTAGACTTCATAGATATGTGTAAATCAGATATATTGGAAGCAACAGCATAACGATTCTTGAAATTAACATTTGGAAAGCCAGTATGACTTTATTTGACCTGAAAAATGCGGCATTGACAGTGTAGGCCTACCTTTGAAATTGCTTTTACTTCCCCGCTAAAAGCCCAATTTATTTATTTCTAAACAAGTAAACTTTTTCCGAAATTTGACTGTTTATTTCTTGCAGCATGTAAAAAAGTATGACGAAATATTATTTAAAAAAATTAAAATTACAGAAAATCGGTGGGGTCGCAGCAAGGCTTGAAAATGTGGCACAAAGAAAAAGTTGTACATAACAAAGCCTCTTTTCGTACTATAATGCAGCTAGAGGGTGAACATGTTAGTATCTGAAACTTTGTGAATACAGTACCAAAAATGGTCAAACTTTGCGGTCTGCCTCAGTTTTTGCCGATAAATTATGTGGACAATTCCTTTTGGACAAAAGTCAGTGTTTTATATTATTTATTTACGATTGTTCTCTGCCGAGAAAAAAGAGACGCATTTTCATCGAGTGGAATCAAAAAGTGTGACTGGAAATTTCGTTGTGATGCGAGACCATCGTTCTGCAAACGGCATTTTAACTGCTAAAAAATAATGCAGAAACGATACAGTCAAATGCAAAGTATGAATTGAACTAACCAAACGGCACTATCCATTTTATTGTGTGCAACAATAGAGATGTTGGGCTGAACTTCACGGATCTGTACATCTTTCATTTGTCCTGAGCACTCAGTTCATTTTCATTATTAGCTCCAATAGTCCGGAAAGTGTCATCATTTATTTAACAGCTTCACAGCTACTCTGTTTTTTTTTTTTTTTTTGATAGGCTCTGCGTCAAAAGTGCGTGTTGCCTTTCCGCGTCAAGGCAGTAAACACAATAGAAATGTCCGAGTTTATTCCACCCATTTGCAATTCTTGTACACTGAAAATATCTCAAAGGCAGTCATAGGGTGTATGGGTTGAGAGACCTTATAAAGAAGTTCAGACACAAGATACAAAATATGTTTGGTAGTTATTGTTTTTGTTTGTCTCATCGTCTTCTCTTTAATAGTAGGCAAAAAAACAACAACAAAACAACACAACAACAAAAAAACCCTCATGTTCAGCGCATAGACAGCATGCTAAATGTGCCATGTTATGAATAATGGCTATGTCTGAAGTCATTACTGTATTTGTAATGAACTAGTATATTTGCATAATTAATGCCATTGGGTAGTTATTTTTGTAAATTTCTTTGCGATTCACATGTATGCAATCAAAAATGGTTTTTCTCATCCAAGAACTTATATACTGTTCTATTACTGACATAAAACACACTGAAGCCCGTGTCACATTGGCTGTGTTGTCGTGCGATCTGAACTTGACTATTAAAACCAAATGGCTCTGGACCTAGTGTGTCGCAGCTTTGATAAATTTAATACTTGTGCGACCAAAATATTATACGACTTCGGCATAGGTGCCCGGATGGCCCTCGTGAGCGCACTGCATGAAGTACATCCAGTTTATCAATCATTCAGTCGCATACCATGTCTACCTAGCCAGTTTGACATAGAGATGCTGGCCATTTACTTTAATGTCCGTTTTCATGCACTCACAATCTCATATCCACGTGGGAGGTCTGGCGATCGTAAAATTGTTGCATTATCGGCAGGCAGATGCAGTGGATACTGGATTGAAAACTGACATTCGAAATTGACTTTCGATAAATGCTGACTTAGTTCCCGCCAAGATGAAACCTTTTTCCCCATTTGATCTCTTCTCTTCTCCTATCCTTCTTTACTATGCTTCTCTTTGTTTTCGAAACTATCAATTTCTGCGGTGTACTCTTCCACTTTTTAAACAAATTTTTGTTTACAGTGATCCACATAATGATAGCAATGATCTCACTCAATCTCATAACTCACTGAAACTTTTCATGGTATAAAAAAGTACTTAACAAATAATGGGCGACCGGCTAGTCCGTGTGTCTATGTAGGAGGTCATGGCCACAGCGTCCTTCTATCTGACACACCTGGCCATAGCCCCAATGAAACTCGCCATGCAGGGATGATAGTGGCAGCGAGTTTTGACCTTTATAATGCAAAGTGGCATTACTATTTTTCTACTGTGGTCACACTGGAGAATGTGTACTAATTATAGTGAACACTTTTCCCATAAAGAAATATGACCCCTCCATATCATTCCCTAACCTCTTAAATCGAAACCTTAACTCGCCCACCTCCACAGCACCAACAGATATTGGCAAGAACAGTTTATTTGTTCGCTTCCAATAGAACATTGAACCCATCCAAAACAACTATATAATCCCGCCACCGACAGGTTGGTTGTCCAGTGTTAGATAAGTCACCGAGGAGACGTATCCAGCCCCAGCTGCTGGAATTTGGCTATGTGTGTAGAGTTGACTGACCTTTCATAACACCATCTTCTGGTCTCTGATTGGCTTAATAGGTTTAACTGAATCGAGGAATTTTATTCACAACAAATCCACAGCGCCTGACCTGGATTAGTTAGGTCATCAGGGAAATTCCAATAATGAACAGAGTTCTTCGACCCTTTGACACTTGACATGTTCTTGCCTTGATGTACTGTCCTCATTTACTGATTCCCTTGAGTTTGAACCATGGCAAATTTCAACAAAATTGCTCACGTTTTCTTCAACTGTTGACCTAAATGAGGAGTAAGAATCAGTGTTTCCACCGACCAGAGCCGTCTTAACCAGTGATGACGATCCGAATCGCCTTCAGGAGCGAAGGAGTAGGGCGACTGGAATCGCCTTCAGGAGACAATGGGTTGGGCACATTGGGTTGCCCAGGGGCACCAAGGGTTGAAAGGGCCCCATGCATGCAAATTCTGAGTAGTTACATAAGAGGCGGGCCGCAACCTTTTGCTTTGCCCACGAGCCGATAATGATGTTAAGACGCCCCTGTCACCGACCAGATGATTACAAGACCTTACCTCTCCCTTAACTCAACTGGACTCATTCAGACTCTTGGCTTGGGTATCCGCCTATACCAAAAATAAAATTTTTTGTCTGTATTCTGGATATTAATTTGATAGGAATGTCAACTTCAACTTTATTTTCTTGGTACGACTGCAGAGATATGAGCTCACTGCTAAGTAGTTATTTATTCTGTTTGAACATTATGAACGCCTGGTAATTTATCTCCTTTAATATTCACACACTCAACAATATTAATAACTATTTTCTTTTGCCTGGGACGCTGGGACTAAAATTGTGAAGGAAGTAAAGAGATACGGGGTCCGAGTTTTACCATGACCCTCGCATTTTTGCGAGACATTGAGTTCATCAACCATTGTGAAATGTGAAGATCTAGACCAACATGTGACTTAAAGGACAGAAAAGAAAAGGATCAACAATAAAAATGAAGACACGGAGATGGTGAAAAAAGGAAGAACTATTAATTATTAACTTGTTTTAGAATGATACTACTACTGCTCATGAAATATATAAACGTGCCACGTTGGATAGGATGATATGTTTTAATGTGTGTGCTTTCTGAAGTCTAAGGTTTAAAGAGAGAGAATTTAATTAAAACGAGACGAAGAACACACACACAAAAAAAGGGGGGGGGGAATATAGAAAGGGTAGTTGATTTTTTTTCTGTCCTTAATTATGACACCTTAGTAGTCTACAGAGTTTGGCACTGTAGAGCTCAGAGTACAATAGATCTATAAATGAAACTGTGCAACAGAGTAGTTAGACTCTGAGAGAGAATAAGGACATGTGTAGTTAAACTGTGGCGTTTATAGTTTTGACGTTTCACTATGGAACGTGACATTTTACTGAGGCTATAATTATGCTCTTTGTTGGAATCGAAATGCAGAGAGAACTCGCTGTCTCTTTCGTGTGAATGCAGTGAAAATGCAGGTGTGAAATGAGAAAATAGAAATTTTGTCAATGCCGGGGCAAAAAGAAATAACAACAAACAAACAAACAAACAAAAAAAACAAGCATCAACAATAAAAAACGCTCTACCTTCAATGGGAGATGGGCATGATGCAATCCAGCACGGATACGGGACAGAGCCATTAATATAACGAGGGGCAAAATCTTTGGGTATCAATGAGAATGCTGATTATGTTTACCGGCCAAAGGCACGGCAAAACCAGCGTCATGGAGAGAAATTAGAGAACATTTTGTTGCCAGTGGATACTATACTATCAGGGGTAAAGTCATAATGCCTGCGTAAAAGACCCCCGAGTTGGGGTCAGAAGATCTTCAAGACAGCAGTCGGCAGAACCTGGCCTCCCAATTAGGCCTATTGTCTGTAACAAATTGGTCTCCGTGCTCTCGCCATTTACACTGCCCCCCCCCCCCCAAGCTACCCAAACTTCGGCAAGAAATTCTCTTCTGGCCCTCGGTCGAGAACTGCTTGAGGGGAACGGGGGTAAAGTGCTATCACGGTGTTTGAAAACACGACCGTATTTAATTTCTTTCCTTAAGTTTTTCAGAAAACCCAGCTTGATTAGAGTGAGCTACGATAGAAGGAAGGAGAACTGTTATTATGATGCAAAATTTAGAAAGTAATTGGCGTTGAACATCCTGTGACGAGATGCCAGCGCGGAACCGCCCATTTCCCTCTGGTGCCTCAATTTTCCCCTGAGGATCATACAGGCGACGGATCTATACTGATCGTCAAAAATAGCGCAACGTTTTGCTTTCTGCAAAACTTAAAATGCGTTGAGTCTTTCAGTATGGTGCAGAGCCGTCTTAACGCATGGGCATAAAGGCAGTTGCCCAGGGACCCCGGGGTGTAGAGGGCCCAAATGCATGCAAATTTACATTGGTTTTTGAAACGGAGGGCCGCAGCCTATTGCTTTGCCCAGGGGTCATAATAATGTTAAGGCGGCATTGGTACGGCATCTGATTTATCGGCAATGAAGATCATTACTAAGAAAGGCAAGCCAGAATTGACTTTGCATAATCATAAGCATTTTTTTCAGTACCGTTGGTTCTTAACACTTTGTCTTACCTCGGTACATGTTAAGAGAAGGGTTAGGGTTAGGGTTTTTTGTTTTATTTGGCTACTGGCCTACAAGCCACCCCTCGCAAACAGAATGTGATTATCAGCAGGTTGATAGATTTCTGAAGCACTTGAGTTCAGTTATTAGCAGAGTTTAGCCCCATCTGTCAGTAACTGGCAAAAATGTTGTTTTTTTTTCTCAGTCTACCAATCGCCCACCTCAAAGATGCACTGCTTTTGATAATAGTCGATGAATTAGGCTGGCATGCCTTCAAAATGAAATCCAGCTGTGGCGTGGTCAAAACTGATCGAGCCTATCAAATAATTCAGAGAATTTTTCAGCATTTAAGCTGCCAAAACACCCAGATAAAAATCACTTCTTTGGAATGTTTTTTTTCACATTATTCTCTCCACGTGGAAATGTTGCGTTATTTATGTCACTCTGCAATTTCCGCCAGATTCAAAAGGTAACCGTGTAGCCATGAGCGCTGCAGGCTCTATAATACCTGGTGCATAAAAAGAAAGAAAAAAAAAAAAGACTACGGAAAAGCGCGTTAACTGTCGCAAAGGGAGCTAATATTTACTCATGTTTGTTTACTGAAGCATCGACCCAACTCACTGATGGGGTGGTCAATACATCGTTTGATCCCGGAGCGCTGGCCTCTTTACTCCGGCTCTCATTTATTTGTGAGTGAGCACTAGTGTCCCGCCCCTTCAAACGCGAGCACTCTCACCCTCGGCAGTGGATTGGGTACACTTCACATGCGGCAGAAAGAAAGAGGAAAAAAATGGGAGGAATAAAAATTCTATAGCAAATCACGCAAAAACGAAAAAACAAACAAAACCCCACACCTTTTGGAATTCGTTGTTGTTGTCTGTTTTTTTTTCAGATCTCGAACGTATTTCCGAAATTGTTTGGTGGACCTGGAGAATGTGACAAGGCTGGTATAAAACAAACGAATGTGTGAAAATGAAATGGATCGATACGATAACAGATTAAGTATTGAATCCATTCATTCTCTCTTCACTCATTCATCAACCCATCTATTCAACTACCCACCCATTCAGCCATTCATCAAATCAGCTGACCATTCATCCAATCACCCATTCATGAAGCCAGCAAGCCATCTATCCAGTCACACATTCACGAAGCCAGCAAGCCATATATCCAATCACCTATTCGTGAAGACAGCAAGCCATATATCCAACCAGCCATTCACCTATTCACCAGTTAGCAAGTCATCTATCCAACCACACATTCATCAAACCAGCAAGCCAGCCATCCGACCACTCATTCATCAGACCAGTAAGCCATGTGTACAACCACCCATTCATCAAACCAGCAAGCCATCTATCCGACCTCCCACTCACCTATTCATCAAACCAGCAAGCCATCCATCCGACCACCCATTCATCAGACCAGTAAGCCATCTGTACAACCATCCATTCATCAAACCAACAAGCCATAGATCTATATCCGTCCACCCACTCACCTATTCACCAAGCCAGCAAGCCAACTATACAACCACCCATTCACCCATCTAATCTTCCATCCACCATATATTCCTTCATCAGTTTTTCCATCCATCCATCCATCCGTCCATCAGTCATACAGCCACCAAAATAACCCTAAATCAATTTATTGATAATCATAAATGTCAATCGATATATCATGTTATCTTAATTAATCAGTCAGCAAACGGCTGTCAATAGTTTCGACATTCTGCCTAGATAATTAACTTTATGTAGACATGCATGGTTACCGTAGAATTTTATTGCTTTTTTTTTTTTTTTTACAGCAAACCCCATATCCACCTCTCAAAGTAACTCAGATCATGGGATAAAATATCAGATTTTTCCGGAAAGACCAGCTGATACAAAAAATACGAAAATAAATACAAATCTCTTCAACTTTTTGCACTCTGATCCGCTCATTTTCGTATGTTTAGTGCAGCAAAATCTTTCTGAACTTCGAGTGATTAAAATAATGCTCATTTACATTGTTGAACCAAACGGAGGTATTGAAGATAGTAACTATTCAAGTAAACATTTATGTAAGTTTTTATTTATTATTATTATTTTTTTAGAATATACATCGTTTAATCTCCTCTGTAGAAAAGTCGCATATTCTGGCAGTGAATCGTTCAGCTGGACCATGATGCATGGGAAAGAATTTGTAATTCGTTCTCATTTCTTCAATTTTCCACAATTTCTATGCATAATTTTTGTGTTAGTTCTTAACCCAATCCTTTGCGAGGGAAAATGAGGGCAAGAGACGCTGCTGCTTTGTACAGCGACCAGACAGTTAAAAAAAATTTCTGAAGTTTTCTTAAAACAGGTTAGACCATTCTTTACGTTTTCTGTTCCTTAGTGAAAAAAGAGGAGAGAAGGAGGTACTATCGAGAAAAAAAATAGGAACTATCTTTGTCAACTCCATCAATGTTGCCCTTTGTTTTCTTATAGTGAGTTACACCAATAGTATAATTTTGAACGAAAAAATTAATCTCCAAATTGAAATATGGCTATAGAAAATAAATTCCTTAACAGAACTGTAATAAAACCGCATTGTAAATTTCATATCATTCATTCATTCATTCATTCATTCGTTCATTCGCTCATTCATTCACTTGTGAAATCAACCAACTGCTCACCCAAACAATAACAACAACCCATTTCTAGCGCCCTCTTCCTCTCTCTCCTCCCCTCTATCCCTCCTTTCCTCCGCCCCCCCCCCTCCACCACTTACCTCCCCGCCCTTCCACCTTTCTCGTGCCTCTTGATCTTGTCCCAACCTCATATTTTATCCCCAGCCCGGAAACAACCACCACACCAGAACGAATTCCCCCATGAACGCCAGCCGGTTGTTTTAACGCCCTCTTTAAGTTCATGATAGGGAATTTTGTCCTGGTTAGCATTATCGATCTCCCAATACACAGGGATTGATGTTCCTCTGGAGATCCCGGATTATACATCTAAGGAATGGGTTGAGACCTGCTGCGAGCAACGAACGGTTTGGAGGGGTAAATAAAGGAAGCAGAGCAAATATGTACACCTTCAATACTTACTGAATTAAGTGAAATATCCCGGGGATAAAACGGGATATTTAAAGTAAGAATGATTTATCTTAGCCGTAAGATAGTCAATCTGTTATCGTCAGTAGATTCCCGCCCCCCCTTTCCGTTTCAGACTAGGCACACGCATGCGACTTTGTTAGGTTGCGCGGGTGGGTAGTGGACGCTTCTAGTAGGGTTTCCTTCTGTCCTATCATTCTGTTGTATTCTGTCTATCATCTTGGTCCTTCCTGGCACGATGTGACCGTATGTTATCGTATCGGCGTGCTTTCCTCAAACTGTAACCCAAACTTGTTGCTTCGCAGCCTTATCGCAGTCCCGTCGAATTTTTTAAAATCAAGGCGAATGAATGGAGGAAGATGCGTACGCATGAGAGACATGTTCTCATTATGGGGTCGACGGGAACACGAAAGTAAGACGCTACTGCAACAGGAAAGCACGCCACACTGTGCGCGCCTGTCTTTACTAAAACCGCTGCGCAGTGACACGGTACATGGTGGAAGAGCACTGAATTTTAACATTCCTAAGCCTTTCTTCGAAAATCCCAATTTCATGACTGTGATCATCACCATCAGCACCATCATCATCATCATCATCAAGACCTTACACACCAACACTAACCACATCATCGTTATCACCTCATGAGTGGACGGTTCGTGGGAGCTTCTGGTAGGGTCTTCTTCTGTCTGTCGTCTTGCTTGTTCCTAACACAATGTGAGCGTTATCGTGTGGACGTGTTTTCTCTAAATTCAAACTTAGACGCCAAATTGTAGCGCTGCAGTCGAATCGCAGTCGAGTAGCATGTTTTTGACATCTAGGCAAAATGAATCGGGACGAGTACACATAAAGAGTCAACAGGAAAAATGAAATTAAGAACTTAACCTTACTAAAACTGATGTATACCAGCAAGAGAATGCTGAAGAGCTTCGAAGAGTCTGTTTAGGATTCCTGTCTTTAACCTTTCTTCGATAATCCCAGTTTCATGTAATCATCACCGTCAGCACTATCATCTTTACCATGTCCGTACACACCAACGCTAGCCACATCATCGTTATCACCTCTTGAGCAAACCTATGCCGTTTGAGCAATTCACGTTGTCCCAAAAGTCTAGATCCATGGGCAAAAATGCGTTAAATAAAAGTTTTATTATAGTTCTGGGCCGATTCCGGCAGACTACTGACTTTAGAGGACTCTAAAGAATCGTTGTACCATGGGAGAAAATCACTCTGTATGTAACGACATCATTTCTACTCACAATAAGAAATGTTCAATGTTCCTGTATTCAGCATATCACTGTTTCGGCGTGTACACAATGTGCCATAGTCCAAGGCCGTCAATTTTATTTTGAGCATGTACTGTCATGAAACTTTAAAATACATTTATAGCTATGGACACAAGCTTATGGGATACCCTTACCGGCAGTGTATTCATATTGCCGTATATTAACTCAAAGCCCAAACATTTACAGCCCTTATTCCAATAGATTAATCATTACCACCAACATTATCAATTCATCTATTCTCTTTATTTTTATTTTCGTTTTCATCACCAATATGTCTGATAATATGAAAGGGATATTATTATTGGTAGTATTAAATTTATACAGAGTACTACTTGATAGATTGAATAAGATATCATCATTGGTAGAATTTATACAGAGTATTACTTTATAGATTGAATTAGATATCATTATTGGTAGTATTTATACAGAGTATTACTTGATAGATTGAATAAGATATCATCATCGGTAGAATTTATACAGAGTATTACTTGATAGATTGAATTAGATATCATTATTGGTAGTATTTATACAGAGTATTACTTGATAGATTGAATGAGATATCATTATTGGTAGTACTTATGCATCCATGCAGCGAATTACTTGACAGATTGTATCTAAACAAAAAATTACTTGATAGATTGAGCAGGACATCATCATTGGTAGTATTTATATACAGTATTACTTGAAAGATTGAATGGGATGTCGACATTGGTAAGATTTATACAGAGTATTACCTGACAGACTGAATGCCATGTTATCACTAGTAGCATTTATACAGAGCATAACTTGATATATTGAATGGGATATATATCGATATCATCATTAGCAGTATTTGTACAAAGTATTATTTGGGATATCGTCACTGATTGAATTTATACAGCGAGCTACTTGATAAATTGATACAAAATTTTCTAAACAACGAATAGTATTTCTGTTTCCCCATTTTCAACCAGTCATACCCTCTCCCCAAAATGTTCACAGTTCCTTCCTTCCAACAAACTTTAAGACCGAAACACCGGTTAAAGTGAAAAACAAACCAAAACGGCATGTTTATTTTTTATCACAGAAAAATTTGCATGCATGGAAAAATAACCATGGAACTAATTGGTGTCATGTGTGCCTGCTTTATCAAAGACCACGAGCGGTCACTGAAACATTTTTTTTGTTCAATAAAGTAGGCGACTGGCCTGACATTATAGAGTGCATTTCACATACTAAAAAACCTGAAGACAGAGGCAAAAGTGGAATTGTACAAACAAGTGGAAGAAACATTGAAAGTAACTGTTGCTAGTCAGCATAAAGATGAGAACAGTAAAGATTTTGGGTGGTCGCCTGAGATGATGAAGTTGGTGAAGTAAAGAATGGGATTTTAATGACAGAAATCATGAGTACGGCGTTCGACGTGAGGGCAGTAATTTGGATACTGATAAAAAGTATTGGAAAGAGATGGTGAAGTTGTAAAGTAGATAATGGAAAAATAATGACAGAAATAATGATTACACAATTGGTAATGATGGCATTAATTTGGATAATAATAATGATAATGGCAATGAAAAAAAAAAATGAAGGTGAATACAATGAAGAAAGATATAATATATATTGTGACAAAATGACGGATGATAAAATCGTTGTCAAACATGACGGTGTTAACACTGATGGCTATGATGATGATGATGGTACTGACGATGACAATCATAATGAATGGAACTAACATTAATAGTGTTAGTCACGTGCTTGTAATTTACTCATCACGTATACTCCGATAATGTTATGTCGTTTCATTTACTGATAAGAGGAGCATTCAATAATTAATACATGTAACTTTATCATTCAAAAGAAGTTTATTTCAGATACAGCCTGCCTTCATTCTCAGGCAGCTCAGTTTTAAGAGTCATTAGTGCAGCTTCCTTTTCACACGTTACAGTCCAAAACACACTTGTTTATGGAGTAACAGGCTGTTTTTAGTGCACAAAATTGTGTGTTTGAAAGTACAAACTCCTGTTTAATTTGCTATGAAAGTAAAACCCAAGCTTCAGAAGCAGAGAAGATGCAGGGTCACTAGCAATATTTATTGAACGCCTCTTGTCATATATTATTATTCGTGGCATTAAGAAAAGTGGTAATGATTGCAAATAGTAGTAATGATTTTAACTCTATATACATACAAAATCAATCACATCATGAGGTATAGACAGGAATATAGTATCCCCAGAACTTGAGGAATAAATGACTACTTCTAGTTTATCTGAGCGCAGTGAACAAGTTAAAAAACATGTGATGTTAACTTTCCACGACTCGACTGTTAGTCACTTTAAAAGTGATAAGTGCCATGTCTAATTATTATGAACAGTACACAGTCACGAAAATGGGCACACTTAGATAATTACAATATTCTACACATTATTTTGCAAAAGCCGCATTCAGTAAGTAGTGGAGAGAGTGACATATAGGCAAATATTATCTACATTTCCAATATCTTGAGGAGCCGTTCTTCAATCACGTTGACTTGCCCATCGCAAACGTGAACAAAAGGAATATGAGCACTTGCGCCCTTTTTGTTCGAGAACGGAAAACAACTGCATACAAATGTTTACTAGCAATGGTTTGCTTAGGTATACTACATCTGATTTTCAGCACTAAGATTGATGCCACTCAGCAGATGGCACGAAGAAGGAGAGACTTCTAAATCCCGGCGAGCAGCTATATAATCACTAATGCACTGAATTCATAAGTTTGTCATTGAAGATGAGTCGTGTCAAGCTAATCCAGGCAAAAGTGAAAAACAATTCTATGGCGTCTATATTAAAAAACAACAACATATTTTACACGTTCTTCTATTACATGCAAGGCTTAAACATCATGCAGCAGAAACCGGCACTCTATTTTTTCAGAAATATTAAATATGCGTATAAAAACAACAAATACACAACAACAACATCAGCAGCTAATCCAAGCATTCGAAACACAATCATGTCGCTTCTCAAAAGATTTCATGCCAGTCCTTCAAAACATCATTTTTCTTTTTTTTTAAAAATGAAATGAAATTGAACTTTTAAATTATATTTAAATCAAAACAAAGACCTTGTTCGTGAATTCACCCCTCAGAAATAGGTAATAAATGTTCACCAGCATCCATAATAGACACGTAAGCTATCACCAGTACATGGCTTCTCCTAGCCTCCATGGCCAGCCCCTCCCCCACCGCCTTGACCCGCTTCTTTTAGAGGAAAATGGTCTAACATGTCAAACAGCTACAAGGCACCATCTTGCATGTCAGAAAGATTTAAAATGGTTCTTATTTAATTCGAATATAACACCCACGGAGTTTACGAGCTTACAGATAAAATGAAAATGTGACAATAAAATAATGCATTAATCCCATAATAAAATGTCTCATAACAAATTAATCCACCCCCCCCCCCCCAAGCTATGATTACAGACAACAGGGAAATTATGACCTAAGGGTTGTAACCCACAAATTAGAAACGGTAAATATACAAAAAGTTGATGATGAGAAATTGCAGAATCTAAATCTGTTATCACATAATACGGTAACTGTTTTCTCAAAACACGCGAAAGCTGATAAAAACAATGGCCATGATTTTTCTTAAAATATGTATGTCAAAAAGTTTATAGAACTGCCTTGATCGTTTCTTTTAGAAAAAGAACAAAGACTTCAATGCCTCATTTATTTTCAAATATTTAGGCAAATACACTCATTATATTTATATTGTTGTTGCGTGATTACTAGGGGTCTGGAAGTATGTGAAATCCTGTGAACTTATTCAACACTGCTAAAAAACTGTATCTGTGTAGCATCTCTAAGAAAATACACGAATATAATCATATAGACTGTTTGGACCCCCTTTCTTGTACGTTGGACTTCGATATGTAAACGTACTCTTTCACCGACTTTCAGTTTTAAAGAATTTTCCCCTTTTATTATTTTTTTTTTCGCCATAAATTTCATTCAATTTTCGATCAGCAATTCAACCATTACGCCCGACTCTGAATAATTTCCTTGGGGCATAATAATTACGCAAACTTGGAAACCACCCATTATTCCGCTCCATAGAATTAAATGTCAGGTTGTCGTTTGTTTGTTTGTTTTTTTCGTTTTGACCGGAATTTCGGTGATTTAGCCCTGTAGTCTTCATTATGCAAGGCATGGCAAACTCTTGACCTCAGGGCCGGCCTTAGGAGTAATGCGTACCCTTGTTGTTATGGGATGTAACATCTGCTATGTATTGTTAGATGTATTTTACAATGTTTTGTTGTGTGTACTGGATAAGGCTACCAAAGCCGGTGCCCCTCCCCCCCCCCCCAGGCGCGGGGCCCAATTAGGAGCAACTGATCCAGTTGGCTTATAACCAGCCCTACGGCTCAGGCTTACTTGGTGTTATTAGATGTGACCTAACGCGATCCGGTAGATCCGGTCTGATACCATACACGAAAATGTACTGAAACGCTCCAAAGCATCTCCAATGACGCATAAACCTATCTATTCAGGCCTTGAAAAACCGTAGCGTTCAGTGTACTATCTTGCTCAATCGTTGTGGCTGACACTGTTACTAAATGATGTATGGCATTACGAAACCAATGCTGGGAAATTATTAAATTTGGTCACAGCTAAAAATGCAACAAACAGCATTCAGTGCACAAAATTTGCTTTGCTAACCCTGAGACAGAAGCAAAATGTGCCCTTAAATCTATGGCCTAATCCAAAAGATGCGCCGATAACATATGAATTATGTAAAGCTTTCACTCCTGTTAACAATGAAACGGCTCGTCTCCCTCTTCCGCGTGGCATAATTGATAGTCATGGCATAGAATCAAGAATTTTCAGATATCTGGACCATCAAAATATGACATGTTTTATTTTCTTTCTGAACCAAAGGTCCATTTTGGATATAGGTGTAGGCTGTATTCTGTTTTTAGGAGCAGGCTGTATTTCTTGTCTGCATTATCGGCATGTCTCTTCTCCAGATGTGATGTCGAAAAGGAGGAACAAAAATATAAATACATTGAAAGAATAGTACGAACAACACAACGAAAGAAAATCACTTTGTTATATCTCTAAATCTTTTTGGTATAATAACTTTATTTTTTATTTTTTTACTGTTTTTATTCACTTGTTTATTCGCTCGATCGACACACAGAAACGAGTTCCCATGCATTTCAAGTATTTCATTTGGTTGTTTTCATAACAACCATACAAAAATAGAAGCCCTTGAGCAAAGTAAATATGGAATTAAAGCAAGTCGTTTCGCTTAGACATCTCCCCCAGTTTCAAATGAATATGCCCTTCAGCAGGCTGCGACACTGCATTGTACTGTAAATAAATTACTAGGCCGTTCCCGGTTCCTGGGTAAATTCTCTGGGGAATTTGTGGACAGACTGGCCTGGACAGGGACAAGCTACATGCCACAGGTGCTACAGCAACTTTTAATCTAATCTATGGTGTTAACAAAGAGGATGAATGGGGACCTGGTAACAGCCGCAAAAGGACAGGACGCATAATTTTCTCCAGTAAGAAGTAAACACCACAGAGGCAAGAGAAACTAGGACCATTCGCTCCAGTATTTCTTTAACTCTTTAGGACCGACATGCCATTCCACAAAATGTAGGCATGACAATTGTCAAATTCTCAACATGACAGCAAGACGCTGCATGACTACGTAACTGTCCTACCTATTTCAGTGCAGTGTGCTAAGCGCATCTATTGATTTAAAGATTAAAATAAACTTCAGTAAAAACGGATTTTAAGCAACATGCAAAATTCGACTTTCTCTGACATGTGAGCCTAAAAGAGTTTGGGTTGCTCTAAAATCCTAAATGGGCGTAAATCTATTTCAATTGTTCAACTGTGTTTTAAATTTCATAGTTGTCCTATTTTCTCAGTCCTGTTTTGTGTTTTCTGAGGTGTGAGAAACATCCCGCCAAGCCATCAGTCACTACGCGACGCGTTTATTCTGGGCCCCACGTGTGGAATGCAAGAAAATTTTGTAATAATGCCTGAAATACATTGTTACTGCGAGTTCAATGACACACTGATAATTCATACTCCTACATCTATGCAGAAAATCATTTTGACATCAATACGTAAAGTAAATGGTACTGCTATGTATTGCTCCTAGTTTAAAAAGTCATATTATAGTGTTTTATACATGGGCTCTTCGGGCACTTTAGAGGGTTAAGTCGGTGTCCATATACCGCAAAGTTTATGTCCAAGATACTGGCTTTATTATTATTATTATTTTGTATCAATCGACAAAGCCACTCTAATCTTTCCTTCAAGTTGGCTGTTTAGCATTTGTTGCTTTGTTGTTTTTTGTGGTGTTATTGTTGTTGTTATTGTTTTCTGTACGCGTAGCAAGTAAGTCGTTACAACTTGGACACGTTTGACCCATTCATTATCATCTAGATATGAACGAAGTTAAATAATACATGTACTTATATTTTGCTAAGTATGAGCTTTTCAATGGATTTAAAAGGAGGGGGGTTGGGGGGGGGGGGGTGGTGATATACATAAGCCAGTCTAGTTTCGAGAAATAGCGCTGGGAATTTGCCAAATACATTCAGAAATTTAGAGACTGGATAAGCGTTCCATCTGGCAAAAACAAAACGGCAGAAGCCATAACATATCCAATGCTCCATCCTCGATAGGTAATCTAACACTCTGGCAATGTCCTAGTGTCTTCCCACTGAAGTATAGTTGCAGTGTCACAGACAACAGAAGCATACATTTTTAACATGGCCCAGCCAGGTAGTAGCATTCAATTGTCGGGGAGAGAGAGAGAGGGGGGGAGGAGGAGGAGGTAGAGAGAGAGAAAGAGAGGGAGAGAGACTAGTTTTTGACTGAGACGACATGCAGGTCTATAATGGACGCCAAGCCACGGTAAAACCCATTCATTTCAATGCGCTGCGGTATCGAGCGAAGGGATGAGTCATAAAGTTCCATGTAAATATATATTATTAATGGACAGATCCCTGCCCTGTCAAAGGCAATCCAAAAACAACTTCAAGAATACTAGCAGTCAATATATTCTGCCTTGTTACGGAAAAAGACTATTTGTGCCGATTGGCGTGAAATTCACCTGTACGCACACTGTCTTGTTTAGAACGATATAATGTTATGTCTTTGTATTTGGATTATTATTTTGTACGACTAATAGTTTCTTTCGGTCATCAGCAAATGGAAATCGAACAACGAATAAAACAGCGCAACGCCAATTTCTTTGCTCCTACTGTACAGTTTTGGGTTTGGGATTTACGATTTTTTTTTTTTTAAACTATCCAGCAAACATCGTTTCCGCTACATGAAAATGGGTACAGCGGCAATATGGACAAGGGAAGCGGCACCGATAATAGCAAAATAAACAACAAAAGCGAACAAACAAACAAACAAACAACAAGGACAACAGAAGTGGTAACTCCCATTGCCAGGGGAGGAAAGATACTTTTGCCCAATGAACACCCCCCAGGGGAAGACCAATCTCGGCAAAGAAAAGCATGGTTTCAAAATCAAAACACAGTGCAAGCTGGCAGCCTGAAGATTAAGACGTGTAGAATTACGGACAGGAACTTGTGACTTGCCAGACCAAAAAATATTTAAAGAGCTTCTAAAGTAGACCCTTGTCTGTACAGGACATCTTTTAGCATCAGCCTGATTGTTCTCAATCACTTTAGGTTTGTTCGAAGAAAAAGCGCAGGGCAATGTAGGCCTAATATTGACAACCTCAGCTGACTATAAATAACCATGCCCATAATTCTGCAATGTTATGGACAAAGACCATAATCGCAAAAACGTAATATTTCGCATTGCGCCCGGCATTATTTTTGATGGAATTCCATCTTGTGATGACAGAAATGAATTATTAGTCGTACAAAATTTTAATTGAGACAGAGCACATTCTATAAAATGAAGGTGAAAAGTGAATGCGAACTAGGATGTCGTTTAAGGTCCTTTTACGTAAAACGGCACAGTTGTGGCCCACAGCCTTAAACAAAAATGAAGAAGACAGAAAAAGGCAACGGATTAAATAATCTTATAACTATGCTAAAAATAGAAACAAAACAACAGATACACGTGGGCTATATACACGTCAATAATGCATAAATTCACACCACTAAATGCTCACAAGTTAATAGTGTTTGCTTAAGTCTGGGAATACAAATATACAAGACATGCATAAATGAAGTGGGGCTGAAATAAACATAAGAGAAAAGGAAAGACAGAACAAAATTATAAAAAAACACGCACACACTCTCTCTCACACATACGCAGAGAAGATCGCATCAGGCAGGAGAGTTGCCCTGAATGCCCAAATCTGTCATTTCTGTCTCTCCTGGATGTTTTTATTAGTTCTGAACGTGATGCAAAATCAATGAAACCCTACACTCTCCCATTTTTACTGGCACACTGTCTTTGAAATAAAAACAAAAGGCGATCCACGTTAAGAAGACGCTCACCATGAGATTCGCGCAGGCTTTCTGTCCCCCCCCCCCTCCCCGCCCCCAGTCTCGCCGATAGATAGAAACTCGTAGATAGATAGATAGATAGATAGATAGATAGATAGATAGATAGATAGATAGATAGATAGATAGATAGATAGATAGATAGATAGATAGATAGATAGATAGATAGATAGATAGATACAGAAAGAGATTAGATAGATAGATAGATAGATAGATAGATAGATAGATAGATAGATAGATAGATAGATAGATAGATAGATAGATAGATAGATAGATAGATAGATAGATACAGAAAGAGATTAGATAGATAGACAGATAGATAGATAGATAGATAATCCTCCCCAGACACAAAATTCACGCTAGTCTATGATGGAGGTGTCACAGTCTACTGTGAATTTTCAGTGTCTCTCTCTCTCTCTCTCTCTCTCTCTCTCTCTGTCTCTCTCTCTCTCTCAGCACGTTTCTTTTTTCTTCGTGAAGAGCGTTATTGAGTTTAAAGTGAGTTTATCGTTGTGTTTCGCCTGCCTTTTCAATATAAATCAAAACACAAACAATTGGACAGAAATACCAGGCTACATTATGACTGCAAATCAGTGGCGGATCTGCATTTTTTGGGACCCTAAAACTTGAACCCTTATGTGGCCCCTTCGCAACCAGCAACAATAGCGCAACATCCAAAATTTCATTCGTTAACAAAAGTTTCTTCAGGGCCGATTCCGGGATTAGGGGCCCTGAGGTTTAAGCTTCATTAGTTTCATAGTAGATCCGCCACTGCTGTGAAATGCTAAATGCTGAAGTCAAGAGGTATCGTGACTGACAGATATTGAAACTGAACGCCACTGAGCTGAAAGATCCTGACACCGGCGGATGCTGAAACCGATAGCCAGAAATCAAATACTGATACATGATATCTGAGAAAACCAACGAAATTTCTCCCATTTCTTCTCAAAACTTTATATTAACTCTCATTTTTCGTTTATACAGTGTGGGCAAAAAGTAGATTTACTGTACTTTATTAATTTATATCTATCATTTCTTTGGATATTTTCCATACTGTTGCATGTGCATTTTTGTCCATTGGAGAAAAGGAAGAAGTGTAAAATCAGAGGACAAACATTACGTCACAAACACATACCTCGGAAAGTTTTTAAGAGATTGGAATGACACTTATATATAATGTAATAAGGAGTGAGTGAACCATTTTCGTGGCAAGATCTCAAAATCCGCAAAATATCGCATACAAACAACAATATAGCAAATGCCCCTCCATTTCTTTTTGTTTTAGAGGTATTGTTCACCGTCTTAGGTGCTCCAAATGTCCCCAAACAACAATCCTAGTGACCTCGAACTTGCTCCGGTCCTTGTGACACCCGCTAACACAAAAAGTCCGCTTAGAATCAAAGTCCATAAATGCTTTGCAACATGAACCCTTTCAATCCGCCCATCGTGAGGGGCTTCCTCTCAAAAACCTCCTTTGTAACTACGTCCCATCGCCACCCCCTCTTCCACCCCCCTCCCACCCTCACCCCGAAAAATGAAATCCATTGGTGACAGGTCACGATAGCAACTTCGCTGAGCATCTAAGAGACTAAAAAATGCTTCCAAAACATAAAGAAATAATAGACCATAGAGATAAGCAACTTTGATTGGGAACATTTCGAACATGTAAGAGACTAAAAAATGCTTCCAAAAACATAAAGAAATAATAGATAATAAAGATAAGCAACTTTGATGGGGAACATTTCGAACATCTAAGAGACTAAAAAATGCTTCCAAAAACATAAAGAAATAATAGATAATAAAGAAAAGCAACTTTGATTGGGAACATTTCGAACATGTAAGAGACTAAAAATTGCTTCCAAAAACATAAAGAAATAATAGATAATAAAGAAAAGCAACTTTGATGGGGAACATTTCGAACATCTAAGAGACTAAAAATTGCTTCCAAAAACATAAAGAAATAATAGACAGTAAAGATAAGCAACTTTGATTGGGAATTTTTCGAACATCTAAGAGACTAAAAATTGCTTCCAAAAACATAAAGAAATAATAGATAATAAAGAAAAGCAACTTTGATGGGGAACATTTCGAACATCTAAGAGACTAAAAATTGCTTCCAAAAACATAAAGAAATAATAGATAATAAAGATAAGCAACTTTGATTGGGAACATTTCGAACATCTAAGAGACTAAAAATTGCTTCCAAAAACATAAAGAAATAATAGATAATAAAGAAAAGCAACTTTGATGGGGAACATTTCGAACATCTAAGAGACTAAAAATTGCTTCCAAAAACATAAAGAAATAATAGATAATAAAGAAAAGCAACTTTGATGGGGAACATTTCGAACATCTAAGAGACTAAAAATTGCTTCCAAAAACATAAAGAAATAATAGATAATAAAGATAAGCAACTTTGATTGGGAACATTTCGAACATCTAAGAGACAAAAAAAAACAACCCCGAAATATAAAGAAATAATAGATAACAAATAAAAATAGCAACTTGCATCTAAGAGACTAAAAATACCTCCAAAACATAGAGAAATAATAGATATATAATTAAATAATAAAATAGTGTCGACCTACTTTTGACCATTATTAATACATAGTTTGTCTCCCCGCTCGTCGGCACTACAGTCTGACTCCGAGTATAATTTAGAACTCGTTGTTCGGCACGCGTCAATACGATTTTCAATGGCCTTCAAGGGCAGCTGTAAAGTCGTTCAATTATGCATATATCGCCTTTAAATGAATTCCGTCTGTCCATTTCGCCTGTAAACCCAACACTTCTGCTTTCAAAAAAAATTCAAGATGATATGCTCTGCTTAAAGCTTCTGGAAAAGAAATTCTCTTGAGGAAGCAAAGAAATTATGGCTGACAAGAATGAGGTCGTTGGATGATGGAGTCACGTGAGAGCTCTAGGCACGTTCTCCATCATTCAATGATTAAAAAGAATGCCAGCCCCGTAGGAATTCGACACAACATTCAAACAAAGAGTGATTACCATTTTGCATGCAAAAAGCTACAACAGCAAGCGGCAGCAAATGCCGACAGGAATATCATGCAACAGTGAGTCACACTATGATTGTGATTCTAGTACCGGTACTTTTCTATTTTTAACATTTTCAGTTTTTGTCGGGGATTTATTGGGAGCCACCCATGAAGTATGTATGCTGGATTTTGGCGATTTTTGCCCCCCCCCCCTCCCCCGGACAAGTACGGTTTTGCATGCGCTTGGCTTCAACCGCCCCCTCATCCTCCCCCCCCCCCCTTTGCACAAGCGTACGGCCAAAAGAATGGTGAATGTCTAATGTTCATGCCGTGATGTTTTGAAACTTATTAAGAGGCATTTTGCATGAACTGTTTGACAATTTCATTAAAAATATGATTTTTATATATACCATAATCCTGCATCTTACTTCATTGAGAAATGACCAAATTAAGCCTACTTTTGAATTCAGACCCACAGTTGATAAACATACGTACGCTATCCAGAAACTCGCTCTTCCTACGTCCCCCCGCTCCCCCCCCCCCCCACCTCCCCACTTCCGAGAGTCGGTTTCCTTGTAGATAGCCCAGTGCCCTTTTAATCATGACGATCCTATTTTAGAGACGATATTTAAAATGTCCCCTTCCAGCACCCGACAAGTGAGTACCCTAAATACACCTAGAGAAATTGCTTGAGTCAGACGTCACCCCAAATGGTAATCGAATCTGGGGCCTGATGTACCTGTGCTAAAGTCAAATGCTCGAACCACTGGCTGTTACCTCCTTTTTACATCCTTGATAGTCATCAACATTCGTTAACTCTATTTCTGATACAATATGGCCAAAATTGGATTATCAATTTGCCACACATTTTGATGTAGTAAACACAAGGATGACATTTGCTGTCACGAAACAATCTTCCCATCATATTAGTATAATGCCTTATTAATTGGAAAGAAACAAAAGACTTGTTGTCAGCACTAATTTAAGGGTATAAACGGCATGACGAAGGAGAGCTCTATTTATATAGTTTCAATTATAGCTTTAGGTATATTGTGAGACTTTATTAAGAACGACCCGGTCGGCAAAGAAGGCTTGATAGAATCTGATTGTATAGATTGTTCTTTTGCAGCATCTTGCACGTAAAGACATTACACTGCACTCGTTGACTGGCTGGAACACAACAGCTCGAAGCCGATCAATAAATAATACTGGATAACATTTTGTAATGAAAAGATGAATCAGCTAACGTATCCTTTAGCAGTAAATTCATCTTTTGTCAGTGGTGAAGATGCAGCTGTGGAATGCTTTTGTACATTGCCTTCCTGAGCGAATTTAGATATTCCTACGATAGTGTCATTCATTTCTTTCCCAAAGCAGAGATACATTTCAGAAATTATAAAGAAGGAAGAATAAAATTTATGTTCATGGTAAAACTAAAATATGATGGGATAAAAGTAATGAAATAAAATCATGATAACTACTTACAATAAAAAAAAAATCAAGGAGAAACAGATATCTAGCACATACTCAGCTGAAGTTTATAATATTTTTTTTAAAAAGATGTAACTGCAACACTGAATGAAATTGAATATTAACAATGGATATTATCTTTCGTTGCCACAAAAAAAGCATTTAAAAAAATCCAACAACCTATCTTTGGCTTCAATGTCCCTGGAGACTAACTGACTTTCGACCAAAAGAGCCAAAAATAAATAAAAAAATGCCAAGGAAAAGTTGAAAACGTGAGAAAGAGCGACGGTGTTCTGTTGGACCTTCTCTCGCACAGTCACGAAGTGAAATAGAGAGAGCTCGCGGAGAGAATTGGTCAGACCTGATCTCTTGTGCTAAGAAAGAAAGACGTCTTTGATTAAACATTCAACAAACTGCTGCGTTTAGTATTAGATTTTATCCGCCAGCTTCCAGACAGGCCGCATTACGCAGCTCCACCGTCCCCCACCCTTTAGCACGTACGGAAAAACCCAAAAGAGTATTTTCTTTCCTACGGTTTCCGAAATTTCAAATAACCTACTGAATCCGCTTTCTCAATATTCTTTCGAAAATTAGTCTCAGTCGTCTCAAAATGTCTGCAGTTTTATTTCTTATCTTCCCTTTTCATTCAATAAATTCATCCTTCCTCTTCCTTCTTCATTCATTCGGTATTCATTTTTATCCCTTCCTTCTTCATTCATTCACGTTTCATTTGTTCTCTTCCCTCCTCATTCATTCACTTCTTATTTCCTCTCTTACCTCTTCATTCATTTCTTATTTCCTCTCTTACCTCTTCATTCATTAAATTTCATTCATTCGGTTTTTATTTTTATTACCTCTTCCCTCTTCGTTCATTCACGTTTTATTTCCCATCGCCCCTTCTCACTCATTCACTTTTTTATTCTTCTCTCCTCCATTTCACTCATTCAATCCCCATCTCCCTCACTAGCGTATGTTAAAAGAACACAAGCAATATGAGGAAAACGATTACGCAGATGCTTTCAGGGGCACTAGGAATCATTTTCTTCCACTGTGTTTGGCCCTTGAACCTGGATTCTAAAAATGGAGCGAGATAGCCTCGAATGAAACGGCTCAATAGAAAATTTTCTTCTTCGCTGAACCAGGCGGAAATGGAGGAAGCGTTAAGGAGCCACATTCTTTCTACTCCATGGTCAAAACATTTATTTATATTTATTTAGGAATGCCGTTAACTCTCATGCGCCCATGGAAAAGTCGAATACATGGTCCCATGGTTTAAGTAGTTTTTGGAATGCCATCATGGACACATCTGGCAGTTAGAATAAATAATTCTTTAATATTCTAACAAATTGATATACACAAGACAGTGGCATAATTTTAATTAAAGTATATTCAAAGACCCTCCTAAACCAGAGTATCTACTACATAATCTATGTTTTTGAAAATGGGCGTGTAGGCCCTCTGTGTATGGATGTGTGTACGACAGAGAGAGAGAGAGAGAGAGAGAGAGAGAGAGAGAGAGAGAGAGAGAGAGAGAGAGAGAGAGAGAGAAAGAGAGAGAGAGGGAGAGGAAGAGAGAGAGAGAGAGAGAGAGAGAGAGAGAGAGAGAGAGAGAGAGAGAGAGAGAGAGAGAGAGAAAGAGCACCAACAGAACGATCAAAGAAGATGAACCTTATCTCACTGTATGTGAAACCATTGTCAAGTTGCAGGTTTGCAAAGAAAAAAGAAAAAAAAAATTAATGAGACATTCTCAACCAGTCTTCTCTTCCATATATTTAACTGACCCCAATGAGCGGAATCTGGCATCAGTTTTGCCATGACCAGTTTTCAGCTTTTGGCCCATTTCTCCCGTCCATAATCTGTACTCTCTTAATACATTGCTTTGAGCATTGAAAAAGTACTAAAATCCTTATCTCCCTCCTGGTTCGGGCATGCTCGTTTGTCTGCTTTTGTCATTCACACGTAATCTTTTCAAACCCTGTCCCCTTTGAGATTGTTTCAATCCTAGGCCAGGTTTTAACTTTGGAGGCCGGGGGGGGGGGGGCGAGCACACTTAAAAGTGACAGGACACGTACCAAATAATCAGATATCAGTCTATAATAGTGTCAACATTTATTGCAAAGTGCCTAGCCACTTTGATTTCGGCTATTCATTTTTGATAGAATCTGGCGTGATAAGGTCCATATCAGACCATTTTGTATGCCGTGGCTGAGATATGCTGCATGTCGATTACTCAGTGATAAATGTTGTTTTAGAAATGTAACATTTTTGGCAAACATCTAATTTTGAGGAAAATCGAGATTGGATTTTTATCTTAACGCCCAAACGAACTGGGGGATTAAACAACTGCTGGAAAGGCGCCACTTTTGAAGAATGTGCTCAGGGCAGAACCATTTTAATGCATGGACACACTGGGCAGTTGCCAAGGGGCCCCAAGGCTTTAGGGGGCCCCATGCATATAAATTTACTTTGTTTTTTTTTTAAACGGGGCGGGCCGCAGCCTATTGCTTTGTACAGGGACCAGGAGTAGTAAATTTTGCCTGTCCTCTCTAAGATTGTACCATACTAGCTAGGACTAGTATATTCTTCAACCGCACCAGTTCCCTCTTTCGAAGATAATTTTCATCCATTTTTAAGATGCATAAATCTTGCTTGGACATAATTTTCAGCCATTTTCAAAATACATAAATTTTGCTTGGACATAATTTTCATCCATTTTCAAGTTGCATAAATCTTGCTCGGACATAATTTTCGTCCAATACATCAATTCCCGACACTCTTTCCCCCAGTTCTGTCCCCGCCTTTTGTTCCTCTCCGACTACCAAGACACGCCATTCATTAACTATGAGACCACAAGATAAATTCACACTTGTTAGTTACAAACATTGTCTCCGTTTACAGAAGCTCAGATTTCTCCCTATTTTTCCCGGTGGAACATTTCCACCTTCATCCCTGATAGTCCACTTTCTACCTCCCTATCCTTTTCTTTCGTTTCTAATTTGCTTTTCTATTCGTTCATGCCATTTTCTTTTTCTCTCATCCAGTTGCTCCTTCCTTTTCTTGTTCTTTCTTTTTAAGATTTTCTTATCTGTTCGTTCATGCCTTGATCTCTTTCGCGCATCCACTCGCCCTTTCTTTATGTGTCATTCGCATCGTTATTCTGTCGTCTATCATTGCCACTTGGTGAGCCTTCCTCGTCTGCATTTACAGAAAATAAATTATGAGCAATGCCATCTTCTCCATCCTCCCCCCCCCCCCCTTGTCCCCTACCCTCAAAAAGCCCAGATTTTCATTTTTCTTCCCCGTCTGTTTAAAAAAACAACAACATGGTTTCTCATGTTATTTCATTAAAAGAGAAATATGGCAAAAAGTAAAAGTATGTAGCAAAGCCTCGCGTAAGAAATAATACCAGAACGGCACAATGAAGTACAAACTAAAAGAGAAGACAGAAAATGGGCAAAATTTCGGCCACATACAGCCTTGCTGGGACCCCACAGTTTTTCTGTGGTTTTTATAATATTTCATTATAAGCGTTTTCGTGATTTCTTTGAGGTGAAGGTGGGTTTTGGGGGGGTTGGAAGGGGGGTGGGGGCTGGAGCCAGGGAAGATATCAATTTTTTCTTCTTGTCCTGTTTAATTTTGTGGCTACCGATTAACAACGTTCTATCTACTTTAAAATATTCCCCTAGGTGTTAGGTGCTATATAAATATATTTATGGTTATTTATTATTATATGCTACATGTAAAAGTTTGTTAAATGTTATTCCCAGGTCACTATTTGTAATTATCAGACCACAAAATGAAGTCCTGGGTCGTACTGACATTCAGTAGTAGTAAAACAATTAACTGCATTATTGCAAGGGACAAATCTATATGGATGATTATAAGGCTGATCCTCATATTATACCAAATGATAACAACAATAACAATAGATAATAATAATAAATACAGAAACAACAATACTGCTATTACTACTACCACTACCACTAATATTACTTCTACCAATATAAGCACATAATAATAATAATAATAATACAATATCATTATAACAATAACAATAATAATATTAATAGTTTAAAATAATAATAAATTATGCTTCCCTTTTGTCTTCTTTCACATAATCTTCGTTTACCCTTCCTCCCATTTCCCCGTTCACACATTTGTAGCCTACACTCTTCCTCTCCTTGGCTGTACCCGTTTCAGACATCTACCTCTTCTCCCCTCCTTGACCGCACGCACGTTTCTGTCTATCTATAAAACATCAGATGCTAGACCAGAGCGAACTGTGTTGGTCAATAGCAAACAGTGTCTCCGATTACTCCAAGTTTTGCCACTCCCTGAAGCTAGCACCTATCCACAAAAATACCTAGGCTCGATATTTGGCAGTTTTTGACCCCCTCTCCCCCGCCGTGAACACATTTCTTACCCTTGGCTTCACCTCCCCCCCCCACCCCAACCTCCACCCAGGGCCATCTTGACATCATTATGGGCCCCCGGGCTCAGCAGTAGACTGCGGCCCTCCCCCGACGCAACTGCTCAGAAATGTGCATACATGGGGGCCCCCTTAACACCTGAGGCCACCGGGCAACTGCGTAGTGTGTCCACGGATGAAGACAGCCCCGGCTTCCCCTTGAACGAGCGTACCACCATTAGAATGGAGGATGCCCATGATATGGCCTTCCTGTTCGAACATTTTAAGTAGCAATTTGCTCGGCCTGTTTGGCAATATCCTTATATAACAATAATGAACAGGCTGCATTCATTGTTATAAATTAAGTGTTCCAACTACTCATCTTCTTGAAGAAAAACAATCACATAAATCAAACTTTTAAATTCATTACCATATAATTGAAAAGTGTACTACGCTCCCCTGAATCCCCCAGCCCCCACCCCCCCCCCTGTTCGTTTTTAATACGCAGAGCCCCCCTTCCCAAAACAACAACAACAATAACAACAGCCTAGGGTACGTATTTTGTGGATGGCCCTCTAATATTTCCCTTTTTTCTCTCTTGCCGTCTTAAATTCGACTTTCCTTTTCTTTATTATCGCTATCTCATCCCTCATTTCTGATTGTCTCCGATTATCTCTGCATCACGTTTCTTTAAAAAAAAAACAAAGGAATTTATTTAATATCTTAACACCCTTAATTTTGCTTCTTCATTTCCACATTCTGTATATCGTTCGTCTCCCTACCCGCCCCCCCCCCCTCGCTCCCGGCCATCCGGCATCCTCCGCTACCAAAAAGAATTCATTTTGTGTCTTGATTCCCTCTACTTCACCTTCTTTCTTTCCGCGTTGTTGCTTTCACGCTAACCCCCGCCCCCTCGTTTCTGTCCAGCCGGCACCCTCAACAACCTAAAAGAATTCATTTTGTGTCTTAACTCCCTCTGCTTCACCTTCTTTCTTTCCGCGTTCTGTTTCTTTCACTCTACCCCCCCCCCCCCCAAGCCCCCTCGTTTCTGTCCAGCCGGCACCATCCAAAACCCCAAAAAGAATTCACTTAGTGTCTTGACTCCCTCTACTTTTCCTTGTCTTTCCACGTTGTGTTTCTCTTTCACTCCACACCCCCCCCCTCCTTCCATTCCCTCGTTCCTGTCCACATCCGGCACCCCTCCAAAACCATCCATTCATGAGCACAGCCGGACAGACATCAAAATAAACTCCGGCCAGCCGCCGCGAGCAAACACTGTCCCTCTTTCCCAGTTGCTAGTTCCTCCCTCTTTTTTTCTTTTTTTTTTTTTGTGAATGAGTGTCTCTGCCCCAGCAAGCATAATATAGTATGTAAGGTCACCCTGGGGAAAGAGAGCATTTTAAGGAAGCCTATTTATTAAATAAAGTCTGGACCGAGGGCCGGACAGCTGGGAATAGAGTTGATTAGAAATATTACAGAACAGGCGAACGTGAGCGAGGCGGTGCGTGACAATGGAGGTAGAGGAACACGGGAAAGTTGTTGGGGGAAGGGCAGGAAAGGAATGAAATGAAGAAGAGAATCCGCGGAAATTGGAGAAAGGGAACATTGAATCGATCACTTACAGAGACGAAAGTGCAATGATATACAAATAAATCACAAAGGAAGAGAGAATGGGTGAAAGGAAGGAAGGAAGGCAGGGAGGGTGAAAGGATGGAAAGAAGGGGAAGAAATAAAGGAAAGAAGAAAAAAAAAAGAGCTTGCCATATTGCCGACAGGCCTTGTCGTATAATAGCAACCGCCACAGAGACATCTTCATTGTATTAATTAATTTACTTCTTAAAATGCCATGCGTTATCAGAAATTGGCATCAAAGAGATAAACGAAAGGAGGAGAACTGCAACATTAATATCCGATTTTCAAAATCGGAATGAAAATGTAGAGAAAAAACGCGCAACTGAGACATCGTGCACACGACTGTGTGTCCACAGATTCTTAGTGAGATTTGCAATGCTAAAAATATGTTGCTTGTCAAGTGGCTTCAGAGGAGTATCTCAAGACTAAAAATATTTCCATGACAGATGATGAAATAACTTAGTAAATGGACACCACACGAGATGAAAACATGCTCTAGTGCCCTGCCCCCTCTCTCTTTCTCTTTCTCCCCCCCCCCTTCCCCAAAACAAACAAACAAATAAAACAACTCATTCGTTGAAACCGAAACATGATACTGGATAGAGCGAAACATTGTGGCGCATCAGCACTGACAAATCAAATCTTTTAAAATTTCTTTTTTTCAAAATCTTATCAACAGCTAGAGTCACAGTGGCAACTGCAGCAAAAACAACAGCACACAGCAATGAGGATGAGGTTTCAAATATAAGGATACACACCAATCAAAACCTGCTTTCAAATGTACAATTCAAATTACTGAGAGATTGCAGTAGAAGTGAAACATCTGACGCGGTAATGTTTCTTCAAACGTGTAAAATGTTGAATATCACCGGAGTCGTCTTAACGCATGGACACACTGTTGGGGACAGTTGCCCATGGGCCCTATGCATGCAAGTGTATGAGAAGTTGTATACGGGTCGGGCAGCAGCCTATTGCTTTGAACAGGTGCCCATAATGATGTTAAGACGTCCATGAATATCACTGCCAGCTGCCAGATATTCTGTTGACACAGGGCAAGACTCAGGGAAAGCTGAATTTAATATAACATAAACTATGTCTGAGCATTCAAATTTCCACAGTACGTAGAACTATCCACTACCAGCACACCACCATCAGAGGATCGAAGAATTTACTCGCACATTATATTAAGCCCATACTCTACAACATTTCGTAGTCTCATTTAAAGACATCAGAAGACCACTGTACTACTTCGGTCAACATATTGTAATTCCTAAATTACAAAATCAGAAGTTTATTTTCATTTTATTCAACTTTCAGCACTTCCTTCTAGTATTAATTTTGAGAATAACGCTTTTGTCTTCCGAGCTATCACCATTTGCAGGGCCCCCCAGTGAAGCGACCAAAGCTATTGATCGCCACCATTTGCCAAATTCCCCGATAGGGTTAAAAATTATCGAATTGAAATTCCCTGGCCACCGTGTCATATCCCAGCTCGATATCCATCGCACGCGTCTGTCTTTGGCATTTTTCTGTGGGGAATTATTTTAAAACGCGTTTTGCACTGTATCCCTCTCATTACTGTCTATGAAATATTAATGAGCGAGGAAATTACACCCTTTCCTTGTCTCTAAAAAGCTGAATCCCCCAGAAAACTGCCCTGTCAAACATAACAGAAGAAGGGACAGTTCTTGTTTCAGCTTAGTGTCCCACATTGGTAACTATGATCTTGGAAAAATAATTGCAATTATGTGATGTCAGGGAACATTTCTAACATTATCGAGAAAGAAAAGGTGCTGTCTATATACGACGTATAATAAATATACTTTAGACTCGTCTCGCCTTTTCGAGGCAACTATCATTTCACATTTACACCGTTACTTTTATGCATTTTCAAGCGTTTGTGGAAATGGAGAGAAATACTGTAGACCTCGTGTCCTAAAGAGGGTCTTGTTTAACAGTATCATCCACACAGTCATGCGGCTAGATGGTGAAAATATAAGCACCTAAAATTCCATGACTACGTGCCCAAAAATGATGAAACTTTGTGCACTGCCTTAATTTTTGGCGATGCATTAGGTGGAGACATCCATTTTGGATCAAACCCAGTCTTTAATATTATTTACTGACGCATGTTCGTCCAGTTTAGTAGAATCGAAAAGTATGTTCGGAACTTTCCATTGAAAATTATTGCCTTCGAAAAAAGGCGCCCGACCAACCACATGTTAAACCTATTCGAATGCTCCCCTTCCCTGGTACCCCTCCAGCCCCCAAACGTTTTCCAAGTATACCGGACAGCAGTGTAAAATGTGCATAAATGCAGCAGATGAAATATGTATATAAAACGCCTTGCGTCTTTGTTGTCCCGAGATAACATTTTTAATAGCACCAGCAGAATAATGGGCTCACGACGTCGTGGTCAGGCATGTCTCATTCTTCCGAAGTTTGGACTGATACACATGTAAAAACTAAATGTTTGGACCAATAAGGCTCCAGCCAACCAGCGACTTTTTGCGAATATATCCAGAAATGCTTTAGGCTGGTAGTGAATTGTGCCTATTCTGTTTTGTATTGGTAAACTTGAATTTACTCTGAATCAACTAGCAAGACAAGACTTGATTCAGTCTCATTAGTGCATGGGAATCTCCTCACAGAGGCAAAACAGGCTTGCGCTATAAACCATGAAAAACAGCTAATCAGTATACTGGTGTCTCTGAAGCCCTTGCCTCTTGTCTCTCTGTAGGAGATGAGAAACAAGAAGGTTTTCTCTCACAGTTCAATGAACAAGAACTCGTTATAGATTTTCACACCCCACGCTACTCATTAAATTTACAAAAGACAGTTTTGACTGGATAAAACAACGGTGACTGCCAATGGAAAGAAAACAATGCCACACTCATACACACAGTAATTGTAGAGCACAGAAGAAACAGAAGCCCCCAGGCAGGGCCTGCCAGACTCGCCTAGTGTAAAAGACCACAAAATGGCAAATGGCTCAAGGGCTGCAAGACACTCCTCCCTATTTACACATACAGCCTTGCTATTTCGCCCTCAAGAATCTCGTCGTTTTTTCTTTTCAATTATTCAAAAGGGCGTCCTTTTGTTATAATTTTTGTTCTCTTTTTTGTTCTGTCTTCTGTTGAACCGGAATCCTCACTATATGTATGCGGCGAATGATTTTAACGCCTACAGGGTTTTCCTATTTACATTAGGCTAAGGCAATCGAGAGACAAAGATCTTGAACCTGTTTACCTGCTGTAATTATTATGTAGCAAACAGAAAGCCCAAATGACATATTGTTGCGAACGGCGCAGGAAATTTAATGTCTGGAAGCCTTATTTTGTCCACGGCTCGAAGTTTCACCTTTCTTGTCATGGATTTAGCATGTTACTCCTAATGGCATTTCGGCATCCCGTCGTAGATTTAGAATATAAAGGCTCTGATTTAGATCTCTTTCTGTCACACCCATATATCATAATATAGTTTATGCGTGATTTTGCTCAAATGGTACCCAACTAACGTAAGTCCGATTTGACAAACTTTAAAAAAGGAGCGAGGAAAACTTTATTTTTCCTAACTTTTAAGTGAAGAACTTCACTTTTACATTGTTACTTTTGTCAATTTTCAAGCATTTACTGGTGTATCAGTTTATCAGAACACCTGTTCCAGATCTTAGCTAAGATTATGGGGTTTGCGCTAAGTCTGACTGGTGACAACACTGGCCAAGTAAAAATTTACTCCTAAAGCTAGCTAATCTTCACAACAGATCTGTAAGCCACCATCATATCAGATCTACACGGACAGAACTATTCTAGATTTCCAGAACGGTATGTCTATGAATAATTATCATTTGTGCCGAACAACCAATAAAGTGACACTCTGATCCGTAAAGACCTGATGTTCCATCCTCAAAGGAGTTGATAGTGGCTAATTCATATTTCACATCTTCGTGTATTGTACGTAGCTTCATACAACTTTTTCTCTTTGCCATAATTTGACATTGCTATAAGCCTTGCTATGACCCTACAGATTTTCTGTGTTTTTTTGTGTGACATAAATACTGATTACGATGCTATGAGAACAAAATATAATAGCAGCGATAAGTATGTTCAGACATAAAAAGAAAGTGCACGCCAGAAATCTTAAGCAGCTAAAGTAAAGCCAGAGGAAAATCAAGAACACTGCCATGGCTTAACATAGAAGGAAATAATATCCTAACCAAACTCGATCAAATCAAAGACTTACAGATCGATATTGAGAATAACATTACCAAAGACTGACAAGGCATTCTATGAATGATTGATGACAGCTTTTGGTTGAGAAGAATACAAGCAAATATAAACAAAATACGAAACCTGAGGTTGATGGTAAAACAATTACACATTTCGCACATGTGTTTGCAATGGAAAATAGCCCAGTCTCAGAATCTGAAAGGGGTCTGATCTTTGATGTTTTCCTAATGACCTTGCATACTTTACTTTGTGTGATGTTTGTAGTAATTTGAATTGGGACAAAATAATCTTAAAAGCGGCTTCCATCGCTCAAATATCATAGGAGAAAATCAAAGTTATTAAATTTTTGCTATCTCAAGGATCATTCAAATCCGATTATTCTTCCCCTAAAGATATAATTCTAAAGTAAATCTTCCTTGCATTGCATACATGTATATACATTTTTGCTTCTTTCAGTGAACATTAAAATAGGAACACTTTTGCTTTAAAGATACAGTTCTAAACTGAAGCTTCCCTGCGGATAGCATAATAGACAGTTGCTAACACAATGCATTTCCTTTTTAAGTGGACTGATATTGCCTCAATATACTCACTGACAGTCTGGAACAAACGCACGCACACACACACACACACCAACCCCCCTCCCCCCAAACAATACCAAATATCACAATACCAGTATACACGATGACAAAAGAAGGGAATGGTTGAATATAATGATGCTCCTATAATGCTTTATGTTATATTAAGTAAATTACAGATAACAGTATATTTCTAATAAAAAATAAAAAATCGATAATAGACAGAACCACCCAATCAAATGTCGAAGATCAATATTACTGACTTGGTGGCGCCACCAAAAGATTAGGATAGGTATCTATGGTATCGACAATAAAAAGAACAATGAAACTTCAAAGCCAACAGTTTTTACGTTGATGAAAACAAAAGAAACCGCCACAAATTCTATATATATAGTTGTATATATACAAAATTGAGTGGGAGGAGACGCTGACTATTCTACGGTTAAGCCATCACTATGAGAAAATACTGCCATTCTCCCGAAAAGACATCAACAGGAAGGACTTGATTTATTCATCTGACACCATTGGTTCTGGTCAAAGGAGAGAGGGAATAAGGCTGGTAAATGAAGGCGTTGTACTGGGGAAACGAGAAACGCCCGGAGGAATTGATATCTTTGACCTAGACAACCAAAGATAGAGCACAGCCCTTAAACAAATAGAGGAAAATACGTAAACCGAGAGTCACATAACAGAGGGCCTATCAAGACATACAGATTGATCTTAGCAGACAATTGGCCTGCCGAGATGTTAAATGTTTGAAATTAAAACAATGCATCAACCGTTATTTGATTAGATGGATGGGTAGCCCACTAGTCTAAAAGAGTTTGAAATCTTCTATCAGAAAAGAAATATGAGAGAGAGAGAGAGAGAGAGAGAGAGAGAGAGAGAGAGAGAGAGAGAGAGAGAGAGAGAGAGAGAGAGAGGAGGGGAAGGGTGGGGGGTGGGGGGGGTGGAAAGAAAATAGCATCAAGGTATCCTGAAACAGCGTAGTGATAAGTGATTAAAGCAGCGGATGTGTAGGATAGTTTTACATATCACAGATACTTGAAAAAAAGACAACTGCCAATTTCTTCGGTTAGTGCCACTATACAGTTGCCTACGTAAATCCAAGCCTTTTTGCTCTTTGATTCAATGAGGACACTATCTTAAGCTTATGCATAAATCACGATCTTGGTTTTTATTTGCTCCAACACCACTTTTTGCACAACTGAGAAATTCGACTTTAAACGTTTGCGGCTTTAGCATTATGATAAGGAGTTAGAATAGATCGGAATTGTGAAACAGCTTGATAAGTACCACAGGGCATTTGAGACAAGTATCAAACTGTGCATAATTTGTTTATAACTCTTCTACATACCAAATGATCTCCAGTATTTCAGAAAATGGAGATCGAACAAACAAGAACTAAGGTCGTAAAATATGTAGCTATTTCCTATTTTAATTCTCTGAACCAACTAGAGTCTAACTTAGTTGTCTGCCCCTTTACCTCACGTCAGTCAGCGCCGTGGTTCCGAACAAAAAATAATTATACTGCACCCACATACATTCTTCTGTGGCTCAATTCCACGCAGCCATCCCTGGCGAATCAGGTTGAAATTAATTAACTACACAGCTCTGTCCGCACAAATGACAGTTGGCTAACACATACTGTACACAATATGAGAATTGAAAAACGAAACGTGACGTCCGTGTGCGCCAGTTTGAAATATAGAAGAATCAGAAACCGGTATCGAAACTGAATTCAAATATTTTTGTTGTTGTATAATTATTATGGTATGGTATGGCATGGATCTCTTAATTCCGTCCAGGGTTGTGGGAGGGCTGCACTAGTGAATGTTGCACCAGCTGCCTCCACCTCTAGCGGTCATGGGCAAGGGCTTGAGTCGTGGCAAAGTTTTCCTCCGTCCATTCAGTAATACTGTCCATCTATTTTGTTCTTGTCTGCACCTTTGGAATAGCGATCAAACTTAGCAGCTGACATCATCTAAGACTGATTGAATTTTCGTGCAAAATTTCAGTTGTTATAATCTGTAAGAACAGCCATTAGGTTTCAAACAGGCATGCGGCAGTGTCATGAATATCTTCTTTCAATAATTGCAGCGTCTTGAAAACACCAGTGATCTCAGAATGCGTCCGCCACAGAGCACAGCATACGAGAAAACAATAACAAAACAGACCAAAAAGAAAAACCCGGTCCAAATCAGTAATAAAAGACATAGTAATGCAATATAATATCTACCATGAGAATACTTTCTCAGATACTTCATTATTAATGGTATTGATATTCGTGTAGAAATACCAATATCTCCAGTTTGTTGGCGTCTACAATTTCATGCCAGACGAGACGTCTCACAAAAAACCCTTCACACTCCATTTATTTATCTGGAGAAACAGAGGTGCCTGGCCAGGCATTAAGTCTGTTTTGAGCTTTAAAAGTCTCAGGACGTTAATTTTCTTCGATTCACTTGCCATGGAATAAACATTAGTCTACTGCCGAATGGGTTCTCATGGAAACGATCGTATTTACTTCGTTCCGTCAGGCAATCAGGCATTGCATAGAAGATAAAATTTACGTTAGCAATATCAAACCTGCTTCAACGACCCTCTTCAGGTCATCGCCACCAACAGCTATAATAAAATTCAACTGTCCTGTGAATTTATATTATTTGGATACTAACTATTTCTTTTCCTTTAAGATCAATACATTTTTCTTGTTGTTGGTCTTTTATATATTTTTTAGACACATACCCTTATGTTAAACGTTGATATCAAGGAAATAAAATACAAAAAAGGGGGCGGGAGCTCTTTGAATAAACAATAATAACAAAGGAAGAAAACTGCTTGGAATGCAATAACCACTCAAAGCCTTTACCAGTAGGCCGTTAAGTTTGGCGAGAAATGTGTTGTGTACTTTGGATTTCTTTAAAGGCCACAGCTCTATAAATATATATTTGCCAGATCAAGGCACAGCAATTAAAGTATGCTTCATTTCATGCCTTACCGAGTTCCTGCAATGAAAGAGGAGATCACTGTAAAATGTTAGATGAGTTCACGGAAACCTTTTAACGAAAAGACGAGGTGGAGGAGAAGAAAACATGACGAGACAAGTAACAAAAGCATTTCAAAGCAAGACTGTTGACGTCCGGCTACAAAAAGTATTAGGGCAAAGCGATGCCCGATAGGCTGATGATTAGGACGACGGAATGTGCCTGGGGTCTTTATCATAACGTTGGATTCATTGAGCCAGTGAATATTTTATTTGGGGAGGTCAAGCCTATTCTTGAGTTTGTGTAGAGTCGTCACTGTGCTTTTTCTAAACACTCTAAATGAAGACACTGGTTCGCAAAGATAATAATGAACTGAAGCAATAAAAAATGGCACTGAATCATTGCTTAAACCTTTTTTTTTTTTGCAAAACTCCGGCGAACTAACCTGCATTACATTTTGCACCATCTGAACTAACAAGCCGATATAAGGAAAATTGGAAATGTGATATCTGTACGGAAATAAGATATACTTGTAATAGTTCGAATTTTTTCTTCCAAGTCCATTTCTTTTTATAAAAAGTCTTTTTTCTCTCTTGAGACCAGGATGTAATTGTTGTCGAGATGCATTTGTATGTACACAAGTAAATGAACGCTTTCATTATAATGTAAGAAATGACGGATAAGTGTCCAACTAAAAAAAAAAAGGAAAAAACTGCTCTTTTCGTAATTGAGCCCCACGGTTAAGTAAAGTACTTGACATTTATTCCAAAGAGTAAACCCAAAATGTCTCATCAGAATTTTTTTTATCTATGCCAAAAAAAACAACAAAAAAGATGAATACTCCTCGGATTGTTTACAATGGCCAGAAATTACGTCAGTGTACTGAAAAAGGGCCAGTTTGCATGATTCTTTACTGAGAATGTTCCTTGTAAAGCCAATTTCCTGCTGCCCTTTTAAGTCTCTACAAGAATGTGCTGCAACTCCATCACACTCCACCGTGAAGTTAATTCCCCTCTGCACGGCTCTAAAAACAAAACAAAAAAAGAAGGAAGAAGAAGAAAACAACAAAATAAAATGCTGCTTTTTAAATTAATCATCCGACTCTATTTTCTCTAGAGGGAGAACCACAGACCAATTGTTGCTGATGTATTCTGTGGGGATTAGAAAATAAAATGAAAGCGAAACTCCACAGAAAGTCTATTTTATATCACAAAATACAAGAGGTGCTATGTGCCGAAGAGTAAGCTGCCAAAGCCCAGATGATCGTCCCTACACCAAACAGCTTTATGATTCTCTGTTTGAACGTTGAAATCGCTTTCCTTGTGCGCCAATATTGGAACATAAAAAGAAAAATATTCGATCTTGACTTCTTTCCAAGAATTAATCTCTCACAAGTTCGATATGTTTCCCATTTCAGCAGCCACCTTCTCTTTGTTTACTCTCGCTCGAATTCTTCCTCCCCCATTTAATAGTCTGTCTGCGTGTCTTCGTGATATTTAACTGACTCATTCTTTCATACCCTCACTACCTCGTTCTCTCATTCATCAAGTCTCTTCTCCTTTCTCCACCTCCCCCTATAAATACTTACACACTCCTCACTCAGAGACTTTCATTCTGTTTCTTTCTCTCTCGCTCTCCTTTCCTTTGCAATTTTTTCTTAACCTAACCATTGCATATCGCAACATGCTATAGCCAATTTTGTCTGACGAGAACATCACGCTTAAAACAATACACAAAGTCACTCGTCACTGACGATGCCATGAGTCCCAGATATTAGACAACGAGCAGCTTAAAAAATATATAATAATAATACATAGCGTTTATACAACGCTTCACCCCTTTAACAACCAGGCTCTAAGCACTTTACAATATTTATATCATATAAATCACACACACAATACACAGGCATACTAAAAAACCCCCAAAAAACTAGATGGACATTCAGTGTGTAAAAAGATAACATTTCACCTGATTTTTTAAAAGACATAAAATTTTCAGACTCTCTTAGGCATGAACAATATCTGGAATAATATCAATACATTGTAGTCTTACAAATCTCCTTTTTCTTCTTCTTCTTCTGGATAGTCCCTGGGAAGATAAGGAAAACATTGTTTTCAAGTTAAAAGCTACGTTATTAGTATGTCCCACCCTTATGATAATTCAGTGACACACTCAATGTCGAAACTTTCAGACCAGTTTACCACTTTGTATCAACAGAACGTTGACTAAAAATCAATAGGAAGCTCAAATCGCAAACTCACAATCTGGTCAAAATAAATCTTTGATCTTTCAGCACGGACTAGAAACACGGTTCTTTGTCTTGGCTGGATTGTGCCAGCTTTGAAAACAAACAATGAATAATATATGTTGTTTTTTTTCTGCTGGATTTTATTGTTCTTTTGCTTCAGAAGTTGTTCTGGCTCGTTAAGTCTTCTTTCTTTTACCGTTTTCTAACTGGAGTACATCTCTAAGATCGGCTGGTAATGGGGACATAAACTGAAAACTTCAAAACTGCCATTCGCAAGACCTGTTGTAGGATAATTATAATGTGTTCTATAGTCAACTAGTAAACAGGTTAGGGAGCTCAGACTTGAAAGCTGCTCTAGTGCATGGTTGCTTTACAGATGATAAGCGCACAAATTTGTCGAATGTTTTTCATGTATTTTTTAAAACCTATTTGTGTTATTTTGTGAAAAATCAACAGATTGAGGGGAGCCTTAAGACCACCCAGGTGGTAGGGTGTTGTATAAATACATTTATTGTTTTTAATCGTTATTATCTGGCAGAATGAAATAAATGCCCCTTAGTACTGGCCATTGTTTAAAACTGAGAAGTACATAACTTTATAGTGGAAGACATACACACACACACAAACCGTTTCACTTGAAATCTATTCCTTCTATTAAGGGCATCTAATTCTTAAATATTAGAAACATTATTTTTGTACGCCCCCTTCATCAAAAATAATAATTTTAAAAAATCCTTCAATGAGCTTATAGAATGTATGGCCTAAGTGAGGTATCATCTGCACTTGTGCGGTTCCATAACAGGGCCAGGGATATGAATTATGATATTAACCTATTAAATAAACTTTCTGTAAGTTAAGGCTGATAGTTATGTGTAGAGCAGAGTGTCTCCAAAATGAAAGACTTCTACACTCAGAGAGACAGTCAACCCACGGAAATGTTTGGTTGTTTCTTCTGCCCTTTTCCAAGATTGCCCAAAATCAAATTACTGAATAGTTCGCTGAATAGGATACTTTAATTAAATGCGTGACCTGTCGTTTATGGATGGTTGAAAGTTTTCAATGCGTACTCGTACTGCTTTTTTCATGTGCTCAGTTTGGGAACGGTGTTGTTGTGAACAGTGATATTTATAGCCTCACACAGCAGGCTGTTTGTTGCTCATGCGTCTATCTATCTATCTATCTATCTATCTATCTATCTATCTATCTATCTATCTATCTATCTATCTATCTATCTATCTATCTATCTATCTATCTATCTATCTATCTATCTATCTATCTATCTATCTATCTATCTATCTATCTATCTATCTATCTATCTATCTATCTATCTATCTATCTATCTATTCTGGTCCATTTCCCACTCTCTCTTCCCCCCTTCTCTCTCTCTCTCCCTCCCTCTTTCTCCCCCGCTATGGTTGCGTCCGTCTGGTTTATCCACTTCAATCAATAATTACTTTATTGATGCAGAAAATATGAAACCGGCGGGGAGAGGAGGGTGAAGAACAGCTATCCTATCTGTTCCGTTACGCAATGCAATCAAGCGTTGTAAGAGAGATAAATGTTTCTGATAAGAGAGACAATTCATACATTTCTCTGACTCTGCACGGGGCTTTACAAGTCATAACTCCTACAATGAATCAATTTTTGGGTAATAGAGCGATTGTGTAAAACATGAACCCATCTTGTTTTAGGTTATGGAACACATAATATACGAGTGGATCTGGCGAAATAGGGCTTAAGGTGAAATTCTTATTGCTCTTTGAAAATCAAAATAAAATATTTCTAAGACGATTTCAAGCAAAACATTTTTTCTGAAGGCAGAAAACATGACTAATCTTTCATTTTATATAATGCAAATCTCAATTTCCATAGATAAAAATCCCATTTGGAGAGGTTTTGTTAGGAATTTGATCTTTTATCTAAATCCCGATTTCGTCAGATCCACTCACATATTGTCATGAGGACAAATCGTTCCCGTTCCCTAAAACTGTTGTAATCGGTTTTGGCTACATTTCAGGAGAAGCAAAAAACTATTTTATTTTAGCATACCTGATCTAGTAACGATGAATTCCTTGTTGCTGTTTTGAATGTAGTTGAATCTATGTGAAAATCGACTTTTCGAATTTTTTAATCTCTACAGTCTTGGGCAACGGTGACGAAATGTAAACGTGACTGAAAAAAAAATGTATTTCCAGAAACCTCAAGTTAGAAACGACGTGGAAATCATAAAATGAATTTTATAACATTGAAGACAAAAATTTCGCAATTTTGAAAAGAAAAAAATACAAAGAGACAGACTGAATATTTCACTTTGAAGCAGCAAGATTATACCGAAACAGTTTTACTGGTTGGGTGGTCATGTTAATCGCAAACGATTACTGGCTAGGTATATGAATGGGAGACTGATTGCATGCCTCTTGATCTCAAAAGATAACATGTAAAGTGCTTAAGCCACTCGCCAGTCTGCCTGTGCAGCCCATCTAATCCTATGTAATAACCATCTCCCCCTAGCTCATCCCTAACATCAGTGATGCATTCGGGACCTTAGAACTTGTTTGTTCTATCTCCATTTTCTGAAAAAAAAAATTGGAGATCTTTTAGTAGGTAGAAGAGGCATAGCAAATGCATATTTGGACACTAGTTTAAAATGCATTCTGGCACTAATCAAGCTCTTTCACAGTTCCGTTATTATCATATTCTAACTCCTTATCATAATACTGAAGCCGAAGTCATTTAACGTCGAATTTCTCAGTCGTGCAAAAATTGGAGTTGGAACAAACAAGAATTAAGGTCGCGACATATGCCCGGCGGGTGAAAAAGGCGACCGTGCACGCACCTGCGAAATTTATTTCCTGAACTTTCAAGCTAAGAGCCGAGCGCACTGAGTCAAGTCAGTTTTGTTTCGATTTCAGTGTGGGATGTGGACTGTGGAGTAAACACGGGGCCTGTCGCACTGAAGAGAATGAAACAGATCTGTTCTGTCTTGAGTCATTTAGCGGAAAGAGAGACCTCGCAAACTGGGTCAAAACAGATGCAAAAGGGGCTTATCTCAGTGATCCACCAGTCGTCATGTCCTTATAAAGTATGGTGTTTGTGCAGTCATTTTGCAATCGTAAAGTGTGTGATGATAATGGGTGGATTTTAAGCCATAGCGTTCTGGAGACGATTATCAATAGGAAAAGAATAGTATAAAAGTTGAAGGTTGCACAGCTATTATAAAGGGAAGACTATGCAAGATTATGTGGTGCAATATTCTAAGTTTTCTCATTCAATGATGTAGCAGTCAACATTAAGGAAGTTTCCAATACACCGATACTGCAAATTGAAACTCTGATTTGAGCTTAATCCTAATTTAGAAATAATATTAGCAAAGCAAACATCTGTGTCGCTACGGTTACCTTTGTGGCAATGAAACAGAGTATAGGCCTAATCACAAGTACAGTACGAAATATTATGTTTGGTTTAAAAAAAAAATCACTGTTATGATATTCGCTGTCCTTCTGGGAACCTTTTCTTTGGAATGAAATGAATAATAAAGCCCCGAATATCTGCCAATAGAAAAGAAAAGGTGTGCATAAAAGTGGAATAAATTATTATCTATTTTGTCCTGCACGCAGATACAGATGCCCACTCCCTCCCAACCGCCCACGCTCCATTTTCAAAGAAAACAGTTTCGGACTGACAATAAACAGAGATAATGGGGAAATGCAAAATGGGGAACAAACAAGCCTTAGAATGAAAAGGGTCTATCTCCACTTTTTGGCTGAACTGAGTTACACACTACACACTATTTCTACGGGCCTTCTCCATTGTGTGTTAAAGTATCAAGCAGATTCGGTGTGTAATTTATGAATTAAAAAGAAAGAAGAAGAGAGGAGGAATGAATGAATGGAGGAGAGAAGCGATTGTGTAGAAAGACAGGATGAGATAGACATAGAGAGAGAGAGAGAGAGAGACGACAGATAGACAGACAGAGATACAGACAGACAGCAGAGACAGGGCGATAGATCGAGAATAGAGGGAAAGAGAGAGAAGGGGAGGGGAGGAAGAGACAAACAGACACACTCACAAACAATCAAACAGACAGTAGGAGAGTTCGCGACCAACACTGATGTTACGATAATTTTTTTTTAAAAGTGCCAATACCGTCTGCCATAGACAAAAACACAAATAAAAGTACATCTACATGTGGGACACGGAGTCGATGCAATCGAACATCCGTAATATCCCTTGTTGCAGCTTGGCTTCACAAGTAATATTGTTTGTCATAGAACAGACTATGTGTTATATTCATGCTTCAACAGTTACAAAAAACAAGAAATTACAATAAAAAACAATAACAATATCATGTCGACAGCAGCATTACTGTTAGTAAATGGTGTCTAAATATATAAAAGTGAGTTACACGCAAACATTTCAAACGCGGCTTTGTCGTTATCTAAAGTCAAATTTTGATTCCTCCATTACGTCCTCTCATCCCGTTAATCCTTCCCTCATCCTCCGCCACTCATACATTCATACTTTCATTTCATTGCAATGTCATTGTTTTTATGCTCTCATTTCCATACTGTACTAGACCTGAATTAATTGTGTTTCATATCGCATTACTAGATACACTGTAATATTGTGCCGCTCCGTGCTTAAGTCGAGTATGTGCATAATTTCCTATAGCTTCAAGTTATAAAAAGAAAACAACAACATACAGACAGTGCCATAGCGTCAGCTAACAGAGCGAAGTCGACCATAAACAAACTAAACAACACACAACACTGTTGTGGCCGTACCTCAGTCACTAAATAAGCCAGCTAATTGCTTGCAAAATCCTCGAACGAACATAACCACATCAGTCAACATCCAAATCAACTTAACAAATCATCCGACCACACAAAAGACAAAACAAAACTGCCAACCCTCCTACTCCTGTCTAAGTTATCCCCTCGCTCCCCTGCTCCACTTAATAACAAATAGTTTGTCGCTAGCTAAACAATTAAGCAAATAATCGATCAATCAACCAAATTATCACAAACGCTAGACATACAAGAAAAAACTAAATAATACAGGATGCCTCTAAAAAATATATGCAAATGTTGTTTGTAATGCTACTGAACCGACTTGTCATCAGTGCATTAGTGTCTGACCTGGGACCACCATCAGCATTGAACACATGAGATGATTCAAATAATTACACAACTTTCCTCTTTAATTTGAATTATAAATCTTGGATGTATCCTGATTGACACTGCATTAATAAATGTTCAAAGTGTACATGCATAGTTTTGAGACGCCCTTGTGTATAAAGTTAGGGATATTTGCTATATTGTTGTTTGCGACATTTTGCCGATTTTGAGGTTTTGTCATGAAAGTGGTTCTCTCACTCCTAATGTTATTATGTATAAATTTCATGTTATTGTGTTTTTTCGTGGAGAATTTTATGCAAGTTTCGATTTTGAAGCCTGTTAAACAAAACCCTGAATTTACACAACTCTTCAATCATTCAATTCTCATATTCTCGAAAAGGTAAAAATGCACATGCAACAATATGGAAAATACCAGACGAAATGAATATAACTCGAGGCATGCGTAGCAGAAAGAATTTGTTTCCCCTCCATCTCATATTTCCAATCAGAAGCACCACCAGTGCACAAAGCTCAAACTCCCGACAGTATATTTAATGCTCGGTTTGTTTTCTAAAGTGCATTCAATATCCAATGACCAGCTGGCGCTGTCTACGATATTACCTAAGATAAATATAACATATAGACTGGTCTGTCTGTCTATGTGTTTGTTCTCAAATGCCTGGGCAAACAATTAATTTACTTGGATATACGAAATTTTACACCGGAAACTTAAGAAAGATGCCAATATCAAGTTTTTCAGTTTACCCATTTGTTTGAATGTCTTTTTTGCAAGCGAAAGTCATTTGACCTGGTGCTTCCAGGACATAATGCCTACATTACAAAAAGAGTGCACAGCCCACTAAATGATCTGCAGCAAAACTACATTCGACATCCGTTCAGTCGGTACAATTCCAGATTTGCGAGGCTTTCCCTTGAATTTGCCAAAGAAGCAAAAAGTCAGCAGGCCTCCCTATGTCAGGGCTGTATTAACATCATTATGGCCCCCTTGGGCCCCCCCATTGTAATTGCATGGACTTTTTTCCCTGTTTCAAACACCGAAGTAAATTTGCATGCATGGGCCCCAGTAAACTCCCGGGCCTTTTTGGCAGCTGCCCAGTGTGTCCATGCCTTTAAGAAGGCCCTGGCCTATGCATCGAAAGTTTACAGGATGCACCCAATGGTAGAAGTTCATGTGAAATGTTTTATTCCAGATCTGAAATTTCAATCATCGCAGAAATCATCGCCGATCAACCTCGGCAACTAAAAGGAAGGAAGAATCCCGAAAGTCCATTCATCACCGGACAACGCCAAGTACTTCAGTTTGTATATTACATATATTACAATTATAATGAACGTTTACCACTTTCTACCTCAGGGATGAATGCAATGTGACAACGCCACTAAAAGGGAAAAAAAAAACAGAAAAGAAATCAGTGAGAAATGTACACAAATTGAAGGTTTCACCCTTACTAGCTAATTACAGAGAGAGAGAGAGAGAGAGAGGGGGAGAGAGCAAGAGAGAGGAAGAGAGAGAGAGAGATGGATAGAGAGAGAGAGAGAGAGAAACCACCCTCGGTGTCTTAAACCTTGTCCTCTGACATATATTACAAAAAGTATTCAAAAATGGGACATAAAGTACTTTGCAAAACTGATCAGAAATAACAACACAACAGTTTTCAATACAAGTAAGAAATATGAACAAGAATGCGTAACAGTCGGAGGGTGGCCAGAATCCGTGCTTCGTTCTCCTTGCTGTACAATTTATTCTTTACATCTGTGCTGTCTCCTGATTGTGCCGCATCGGATAAGAACAGTACCCCTCATGTGTGTATTTGCGTGTCTTTGGGCCTGGGACTAAGGATATACTTAACAGAGATAAAATCCTCTCTTTGCATTTGTATCTGCTCTTGCCAGCTCTTTTATTTTCATCTGCCACGATGACAGAAGCATTACTTGTTACAACTGGGACAGCTTTCTTAAGCCAAATCAATGATTACGCACTTCCCGGATTAAGTTGTTCAAAATGGCAGATGAATTTAAGAAAAAAAAAAAAACAGACACAAAAAAATCAGGGAACTGTTGAATTTTTTTTCTGCACCACAATGCCGGATGAAATGATCTTTACGACATCGTTTTTGTCACGAGAGAAAAAAAAAAGAGCCAAAAAAAAAAAATAATAATAAAATAAATGAAAACGATCTGTACGAACAGACTTCTCCTGGTGTAAAACAAATCGATCGCTCCGTTGCTGACAATATAATGGGCAGCTGAGTGTAACCAACGTAGTGGTTTGAATTCCTTTTGTGTATCGGAAAATTGAGCTTTAGTGTAAAACTATGTGGGGAGGATGTTGTACGGCGAGGTATTAATAAAAATAAAAGCAATACGAAAAAAAACAACAACAAAAAACTGGCCAAGCAGTGGTACTTTAATGACCAGAAATATTTTCCCCTTTTAATTATCATAATTATCAATATTTTTTACTACGTTATGATAAACCTTTAAAATCTTGTGAAAATAAGTGAGGCATTGAAAAAGCAACATGCATTCGGTGCAATGAAGTGTATTTGACAAGTATGTATTTTTTTTGGATGTGTTCTTTTTACAGTAGCAAACAGAACCCCTATTGTTACTATGACTATTTAGATAAATATAGAATCACTACAAACTGAGACCTGGAGCTGGAGATGAGTACACTGTGGTCTTGAAACGGGATTTTATGGAAGAGTCCAAGTTTTCATGCAGAGATGTAAAGAGTAGACACGCCCAACCAATGATCCGCTAAGCAATTTTGGCTTGACTGAAATTACATTAAACAGTGGTCACTGAGATATGAAAAATAAATATAATAAATATACAACCCCCCCCCCCCCCCCGCCCGACCTCCTGAATGAAAACAACAACAAAAGTAGGAAGATTTCTTTAGAAATCAATATCCAAATAATATGTTTTCATGCAGATATGTAAAGAGTAGACACGGCCAACCAATGACCGCCCTAAGCAACTTTGGCTCGATCATTATAAAGTATGAACTTTTCTTTAGAAATCAATATCCAAATAAATATCATGCCATTAATAGAAAGGCTTTAATATAAGGTGCAAGTATCGGGCCCTCCACATTCACATTTTTCAGACCTGGCCCTTACTACAGTAAAAAGACGGTTGCGCATGCTTGATGTAAAAGAACAACGTTTTCCAACTGTTGGAACTTGGTTAGGGCCAGCCCTACTGCTTTGTCACAGCTCACAAAGAATAAATCTCCAAGATGAAAGAAAAATCCTTATTCACGAGGGCATCCTTGGAATAACAATCATATTTCTGCGGTGTCTGACTTTGCTGCTGATGAAGCGAAAGTAACATTTTTTGATATCCTAATAAATGTTCATTCAAATACATGGACAAAAAGACCAGACAAAAATTGGAGTAGTACAGTTTAATACCCATAACAAGGCAGATAATTTGGTCAGACTATGGAGAGAATGATTTTGTCTGTCAGGAATTAATAAAAAAAATTAAAGTCCTGGACACTACAGTGTTTAGGTAAGCACTACCAGAACGAGAATTGAAAACTGGGATTTGCCACGTTGCAAATAAAAAAAAATATCCTTACACTCCGAGTAAAAAAATCACAGACAATTTCCAGACATAAATCTCTTTCACTGGAACCAAATATTAAAAAATCTGAACAAATACACAGCTGGAGTTTTCTCGAGAAACGAAACAATCAGGTTTATAACAAATGTTATAATGTCAAAGTAAATAAGTACGACACCATTCTTTTCACAACTTCATCTCACCACACTGCGATATCACACTGAAAACTGAAGAAATATCTAGGTTTCTCATCTGTGTGGCAGTGAGATATCAATGAAATAGAATTCGACCAAATTTTATCCACATCATATAAATAATACGCCGGTTTGGGAACTGTTTATTTGAAACAATTTTCATTTCATCCGCTTGATGCACACCATAAAAAGATGAATTACAACAAAATTTGTTTTATTAATAGTGGGAGGAACAGAAATGTGTAGCTGCTTTCAAATGTTCCACCGCAAGCAACATTCTGTAGAATGTAGTATGAAAATGTGTTGCAAACATATCGATAAAATCGTCCGAAGGAGAAGAATGAGTAGTTAAACGTTTAAAATCGAAAGAAAGTGTTTTTTGCTAGACAAGAGATTACACAATTAGTGAAAATAGTATATACACAAGCAATCAGCCACTAACTATCAAGCAGCCAAGCAACCAAGCAACCAACTATCCGTTGACTGACTACCTGTTAAAACAGCACACATTCATTATTTGCATCACATCCATATAAATAGAAACTGCACAGTATAGCTTGTCTACAACAGAAGCTATCTAAGGTACTCAGATGGTCAGAGAAAGAAGACAGGACCAAACCTCTCGCTTTCAATCAATCAATCATCCACTTGCCAATAAAGGAAGTGAAAGGAAAAACTCTTCCGGGCAGGCCAGGTCAGCGAAATATCACGTGAAACGTGCAAAGGAATGGCTCTAGTGAATGAAGTTTACAGTGAAAACCAGACAGCTGTGTGCTATAATGCTTTACAATATTGTCTCAAATGGAAATAGTTTGCAAATGTTGAAGATATAATAAACCATATCGCATAAAATATCAAGCTGTACAAGAGAGCATAACAAAGAAAGTAAGAATGGATGGGGCAGATCAAGGCCCTATGTATAATATTTAATAGGTTAGTATCGTTGCTGTGCTTATAAAGATGTAAACAAACATTTCGTTTCTTCTAGCTTTCATTCTATTCTTTTTCTTCCTCCTTTCTTTCAAAGTTATTTTTAGACATTCTCTTTTACCCTCGCTCTTTCCTCGTTGGAATCTGTCGGGTCTTATGTGCGGACCGTTTGCATCTCATTTTAATTAGGTATCTCTCTCCTCTGGTCATCAAGCGTTCTCTCGATCTCTTCCTTAGCTCTGTAAAGAAAACAAAAACTATCAGAAAAAGTGGATGTGTTCATCTCATTCATCCACATCCCATCAGGCCATCCAGTAAAGGAATGACAAACTACCTCACTTACCAGTCCACTTCTCTTTTGACTTGGGTTAATTCATTCATCTAACAATATCTTTCTCCATAATATCTCTGAGCGTGCATAAATGTTTCCGAAAGCAATTATTAAACAAGAAAATATCGCCGCTGCAAATTGCAAATTCGCAAGTTCAAAACCATCAAAAACACAGATCGTGAGTTAAACAGACTACCCTAATAACAGATTTAGCTCACAAATAGCTCTTCCAGTTTCGAAACTTGCTGCAGTGTCGTAAACATCCTCTCAGACGCGTCCTCTTCCCGTCTTGTGGGAGTAAAACTTGTTGAAGTTCTCGGTAATTATAGGCACGGGTATAGCCAGCGTGAGCACTCCAGCTAACGCACACATCATACCGATGAGTTTACCCAGTGGTCCCACGGGTGCAACATCACCGTAACCTACTGTAGTCATAGTGATAATCGCCCACCAAAAACCGTCTGGAATACTGTGAATTTGAGAACCTTCGATTCCTATTTCAGCAAAGTACACTGCACTAGAAAACACAAGAATACACACGGTGAGGGCCACTAGAAACAAACACAGACCTTCCACACTGGCCTTGAAGGTGAGTATCAACACCTGGAGACCAGCTGAATGCTTGGTTAGCTTGAATATCCGTACCAGCCTAAATACTCGAAGGAATGCCAAAGAGGCTGAAGACTTAGCACTTTCGCAGGACATGGTGGAAAGCACATTGAATAAAGCCACGTAGTAGGGAACCACCGCCGTCACGTCCACTAAATTCTTAAAATCTTTAAAAAAGGCAACTTTACTTGGACAAACCAACAAGCGAACGATGAGTTCAAATGTAAACCATGCTGAGCAAAGGGTTTCCACCAAGAAAAACGGATCTACCCAGTTGGGGTCTTTTCCTTGAACGCAGTGATCAGAGCTTAACTCTGGTAACGTCTCCACACAAAATAGAGCGATAGACGCCGTTGTGACAAGAACAGACACTATTGCAATGATGTACGCGTAGATCGATGTCTCGGGATACTCCATTAACATCCACACTTTACGTTTAAATCCACGTTCTGGTAAGACAACATTATCTGAGATGTAACCTTCGCCACGTCTGTAATCCTCAATGACTCGTTGCTCAATCTCAAAGAAATCCAACTCGGACAGGAAAATGTCATCAGGAACAGGAGGTGGACGTTTCAGATGCCCGCCGTAAAGGTAGTACTCGAAGATTGCATCAAAGGTTGGTCGATGTCGATCGAAGAAATACTCGTCTTTGTCCCTGTCGTAATACTTGATCCTCCTCTCTGGGTCCCCGAGTAAAGTGTCTGGATGGTCTTCCAGTGTTTTCCTCCAGGTTTCAAAGTACTTTCCGCTCACATTGATAGTAATTCTATCACAGGTGCTTAGTTGGCATGTATGCTGCAAAGGGAGAAGCTCCCCGTCCTGAGTGATGCATCTTTGGCGCGGGGCTGCCGATTTGGAAGATTTGGAGCTATGGCCGTGACCAGCGCCGCGGTGATGGCGATCCCCGGGGTGTAGCCAAGGGTCACTGCCATCTATGTCGACGTTCAGTCGCTCACGACTGCTGTATGTGCGTCTGTAAGGTGCTTGGTTCAGTATCGACACCACTGCCATCTTGGACTATTGGCTTACCCGCAACTGTATGCTGATCTAACACATACACACACTAAAACCCATTTCCTGAGATACATGTTTAGAATGCCGACACCGAGTCTTTGTTTACATCAAGAAATGCCGAAAGAAGGCATAATCGTACTGCATACTTCAGATAAATAAATTGCAAACAACGATGCGAGAATAAGTTACATTTTAAGGCACATGATATTGTTTACTGGTGTTCATCTAGCTGGACTTCAACCGCTTTCTCCATGTTTCGATGATTATCCTCATTTACTTAATCAATACAGCAGCTTATGCCATTTGCCGGCACACAAACAGCTGTCGAGTTTCCGTCCACAATATCAGCAGGGACAACAAGGCGCACATATCGAGGAGACGCCCCTGCTTGAGGAGTCATTTTGCACTTGATGCATCAGAGCCGGAGACTTGTCCCCTGAAGCGAAAAGAGAGTAAACACAATAATGTTACGCAATGGATAATTAAGCATTGAATTCTACTGCATCATTAAAATCTGTAACTTTGCAAAACAGAAGGAATTTAAATCTAATATGCCAAACATTAGGTGCAGCATTCAAAATGTATGTACGTTGAGTATTACTCTTTAATCAAAGGTTATTTATTTTTCCATTTTACCGGATCCCTAGCTATGAAACTGGAGGATGTTGTACACTGCATGCTCATAAATTTTCTTTCCCTTTGTACAAACTCAATTATTTTTACGGTTCCCTATGAAATTATGGATTTTCTACACAACGACAAAAAAGTTTACACTGTCAATGGTTATGATGTCGCACTCTGTAAAGCTTAAAACTTTTGCGCAGAAAGGCAAATCCTTTCCACATAAAATCCAGACAAATTAACGTGTGAGAAAGTAACACAATAGTTATAATGCAGTTTACTAGTGCATTACTGAAACAGACTTCAGCTTTGCAGGAAAAGAGCACTTGGGAAACTCCATTCACAGTTCCTGAACGCTGGCGTGTAAATCATGAGTGCCCTGGCGGGGAATCATTGTCATGTTAGTATAGGATAAATTTATTTCAGACTATCGCAGAAAGAAATTGTGATATTTATTTTAAAAAACGGCACAATGCAGGAAATTATTGTTTGAACGAAACATAAAACAAAACTACCCAGCAAGAAATTAAATGGAAATGAGTGCAATTTAATACCACTGAACCGGTTATTGAACCGGATGCTACGTAACATGTTTCTTTCTGAGGATGCATTCTGACCTGAAGGAATTAATCTGCACTTTATCAAAGATAAGATTGGAGGTGTCTGTGTCACAGTGTTATTCCGTAAGCTTATTCTATAAGGCATTATGTCTTGGCTATATTGAACAGGAATCTGAATGCAAGACACCAGGGAACGGGCTAATCAAACCTGTAAAAGTGTTAATGAAGACGTGAACGACATGAACATGTGCTAAAAGCGTCAGACACTGAAGGCGTGAACAGAATGAGCGCGTACGAGAATCACCAGACACCGAGGCTAATGATAACTCAATGTTCCAGAAACAGACGTACAGTTGGACGAACCCTCTCGCGCTGAGCAGTAACTAGAACGCATAATTATCTTCAAGCATATTTGTCAGTGTGCTAATGAGTTGAAGTGCAAATGAGTAAGTGTTGAACAGAAAAATAACCACAGTAACAAGACCACCACCGATGCTTCATTGTGTCATCTTCAAGACTGCTCAGAAACACATGTTCGCTTTCTTGTCTTTCGCTGGTAACCCAGACATTATACTTCCAAGTACTGTTTGTTTTCATCATTGTCAAATTTAGTCCAAATACGCTTGCTTTTCATGCATTAACACACCTCCTAATGATAGGGCCGTATTAATATCAACCGAAATGCCACACCAATGCTTGGCATTGATGTTTAGGAGTTAATTATACGCCAGCTTAATCAGCCTACTTAATTTATTCGTGTAGTTACGCACCAAGGCCAGGCAGCTGTTGTTAAATCACTGACGAACGCATTTCACTCTCCACGACTATGTGAATTGCGTTTGGAATCCACCTATTTAAACCATTTCTTCTTGAATCTTCTTGACCAGATTTGTGTTCTGTTTTGAATGAGCCACACATTCTGTTAAGTAAACAGTTCCGTGAAAGGTCAGCGGCAGCCATCATGCAGTTGTTTCTGAAAGGATCACATTTGTCGCAATGTTGTAAAGTACACACAGAGAAATATCAAGAAATCCTGACAGATATTTGCAATTGACTTGGTATGTATTTGTTCACTGAAAATTGCAAACTGCCTTCACTATGAAAACCTTTGCGGGCAATTTAAGCTGGATTTTCATGTGTACGGAAATGGCAACGGAAACGTCAAAAACTCTTCAAGTGTGAAATAGGAAGAATATTTTCATGCTGTTTCCCTACACATGGGAACAATGTTTCTTTTTATGACTTAATGATTATTTGACGTTTCCGTCGCCGGTTCGGTTTTCGTCGACACGAAAACACAGCCTCAGAACTTTTCTTTAATAAAGAAAAAGAAATCATGCATTTTCCTGTTTTGGTTGATGATGTTAAAGAAAGGGCACAAAAGATCTCAGGTCGCGATCCACGCTAGAAGGACAACGCATCAAAAAACATAATGAAGATTTGTACGCCAAACCATGATCATTATCAGATTTCACACTTTCCACCATTAATTATTCACTTAACAAGAACTGCATTGCACTGTCATTTGCCACGGTGTCTGAAAATGCAAGTCTGATGTAGCATGATAATTGCATTGTTAATCAATTTTTGGCTCCTGAAATTTCAAAAGAAAAACTAGGTCAGATGGTTACAACAGTAAATAACGAGATTAACAACGACGATTATTATAATTACGTTACCGAGAAAGAACTGGCGATAGCAGGAATAGATTATAACTGTTGGTGAAAGTGTGAATGAATCACTGAGTGTGGGGATTTATTGATTAAATGAACGAATGATGAATGAATGAATGAATTAACGCCTCAATCAAGCAAACATTCTATCTATCTATCTATCTATCTATCTATCTATCTATCTATCTATCTATCTATCTATCTATCTATCTATCTATCTATCTATCTATCTATCTATCTATCTATCTATCTATCTATCTATCTATCTATCTATCTATCTATCTATCTATCTATCTATCTATCTATCTATCTATCTATCCGTCAGTTAGTTAGTCGATCAATCAATCAAGCAGTCAGCCAGTCAATTAGTCAATCAAGCCATCAACAATGAGTAAGCCTGAGAACAGGTCACTCAGTAAGGAAGGAAACATACTAGTGAATGAATGAGTGAGGGAATAAGTAAATGGGTGAATGAGTGGGCGAGTGAGATCGCCATCTGTTGCACAACCATTTACTTTGGCACTAAAAGGACTTGGCTAGCCAGTTCTCAGTTGGAGTGGCCCGATTTGGCTCCGTTTTCAGAGGACGGTTATTACCCAAGAGTGCTCATACTAAATGACTCTGCAAGCACTTCAGAGTGCACATAAAGTCAGGACGTCAAACATGGAGCTAGTGCCAGGTAGAGGGAAATATTGATCTATGCCAAACATGGATCCGCGGCAAGAAATACGACATGCCATTCGTATACTAGAACCCAGGCACTGGTGAGTAGGTTCTCTTTCACGGTATTGACCTGTCGGGTCAAAGAGTGAAACTCTCGCTTTCTACAGCTTTCAAATCGAGGCGTAATTCCAACACTCTCAGAACACACAGAAATTTGAAGGTGACGAAATATCCTTTAAAAAACAACAACAAACAAAAGCAGAAAATCTGTAGGGCAGCAAGGCTTGAAGCAAAGTCAAAATGTGGCAAAAAGATGCCTGTACCAAAGTCTCGGGTAATAAATAATACAGAAACGGCACAATAAAACATAAAGACTTTACTACATACAACTTGTTCTTTTTCTTTTTTGCCATATTTTGACTTAGAAATTTGAAAGACATCGGAAAAGGTTTAGCATCTGGTAAACGAGAGTGATTTAAGTATTCTTTAAGCCCTTAACGTTAGTTCTTGAAGCCATAATAGATGCTCAAAATCGAATTTGTCATCTGTTTTAACCCTATCACCATCACAGGCTACGTAAGTGTGTCCTGCTGGGGGTTTTTGAACTGCAAGTTGTAACCTTATACATGTGGTATTTAGAATTGGCACTGCCCTAGAAACCCAAACAAGCACATTTCCAGAAAGCTGAATTCACCGGTTCTGACACCATAGCTTTAAAAGTCAAAGGCTAATACGAGGTTAAATCTGCGGGTGTCTTTTTTTTGGGGGGGGGGGGGTGAGGTTGAACGATAAATATGAGTGGATCTGGCGAAATCAGACATAGGAAGAAATTTTTATATCTTTTTAAAAAGTCAAAATAAAATATTTCTAAAACCATTTCAAGCAAAATATTTGAACTGAATGCAGAAAAATGGCTAATCTTTTATTTTAGAAGTAAATCTCAATTTCTATCGAAAAGTCTGCCGTCTTTGGAAGGATTTTGTCAGGAATTTGATCTTTCACCTTAGGCCCGATTTCGCCAGATTCACTCACAAGTGCACTCAGGCCCTGCATGTTAATTTTCCAGATTGTATGCCACGCTCACTGTGCACGTCATGTAACTATCTGGTCATACCGACATTTTCTGCCTGCCCTAGTGGTCGGTTAGTCACAGAATACAAGAAAAACGCAAAAATACATCCTAACAAAATGGTCCACAAAGAGCATTATACTGTAACATCTAATTTCGGGATACTTCAAGTTTCCGGGACGGAGTTTTCAGGGATAGCACATGGACACAATAATGGCCACATTGTGCTAGGAAGACGCAAGAAGATAGACGGAATTCAGCAGAATGATCGATAGGCCAAAAGAGACTCTACCACCATCCACCCACATGTTTTTCCGGAAACTGCATTGTCTATAATAATTTTTTTAGAAAGTCATTGTCTGACACTAGCCATAATTTAGTGATATCAACATGTAAACAATGATAACAATATACTTTGATAACATAGTTATTAATAAGAGTTTCGCTAATTTTTCCCATTCCAATGCAATACATCTATTTCAAATCTAGGAAAATTCCCTTGGAGGTAAAACTTTCCCCCAGGCTTCATTTTTATGAAGTATTTAGTTTATCATCTGGAAAAATTCCCAGTGTTATTGAAATAATAAATAATACATTATGCAGCGTGTGCGACGATGCGTTAAAATGTTGTATAGGGCAATTCTTCTTAGCAATAATGCGTTCGCATGCTAACCCACTTTCATTTTTTTCAAGCAAGAGAGAGAGAGAGAGAGAGAGAGAGAGAGAGAGAGAGAGAGAGAGAGAGAGAGAGAGAGAGAGAGAGAGAGAGAGTGAGTGAGTGAGTGAGAGAGAGATAGAGAGAGAGAGAGAGAGAGAGAGAGAGAGAGAGAGAGAGAGAGAGAGAGAGAGAGAGAGAGTTCACAAACAAAGCGATGTCTAGTCAAGATCTATGCCAGCCGTTTCTAACCTAAGAAAAACATACAAGCTTATTGTGTCCTTTACTGTGTCGGGCTAATTTCAGCCGCTCTATGTCTTCTGCATTATTATCTGGAGTCAGCGCGACCTGCATTGAATTCAACAACTCTCTCGTCCTTAAATTTTTGTTGTTGTTGTTGTTGCTGTTTTAATTTCAAAGCATTTTCATTCAGAGATACACTGACCGCCCTTCCTTCGGCTGCCTTTCGCATATAACAGAATACTACTGATAATTCTGAATTTTGCGCGTTATTGCTGACCATAACTACCGGTTACTAAATCAAATTTTATTCCCATTTCTAAATCTTTTTCCTAACACTAAGCCTAAAGCTTGGTCTATGCTCAACCCTTCCTTGATGCACTCGCTACGACAGGAGATTTGGAAGAAAAAAAACCCCATGTCGTAAACTGCAACACATTCCTGACATCATCAAATACTGAAACGAGGGGATCAGAGTAAGATTCAATTTATGGTTTATTCCTAAATATTTTTGCTAACCCAAAACTTAAACCTCGGTCCATGCTCAACCATTCCTTGACACAGTTGCTACGACAGGAGTTTTGAAAGAATGAAACCCATAAACTGCAACATATTCCTGACATCGTTAAATGCGGAAACGAAGGGAACAGGGTAAGATTCAAGTTATGGTTTAGTGAACACTCTGCTGGCATACACCACAGAAGTGTGAAACAGGGTAGAAACGCTGAAAAAAAACAAAACTCATTCAATTATCAGACTGCTATTGCAAGAGGAAAAAATCAACCTTAGATGAATTCACTTCAGACTGAAGAATGCTATAGCATATTTTTTTATAAACCGCTGTTGAGCCATATTGATTTTCCCACAAGTCATCCACTTGTTTCCCTGATGCTCGTTCTCCCATTCATCAAAATAATCAGATGAATATTTAAACGCCTAGCCTTCCCCCTCCCCGAGAAATGTGATGGAAATCTCCCGTAAGTATTCAAAATAAAAGAACAGGCGGGTACAGACTACAAAACATTCACAACCTCCACATGTGTCTAGGCCTAGTGATTCTGATGGCGCAATGAGTTGACTGAGTTCAGTTTGTTTGAGTTTGTTTCGGCTCTGTGCACGAAGTCCCTCTTTCCGATGGCGAACTCAAGACCCTCTTGGTGCGCTAGAATTAGCCAGACATAATTATATTACTTGTCTCGGTCTCCCCAGTGTGCAAGGTCCCGTTTAGCTTCATATTCCACATTTCACGCTAAAATTGACACATCAAAGAATTGGTCAGTGGGCCACCCAGCCTCAACTCAACAGTGCGCCGAGTTAAGTCTGGTTCGTCTCGGTTTTGTGGACTATCGAGCTAAGAGAGACCCCGAGCACTAGTGAGACTGATTCAAGTCTGTCTAGCTAGCTGACTTCAAAGTAAGTCTGAGTCAAAACAGACGCAAATCAGACTTTATTCAGTGCCCTGCCAGCCTTACTTTGTAACATTTCATCACAAAGGGTCTGATGTCCTGTTGTCTTAATGTAGGGGATGAAACAGTTCGAGCTATTTTATAAGATTTTTTAAAATGATATTCTTACTATCGGCGTATATCAATGTTTTCAGTGCCAATTTGCTTTGCCCATAAGAAAGCAACACCTGAATCCTGCTTCATTCATAGAACTGCTCCAGTGATCAACCACCCATCACAAAAAGGTTTTCTCTATATAAATGTAGGTAAATATTAGAGTGCAAACAAAACAAGGGAGAAAACGAAAATAATTTACCGGTACTGGTTTTATAGAATCATATTAGCTGGTTATTTAATCCTAAAACATGCTCTCCGGGTGCGTAATGCGCACACTGTTTGACTGAAATAAACTGTATTTCAAGAAATAACGTTTGTCATAAAACTTCAAATACACTGAGTCATCATCAGTATGATAATAAGTATGCGCGCAATAACAAGAATTAACTGGCATAATACAGCATTAATCTTCAGGATTCTAGAACTAAACCAACATACGACAGCAAATCTATTGTCATCAAAACCAGGGCTGAAATCTGAGATTGGTGAAAAGAAAGCTATAACCCCATTTGAGAACTATCCAGTTTGCACCATAATTCCAAAACCACATCACACTGTTCAACTTCAGTCCTGGAAAACGCGTCCTTTTTCCTTGTTGAAGACTGTAGTTTATCCACCCACACAAAATTGAATAAAAATTAAAAAGTTCCCACTCTTCTTGTCAAACACAATGCACAAAATTGGCACAGAATTAAAACTACAGAGAAGTGTATCGATTTAGTGTCACCAAACGGCAAGAAAAAAAAAAAAAGGAATTGAATGTACTTTACACCAGCCATACTACACAGTCATACAGTGTCATTGCCCAGCTTGCTTATAAAACAGAGTATAATATGACACATAATGCATTACCTCAGAGTAATTCATGAATTTTACAGAATGCAGTCAGAGATGGTATTTCTGAATTTCCAGTCCGATCCTTTTTCAATAAAAATACGCGGAGCTCTTTTGCTTATGCAGGATATTGTACAGATATTCATGAAATAATTCACGCGTACGCTCGAGTTCCAAACAGATCGATGGCACTAGGTTTTGTAAACTTAAAATGGCAGGAAACCCATATTTTCTTTTATGTATCCCAGATCTGCAACTTCTTTGATAATAGACGTCTACATCTACTCTGTTATTGCCTAATCGACGTTGCTTTCATTCAACCACAATGCTGATACAAATACCTATTATCGTCCGGTCCAAGAATAGAAACATTTAAATAGAAATGTCAAATATAATGATATTTAAATAGTCACAAGACGCTAGTGTTACTAGCAACTCTGCAGATGAACGTTATAAAATAATATTGACAAACTGTTATCTCCTAGCATTGTAAAATAATACATTTCGTCAAACTGGTGCATGTCCTGAACTTAACTTCAGTGGAGAATTAGGTGAAAACCTATCACGTTTTGCAATGTATTTTTGAGTGATGCCGATCTCACCATGATGGATTCAACCCTTTTCTCTTCCCATAAAGAGGAAAACGCGCGCAGCAAGTGAAGCAACTAAAATGTAAACAACAAAATAAAAGAATAAATGGGGCTGTCAGCGTGCATTTATAAACAGCTTTTTGTACATATCTTTGGAAAGTGTCTGGATTTATGAATCAATCTGTCAACATGCCATTTGTACTGGAAATAATCTTGCCTCCTCTGGTACGTGGCAGGAGAACCAGTATGACGTAAGAGTATTCCGTTATGTGTATGTGTCACATTATGTTTCCATAATCGTAGCTTAGTTTGTTGTTTACTGTGAATTATATATTTTTTAATGAACATAATTATCATGTCTATTGTGCAACTTTATCTGCAAACGCACTAATCTTATTATTCACTTTAGATAGACAGACAGTAATGAGCAATGCAAATACACAACAGCAATAATGAAATTATTAGTGCACACTTAGACGCTGTGAGAGGAATAAAAGAACGAAATACAACCATTTAATTCTAACCTGGAAATTGAAACTCCAGCAGCGGCGAAACCAATTCACTTAACATCACAGGCTCCATAATGTAATACCCAAACCACGCACACATCAGCAGAAATTCACGCTTTGTAGCCTCACGATCGAATGGGACCGGGTGGCTGTGCACTAGTGGACATTCAGTAAGAGGGTTTACGTGGCTCCTAGCGATACAGCATGAGGCAAGGCGGAGGGAAAGAGGGAGAGGATAGGAACTAAGACCACCTAAAAAGACGGCTCTCGGGGGCCCCCCACCAATCCACCGCTCACACCGTTACAGCGCACAAGTCGCACAACGATCCTCAGTAACTCATCCTCAGAGCCAAAACCCTTCCTCTACCGTGGATCGAAATGCCTTAGAGTCACATTTAGAACAAACCTCTTCACAGCCAACGCACGCTCCAATCCACAAGTGACTGTTCTAGACTTCCGTCACCCGAGGCGATTTCCGACTCACCACGTAAGCCGGACTTTGGGCACTTGAGGAACAATAAATGGATTGAGGCAAACTCAGTCTGTACTCAACTTCCTCCAGGGGATTATTTAGTGGCAAGGACGCCTTTATTCTGTTAGACCAAAACATTAGAACTATATTTTTACAACAATGAGAAAAGAAATTCAATCTCAGGCATAGAGGGCTGGATACTACGGGAGTGACATTCATGACATTGGAATACATTCACAGAATAGCCAGCTTCGCATTAACTGATCGTTAATGATTTTGTCCAAACGTTTAGCCATAAGTATAAAATATAAAGCATATAAGTCAATTTCTAAGGTCAGACACAATAACGGTATCCACAGACGTCGAATTTCAAACGCTTTGGGATACCAGGACAAGAAAAACATCAACAACAACAAAACAATCGGATGTCTTTGAAATTCACGCGGTCGCCATTAAATTTTGGTTTTATAGGACATACATTGCAAAGAATATGACGTACCTATAGGAAAATGAAGCAAGCTAGAATAACTCCAGTGGTATTCGTTTTGAAGTGTTGTAATCTATTCGTTGTACGTGTGAGTTGGCTGTACCAGATGTGCTGAGCAATACAAACCAACGGATTTACAAGGTATCAATGACATTACTGTAATTAAATACAGCGAAATGCCATAAAATGGCTGACCTTTCGCTGGCCAGTGGAATGCCCAAGGTTATTGTACATGACAATTATAGTACAGCTATTAGTACGCCCACATAGTGTCATAATTCGAAATTTTGCTTTGCAGAATAATGATGTCCTTTTTAGGAAACTATCATGAGAATAAAGAGTATGATTAGTTCAAAATACCTCTATAGAATAATAAATAGATACATAAATGAAATAAAGGTTCAAATTAATAATTATACTTTGTCAAGAGCAATTATGTAAGTCTAGAAGTACAAGAGGAGAGGTAAAGTATATGAGCATAAAACTTGGCAAAGAACGGCCATTACAGGGAATAGTGAATGTCACTTCAGTGAATAACAGGGAGGCGTATTTCCTGGTCTGGGCAATTCTATTGGGGAATTTACTGAAAGAATTATATCCAGTGGGGAAGCAAGGTCTTTCGTGTGGGATCGTTGTAGACCTCCTGAACAAAAGAAGGAGAAACACATTTAACTAAAGCCCTTTAGAACCTTCGCCGAATTTTTTTTTCTCTCACTAATATACGGGGATGGCTTTATGTCTTAGCATTCAGCGGAAAAACTAATACTGATATTATAACAAGTGTTTTTGAAGGTGGGGCTTGGCATGGCAATATTTTGGTGTGGGTGTGGGACGTAGGGATTTCTCATAGAAATCTTAATTTCATAGTATATTGTAACTTAACTGTATAGATAAACTGTTGCTTGTTTATGACGTGTTAGGTGGTTTGCTTGTTTAGCTCTGATTAAAACTTCGAACTCGAACAGATGCAGGACTTTAATGGTTATGAGCAACCTTGAGTATATACGCGTTCTTGGTCGCTTGACCAATCGTGGTGGGGCGCACTTTTTTTTTTCTGAAAACTTGAAGTGGGGTATGTGACAAAAAAAAAAGGCAGAGAAATACTTATATAAACTGAAGGCAGAGCACGGTTACCATCTCTCTATGACGTACGTACATTTACTGTAATTTTAGGTATTTCTGTACAGCATAGGATGGCTGAGATATAAAAAAAAGTAACAGACATATTTAATTCAGTAATCCAACATTAATGTGCCTTAGCCTTGTCGGAGTATATTCACTTAGCATAATTAGCCTTTTGGCATTTTGTAGAAAACTGATCCTGTCAGCGACTGAGACATCCTGGGAAAAGTCACTAATACTGAAATACTTAAGTAAAGTAGTTACAATTTCTTTAATGCTGTAATGTTTTTTTGTTTTTTTTTTTGGAAATCCCACTGGTTTTACCTGGCTATCTGGGAAATGGGTAAATATAAGCAGATCTGTCATTAAGCATCCAGAGAAAGAGAGAGAGAGAGAGAGAGAAAGAGAGAGAAAGAAAGAGAGAAAGACAGAACGAGAGAGAGAAAGAGGGAAAGAAGAGAGAAAGAGAGAGGGGGAAAAAGAGAAAGAGAGGGGACAAGAAAGCCCAAGAGAGAGAGAGCAAGAGAGAGAGAGAGAGAGAGAGAGAGAGAGAGAGAGAGAGAGAGAGAGAGACAGAGAGACAGAGACAGAGAGACAGAGACAGAGAGAAAGAGACAGAGAGTGGGGGGGGGGGTCATAATACATTACACTTGTCTGAAACTGTAGACATGAGAAATGTTACATTCAACAAAATGAACAAACGTAGCTTAACGCCCTGGGGGATTTGTCGATAGAGGAAATACTTAGCCAGCATCATTATTCCCGCATCTAAATTGCTGTCATTACCCTGCTACAATTATCACCACGTGTAAAACTTAAGCACACTGCTCACTGAAGGGAAACAAGTTTGGTATAAATATCTCTTGCTGTTTCGTAGAATTATAAACATATCGAGACCTTGGTTCTTGTTTGTTCTATCTCCATTTTCGGAAAAAAAAGCAACTGGAGATCGTTTAGTATGTAGAAGAGCTATAACAGTATAACAAATGCACATTTTGGCACTTGTTTAAAATGCGTTGTGGCACTCATCAAGCTGTTTCGCAGTTCCGATTTATTCTATCTTTATCATAACATTAAAGTTGGAAACGTTTTAACGTCGAACTTCTCAGTTTTGTTAAAAGCGGAGTTGGAACAAAGAATAACTAAGGTCGCCATATCTTGACACAGAGATCGAGATTTTATTCGAGTCACTTCAATAGCATGGAGTTTACATAAATGATTCTGCAACAGGAAAAAAAATCCTGAAGTGATAATTTGCACACAATTTACAAAATGTGATACGGTGCTTCATAGTTTTGCTATAGTTCCTGGGAACAGTGTCTCTGGAATGTGCCTTTAAATCTTACAAAAATAAAAATCAACAGGACAGTGGTAATGATAATTCTTGCTATTTGGTTGGAAATTGACTTTAAATAAAAAAATAAATTATATGTGATAACACTGGTCTGGTCACAATTGTTACTATAATACGATGGCTTTACTCTTTATATGATATTCACAACAGCCTTACGAGAGTCTTGCAAGAGTTTAAAACTGTCTACGTGTGTTAAATCCAATTTAACTTTACAAAAGGTTTTTGGCGCATATACCATATGATGTAATAAGATACATAAACTATCGGCCAATAATTTGAACCAGACCATCTAATCCTAAAATATTTTCATTGATTTTTTGTGCACACTTTAATTTAAGACCCTAAAATACCATGCGATGTAATAAGATACACTAAATTTGTAGGCCAACAATTCGAACTAGTGCATTTGACGTCTAAAACAATTTTTAGCACAATGGCCAGTAAAATAGTACTCAACGGAAAAAGATACATTAAATGTATGGACTACTAATTCGAACTAGGCCAAGACTTCTTATATCACGATGCTCAGTCTCATTCTTTAGAGATTTCTTGCTTACTCAAAAGAATAGAGTACTTTTCTGTTCCCGTCCAGCAATCTTCATGCTGACCAATTCCGAGCACCAGGGTTTCATTTCTTCATTTCTCACCAGTCCCCACTCCTACACGGTGCCTCGCCAAACACACGAGGGCACGGGGTCAGCTACATGTCTAATAAAGCTAATGGCCAATCGATGAGAATCATTTCTGGAAGAAAAGTTTCTGCAGGTTTGATCATGTACTAAAGATAAGTCCAAAATGTGTCTCTCTTTTTTAACTCTTATTTCTTTTCGGGTTTTTTTTTCTTGTGTGTGAATTCTTGACAAGACATTCCAATTCCAATTCATATCATGATCTGCTGGACGTGACAGTTTCATCATGTTTTTAAGATAAGTCCGAAGCTGTCTTCCCCTCCCTCCCCTCCCCTTTTCGAGTGGTCTCTTTTTGCATTGCAGAAAGCAAGTCTTTGGTAAAACTGCAACACAGCACTATATCACAATGGACAATACGATTTTCCTAGGGCAAATAATACTGTGATTGTTGGTAAATGAGGGTAATAATTATGGTCAATTCAGTGTGACAGAATGCCAAGATCAGGCTGCTGTAAAGTGATTGGACATGTCGGAAATATCTAAATGCCACCCTGAATTACCTCTTATACACATTTACACTAGCTAGAAATGTGGGCTGGTACTGTTTTGAGAGGAATAATTTTGTATTTGAGCTTGATAACAGTACTGCAACCATGCCAATCAAATACGCGTATGTCCTCCAGTGGACTATTCTGATGAGTGCCAGACCACTGAACAATATGAATGCCAGAAATTATCAAGCTTTTAGCACATTCTCAGGTGAAAATCCGTAAGAATTGAAACCGTAAGAAGAGCGATCCTTACATGTAAATCTCCCAGATGAAATGCGTGCCCATGTCTTCTTTACACTCCAAAAGGGCCGGGCCATACAACAGTCATGAATTGGGGTATTTTCCCTCAGACTTCGGGTGGCAGCTGCATTAATTTTGGACCGGTAGGTCTTAGTCAACAACTTGTCCCTCAACTAAATGTAACTACACTCACCGTCGCTTTACATTGCTATTTTTCAGAAGCTGAGTGTGGGCACACAGTTTCAAAACGGTAAGAATTTACAGCAATTTTGGTGTGCAGTGAACTCTTCGAGTGCTGAACTTGTGAGTGCATGCTCTTACCATTTAAAGGAAACACATCACAGTTTTAAGAAAGAAGATTATCCTCCATGTGGCGGGGGGAATACAAGTTTGCATCAGTTACAATTGCTATAATTGTGTAATTTTGCACGGGCAGTAGTAGACGTGTGGCTAACATTGATTTACTCATAAGTTACATTATTTTCTTACCAGGTTATAACACAACTCACCGCTATTTAATTGGCATTTGCACATATTCGTGCCATGTAAATCTCGATTGGAGGAATGAGGAGACGAACTGCATCTACAATTTGTACTGTATGAATTGCTTAGTGAGACATGTCTATTACATCGCTGGCACCGGAGGTGTAGTGGAGTCCATGGCCAGTTAAAGCCATTAAGAAAATAATAACCAGCCTTCTGAAGGGGTTGCTGCTAATGTCAAGCGACGTGCCATCTAATAATAACATTCATAGAAACAGAAATATGAGTTGGGTTATTTATATAAATATATATAATAAATAAATAAATAAATAAATAAATAAATATGTAGGAATGGCCAGAATTCCAAATACCTTTCTAATCATACTATTAATAATTTTTCAGCAATATGAGATCATGAAGATCTAAAAGTGGCCTATATTACTTTGGAGCAAGGTCAGTGTTCCTTTGGCACAATATAATACCGGTTTAAATTTACGACGAGAGCAATTATAGACCGAAGTCGCCCACATGAGAACCAGAGAAAGAGTAAAATAATAGATGCTAAAAAGATCAGACAGAGAGATTACGTGACGGAGAAACACGAAACGCGAGCGTGGGAGAAAAAGAAGAAACAACGTAGCCCTTAACTAATCTAATATGACAAGACATCAGTTAAACAGAGGATACTGTCCGATTTCAAGCCTGTTGTAATTCATTTTACAACTTCCTAGCCGTATGGGAAACACGAGTTGTATTGATTTTAGAAAGCATTGTATAAGGAAAAGGGTTGTCTTGATATGCATAAAGACATAATTGTTAAGTTTTGATTTTGATAAATAAAGTCTGGGTTGTCGTGGCAACAACAACAACAATAACAGAAGAAAAACACGGCGCCAATAGCAAATGCAAAAGTAACAATGGCAAGAACAAGAAACAAACATAGGGAGGAGCAACAAAGAATTGACGGGAAAATAGGGCAATAGTTGCAACAATTGCAATGGTTAACAGCACCAATCGTAGTAACAACATGACCATAAACAGCAACAATAAACCGGAAACCGGCTCTGCACTGTGGCGACGACGTGGCTGCTCCAGTTGTAACTGGGCTGCAATGAAACTAAAGCGAATTTCCCAAATGGGATCAGAGAAGTATACAAAATACAAATTTAACGACAATAGCCATACCAACTGCAACAATAAACGCTATCATATTTGCCGTTGGCAGACTTTCACCGCCTAACTACAGTTGCTAAGTGAAGGCTTGAAAGCTTGGCATTCACGTCTTTTTTTTTTTTCGCTCCACAACATTTCCTGATACAACCACACAAGTAACGCAGATGGAACAGAAAGTAATGAAACAAAACGATAAAATCTTCAGATAATCAAACGCGCCATAAAAATAAAACACACGCAAAGGAAATTGGAAACATGACAAACAATAGCATCGAACAATTGGCAGCGATCAATCAATTTCAAGTGTCACGCATTGGGATGTCGCAGTGCGCATATATCGTTTTTAGTTAGCAATCGAGAATGCTGTATAGAGAAACAAAAATAACTTCCCTCCAATAGGACCGATAAATAGAGGTGAAACAGGAACATATCAAATGTTGATACATTTCTACTATTTCATAGCACGTTTTTACATGACAAAGGCAAATTTCGCGGAGTCTTTCTGTGGCTAAAGAGAAAATCCGTGGCTTAAGGGTGGGGGGGGGGGTGGGGGTGGGGGGGGGGGGGGAGAGAGAGAGAGACGGGATGTCCATAAAGTATGTACGCTTGATTCTGATTTTTTTTTTAACCCCTCCATACCCCGCGTACGCTTTTCGTATTCCTGACTTCAACCTCCCCGCCCCCACCCCAACTACAACGAGCTCTAGAGGAAAGAGTGAGAGAAAGTGAAAGAGAGAGAAAGAAAGTGAGAGAAGGGGGGGGGGGAAAGAGAAAAAGAAACAGAGAGAGACAGACAGAGAGTGTATTCAGATTTCTTCTAACATTCGAGTTTTATTTGTTTTGCTCTACAACCAGCAGAATCTTATGGAGTAGATATGTCCACAACAAGGCAAAGAAACACTAAACAGCAGTGCAGATCGATTGCGCTTTGCCAGGAGTTGAAATCATTTGTAAGTCAAGGGAGAAGCATGCGGCAGATATCCTTAAAGTCATTGGTTTCTGAGTGGTTGGATGGTGGGACTAGGTAACGCGATAGATAGATAGCTAGCTAGCTAGATAGATAGATAGATAGATAGATAGATAGATAGATAGATAGATAGATAGATAGATAGATAGATAGATAGATAGATAGATAGATAGCTAGATAGATAGATAGATAGACAGATAGATAGATAGATAGATAGATAGATAGATAGATAGATAGATAGATAGATAGATAGATAGATAGATAGATAGATAGATAGATAGATAGATAGATAGATAGATAGATAGATCGGCCGAAATTTGCAATTTCCCCAATACTTATGAAATATTTCACAGCTACTACATTATGAAGACAGGGGAGTCAGCAATGTAATAATCTTCCTCTTTGATAATGAGACAAAATGGCGTGCTATGTAATCCGAGTAACACGTTATTATTACCACGTCTACATCACATTTTCCTGTCTTATATTGCATCCAGGTCAGATGTGTCCTGTTTATGACCCACGAGTGATAATCCAGCCTACCCAACTCAGCAAACAGGAGGACAGTTCGAGTTTATGGCCTTTTATTTAATGTTCTTGTTATTTTGTCTTCGTCGACCAAACTTCGAACTGGGAATGTCATATATAATAATAATAATGAAGATCATTTATAGAGCTTCCAATCCAAAAAAATTCGTTCTAAGCGCTTTACAGAAAGTCTTGTTCTCTCCATCTGCAATTCACCCCCCCCCCCTCCTTACACTCTTATGCCAGACATACATACATACACACAAACACATAACATAGGCAGATAAGGCAGAAATTAAACAGTGAAACAGCAAAAATAAAATGAATGAGAAAATACAGGGTGATTCAAAAAGAATGAACCGATTTTATGAGCAAATCACCCTGTAAATGGATAAAATATATCTCTTCGAGCTCACTGGATGCAAAAAGTCTTCGTTCTTATGGCATGGATACCATCCAGGTGTTGTTTCAGTTAGCCTAGTGAATAGCCTAGCAATGCTTTGTGTTCGATATATGGGACCATCGGGGCTTACTGTGTTCATACATCATAAAGCAAAACAATAACTAACTGTGCGTGTACGGTTTAAGCCCTCTGATGTAACGCCCCGAGAGCAGCTTAATCTTTCTTTTCGAATCCTTCAAAACTGAACTCTGACATTCTTTTTGAATTCTCCAAAGCTGAACTCTAACCTTCTTTTGGACCCCCCCCCCCCCCCACCCTCTCCAAAGCCGAATTATCGTCCCTTTAGAATCCTTCAAAGCTGAACTCTAACCTTCTTTTGGAATCCTCCAAAACCGAATTGTCATTCTTTTAGAATCATCCAAAGCTGAACTCTAACATTCTTTTAGAAATCCCCAAAGTTGAACTGTAACAATCTTTTAGAATCCGCCAACGCTTAAATCAAACACATCTTCTAGAATTCTCCAGAACTGAACTATGAAATCCTTTTAGAATCCTCTGATCCTGAACCATAACATTAATTTAGAATCCTCCAAAGCTGAACTCTAACGTTCTTTTCCAATCCTCCAAAAATCTCACATCGGATACAAGCTAGTTGTCAACAAATAATTGAATACTGCGATGCCGAGCACAATGTTGCAATTAACCTTTGACTTAACACTGTTAATCAGATTCAGAAATGTAGATGACCAAGTCAATTAGACCAAAATTGCCACAATCCTAGGGTAATCCCGTGGCTGTGTGCAATTAAGCTCTCACAAATTGAAATGTCAAGCAACAACTGTGAGAATAACCATCGAGTTGGGTGATGCGAGGGTGACTAAGATCTAGAGATTCAAAATATCAGCGCAACTGCGACCCAAAGACTGTAGGAAAACGCTCAAACTCGTGGCCTGGACATTGTACGTACCTCATTGGGCACAAGGAAATCAAGGGCCGAAACACTAATGTTTGATAGGGATCCTTATCTCAGAAAGTCTCCTCTAGTCCCGCTCTCCCTAGAGTTTCAGCTATTCAATCAATGACATATCGGTAGCATTTATAGCAATGAATTTATGACCGAGGTTAAGTGTATTGCTCAGCTAGGACTCAGTGTAAAACCGGGTACATGCAGCCCCACAGCGCACTGAGTCTAGTCCGTTTTGCTTTAACTTTGTGGAATTTGAAATTGAAACGGCCCTTGCGCTCTCATAAGACGTAACAAGTCTCGCTAGTAGATTCAAAGAAAGCTTCAAGCCAGAGTCAAAGCCGACGCAAAGCTTACTTGATTCAGTGTGCTGTTAGCCTTAGAAGGCTGGGATCACGCCTGTAAAATGTGTTCAGTGACCGAATGCTGAAATTAACACTAAGCCCATATCTCGCAATAGCTATAAACCCTCACTGTTCAGACATCACCTCCAAATGTACCCCAACGACAGCCGCTTTGAGGGCTCCACAAGAATGGAACAAGAAGAAGCCAGGCAAGAACAAGGAAACAGCCAGAAAAAGAGGTGCCCATGCTCAATATCCTTATGTACATTACCAGTGCAATGGTTTGAGTGTGAGTTCACCTCTTGACATTGTGCTGTTATCAACTGAAGGGCATTTTTCCGAAGGAAGCGCATATCCGTACAACGCACACAATTCGATGACGTAGAACACACGCCGGAATGCTATATTACTGACCTTGTTAATTTGCATAGTTTTTAAAAAATATGAATCGGCTTAGTAGCAAAACAATCCGACTTCTGCTCGGAGATTGCGTGATCTGCGCTAATAATGTACTTGAGTGTACGTCGATCACCAATGGCTACCCCAACCCCTTTTCGCCTGATTAGTCAATCTGACTACCGCCCATTGATACAAACTGACGAAACCCTGACGCCCCTAGGTCCATCTGACTATTCCATGTGTTGTCACTTTAAATTCGTGAACACCATACCAAGTTTTGTTTCAGTAAACCTTCGCCAGTCGCGCTTTTTGGTAAACATGTTGTACGGATATGCACTGTCCATATCCATACAATATGTTGTACGGATATACACTTCCTTTTCCAAAACTGGGTAAGTCAAATTTTGCTTGAGTTGTGGCCCCTTTCAGATAGTTGTTCAAATTTTGTGTAAGACACGGTGTAAGTGTTCATAGCAAGTGTTAACTGAACACTCACGCCACGTCTTACACTAATTTTGAATGACTACCTGAAAGGGGCCATAACTCAAGCAAAATTTGACTCACCCATTTTTGGAAAAATGCTCTTCAATTCGTCAATTCCTCTGTATATAGACGTGTCACTGTCCCGGTCGAATGAACATCACTTCCCCATTCACAACTCTGCATTTCCAAGTGAGTTACCATTATCAATACTTCTATTAACAGTGGGTATGCAGTACCCCGTAAACCTGGGGTTCTCAAACGGGAAGCACTAGGTTTGCCGGGGAAGAATTTCATTTAAAAGAGGAACTGCAAAACTGGCAAAGAATGTACATGTATTTAATATACACTGTGTATATCTATGAAAACAAATTCCAGCCAAACACTTTTGTTTCGTGCGCTGACATTTAAAAAAAGTGCGTTTGATTTTCCCAACAACATACTGATTTGGGGGCTAAGTCGAAAAGATTTTTGATATTTTGAAATAAGGATTTTTTTTTATTAATTTGTTTGCATTGATTAAAGAATTTAGTTTCATAAATTCTTTCGGTAATTTCAACTGTTAAAGTACAACGGTGAAAAAATTACCAGATGACATTTTGCGAAGGTGGAGGAATTGACGAAGTCTGGGGTCGCAAGGGGAGAATTAATGTGGCCTGGGACTCTGAGTACCACTGTCGTAAACTATAGGACCGTGATGGACGCCTTTCCCTGCCCCTCATTGTGGTAATAACACCAGCGCTCTTTCATACGATCATTATAAAATTTTACCTTTGCTGTATTATATATTTAGATAGATCTGTATGTGAGGACTTAAGAGAGAAAAAACATTAACACGTTTTCTCAGTAACTGCAGCATTCCCAGCTTTTAAAACTGGCTTGAGCACTTCAAATTAATTACTTGAAATTCCACGTGCTGCCCTCGAAATGAAGGGTAGCAGTAAAAAAAAAAACACATCGTGAAAATACACAGAAAGCACCAGTTGGTTAAGGCAGGCAAAACCAGCAGTAAAATAGGAGTACTTCTTATTGGCCAATAATCGAATATAGTATATAGAATGAATTTGTTGAGGTTTTTGTTGATATTCGGCTGGTTGAAAGGTTAAAAATCCTGAAAAATCTTGACTGTAGATTATTACAACATGGCAGGCTGGTTCCTCTTGGATATTTGTTGCCAGTAGAGATCATGGCTAATTTCTCCTGACCCATATTTAGCCCTGATCTTTGTCATGATGTCTTGTCTTCTTCTTTCTCTGAACGAAGTCGTGGCTGGTTTTGATTTCATCTTCAGGTTTGCGTGCTTTGTAATCACTTGGAGTGTCTCAAGAAAATCGAACATGTTTGGGTGAGCAGAGTAGAACAAGGAATTCAGTTGTCTGTGGTAGCTCTCGCACCCGTTTGTAGTTCTCTAGGTAGATAAATCACCTGATGCTCTTAGAGTTGGGTAATAATACGGCATCAGCTTAGATGTACACGTATTCGAGAATGCACTGGACCACTGTGGCGCTTTTTGCATGTCTGATCATTGGTGTAATTTGCATGTCAATATTACGTCAACTGGTGGTTTTTGTATGTGACCAAATGTAGCTTGCCGCAAGCTGTTTTGCCATTGTTGTTATTATTGTCTTTATCAGAAAATGTACTTTTTTTCGATATTTCTGCCCTAATGTGAGCGGTCGAATCATATTTGCAATCATTGTAAGTAGCGCAAGAAACGGAAGTAGAAGAAGAATGCGTTTTATTGAGATCTATCCAGATTTAGACATTTATTTTCATTTTTGGTAGGACAATTTTTTTCTTTCTTCGTGCGTATGTAAAAATGACCTTGAAATTTAATGTTCAGTTGTTATAATTTATTTTTGTAATATAAAATAATTCGAATCAAGGTGCAGAGGAAAGCATTTTTTGTAAATCCAGGCGTATCTGCGTCATAATTCTCTTTGTTACACAATATTTGTTGGATATAGAATGTTGGATTCCAGAAAGAGACGCGCAAGTGAGTACCCACGGCCCCCTTCCGTCACGCCGCTGACGTGTGAAGGCCATTGTTCATTTGCTTACAATTTAAAATTTCCATCTCAACAGAGAACTCAACTGTAGTATCGATTTCCGATAGGGTCGATAGGTATTAAGTTGATCACGTCCGTCACTACATAATGTTGCAACGGAACTGCTGTAGTGGAGGACTAAAATGGAATCAGGAATGTTGATTTCCATCAAACGGTTGGATCGATACTGTCAAAGCTGAAACACACAAGGAAAGCAAACGTTTGTCAAACTGTGGGTATTGTTAACTGAGTGCTGTGTGGCACTGCCAGAGAAAGGAATCATACAAGGGTTGATAAAGTAAGAATTGATAGATAGGTGGGCTGGTGGGTAATGTTTGGAAAAATGAATGTATAGTTAGATAGATAGATAGATGGATAGATAGACAGATAGATAGATAGACATACACACAGACAGACAGACAGACAGACAGATAGATAGATAGATAGATAGATAGATAGATAGATAGATAGATAGATAGATAGATAGGTAGATAGATAGATAGACAGACAGATGGACTGATAGATAGATAGATAGATAGATAGATAGATAGATAGACAGATAGATAGATAGATAGATAGATAGATAGATAGATAGATAGATAGATAGATAGATGGAAAGATAGATAGATAGATAGATAGATAGATAGATAGATAGATAGATAGATAGATAGATAGATAGATAGATAGATAGATAGATAGATAGATAGATAGATAGATAGATAGATAGATAGGTCATCAATAGTTTTTCCGTCGGAGCTGAACATACATTTTTTTTATCTGATTATTATTTGGCACAAAGCGCAAAGAAGCAAACTCAAAACCAGTCTACAGTTTAACAAATGAAAAGCTCAATTTTATAGGGTTAGACAGAGATATGAGCCTATGCAAGATTTCACATAAATCCAACCGTTTTTCAGAAACGGGATGCTGATCTCACTCATTCTAAAAAAAAAGACGCACTTAATACTAAAAAAAAAAGAAGCAAAAACAGAAAATCTGTGGTGTCGTAGCAAAAATTGAAGCAAAGTCAAAATAATAATGGTAAAAAGAAAAAGCTGTATGCAGAAAAGCATGGAAACGATACAGTAAAACGCAAAGGAAAAAGGAACACGAATCAAGTTCTCTGTATGATAACTTTCTTCGGGACAAAAAATACACATAACAAGGCAGAAAATTCAACAAATTAAAAAAGATTAATCAAACAGATGTAGCCATAGTGGTATGTTTGTCTTATTGTCCACCCCATCTTGTTTCTCTCATGCGCTGACCTAATTATATTGGCAACGTGGATATAAGTAAATTACATCTAAATTTCTTTGTCTACACCTGGGCTTTGTACTATTCCTTTGTTAGTCCCAAACAGAGACGCTGCACGTGGACTATGCCCACGCTGGCATCGGTACCTTCTTTGTCTGGGCGATGCATTCCCTCCGCGGGTCAGCTGACCACTGGCGCGAATATAAGTTTGTCCAGTCTGACCACTTAGTCATATAGACAAGGTGGTCTAGAGGCAAGGTGCTCGCCTCTCATGCCAAGGGTCCCGGGTTCTAAACCCGGGCAGTGCAGGCATGTTGGAAAGTGGATTTTTCTCATATTTTCAAGTCCCTGGTCCTATTGGGGGGTAGGATCGAGTAGTTCTTGGAAATTGGATTTTTCTCATATTTTCAAGTCCCTGGTCCATTTGGGGGGTAGGATCGAGTACCTAGTCTTCTCGGATAAGGACGAAAAAATTCGGAGGGCCCGTGTGCACGTTGCGCACGTTAAAGATACCTTGGCAGTTGGAAATCGTAAAGAGCAGGCCGAAAGGCCGCTGCCCGGGCAAAATTGAAATTAATAGATTAAAATTTATCCATGTCATCTCCCCCCCCCCCCCCCCCCGCCAGAACAAGAAATAATAAAAACAAGTAAAGGGAGGTGTAAATGCCAAGGGCAGCGAACCTCCTAAAATAAAGACCTCAAATCAACTTAGTCATATTCCTATCTGACGGCGAGGGGCACAGACATATTGAAAGCTAGTAGTAGTTAAAGTTCCATTTCATATATTGGGTAAGTTGGCATAAGGATTCTATAGGTAGTACATGTACTTAGTAATTTTATGTGCTTTTCATTGTTGTAGTTTAAGTTGAGATATTGTTTTAATGTCTCATGTGTAGATGCTGTACTAAATTACTTTGTGACCTTGTGCACTGATCACAGAGTGGAAGTATCGTGTAATTCCGGTAAAGGCCTATTGTGTGTCCGCGTATATTTACCATTAATAATGCGTTTCAATTTAGTATTCTGAGCCAGGCCTAGCTTTATTTTAGTGCCACGCATTCCTTCCAGTCCAGTTAAGCTACAATGCTGTTCTGTACAGGTGTTATCATCTGTATCTGCTTGCGTGCACGTGTCGTGCCACGCGCTCTTTTATAAAATGCATTTCAAACTAGCGTCATACCAAAGTGATTGTCCAGTTGCCTGGTACATAGTAATTGCCTAATTTAGCCAGCCTTAAGCCTAGGTCCATATTGTGTAATACTATTGGATTGGAGTCCCCATAAATAAGCTTTCATTACTGTATGATGTGTTCCCATTTAATATTATTCTGGACACTGTTCATACCCTTGGACCCGCCTTGATCTAGTCACTAAATCCACGTGACTACCCCTTTGTTTAGGTTAAGCTGCAGCTATGGTCTGCTTGGCATCATCATTGGGTTTGGCCATGTACTAGCTACCTAGATTCTACGTAACCTCTAGGGTGGGATGGTCGTCCACCATGTTTAATACCTGTAAGGTCCGTGCTTCGATTATTATTTATCGATTGCTGTAGGCTATCAAGCGGACTTAGCCACCTTAATTGCTTCGTATGGTTTGGTTCTGCGCTCTAGGACTGTATGTACATATATATATTAATTTACAGTTATTTATGCACATGTGTTTGTAGGTTTTTATGTATGCTTTTACAGTAATTATGATCAAGCTGTTGGATTTAGCTATATCGAGCACGTGGCAATGGCATTGTTGCCATGGTGTTGGGGTATCCAGCTTATAATACATACATTAGTCGTGTTGATTCGGATCCAATGCCTCTGGCTTGAGATCTATGGGCCTCCACTATGATCATAGATACTTCGGTGTATTTTCTTACAATCTGAGTAAATTCTTGCATTTATTGATTATATTGTAGTTCTGGAACCTTGTATTGATTTTGATGATTAACGATGGGCTTATAGATTCTTATATGGTTCACCAGCCTAGCTGTTTATATGATTAAGAAGGATTCAGACGACACTTCCAGGGGGACTTATGAATTATCATATGGTGGTCATCCTTGTGTGGTCCACGTAAAATAGTAATGCTTGGAAATAATATTGGCGACATAATCCATAGACTGGGTCATGCTTAATTGCCATGGGGCCTGTTAAGTATTACTTTAGAACAGTCCCTGTGTTTTTGGTTAATAATCTAATCAGTAATATATATGCTTTTAGGGGCAGTTCCCTGTGCATATTGTGTCGGGGTAGCACTTGTTGGAAACTGTTATCGGGCCGTAAGGGCGCCCTGATACTTGTTTAGGATGCCGGGGAAATTACTGCTGGGTTACGTTCCCTTGCTATTTGTCATTTTTATTCTTATTAAGCCTTGGGTGTTCATTATTTTCTGTATGCAATGTGTTCATGCTGTATATATATAATATTATGACGTGTGCTTATGATGCTTTATTCTTTTGTCCCTACAGCCTGAGCCGCTGTGTTGGTTCGCTTGGGTTGTGTTGGTTCGCTTGGGTTGTGTTGGTTCGCTTGGGTTGTGTTGGTTTCTTGGTTTTCTGTTTGGTTTCTGTTCTTTTTTTTTTGTGCTCTGAAATAAACGATAATACGTTTACGACCCCTCTATATATAGCAGAGTTAGTTATTTTTGTTTTTGTCCTGACGACCGACCAGCAATCCATCCTTGTCGTCTGCTAACACAGATAAAAAAAAAATAATGTAAATTTTGATCAAAGTGGCAACTTTTCGTCTGCGAGTCCCAGACTTGGATGATCGGATGACTAAACGTTTTCTTTTTGCTACTTTTTGACCATAAAAGGGTGGACTACTTAGACTCAGTAGCTCCATCAGGAACTCAGCCATGATGTCCTTTCGCTAATTTCAGTAACAGAAATATTAAATCCAGAGAAGATCCTGTGTCGGTGAACGTCAAAACTGTGTCTGTCGGTATATTTCACTTCGCCACCCCGAAGTGAGATGTAGACCGCCATGCAATCGTCAGTTCAAATAAAAAAAACACAAAACAATCGTAGACGCCCACTTTCTGTGAAGTCACGCTACACCAACCCATTGCCTACCTCTTTTAGAAAAAATAGTTTTCAGGTCATCCATACAGCAAATAAACTTTTTTGGTAATTTTAAACCCTCCTTCCCTTTTTCCCAGCTACACTTTCTCTGCACTTGGCGTCGGCATCCCCTCTCCCGTCTATGAGTGTACATATGGCCATTAAAATAGTGAATGTTCATGACAAGGCCTTCATATTTCATGGGCTAATAGATTAAAAGAGGCCGGCCGAAAAACACTTGCCGCCGGGACATGGAGGCAGACACCAAGAAGATGGGTCGCACCTGGGGACAGCTGGAACGACTGGCCCAGGACCGGGATGCCTGGAGAGCTCTTGTTGGCGGCCTATGTCCCAGGGGGGATCACAGGCGGAAGTGAAAGTGAAGTGAATAGACTGTACCCTCAAAATTTGGATTTTTATGCAGTCTAACAACATAATTTGGAGTCCAAAAAAAAATAAAAATCAACGTTTTTTGATTCACTTACGTAATTGAAGAGCGTATGTACGCTCACCAGACCTCTCACCCCCCCCCCACCTCCTTTTATATGCTTATTCATACGATAGGGGCACCCCCCCCTCCCCTCAGAGTACATAGTTTGTGAATGACACCTACTGATGGTTTTGCATGCATTTAGCTATTTTAAATCTCTGTACAAGTTTCAGACGCTTTGGACAAGTCAATCCTTGTTCGGAAACTGGATAGTTAACGCTATATTATTGACTCTGATAACAATAAGAATAATAAATAAATTGACGTAACAAATCTGGCAACAGAAGAAGACACAAAGAATATGTAATGGGTTGGGAATGTTATCATGGCAGATCTTTTTAAGTTTATTACAGTAAAATCGTTTGAGGTAAATCTAAAAAGTGCGACAAGGCAACATCTGCGTCGTGAAAGGAAACAAATAAGTTCTGCAAAAATGACATCGCAGCGTATTTTCTCTTAATTTACGAAAAGCCAGTTGGCTTCGACAGCGTATTTGAACCCCATCAAAGCATTTGAACGTGTGTTTATGACATATTAGTGACATCACAAAATTCGTTCATATTTGTGTTTTTCGTACACTCGTGATTCAAGTACATTACAATTATAAGCCGCGTTAACCCCTCCTTTGCTCAGACAGATACACACATACAAAACCAGATAGACAGACAGACAGACGGACGGACGGGTGGACGGAGGTAAGATAGATAGATAGATAGATAGATAGATAGATAGATAGATAGATAGATAGATAGATAGATAGATAGATAGATAGATAGATAGATAGATAGATAATGGACGGACGGATGGACGGTCGGACAGATAGATAGACAGATAGACAGACAGATAGATAGATAGGCAGGTAGATAGATAGATAGATAGACAGAAAGATAGATAGATAGATAGATAGATAGATAGATAGATAGATAGATAGATAGATAGATAGATAGATAGATAGATAGATAGATAGATAGATAGATAGATAGATAGATAGATAGATAGATAGATAGATAGATAGATAGATCGGCAGATGGATCGGCAGATGGATCGGCAGATGGATGATAGATAGATTCATCCCAGGGCTAAGAAACACAGTCGTATAGTCCAGCAGCCAACACCCGTGACACGTACAAAAGTGATTTAAAATAGTTAAATGCAAAAAATATAAACATTTCTCAGGAGAGATTATTTGCTGATAAATAAGATAGTGCGCGTAAAATATACGTCATTGTGAACCAGCTCTCGCTTGTCTCGTGTGGGACATCGGTTACAGGTACTAACTGAGCTTTAGGATCATGGCTCACTGAATCAAGACTATCGTGCTTCGGTCTTGTGAACTGTGGACTTGAACATATCTGAGGCAACAGTAAGACTGAAACAAATTCTGTCTCACCAGTTAATTAAAAAAAAAAACACAAAGTTTTTCTGAGACAAAACAGGCGCAAACAGATTTGAATAAGTGCGCACTTAGGCTTTTTATCAAACTATGCACAAACTAGGAAAATACATTGTAACGCAAATAGCAAAAAAACATCTACAATCTTACCTTTCCAATCTTTCGTAAGCCTCTCTCGCCTATGTTTCTTTTCTAAAGCTGTTACTACCACGGCTATTGTCCGCCTTTCACTGTTTCAATAATGTTCACACCACATTAGTACAGTTATATCAACCAGATGAATAGATCAGCAAATGAAGCGTTCGGAACCCATTAAAAATTGCCAACAAGCGTGAACATTTCCAGACTGAGGAGAGGTAATTTTTTTTTTTCTGCCTATCACCTCTTTTGAGGAAGTCCGTTCATGCATGAAAACGAGATCGGAGTTGTAAGGGTTTGAAAATGCAGCAATGTTTGTGGTGGGCGAAGCGGCGATAGTGAGGACCTATCGATCAAAGTATTACTCAGACAGCAATTTTACTCACCCGTAAACTCGCAGGCACCGCTGTGTTATTAATAAGGGTAGTAGTCTATCCATTCACTACAGCCCACGGCTTAAGGCCCTTTACTTCTGATCACGCGGTCGATAAAAGAGAGGGGAAGAGTCGCCATCGATTCCATTGGCGCTTAAACCGTCATAATTTTATGGTTTCGACACGATTACAACATTAATGAGCCAATAAAAAGTTATAGCTCAACTTTTTCATTGTAAAGTTTGATAAACACTCAATTTCTTTCCACAAACCAAGACGAGGAAAGATCAAGGGTGAAAATTCCGCTTTCTTTCAGTGAGGAGACGTGGCAGCTGAGTGGGAACCAATCAGACGGTTAAAACTGGTACCAGCTTGGTGCGGTACCGTGCGTGAAACAAGGGGGTGGGATAAGCGAAACAATGGCCGGACGCGAAGAGGCTGTTGTCAGGACAGATATACGGTCTGTTGTTTTTCCGGGCGCCCGGCACTGGATGCAAAAACTCCCGCGTTGCCATGACGTGGCTACTTGTGCCGGTGTTGTTTCCTATCAAGCTAATTGTGTTTGATTAGTGTGGCCCACTGCTCCGTGCCGCGGCCGATCCACAGGGTCGGAGGTGATGGAGGGTCGATACGCTATGATGTGGCTACCGAACGGAAGGATGGCATGGGATCAGGAAGGAAATGATTATGGGAGGTTGATTGATGGGGTAAATATTCCCAGCACCCATCCACCTACTTTAGTTAAAGGGCGACGGACCTGACAGTAATGCGTTCTTAATTTTTCCTTGCCCGTTTCTCTTTCACCCCCTTCTCTCTGTTTTCGTTGTTGTTGTTGTTTTTATTATTATGCACTTATATATACTTCAAAGGGGAAGATCAAAATGAAGTTCGACTGTTAGGTCACACGCGGCCGTGCACACATGTAATCGTGACAATGTAATGTACGAAGGGCATTCAGCAGTATCATTGCTAACTTCAGTGACAGAGATGGAAGATTGGCCGACGGCAAGGCACACAAGTGAGTGAATAGATAGCAGATAGAATAGATAGATAGATAGATAGATAGATAGATTATAGACAGATAGAAGATAGATAGATAGATAGATAGATAGATAGATGGAAAGATAGATA